>CM062297.1:463672641-464872641 GCA_031216915.1 Pictodentalium vernedei
GAAGGTTTTATTTTTAATCTTTTGCAAAATGTGAGCAAACATGGAAAGGATTTCGGCTATCTTTTTACACACAGAAATATGGAAAGTGCATATTTATACAAATAAATTTATTTTTAATTTGAAAAACAAAATATTCCTCTAAGAAACAAACTGTAGGTACTGAAATTCAAAGGCTTCATATTTTTTCGATGCTCTTCATATTATCTTTGAAGTAAAACTATTTAACCTACGGGGATTTGCCTCGTTACAATTTATGGGAGAGTGCAGGCACTCTCCCATAAATTGTAACAAGGCAAACATATTGAAGATGCAACTAAATAAATATGCATCAATCAAAAAGTGTAAAAGGTTTCGGTTCTCCCTTAGTTTGTACTAATATTGGAAGACACTGAAAGGCAATAAAAATGTCCAATGAGAGGCAAATTCAATGAGGGATTGCCTGAGAATCAAAACACTTTTTTTAGCCTTGATCATTCGTGTTTCAAGTTAGTGCGAGAACAAGGCAGAAATCACAAAAACTACAAGAAGGCTGTCATGGAGGTGATGTTGAATATGCAAGAATACTGATAATCGACAGAATTCTTCCTAAATTGAACAATAATGCATAAGAAAAAAATTGGAGCCTTTGGTCATTAGTTTTTTCAAGTTATTGCTTGGACAAGAAAAAATCAAAAATAAAATCCAACACCACCATAGCTGGATTTGCCAGAAGGCTGGTTAGCGAAATGGAACCTTCATCTAGTCACTAGTCAGATCTATTTAGCCATAAAAATGGGATATATTTGCTTCTTCCACTCGTGAAACTGTCCAAAACGATGGGACCCTGACTGTTGAAAAACAACCCCCCCCCCCCCTTCCCAATGAATGTCCTCAGTTGACCAGGGCCCACATAGTTCTGCACTGAACTCATTTTTGTTGAACATAACTTGAATCGAATCGAATAGGCGTCATCTTTCATAAAATGCTAATTACGGCACTGCACCATATGGAAAACTTTCAATTTGTACCTAGATATCATCAACAATGGATAATCTTTCAGATACAAGTTTCAAACCTTTTATTTTTTGGGCGTTCAATGGGTTCCTTAATGATAATGTTCTTGTAGGACTTGGTTCCTGGTCTTTTAAGCCACTGTTTCCCTTAGACAAGATGCATAATTGCTTTGGGTTTTTTTTCTCGCAAAATCCGCAGTAAGGAAAGTCTCTTACTGCATATTTTTTACATGAGTTGTCTACAATTATTTGGGAACTGATTGGTACGTTTCTAGGAAGTAAGCAAACTCATGATAGCATAACTTCTGTATCTTTCCATCACAGAACCCATCAATTATTGTTTCCGCGGGCCCGATCAGTTGAAGTATTATAGTTTGTTGTTGTGAAAAGGTTTGGCGCCCCCTTCCCCAGCTGTAGTGGTCCTCCTGACATACACCTCGGCAGTGACGAACATCTACATAATTTAAAATTCATATATGTTAATGGATTCAAATTTTATGGATTTGAGAAGCTGTTACCTGTAACAAATACTTTTTCGGACCTTGAAAGGGAGACATGTGGTGAAAATGAAACAATTCTGTGATACAAGTGTTTCGACGGGATAGTTCCGTAAGGCAAATTGTGACCGGAAGCAAATTACATCTGCAAAACGCGAGCCAATTGTGTCTACAGACACAATTGGCTCGCGTTTTGTGGGCGAAATCTGCTTACGGATTCAATCTATAGCCTGGGTTTTAATTATGGCAATTTGACCTCGCTCGAGGGCATGAATGCATGGGCGGACGGGGCCAAAAAGGTTGGCGGAAACGTACAAAGGGAACACCGGACCCGGACAAAATTTCTGTTTTTCGAACCAAAAGAACGCTGCTTCTTTGCATCTGAGCGATCAATGGCTGTCCACAGAGAGAACATTTTCGATGGCATTTTTGTATCATCTTTGTCGCTCATTTGGCAAAAGTGGCTGCACCAAATGTGGCCCCGGACTCATCAGATCGACCATAGTTCGGCCCAATGGAAGAATTTCGATTTATCGAGTAGAAGGAACATTGTTTCCTTGCATCTGTCAGACCAAAGGCATACTAGATTGCTGATAAATCGAAATGCCCTCTTTGTGGACTGCCAGTGGCAGTCCATACAGAGGGCATTTCGATAAACCGATTTTCTATGCAATCAGATCCATTACGCCTTTTGGTTATTTTTACGACTTTTCATGCACTAACATGCTGCGTAAATCTGGAGGCCCTGGATGGCTCACAATAGGGGGTCCACCTGGACATTTCCCGGTGGACCATACGGCCAGTCCGCCTCTGCATGGATGGTGCGATATACCCAACTGTTCGCCCGAAAAAATTTGACCACTCAGCATTTTTCGGTCCTTGAAAAATAAATACGCTCTTAAAAAATAAATACGGGCCTTAACAAGTGTGTCAAAACGAAGAGAAGTGACTTTTTGACATGTTCGAAACCAAAAATATAAGAAAATACACCATAAAATTGTGTATATAAAGAGAAAAAAATATGAATTTGTGTCACGAAACTTTCATCCAGCTACATGTCCTTCAACCTTGGTTGCAGTTGGTTTTGAATTTGATGTCACGAAAACTTGAAAGATCGAATAAAGCCTTTTTGAAAACGTGTTTAATGTATACTACTCAAAGTTTGCTGAGCACCAAGTATATCCAACTACCTGTTTTACGTTTTAGTTGAAATATTGTAATGAAAAGTGTATATATTTTTTATTTAATTATATCTTTAATGATTTAAGTACAGAAATTAAGATTATATTTGTGTTTGACATTATTTTTTAGCTTTTGATTACGATAACCATGGAAAATGGATATTATTGGTAAAAGAGGGCATTTTTCAATATGCCATAAAGTTGATGGAGCGAACTGACATGGCTTCAATATCGAGTATGAAACTCATTACTGTTAATTACAGCTTGACAACGCCTTCTCATGCTCCCAATCAGGTTCCTGGTGGTCCTTTGTGAGATGTTGTTCCATTCTTGGACCAGCATGGCACCAAGCTCCTAGACACTTCATGGCTGGACTGGACGGCCTGAAATTGCAAGCTGCAACTCATTCCAGACAAGTTCGATTGGATTGAGGTCAGGGGATCTTGCTGGACAGTCCATACGCTCAATCCCCTCCCTCTGTCGGTACTCCCCGACAGCATGGGCAACATGAGGACGGGCATTATCGTCAGAATGAATCTATCACCCACTTCACCTGCATACAATCTGACTTGGAAATCCAGGATCTCATCAATATACCGTTGTGCAGTCAATGTACCGCGTTCAAGGTCACAGAACACTGTACGTCCATCCCAGCTGATGCCACCCCAGACCATGACTGACCCTCTCCCATAGCGGTCATGCTCAGCAATGTTGGCTGCATGGAATCTCTCTCCTGGTCTTCTCCATACCCTAGAACGCCCATCTTTGTGGTCTAGACAGTACCTTGACTCATCTGTAAAAAGGACAGGTCGCCAATCTTCTCTGGTCCATCCAACGTGGTACATGGCCCATTCATATCGTGCCTGACGGTGGTTCTGGGACAGCGGAATGCGAATACATGGTCTTCTCGATCGGAGACCACCTTCGTGCAACTTTGCCCGGATAGTCAGCGTCGAAACATTTACCCCGGATGCATTCTGAAGGTCACTGCGAAGCTGGGTTGCTGTGGCAAAGCGGTTCCTACGAGCCTGAATAATCAAAAACCGGTCTTCAGCTGCAGATGTTGCCCTGTCTGTGCCACCACCATGCCGTCTTACTGGTGTGCCATACTGCTGAAATCTTGCCCAGGCTCTGGTGATCACCGCATGGTGCACACCAAGGGCTTCACCAACCTGACGATGTGTAGCCCCTTGCTCCACCATCCTTACAGCCCACCACATTTCTGCTTCACACAAATGTCTTCTTACATTTGCATTTGCCATATTCAATCATTAAATCACAAGGATTTGTTTTGAAATGAAGATTGAATACCCTGCACATGTCATGTACATGTAGACAGTACACGAAAACATCATGAAAATCAAGGGGTACATGCTTTCCATGACTGTGACGAAAAGTCTGCCTGTCAAGAGAGAGAGCTAATGTAAACACTAGGGACCATTTCAATACATTCCTCAATCATTTCCACCAAAAATATCGCAAATATTTCACAAGCAAATTTCACAATGATGTGTCAAATATTTGGTGTTCAGCAAACTTTGAGTAGTATACTATTTGGTTTGCCGATCATTATCAAATAAATTCAAACAGACTCCTTCTTCAATCCATGTAGATGTGAAAGTACCGTGAATCTAGTAATTTGCTCAATGCCGGAACATACAGTAATACCGACAGGCCTAACCCAAATGCAGGCCTGCAGAAATTAGACATTAAGGCAACTGGAAAAAAGGTTACCTTAAGTTGTTTTTCAGAGCACTCATTTTTTAAGCTAACCTACCTTTTTCAGATTTTGTGAGCATGCGAAATGTAAAGTGATGCTGATATATATACCCGACGATGATGGCTAAGTCGAGCATGAATATTCAAATACACTGCTGTTTATTCCGTGAGTTTCTGTCAGTGGCGGCGCCAGAAATTTATTTTTTTTTTTGGGGGGGGGGGGGGGGCAACTAGGGGGGCAGACTCCCATGAAGGGGGGCAAATACGTAAAGGATCATATCATTACTTTGTTATGAGGTAGTCCAAACTTGGACCCAAAGTCCGTAATATACTTTTTTGGTTTGGTACGTCCTGTGGACGTACCAAACCAAAAAATTATATTACGGACTTTGGGTCCAAGTTTCGACTAAATGTAATGGTAATTAGCGGTCCTTCTTTCAAAAAATCCTGGATCCGCGTCTGGTGGGTCTGTGCGTACAGAGAGAGAGAGAGAGAGAGGAGAGAGAGAGAGAGAGAGAGAGAGAGAGAGAGAGAGAGAGAGAGAGAGAATTTTTTTTTAGACAAGGGATATGGATAGACATGCCTTTGTTGGCTCATAACTTAATTATAACTTATAAGTATCTGCATCCGAGTCTTTAAATCTCTACTGCCTGGATGTGTTCATCAGCTAGCCTGAGGCTTTGGGCTAAGTGTGTATGGGAAATTATTGGGAATAAAAAAAGAGAGGGGTGTGTGTGTGTGAGAGAGAGTGACTGAATGTGTTTGTGTGTGAGGGTGGATGGAAATGCATGCGAGATGGTTGGGGGGGGGGGGGGACTGGGGGACAAAGCCTTCGTTTGGGTGTGGGGGGGGGCAAATGCCTCCCATGCCCCCCGTAGCGCCGCCACTGGTTTCTGTGGATCGCGGTATAGGGAACGCGGTGGTTCAGTGGTCAGAGCATTGAACTTCAAACCGATCCTGACCAGCGGTAACTGTGTTGTGTCCTTGGACAAAGCACTTAATTTCGATTGTCCACAAAGGGGCACGGTGGCACTGTGTGCTTAGGAGTACCGAAGATCGCTGGAACACTTGCTGTTAACCAATGCTTACGCGACACGCTGGGGAGTCTGACAGTTGCTCGTCGCTGTTCGGTATTTCACTCCAGGTACTCCGGCTTCATCGACCCGTACAACTGTCCGACTAGATGTGAATATCAAGTTGTAATTTCCCCATAATGTAATCAGGAATTTAAGGAACTCATTCCGTTTGAGAGAGATCGATGAGCAATTTTGAACTGGTTAAATTCCTAGTCGGATTGTAGGAAAGATTTGAAATTCTGATAAATTGACCTCAGTGTGCATAGGGTTAAAAATCACTCCAAACGCACAGTGGTAACCGATGTTCCCAAATTTCAGGGATGTAACCAAATTATAGGGTATAATAGATAATGTGGCTTTTTCTTTTCAGTTTCATAGGAAGTGAATGAAGTTCATTGAATCTGAACCCTTAAAGACCTGGAGATTCCAATACATTTTTGCAACACATTGGCATTGTACACCCGGGGGCGTCTCGAAGATGACCGATTGGGTGGGGGTGGGTAAACCTATTTGTCTCGACTGTCAAGACTAAAGTCCCGATTGAATAAATATTCCAACTTCCACGAAGGCATGCCTTGATGATGTAGTTGGAATATTTGTTAATGGGGATTACAGTTATTACCTGAGGGTACGTTAATTTACGGCGATTTTTTATCGGAGAGGCTTATCAGTTTGTGCAATGAAGTTTTCTGGTGTACAGTTAAGGACCTCGTGCGATATAACTTGGTAAAGCACAACACCGACGAGTGCGATACTGCTTGGTGAAGGTTCTCAATGAGATGCGATACAGCAAACCAGAAAGATTCATTGTATTTATGCTCTTTTTATTATACACCTGTCCTCAGGTAAAAGTTAAATGATAGGCCCAAGCGAGGAGAGAAGTGAAAATGGGTCATCCTTTTTGGACGAAAGCAGACGACAAACTTTTATTTGCAGTTGTTGCTACGGCTTGTTCTTCATCTCCATTCCAGACTAGGTGGACTCGATCTGCCTCACTATTTCGGTTAATACACTGCAAATCTATTGTAGGATAAACAACAATCGTTGAAACTGGACTGGGTGGACTCGACCTGACTCATCATTTCGGTTAATACACCACAAATCTAATAATGTAGGTAAGACAACAATCGTTGAAAAATGAATTAAAGCATTTGTACAACGGCGAAGATGTTAAAAACTTAAATTAATTCATGGTTTGTGGACTCAGAGAAAATTTTATGGCGCGATGTGGAAGAAGAGGTCACAAATCTCACCCAGCCTCGTTTTCGATTTTTCAGTATCACACTGCGTGAGTTTTAGTTTAAACAATATTTTATTTAAAGACTTGTTACAAGAAAACATAACAAAATAAAATAGCAGAAAAGGAAGAATTCGAGATACAACAGTATACAATATAACAAATAGATATAGCTGGGGATAAATTACTGTGTAATGGAGGGATTCGACAGAAAGCTTACTGCCTATTGTACTGTACGTCGTCTCCCTGCGCGCGTTTGCCAGTACCAACAGTATCACGCTCCATCAAAAATGAAAGAGAGATTTCTTGATCGAAGTGGTGACTGTAGCAACAATAGGCATATCATAAATGCGTCTGCACCTCTCTGTTTGTCTCTCTGTCGGTTGTTCCTTGTGTATTCCTATAGCTTTGGCGATTTCAGGGCATCAGTGGACTGCTAGCATCGACCTCGTGCTGCCGGATGGCCACTAATTCCTTACAATCGCTCAGGAGCCAATACTATAAGACTTCTACAGTTGTATTTTCAAGGACTGCATTTTCTACCTATTAATATAACTGAATAAAATGAGTCATTAGCAATGTAAAAGATATGGCAATTGTCAGCTGGCAAATTGCCAGATCTTTAAAAATGCTAATGGTTCATTTTAACCAATTTAAAGTAAAAGTTAGAAAACACAATGTTAGGAAAAACAACTGTAAAAGTTTTATAGTATTGCCCCCAGGTTGCACAGAAGGCCTATATATATTGAATAATCTGACACGATCTTTGAGTAGACACCACTCCGCCACCGTCACCGACTCGGATAACCACTGATTCGAAAAGTAAGTTCTATTGCATTAAGGAAGACAATTAGAATAACAAGCAATAAAGTGTATGAACATATCACGTAGAATAAAAATCGGAGCGCTGTCGAAACTTATTCATTTACTATTTTCAAATGTTTTTTACGCTGATGGTTAAAAATGAGAGAACTTGAGCACCCTTCCCCCGCCTCGCGACCTCCGAGAGTAAGTATGGGACGCACTGGCTACGAGACATCTATGGATGACGAAGCCGTATGAGGCCGAGAGGGCCAGCGTATCAATTTTGTTTTAAATGAAACACAACTCTCACCATACGTGACCTTTCCATACATTTGTCTTTGCGTACTTATTAACTAACCATTCGTCTTTGGGGCAAAGATATGCACATCTCCAATTTGGCGGGCTTATCTTCCTCGTGTTGTTCTTCCTCATATTACACATAACATAAGTTATGTTCATCACTCAGATATTCATACCATATCCCACCATACCATACCACATACCATACCATGCCATGTCATACCATACCATACCATACCATACCATACCATACCATACCATACCATACCATACCAATCTGTCCATATTTTAATGTGCCACCTGTCCGTATCTTGAATCCCACAATTCGTATCTTACTGGTTTTTTGTTGTTGTTTCTTTTTATGGATTTTGTCTCCTACATTCACTATATACTTAGTCCCCCATGTCCGCATCCCGCCTGGAACTATTTTGCCCAAGACAAGCCAATGTTGACAAAACTCTTTCCACGCCATACCAAACGCTTCCCCCACCTCTCCTTGGCTGTGTCTTGCCATTAACCGTTTACACGCAAATACTTACATAACATCTATATCAATATCTTGCCGAATTCCGATATGTTACCATCTCTTCCTCCAAGATATCTTACCTTCAGATTTGAAGCATTTCGGCCTCTACTCGGCACTACATTAATATTCACTGATTTCACTATGTACAATCTGTTCTTTTTAACACATTCATACTCACCATTCACCTACTCGGTCTCTATTAGGGTTTAATCCCGTGAACGAGAATTTTCTGGTTGTCGTTTTTGAAAATCAGTCACGATATCGGGGATTTTTAGGTTGTCGTTTCTGAATATCAGTCCCGATACTTGGGAAATTCATAGGACAGAACCGGGGATCGGATCCGCAACCTTTGATTCACGATTCTAGTCTATGAATTTCCCGGGCATTAGCACTCATTTTCAGAACCGGTGACCGGGGAATTCCCGTTTGCCTGATTAAACCATTGTTCCAACAACGACTTGGTCTCGGTAGAAAATGATATTCGCCGTAATCTCACAAACAATAATACGCAATCATTGATACCATGGTCTGTGAATTTCCCGGGTATCGTGATTGACTTTCAGAACCTGGACCCACAGAGCTGCGAAATTCCCGTTCCCGGTATTAAAACTTAGTCTCTATTCACTCTAAAATCAGTTTGGGTAAAATTTTTTAAATCAACTGGGTTGAGTGAAGAGGAACCAAATTGGGTTCATATTCCTCAACCCAGTTGATTTTTAACCAAACTGATTTTAAAGTGTAGACTGCACGTTTCAAGCCTAAAACTAAAACGCCCACTATTCAAGCAAATCTCCGTTGCTCTTAATGTACCAAACACACGGTTCTCTGTTCAGTTCGTTCATTCTTATCAGACATAACCTACTCCAACAAAAAAGTAAAATGTAAAGCTGATGTGTGCTTGCAGCTATATCAGACTTAAGCACCACCCCCACTCCCACAACACATCCATTTGCTAAGTCCGGTCCCCTTTTCGAATAACGTCAGAGATGAAAGGCGATGTATGCATATTCTGCTGTTTACGAAAGTCGGTCACGTAGTTTTTACTACAATACCCATATTTTTCGACAAAAGAAATTTGTATAGTAAAATTTTTTAAAATTGTTCTGGTGCCAGCATATATGTAAGGTGGACAACGTTAATCCGGACATAATGGCATTGAACTGAATGGGTATAATTTACATTCCTTCCTTCAACATCAGTCATTTCTGTCGCAATTTATTGTTAGTGACATTCCTCATTGCCAGGTATTGTTTTTCGATAAATTTGTAATAAATCGACAAATTTTCAGTTTCGAATCGACCCTCAAAACATCAGATTTTAGTCATTTCAGATCAGATAAAAAATTGTCCACAAGAAAGTGCCACACCCCTTTTTACACATAATGCCTTGGCATTTTGTGTTGTAAGTAGATTTAAATTTGAAGTTTAATTATAGTGAACGTGTTATAATGTGTGATGGGTGACAACATATTGCCATAAAACAGCCAGGGTAGGCTGCAGATGTGTTAAAAAGATAAAAAAAATGTCTATATTTCTCCTTTGCGGGCCACTTCCTTGCCGTCTCAGATAACAACAGACTATGCACAAATCACCTTTCACATCTGATGTCTCACAACATGGTGATCCCGACTTTGCAAAGACATGTGTTATCTTGCCTGGTATTTTTAAATAAAGCCCAATAGATTGAGTGGTTTCCCTCGACATCTGAAAATCGCACATTACTCGTCTCAAATGATAAAAGCTGAGGAAAGTGTTGCTTTTCAGCACTTTGGTTCAACTGATCCTAATGTTCTGAACAGGCCTACATATTCGTTTGAGTATGGAAGAGTTCTTGAATGATGTATGAATCCTGGCACTGTGTGTGACAACGGGACAGTACAAGTGTCACTAGCAGCAGCTGTGGTATGAAGCACATACTGACAAGTTCTGAATAGAATTGAAAAATAATGTCTGTATAGGTGTAAGTTTAATGACAAAGATATATTTATAATAAAAACCTGTACATTTGCAACACGTGTTAGGTGTGGAATCCAACAAAGTGGATGAAGTACATTCAGTACACTCGCCGTGGATTGGTCGTAATCCACGCATGGGCAGTGAAAATCATCGGTTGTACCCGATGCTTCATTAATTAAATTTTTGATGATTATTCCTATAATTGGGGAGCTCAGTGGTAGATTGTTGGACTTCTATGCTAGAGGTCCGGAGTTCGATCCCCGTCCTTGACGACCCGCGTTGTGTCCTTGGGCAAGACACTTTATCCCAGTTGCCTACGTGGGGCACGATGACGCCGTGTACTAAGGCGTACTGCACATCGATGGTGCACATGTCTTCAACCGCTGTAATCCTGCTTGAGTGGAGCTTGAACGGAGTTAGAATGTTAAGGCGCCGACTGTTGCTCATCGATGCTCGGTGGTTCTCTCCGGGTACTCCGGCTTCTTCCACCTGTAAAACGGTCACGATTAGCCATTGTGCATAAGTATGTGACCTTAAACACCAATAAATAAATAAATAAATAAATTCCTATAATTAGTGTTTAGAATCTAATATTATTGTCTCCTTGGAAATATTGCCCACCCGTGGAAACTGACTAGTCCACGTCGGCCGTACTGAAGATAGATGGATATTGAAAGGGTGGATTAAATGAACTAGCCGAGGTTATGATGGGCAGTGTTTTGAGCCAAATGTGTCTCACGCCAGTCTAAACTGTTACAGATTTCGCACACTGGATGCGAAGAGAGCATCACCCAAGATGCGATGAAGTAATAATTATTTTTTTACCTAAAACAAGCCCGGAGACACCCCATGGACAATCGTTTTGGTTACGCGGGGTTTACATCAACTGTAAAATACGCAAACGAATTGCGAAAAAACAATACAACATAAATTAAATTTCTAATCCAGCAGGTTACGACTCCGACATGACAATCTGGACTATTTATTTATTTATTTATTTGTGTTCAAGGTCATATACTTATGTACAGTGGCCAATCGTGACCGTGACAGTTTTACGGTTGGAGGAAGCCGGAGTACCCGGAGAGAACCACCGAGCATCGACGGGCAACTGTCAGCTCCTCAACATTCTAACTCCGTTCAAGCTCCGCTCAAGCAGGGTTACAGCGGTTGAAGACATGAGCACCATCGACGTGCAGTACGCCTTAGTACACGGCGTCATCGTGCCCCCATGTAGGCAACCTGGATAAAGTGCCTTGCCCAAGGACACAACGCGAGTCATCCCGGTCGGGGATCGAACTCGGGGCCTCCAGCATAAAAGTCCAACAGTCTACCACTGAGCCTCCGCGCTCTCCATCTTGCTGGATTAACGGGACTCAAAGGTTGCGCCTTGCACCCAAATATGAATAAAGTGGCATGCCATTTACACATCAACAGAAACTAAATAAATAGGTAGCAAAAACTAATAAGTCATCTCCCCAAAACGCGATCGCGCATTATAGTTGTTGCTATTTATTTCGACTAAAATTCAGTTAAGACGTAAATAGCATGGCTGGCGTAGAAAAAACAAAAAAGGCGGAAAAGCACCACAACACCTTTTTGTGACAATGGGTCACGTGGAGCGCGGTGGCTCAGTGGTTACGATATTGGTCTTCACACCGAAAGGTCCACGGTTCGATCCCCACTAGCGGCAACTGAGGTGTGTCCTTGGACGAGGTACTTAATCTGGATTGCCCATGTGAGGGCACGGTGGCGCTGTGTACTAAGTCGTACTGCTTGTTGATGATGCACTTGTCTTCAACCAATTGATGCTAGTCCTTCTCGTGTGGATTTAGTACGTTGGGGAGCTGGCAGTTGCTCGCCGTTGGTCGTTGGTTCTCTTCGGGTACTCCAGCTTCCTCCACCCATAGAACTGTCCCGACTCGAGGTGAATTTCTAGGTCTGCAACACGAACACGGGACAAAAGCCAAAAAGTTTCTTGAATCACCCGACGAGGGGCCATAAGCTATGTTTCCGAGACAAAAGACAAAAATGAAAAAAATTGAATGACTTCTTTTAATAGTGCCGCAGGTGAGAAAAGTTTACCTTTGCCCAAATGGTTGTTTTGACAATATTCAAAATGTATAACTTAACGCTGCACTCCCAACGCGATTTTCACTCGCGTACCCCCCTCCTGATGGTTATAGACTTCTTAGAACTATTTCCACACTTCGCCTTCGTCATTTGATGGTGAATGCTTATAAACGGGACTGCTTGTATCACTTAGGATGCAACAGGAGGCAGTAGTGAGAGGTCATAAATTTTGGTTTCGGTGAGAATAAAGTGTATTTAAAAAACACAAAAGAGTCAAAGCAAAAAAGTTTAATTACACATGTGATATAAAGGATCTCAAATTTGTCGCGATTTGACAAGAAATTTCAGAACCTCGTTCACAAAAATCGATCTGAGCCTCGGTAAACCTCGGCTCAGATCGATTTTAGAGAACTCGGTACAGAAATCACACTGCCCAATCGACTGGCGGATTCTCTGTACAATCAAAGGATTCTCTGCGGTGTCAGTAAGATTCTCAGAATTTTTCGAGCATTTTTTAGTGTGAAGAATGGGAGTCAAGATCGAAAAAGTAATTGAACACAAAGGTGGAAAGGTGTGTATTTATATTTTTGTATTTATTAGTTACCGGAACCATTATAACGGACTCCTGTTCACAGGTTTCGGATTTTCCCTTGCTTTAACTGGTAGAGTGCTGAATTATTTTTGGCCATCAAAATTTGTTCACATATCTTTGCCTTGTTACAATTTATGGGAGAGTGACTACAGGCACTCTCCCATAAATTGTAACAAGACATGTCTTACAGACTAAATAATATTACTTCAAAGATAATATGAAGCACATCCACTAAGTATGAAGCCTTCAAGTTGCAGTACCTTCACCTCGGAGTAAAGCCCAAATATGGGCTTCTAGCACTCTACCTGTAAATGGGCAAAATAGTCTGCACCATTTGAGGGGGACGGGTGTCACCTCTCCCATATTGCTAGTCTGGCTCACTTCCATGCCAATCACGAGTTGTGTACAACATATATTGTGAAATATCTGCGCACAAATTGGGTACAAATATCTTGGGAAGAGATCCAAATAGTACAACAAGTTGAAAAGCGCCTAAATTAAAGGAAACAAGGCACTGGAAGAGGGTGGAGTAAAATGGAAATTTGTACAGCGGGATTTCTGTTCATGACAAAAAAGCTTCTCTGTGCAAATCACTGAGGAGATTTTTTTTGAATACAACAAAACGACAGACTACTTTGAAAGCAATCAGTTTCGATGGGTCCTGGCAAGAGGGGTGTGTGAATATTTGAAAACTAATACCAAATGAAGACGTGCAAAAACGTTTCAGAATTTCAGATATTGAGCATGTGAGTCTCGACTGTACACGTGTGTAGCCTATTTTTATAGGACCCAACAGCTCGATGAATAAAAATAATGTAAATCAGGCAAAACTGTGGTTGGGGAACAGACGGGATCCTCCAAAAGACGTCCAATACACAATGGTAAAGGAAGGTTTCGTGTACCGCAGGCGCGCACTGCAGTATGTGGGGGCCAGAGCCCCTTAACAACCTAAATGACTTTGAGTTTAATTTTTGATCAGCCGCGGAAAGTAGGGCAAGCCCCAAGAGAGTTAGCGCCCCAAACGCTCCGTAAATTGCACGTCCACCCACCAGGGGAAAGGCAAAAAGGCCGAAAAGCTGTCAAAGCCCCGAAGAGGACAAGCCACGAGAGAGATAAAGCCTAAACCACCCCGGGCAGTCCATGCCAACCCCCTGTGAAGAAAGCTTAGTTTGGAACTTCGGCCAGATCCCGACTTCCGCTGACCATCAAAGCACCATGCAACCCCGGAGACCACCAGGAAGGGTACTAACGCAAGCCCCAAATCATCCAGTCAATATCAGTAATCCGTATATAGACGACTGGAGGATTTATATAGCGAACTATAGATTATGATTTTAACCCTTTACCCAACGCAGACGATTTCAAAAATTATTATTTTAAATATCATTTTTAAAATTTTTTCAAAAAATAATATTTTTTCAGCTGCTGAATTTGCATATTACGCGGGCTAATGCGGGCGATTCGTTGGGTAAAGGGTTAAACGTGTTCAGCACAAGGGCTCAAAACAATTCTAAGGTGATAAAAACGAATCAATTTCAGTGGCTGTTTTCTTAGATCAATTGAAGGTTACAGTTCTCACCCTGGAAAAGGTGGAATGACACTAAATGGGGATCATTCAAACATGCCAAGAGGGGCTTGGAGATCTTATCGCAAAGTGCTGAACATGCCCCTCAACAACAAAAAAGAAAAAGAAAGAAAAATTAGGAGAAGATTAAACCATGAATCCACGATCGTTTTGTTTTAAACACTATCTCGTGAAAATATCTAAAATCTAATTTAATTAATTAATTGAGACTTTCAATATTTTTATTCTTCGCGTATAAAAATTGTGGATAAACAATTATAGTCTAGCTTACGAACACTAGAATTCTAAGCCCTGATATAGCTGTCAGTCATATTATATACCATTGTTTATCATAGTCGGAAATAAATCTTTACCCTTGAAAACTGTTAACCCTTTACCTAACACGAAAAGCAGACGACACTTGCAAATAAAATTCTTGAATAACTAATTTTTATTGACTTTTTGCGTCAAAACCATAGCTTGTGACCCCTCATTGGAACGAGCTCAACGAGCTCGTTCCAATGAGGGTTAATAAGCTATGGTTTTGAGACAACAAAAACCCTGAAAACTGAATAGTGATTTTTGTGAATCGCGCTGAACGATTTTGACGGTACGTAGGGTAAAGGGTTAATTTGCAAAATTAAATGTAGGCATAGCCGCGCGCTTAGCGGTTTCCTGTTATCTTATTTAAACGTCTATTCTTAACTGAATTCATTCAAATGATACATGAAAAGAAAACAAAATATTCAACGTACATGACTATTTCAAGGGCACTGAAACAACTATGCAAGTGAATATTTCTGTTATACATACAATATTTTAGATATACAATATGTTAAAGAAATCACTCCCAATATTTCTGTTTCTCAGAAAGAGTGGATGACTACCTCTTAAGGTGTGGACACATTGCCGAACACAGGCCAGGCGCGTAGCCAGGATATCAAAGTTAGCGAGGCAAGAATAATATCTGGGGCTAGTTCAGGAATCTGAACGTCGCGACTACCCACCTACGTAGGTGGTAGCCGCTACGTTCAGATCGCTGAACTACTAGGGGGCATACAGAATGCCACTGACCCAGGCTAGCAAGTGGTAAGTCCCACCGCCGTGGGACCAAAACGCCCCGAGGCCGAGTCGACCATGACACGACACACTCTTCTTCAGGTACTCGCATTTGGTGGAGAAATGTGACAGTTAAACCTTTACTGTTGTTTTCCAGTTAATGCTAAGATGGACAATCTGGAACCACTGCTGGAGGAGATCGATGTCGAGAACATTTTCTTATAATGGAGAACATCACAACGATACCAAACCATTTGCAGATGAAAGCACAATCGACACTTACGAGGAAGTGACAGTACCTAATACTCTGTAGATATCTGAAGGCTCCACGGCCACATCTGTATCCCAAAACAAAGCAGGACAAAAATCAGTCTGTGAACTTAAATGCCATGAATGTTGCGTCAGTTTCACGAGAATGTCGTCATTGAGACGCCATGAAAGAAGACACAAAGAGACAATGTTTGAATGTGAAATATGCTCTAATTCTGTCAGAAATCTGACATGCAGCAACACAAAAGTTGTGAACACAGGAACGAACGTCATGTATGTATTGATATATAGTTCCACGGTACTGGCTATACCGTCGCCCATGACTCAGTTTACCTCTAATTACTACACAACAGCACATGAAATTACACATTCCAATGTCAAATGAATACGGACACACTGCAGTATCTTTGGGAGCTCAATATCTCTTGAGTATTTTGTAGCCAAAACGACACTGGGATATGTCTCCTTCCTTTAATGAAGAACTCCGCAGCGATTTGCACAGAAAAGCTTAGTTGTCATGAACAGAAATTCCGTTGTGTGTACCACTTTCCATTTTACACCACCCCCTTCCAATGCCTGATTTCTTTTATTTCAGACCCTTTCCGACTTGTTGTGCTCTTTGGAGCTCTTCCCAAGATATTTGTCCCCAAGTTGTTCGCAGCCATTTCACAATATATGCTGTATGAAACTCGTAATTGGGATGGAAGTGAGCCAGTGTAGCAATATCGGGGAAAAAACACCCACCCCCTCTCAAATGGTGCAAACTATTTTGCCCATGAACCCTTTACCCAAAGTAACGGCCAAAACCGGCCAGCTTTATTCACAAACATCGCAAATTAATTTTCATTATTTTTTTTCATTTCTTGTCTTAAAAACATACATTATGACGTTCCAAAGAGGGATCATAACCTATGTTTTTGAGACAAAAAATGAAAAAAATTAGTTATTCCAGAATTTTGTTTGCAAGTGTCGTCTGCTTTTCATGTTAGGTAAGAGATTAAAACAAGGGAAAACCCGAAACCAGTGAACAGGAGTCCGTTATAACGGTTCCGGTAACTAATAAATACAAAAAAGTATCGCGACGACTCCAGCTGACGACTCCTTCTAGATCCTCTATTTAGGCATTATTACAATTCGTCGTGAAGAGAGAGAGAGAGAGAGAGAGAGAGAGAGAGAGAGAGAGAGAGAGAGAGAGAGAGAGATGGCCTTAGAATATCATGGTTTCCCCGAGACGATGACGCGAGAATTCACTCAATTGATGCTGCTTATCTCTAAATGCATTTTTTTCCAGTTCCAGATTTTCTCGTCGAGACATCAGCCACATCACTTAACCGTACACTGAAGCGAGATTGTGTTCTATGAGAACAGTTAGATCGTTTTCTTTCTGCTAACAAGATAACGAATACTTCTGAAGACAAATATGCAAATACATACGTATTTTTTGTGACGTTCAATATATGATCACGTGATCTAAGTATAAGATGTAAAACTTTGGCACATCTGTATGGGAATCAGACAGGCACCTGTTCCAGTTGCAGGCCTTTGATGTTTAAATGTATAAAAATGATCTTTGACTTCTTCCGAAATTGATATTTCGTCTTTTTTGCTCGATAGCAGAAGAAATTAGTTTCATTTGTTTGAATAACTCAACTTCTAATGCCGCTAGATGACCGCGCTTATGATAAAAGGAATCTACCGTCGGTCGAATATTACATCCTGATGACGCTGGAATTTAACTCTTACTCTTGCGTACGCCAGCACAAAAAATCTATCTGAAAGTCTGCCTCCCTTGGCATTCTTTTGTTATATCATAAGCTTATCTCAAACAAGTCAAAGCATCAGCAATATTCGGTATTTATAAACAATCACAACTAATATGTTAGAGATTTGGTCTCTTTAAAGGTGCCCTACGCTAAGCAGTATTCACAAAATTGCACTTTAATTTTTTTTTCATTTTTGCCTCATAAACATAGCTTACTGGACAGGACATTTTCCACGGTTGGGCAATATTAGATTCCAAACACTCATAAAAGGAATAATCATCAAAAATTTAATTAATGAAGCACCGGGTACAACCCGGTGCTTCATTAATTAAAATTTTGCTGATGATAATTTTTATTACCTGGTAAACGCATGCGTGGACAACACTGCCTACACGTGGATTACGACCAGTCCACGGCGACTGCACTGTATGAGCCATTAGTGGGACGAGATCGTTCAGCAATGATGACAAACAAGTCCACACAAATTCGGGAAGACAAACCCTAACCCATTCTTTTCTTTGTGGTTATCTGGAGATAACAAAGAAAATCCTTGTTGAAACGCAAACACTATTGTCTAGATTCTCGCAAAGTCGGGAAGACAGACACCGAAACCCTCCCCCCACCCACACACACACCCAAGCTTGTTTAGCCGTCATTAAGAGGACTTGATATTTTTTTCTTCTGTTATCGGTGACAGACAATGACAAACAAGTCCCACAAAATCGGGAAGACAAACCTAACCCATTCATCCCATTGTTTTCTTTGTGAAGACATGGTGAAAACAAAGGAAATCCTTGTGGGGAAGCAAACACTATTGTCTTGGTTCTCACAAAATCGGGAAGACACACCCTCCACACATAGAAACAACTTCAGAAAGGGCCAAGTTTTGCTTATTCCCCCGCACTTGTAAAGTGTGATACGCTGGAGCCCGATAAATTGTATATCTGTTAATCGAAAAATCGTGTTAGTTGTATATAATTTCAAACACCAAACCACATACCCAGCTTTCCACTTCAAGTGACTGGTTCAAGTGGAGGGTTATCTCCCCTTATCGACAATCAGAACTCATCAGCTGATTGCGTCACAGATAAGTGGCCAAGCTGGGAGAAAAGTAAACAGATAATACAGAATTTTGGACATCAAAGGAACAAAAGTGAAGGCTAGGGTCTGATAGATATTTCCACTAGACAGTAGACACAAGATCACACTTTTCGAATTGATGTGCTTCCCAAACATATGTAAAACTAAAAAGCGTACAAAGAATGGCCAAAAGTCGAGGGAAGCACTTTTTAAAACATTTTTAGCATGATTGCACTGGAGAAACCAGTACAGTCTGTATGTGACGAAGGAATAAAACTCAGATGGTAAACTGGCACCATTCAACAATCACTATAAAGAAAATATATTGAACTTTCAGATGCCATGCGCTTTCATAATGTAACGTTTGAACATTTTATTTAATCTAAGGAATTGTAAAACTTTTCAATCGCCGTAATGCTAATTTTCAATCCACAAAACGACATTTTCAGGGGGAGATAACCAGACCGTTTTTCCACAGATCTGAAGGTAAAAGCTGGCCATGATTTACCATACCTTCAGTATAAATTTGCCTTGTTAATTGCATATAGATTATAGATTAAAGTCCTGTTAATTGAATACAAAACCGACAGCCACTGAATTCCCCATATTTATAGACATTTTTACCTCAATACATCCAGTATAGGCATTTAATCTATTATATTTTATTTGACAGAGGCCATTGAGCTCTGACAAACAAGATATAACAGAATAAATGCTCAGTTTATAATTAGAAGATAGAAAAATGGCCAATTCCTGTTAATTGTATACTCCTGTCAATTAATATTTTTCTCTGTCAAAGTGACTATTTAATTAAAGGGAAAGGGACCCCCACATCGCTCAGCTGTTTTTAATTTTGTTTCAAACCCGTGGTGAGTCCATAACCCCAGTTCGAGACCATAACCTCGGTACAACCACCAGTTTCAAACTTGATCTGAGTTTGATAACTTGCCTATGTACTTTCCACAGCGATATCTGATTTTCAAACAAGGCTCACAACGACCTATTTTCAATTCTTTGTGGCGAGACTTCGCTTGACATCATTGCATAAGCATAAATCTGACTAGGAACTGTTAAACCCTTATTTTTCATGTCGATCAGATATCGAGTTCAAATATTTACAACACTGCCTCGCAATTTAACAAACAGTCTCACATGCTGAGGCTGCACTCGGATGACCGGTGCTAGGGGGAAGGGAAAAGAACGGATGCATTCTGTTTTAACTGATTTTCTGCAATGATTATAATATAACATCAAGTTACTTGTATTGTTGCAACAGTTCACAATTCGCAGTAATGGTCATTGTTTCTTCAGCCAAATGTTGACGCATCCAACCATCTTCCCTTGATATGATGATGATGATATTGTTGTTCGCCTCCATCTTCTGATACTCTCCTTAACCCTTTACCCAACGCCTACGATATCAAAATGTATTATTTTAATTATTGACTTCTAAAGTTTTTCATTTTTTTTAATAAAACCATGTCATGTGACCCCTCATTGGAACGAGCTCAACGAGCTCGTTCCAGTGCTGGGTCACGTGATATGGTTTTGTTGAAAAAAGTTTTAAAAATATATTTTTTCAAATGCCAAATTTGTAAATTACGTGGACGGATGCGGCCGATTCGTTATGTAATGGGTTAATCCATTACCCAACAAAACGGCCAATTGCACACAGCACGAAAACCGCCATTTAAATTTTCTTTCAGTGAGATTATAAGCCTTGTTTTTGAAGACAAAACATGCACATTTTCAGTTATTAAAGAATTTGTTTTGCGGCTGTCGTCTTGCTTGTCGTGTAAGTAAATACCATTGCTATCAAACGACTTCTCCCTGCCCTTGCAAATCCGGAATGTCCGGTCGAATCGAATTCCGAATCCAATCAGGCAGTGGACTTCGAATCGAAAGCGAATCTCTTCAAGTTGTTGATATTGTAGCTTCTCACAACCGTAAACATGGTCTCTCGCAACTCGAGCATTGTACAGCGTCTATCGGAAAGTGAGTTGTCGTTCTTGCACTAACTACTACCGGCTAGTATTTTCGGCATTGCAAAACATTACGACTCGAATTGATAGCGCTTATTAGCACATTGTCAAATTTCATCTAAGGGCGAATGCCACGAAATACCCTGGGACCCCCTACAACAACTCACCCCAGTGGTGGAGTGGGGTCCCGGGGTGTTGACGTCACAATCAACATAGGCTCGCACACTGCACAACACGCAAATCACCGACATGACCGTTGAAAACTTTGTAGTTGTACAGTACGGTCGTGGACTGGTCACTTTCCACGGAGTGGGCAGTATTTCCACGGACGCAATAATATTAGATTCCAAACACCAATTATGGAATAATCATCAAAAATCTAATTAATGAAGCATCGGATACAACCTGGGGCTTCATTAATTAAAATTTTGCTGGTGATGATTTTTTATTACATGGTAAACGTATGAGTGGACATCACTGTCCACGCGTGGATTACGACCAGTCCACGGCGACTGCTCTGTAATTATGACACACAATTACGCGGTAGACTTTTTCCTTTATTGTGATCGCAGTTTTGCCAACGTTATTCAATTGAATCACAATAAAAAATGTAAACAGACAAAAACTCAGAAATAAAGAATTCCGCATACTAACCGGAAGTAATTCATATTAGTCTCAACAGCGCAGAAGAGTTCACTGTATCAGGTGGAGATAACCTATTTATCGACAGAGCCTATTGTGTTGTGTAGAGTAAGTCCATCGAAAATGCGGAATTTTCAACAACGTTATCAAAGTAGCTTCTGAAGCGGAATGGCCTTCAACTCTTCTTTTATCATCAGGTCATAAGCCATGTTTATGAGTCAAGAAATGAAAAAATAATCAAATTTGAATGGCTTATTTTATTAGTTATAAGTTATTATGGCTATTAAAGGACACAAAAGCAACTAGGCTCGCCTTCAAGCTTCAGGTGTTGTCATCTGACGGTGGTGTGAGACAAGAGGGACCCTGGTGGCCTCAATCATATGGGCTTGGCCCCTGTATTGACATTGAAGGTGGTGTGATAAACGAAGCCGAACGTTGGTGGATGTTATTAGACCGTGTGTGGGTGGTCTGCGTAGAGAAGTGCCCTCTATCCCTCTTTAAAGGTGGGGAGGGAGGGTTTTGTTTGGTTCTTAGGTATTGCTATACGGTTCGTTGGTTAGGGCTGGACGCCCGTGGGTACCTCTTCCATAGGAGATAACTGTGGTAGGTTTTTAATGTATGGTCACGGTAGATAGACCTTAGATCAGCCCTTATTAGGTCGAAGGTTCAGGCATCATAATTGGAAATGGCACTTCCTGTGATGTGCAGGGGTGTGACTCATACGGTTTATAGCTTAGGGCTGGACACCAGTTGGTACTACTTCCATAGGAGGTAACTGTGGTAGGTTTTTAATTATGGTCACCTTAGATAGACCTCAGATCAGCTCCTAGTAGGTTGAAGGTTCAGGGCTGAGAATTAGCAATGGTGCTTCCTGCGATCTGCAGAGGTGAGGGCCCCACATGGTGAGGGCTCCACATGAGAGGTCCCATATTGTAGGATAAGACATTTTGTGAGTTGCATTATTGGTAAATGCGATGTTTATGGTGTGCATCAGATTCCCGGAACGTAAGTCTCCGAGCGTCATTGAGCTGTTTTCTGAGCGTACGGTGCGTTTCAGGGTGTAACGTTCCCGTGCTGGAGATGAGAAGGAAAGGTTGGGTAGGTGAGGTGAGGTGGACCACTAACCGTATTTGTCCGGAACTAACTAGCTTCATGTCGCATATGAGAAAGGTTTACCCTTTGCTTCAATGGTTGTTTTGACAATATTCAAAATGTATAACCTGATATTACACTTCCAAAGCGATTTTCACTCGCGGTTACTCCTCCCCACCCCACTCTCCCCACCCCCGTCCTGGTGTGTATAGCCTTCTTAAAACTATTCCCGCCCTTCGCCTTCATCAGTTTGAAGGTAAGGTCATTTGATGGTGTATGTCTAAACAGGACTGCATGTATTCCTTAGGATGCAACAGGAGGCAGTAGTGAGAAACTCTTGTTTCGGTGAGAAAAAAGTGTTAAAAGGTCAAAACAAAAAGGTCAAATTACACAATATGTGACAAGAAGAATCTCAAATTCGTTATGATTTGACATGAAATTTCTGAACTTCGTTCTGAGGAGACACTTAGCAGGATTTTGAGAATATCTTGACGATTCGAAAATTCCCGAATTAGCGCGAATTAAATCGAATCATCAGGACGATTTCGAATCGAATCGAAGCTTCGCGGGGGCCTTTCATACGATCAATTTCGCACAGTGCTTTCCAACTCAAATTTTGTCAATGTGCAATTCAGGGTTTCAAAACATAGCTTATGGCCTTTGATGACAACGAGCTCATTCCAATGAAGGGGGTGGGGTGGGGTAGGGGGTGGAGGTGGGGATAAGATATGTTTCTGAGGATAAAAATAACATTTCTAGTTATTCAAGAATTGTTTGTGAAGTGTTATTTGCTGGTCACGCTTGGTAAAGACCACAATCTAATAAAATGGCGAGTTCCACATAGCGTTTTGCCGCTAATAAAATTTTGGAAGGGTATAATAAACCATGCTCAGGAAGTAAAAATTAAAAAAATACTGTTATTTAGGAAAAAGACAAAAACAAAAATAAAGAAAAACAAACAAGAAAGCAAAAAAAAACAAACAAACAAACTCCAAAAACAAAATGGACAAAAAAATACAAACAAAAGACAAAAGAAGAAACTTTCTTCAAGTATCATTTGCTGTCCGTGATGCGTTGTGGGTTAACCCTTTTCTTAACATGAAAAGCAGATGACACTTGTAAAAAATTCTTGAATAACTATTCAAGTTTTTTTTCATTTTTTTGTCTCAAAAACATAGGTTATGACCCCTCATTGGAACGAGCTCGACGAGCTCGTTCCAATGAGGTGTCATAATCTATATGTTTTTGAGACAAAAAATGAAAAAAATAATGAAAATTATTTGGCGATTTTTTAGAATAGCGCTGGCCGGTTTTGGCCGCTACGTTGGGTAAAGGGTTAACGTCTGGGCAAGAGTCATATATATTTACATTCTGACGAAGAACACACTAACCTACACGTTTTATTTACAGCCTGAGTCAACGTGAGTCATTCTGATTCTACACAAACAATTGAAACGTTTGATTCGATGACCAGATGCCTAAAGCAAATCGAAAGTAGAACACCACACCTATTTAAGACCACGTACTTCATTTTGTCCCAGCATTAAACAATAATTGCTGTAATAACTGTAATCACGGTAATTATTAATCGGTCATTAATCATTAGTCATCTTTCACAATAAAGCTTTTGTGAAATTATCAGAGTACTCAATGAATTGCCCTTTCGTTTAGCTCCTTGACTGAGAGCACGGATTGTATTTGTTCAATCTCTGCTCGAATGGCGGTACTGGCGACTTCTGGACACGAATAAACAGCCTCGGTGTTAATCGCAGTCAAACAATTCCGCGGGATGTCGTCAACGGGAGTGTAACTTACGACCCAGTAGAGGTTCTGACAAAGTGGAAAAGAGACTATGAGGGCTTATATACCACAAGTGAACGAGACAACTTCGACAGAGGCCACTTTGAAAGCATCCTGAATACAGATTCCACGAATCCTTTGCCAGTGGATGGATTTCAAACTATAGATATCCCCGAACTCAATGAGCCTATCCACCGGGACTCCGCAATTAACAGGACGAATAATGGGAAAGCCGTCGGCATAGATTCTATCTCAGTCGAGCTACTGAAAAACGAGATATGTGCCGACCTGTTATTTCGTGTAGTTTCCCATTGTTTTGAAAGCGGTAAAGTGCCAGACGATTGGAAACTTGGAATCATAAAACCCATACCCAAAGGTGATCAAACTGACTACAGAGACCCTCTTCCAAGTAGAGGTATAACTTGGCTGTCCATACTGTGCAAAATCTACACATCCATTCTAAACACTCGTCTATACTCCTGGCTGGAAGGAAATGAAATACTGTGTGACGAACAGAACGGATTCAGAAAAGATAGGAACTGTATTGACCACATGTATGTGCAAAGAAGGCCTTTGACACTTTCAGCAGACGTGTCTGTGGTATAAATTGCGACAAACTGGCCTACGTGGTAATAAATACAACGCAATCATGTCCCTATATAGTGGCACAGAGTCTTCAGGGGCAGTTAACAACAGACTTACAGAGCTCTTTCCAGTAACCAGTGGTGTAAAACAAGGCTGCAACTTATCACCGACTCTGTTCTCCATTTATCAACGATTTAACTTCGGACATTCGGAACACAAACACAGATATAGATATAAATGGAAGACAAGTTAGTGTATTGTTGTCCCCCGATGACATTGTTCTGCTTACTGAAACGGTGGAAGATCGGCAAAAACATCTTAATGCATTGAATAAGTGGTGTAAAAAACGGAGACTACAGTTGAACGAAAATAAGACTAAAATCGTACATTTCCGAGGTCGCAACAAACAGAGGTAAAAAATTCTGTTCCATTATGGTGACTTGTTGCTAAGGTATCGAGCTGATTACAAATATTTAGGACTCGATCTGGTTAAACGAACACTTAGATACAAAGTATTCAACAGAATTAGCAAAATCGGACAGCCGCGCGCTTGCGTGACTAAAAAAGAAATGCTCTAGTACTGGAGAGATAAATTTGAATGTGTTTGAAAAATTCTATAACTCACTAATTGAGTCAGTATTATTCTATGGCAGTGCTATCTGGGGGTTATCGGAATGTAACAAAATTTATGGCGTGCAACCAAGAGCAGCACGGTACTTTTTAGGACTTACTTGTGTCTACGAGGTGATTTGGGAAGGATTTCCCCCTTGACACAACAACGGATCAACATATTTAGATACTGGAAACGTCTAAAATCACTGGACAGTGACCGGCTCATGTGTGAGGCCCACAACTGGTCCCTCACGAAGAAAAGGTCCTGGGACTCAAGAGTGACAAAATTATTAAAAAGTGTCCAGCTAGATTAATCAATGGACCTAAAGGTTGCCAAATAAAAAAAACTGGTAGAAATGGACTGTGCAACATGGAAAATAAACTCTGGAATGACAGCAGCAATGTAAATAAAAATGCGCACCGAAAGACAATTCAAAACGGAATTAAGGCGTGAATGTTATGCCGCAGGTGTGATTCCAATTCATCATCGACGGACTTTAGCGGCTTTCAGAGCCGAAACACTCCTCCTTGAAGTGGAGAAGGGCAGGTATGCGAAACCGAAAGTGCCACTGGAACAAAGAATATGCAAATTTTGTTCCGCCAATAAACCCATTGCCGATTAGCCATCTTTGACGTTAATAACATGCAAGGTCAGAGGTAGCTTCGGGTAAACAATTCGATCAGACTATCTGTTAAGACTGTCATACATGCGATAGAAACAACCAAAATGTTTCGCTTGAAACAAGAAAATGTGCATTTTCGATTTTATGCTAATAAAGACAGAAAAATAGCACACTTTCAACACTTCATTTAATGGACAGGGCAAAATAATATGGATTTTTTAGTGAAATGAATACCGCAATGAACCCCTCCCCACAAGCGAAGGTAGACTCGGAATCATGGTTTTGTTGTGTTGACGAGTGACAAAACTGCAGATATATCACTGAAATGGAACAAAATTGTCTGCGTGAGTGAAAATGCAAACCCCGGGTATCCAAACAACCAACCCATACAAATATCATACAGATGCTCCAGCTGGGGGTAGAGGGGGCGTGGTCCCTAAGAAAGAATAAGTAAACTACCCGGTGGTCCATAAACAAAAAATTACCGGTACCTTGTTGGGCTCTAAAATTTCATCTAAACTGCCATGTAGACTTTCCCTGTTGTCCGCAATCTGAAAATTAGCTTGTTGGACCTTAAAGCTTCCCCTAAACTACCAAGAAGACGGCCGGGTGGTCTGTGAACAACTATTTTGCTTGTTCGGCCGTAAATCTTCATTTACACTTCCAAGTGGACTACCCGTGGTCCATAAACTACAAATTAGTTTGTTGGGCCCTGAAACATCACCTGAACTATCAGGTAGACCACCCTGCTGTCCATGAAATACAAATTAGTTGGTTGGGTCCTAAAGCTTCCTCTGAACTACGAAGTAGATGACAAGGTATTCCACGATGTACGAATTAGCTTCTTGAACCCTAATACTTCACATCGAAACCAGCAAGTAGACGACCCGGTGATTCACGATCTGCGAATTAGCTTGTTGGGCCCTAAATCTTCATCTAAATTACCAAGTGGGTGACCCGGCTGTCCACGATCGACGAATTAGCTTTTTGGGACTTGAAGCTTCATCTAAAGTACCACGTAGACGACCCCGCTGACCATAAACTTCAAATTAGCTTGTCTGGCCCTAAAACTTCATCTGACTTCCAAGTAGACGACCCAGTGGTTCATAAACTTCAAACTAGCTTGTATGACCCTAAACCTTTATCTAAACTACCCAGGGACGTGGCTAGAAGTTTCGATTGGGGGGGGGGTGTAGGGTAGTGAATTTCCATCTGGGGGGGGGGGGGGGGCGCCCACCCACCAGGTCCCTCCCCCAGTTGGAAATTCACTACCGAGAAACATTTTGAAAATGAAGCCATGAAAGGGGGCATAAAATTGATTCTAGTAACTGAAATGCCAACACATTATGACAGAATTATCAGGTTATTATTATTTGGTATTATTCTGGGAATTGAGTATGTGCTAATCAAATGCTCAAGCTGAGAACTCTAAGCAATTCACACTGACCTAACATTAAATCAGATCTTATGCAGGAATGATCAATTTTCGATGTCTCATCATTTTGTAACTGTGAATGATGGAATTAACTCAGGACAATGAATTTACATGATGTGATTTTCTTGAAGTGCATTTCGAGGATTTGTTTTTATTACGATCAGTAACGTACCATAGAAATCTCGTACTGATTGACATCATGCATACTTATGAAGATCGATATTGCGTACACTGTAGTTGTAAATAATAACAGTTGGAATTTTTGCCGATTTGAAACCGAGTTGGAATTTTGGGAAGTACAGGAGACATCAGCATCACCAAAAAGCTCTAAAACACAGATAGATGGAATTTCCAACTACTCATGACTTGCCCTCCGAATTTCCAACTATAGGAAATTTTTGCCAGGGTGATGGTGGTGGGGAGGGGTGACACACTCCACCCACCCCTGTCGCCACTTCCCTGAAACTACCATGTAGACGACTCTGCTGTCCATAAACTTCAAATTAGTTTGTTGTGCTCTAAATCTGCATCTAAACTACCAAGTAGACGGCCGGTGGTCTTTGAACAACAAATTAGCTTGTTCTGCCCTAACGCTTTATCTAAACTACCAAGTAGACGGTCCTGTGGTCTTTGAACGACAAGTTAGCATGCTGGACCCTAAAGTCTTATCTAACCTACTAAGTAGACAAAATGCGGGAGATAGGTATGTTGATTAAACCATTGGGCTTAAGATCGAAAGGTCGTAGGTTCGATCATGACCTGCCTCATCAACTTTATGTTCTTGGGCAACACACTTAATCCGAATTACGCAAGTGAGAACATGGTAGTGAAGTGTGCTAAAGCGAACTACATGTCGATGGTACACATGTCTTTAACCGACGCTAACCCTGCTTGTGTGGGATTAGTAAGTTATAGAATCCGACAGTTACTCACCGCTGTTTTGTGGTTCTCTCCGGGAACATAGGCTTCCTTCAGTCGTAAATCTGTCCGACACAATAGCACTTTGGCTGTTGAGAGTGCGGTTAAACCCCAATAAATAAATAATTAAAGTCGTGTGTTTTGCATGGTCTTACCATTGAAGTATCTTTCCTCCCTGAGTTCTCATCAATATTTACCAGTGATAAGAACTTAACAAGCGTGGTTTCCATCGTTTTCGCACGTAAAGGGCATAGTCGTGAGACAGGTTGCACGTGGGGTGATCATTTCACGTCTTTTGAAAGAATCGTCTCTAGTCTCTCCAGTTGAGAATTTATAATTTGTCCATAAAACTGTCAAATAAATGTCTTTAGAAAGTATTTATTCACTTGTCGATATCAGTTTGTCAATATTTCGTATATTGCCTCCACGATAAAGGCCATCTGTAGACATCGGCAGATGATAATGAAAAAGGCAGGAAACATTTTTTTCTTGATAAGTGTCTTTGTCAATCAAAAGCTAAAACACAAAATATATTAATTTTCAAACATTATACAATGCAATCTGGATTCTTGCAACATGTTGCAGGTTGATTGTGCTTTCATCTTGTCATGGCCAATGTGTTCCATTTTTTTTCTCTTATTCCGATTTTGAAAGACTGGATGATTTTTTTTTTCAACGCATTGAACTTCTTAACCCTTTGAACCCTAGTGGTATCTTGCATGTCAGTTCAATGATAGCAATTAGAAGAATCCATATTCATTATCTGAGGGTAGAGCAATTAATAATTTCAACGCGCAGCCTTGGGGCTGCGCGTTGAAAATATTGATTGGTCTGCTCCACACATTTACTTAGCTGCCATCCTCCGTAATGAAATTATGAAATATCATGTTCCGGAGCCGAAAAGCGGCCACGCGGGTTCAGAGGATTAAATCCAGTTATCGAACGTAGTTTCGGCCAGCAGAATATCATAATCCGGTACCAGGGTAAGTTTGCTGAAGAGTGGAATTCATAACTGCAAGTGGGTATTCAGACATTTCGTCGACACGTCAAAGGACATTTCGCCGACAGACATTTCACCAAAAGACGTCATGCTAACAGGCATTTCGCCAGCATTGAAACAGGACGCACTATCAACAGGTTTGTCTTAAAGCATTTTTAAAAGTTATTTCTGGGAACGCGGTGGCTC
The DNA here is from genome assembly GCA_031216915.1 of Pictodentalium vernedei. Taxonomy (NCBI): domain Eukaryota; kingdom Metazoa; phylum Mollusca; class Scaphopoda; order Dentaliida; family Dentaliidae; genus Pictodentalium; species Pictodentalium vernedei. The sequence goes on from CM062297.1 coordinate 463,702,202, forward strand.
GATGGTTAGAGCATTGGACTTCAAACCGAAAGGTCGACGGTTCGTTCTTGACCAGCGCTAACTGCGTTGTGTCCTTAGGCAAGACATTTAATCCCGATGTTGCATGTCACGGTGGCGCTGTGTACTATGCTGTACTGCTAGTCGATGGTGCACTTGGTTGCAGCCGTTGCTAATTCAGCTTCTGCAGTCACTGAAAATGGGGAGTCGCTGACTAGTCCTGGCCCCTGCTCGGTGGTTCTCTCCGCCGGGTACTCCGGTTTCCTCCACTCGTAAAACTGCCCGACGTGACGTGATCCTGGCTGTGGAAAGTGTGGTTGCGCCCCTCTAAAAAATACAAAACTTATTTCAATACAAACCACAACTATAAAATATGAAACATTAAAGTTACACTTAAGAATGGAAACAATATATATGGGCTTCTGGTACTCCACAAGATAACAAATAATAATAATAATAATAATAATAATAATAATAATAATAATAATAATAATAATAATAATAATAATAATCGAGAACCCAGATATTTTATTTGGCCTAAATTCTTTTTTATATGAATATCACTGCTTCGTCATGTCCCGATATATTTCTTCTACTTCAACTATCCTCCAACCCAGGGACTTGTACTATAAAACTTTTATAACTGTATTTTCTGGAATTGTATTTTCTAGTTATGACTTTAAATGGGTTGAAGTGAACCATTAGCATATTAGCTGGCAAATTGCCATATCTTTTAAAATGATAATGATTCATTTTAGTCATTTATATTAACAAATAGAAAATACAATTCCAGAAAATACAACTGTAAAAGTTTTATAATATTGATCCCAGGCTGCAAGATGGTTGAATCGGGAAAAATAGTTCGGACCGGCCGACGGCGGAATTCATGGGCCAAATTGTTTTCATTTTACAAAAACACAATATTAGAAGGTGCGCAGACATTTCCCCAGCGAACATTTTGCCAGGCGGACATATTACCCTATACATGGTGGGCGGACATTTACCCAGCGGAAATTTCCTGAGGCTTCTTTTATGAAAAGCGAACATTTCCCTAGCATTTTTCTGCTATATTTTAATTTGTTTTGTATTAAGTTTGCTGCGTTTTTTTTTGTTTTTGTTTTTTGTTTTCAATATAATTCCAAATGTACAGCCCGAATGTTGGGAGGTACTTCCTTTCTATTCGAGCCGACGTTTATGCAGAGATTAGAATTGCTTGCTTTGTGCACATATACAGTCGACATTGTTTTTGACAACATGCATACAGTACAGCTTAACCCTTTACCCAACGTAACGGCCAAAACCGGCCAGCGCTATTCTCAAAAATCGCCAATTAATTTTCAAAATATTTTCATTTTTTGTCTCAAAAACATAGGTTATGACCCCTCGTTGGAACGAGCTCGTCGAGATCGTTCCAACGAGGGGTTATAACCTATGTTTTTGAGACAAAAAACGAAAAAAATTAGTTATTCAAGAATTTTTTTTTGCAAGTGTCGTCTGCTTTTCATGTTAGGTAAAGGGTTAATTAATATGTATGTTCAAGCGTAAACTACAAGTAGAAGGCGCGGTGGCGTTGTGGTAACCGATTCTCATCAGATCATCGAAGTTAAGCAACGTCGAGCCCGGTTAGTCCTTGGATGGCTGATCGTCGGAGCGATCGATTCAGACTCCCGCGTTGTGTCCTTGGGCAATGCACTACCACGATTTCCACACGGGGCACGATGACGCCGTGTACCAAGGCGTACTGCACGTCGATGGTGCGCATGTCTTCAACCAATCGAACACTGCCTGTGCTGCAGTGCGGAGTTACGATGTTGGGGAGCTGGCAGCTGTTCGTCTTTGCTCGGTGGTTCTCTCCGGGTACTCCCGACTTCCTCCACTAGTAAAACTGTCACTGACACGATATGACCTTGGCTGTTAAAGTGTCGTTAAACCTTAATAAAAATAAATAAAATAAAATAAAATAAAAAACAGAAAAAAAAAATACAAGAAGAACTTGGAGCCAGTTATATTATATTTTTTCTGCGTTGATAAAGCCAGATCCGGGTATCATTTCTTGGAACGCAATTTGAGAGAGCGTTGCAAGAAATGGTACCACGTCATGATTTAATCAACTCAAAAAAGAAACAACAACAAAAAAAAAAAAAAAAAAAAATCGTTTCAAGTCCTGTAAACGATACCAGGGCCCTTTTTCAGGAACGTAGAAATTATTTCTTTGCTCCGTCACGTTGATAATTGTTTTAACTTCGAAAGTGTTATTCCCATCTCATAAGGTCCACCCACCTATGAGGGAATATCTGGGGTAATATCCGCCCACACTGGGGAATGTTCGCTGGGAAAGATGTCCGCCTGGGGGCAATGTCCGCTGGGGGATGGAAATGTCAGCTGGGGAAATGTCTGGCGTTCTACCGGAATGTCTGAATATTGACACACTCGCATACTTTCAAATTTCTAAACTCATTGTGCAACCCTGAAGCAGTTCTGCGGAAAGTCTGTGTTAAAATCAACAAACCCGATCATTGATATTTATCCACCAATGTTGTCTGTTTGATTTCTCCAAATTTAAAATACTTTCTAACAGACCGTGAAACAGCTGTTATCATAATCATCATCTTCGAATCCCGTCCACATAACCTTCCGCCGTCGCTCGTTTGATGTTTTTCCCACGTAATTATATACTAGATACCCGCGGTTCCCAATATTTGTTTTACAAGCACGTCATTTATCGCCTCTGATCAATTTCAGCCACCCCATCAAACTATTTCTAGCATTGATGAATAGGGACAATATGGGAATGAATGCAGGTATAATTTTCCAACTGCCACACCTACCATGGAGAGGTGTCGAAACGTCGCGATAAGATCTCTAATTGGCTTCAAAAAGGTGAACCGATCGATATCCCTTTTGGAAAAGTGGTAAAAATGGTGTGTCCATACTGTTATTCGTAAACACAGACTCCACAGTGGCAAATAAATGAAGAATTTAAACCACGGGAGATCATGATCTATTTTGTATGAAACCTGATCAATGTGCGACTTCCACATTTTATATCTCCATTGCATGCAAAGGGGTGAAAAGGGAGGGGCGTAACTTAGATAGAGGACAACCCAACTGGAGGGTTATCTCGCAAATTTTAAGTTTTTCTGGTAAAGGCGCGACAACTCAATGAAAGGGGTGTTGAAGGACAATCATCCAAACCCCACTGAACCTACGATGATCCCGTGCGGTAAAAAATATAAAATGGGATCCACAGACAGGCTTTAACTGTCAGGTACTGCTGGGTGCAACGGAAGAAAAAGTGCGTTTCTTCGGGGGGGGGGGGGGGGGATGATGGTAGAGGCACAGATGATTAACCTTTTACCTAACACGAATGCAGACGACACCTGCAAATAAAATTCTTGAATAACTAAACATTTTCGTTTTTTTTGCGTCAAAAATATAGCTTATGACCCCTCATTGGAACGAGCTCAACCAGTTCGTTCCAATGAGGGTTTCATAATCTATGTTTTTGAGACAAAAAAAATTGAATGGTGATTTTAGTGAATAGCTCTGGTCGGTTTTGGCCGTCACGTTGGGTGAATGGTTAATATAGTATATCTTCGACCAAGATGATGTCTTTTTCACAAGTTTTATACCACGTCAATATTATAATTTCTGGGCCGTGGCTAGAGGGTCTTGGTTCAGTGGTATGGGTGTTTGTGGGAGCCTTCAAATCCCTCTAATTGGCTGCCGAACATCCAATATTTTAGAAAAAGATCTGCACTCCTCCCACCTTCTTTGAGCAGGAATGTTCCAGCTGCTGCTAACTGAATTTCCAACTGCTGAAGAAATCTGAATGTACTTCCCCCCCCCCACCCCCACTTGTGACGAAATGTACGACCTTTGGGTTCCAGAGAAATTTTGACTCCAGTTGGAAAATCCCAAGAAATTTGGTTTAAAAATCTCTGTTAGAAACAGTGACAGAAACAGATATATTGCTGCGAAGTCTCCTACCACGCGAAGTCTACCACCATAGTGTATGAAAATTTCACCTGTCGATGGCTTGGCGCTTGGTACATGTATTTCTAAGTATCGAAACTGTTTGCCGGGATTGTGAGGAGAGGAGGGTGGGGAAAGTGTCTGATTATAATTTTATGTAGCCACGCCCCTGATTACAATCTAAAATGAACAGATGTAAAAGCAATTTCTTGTCACTATTTTCTGTTGTGTATGTAATGGTCTAGTAATGCTTTGGCCTGTTTCTTCCACTTCAACAATCTTCCAACCCAAAGACCAGTCTTTGGGTTGGAAGATTAATGAAACAGAAGAAAGACACGGGGCGAGTATTGCGTGCGATGTAATAAAAAATTGGAATTTTGACATTGTGTTATAGTTCTGATTTGAGGCTACGATATATGGAGCGTGAATTCTAAGTAAAACACGAGAGAGAGAGAGAGAGAGAGAGAGAGAGAGAGAGAGAGAGAGAGAGAGAGAGAGTCCTCTTTCTTACCTGAATACATTTCTTAGAAGACTTCCCAGCATCCACCTAAAAGTCTTGTAGAAATAAAAAATATGCTACCGTACGCACTGAATTTAACTACGCAGATTCGACCTTGATAATATTAGTTACATGGTGTTTCGGCAGGGTGTACGGGACTGTACTACCCTTCTGAGATCAGTATTTTCCGAGGCTGAAAGCCGAAGGAAATACGAATCTCAGAAGGGTATAGTACAGTCCGGTACACCCCACTGAAACACCGTGTGATGAATTCATTAAACTGCCGCTTCAGTGAGTCGAGATTTGTTTTATTATATAATTTCCAAACGGTATTCCAGTGACGAATATATTTCTCAAGAAACAATATTGTTGTCATTATTTGTGAATCTGAATGTTTATTATTACTAACGAAAATGTTTGAGGCGATGGGTGAAAGGAAAATCGGCGAAGTGTACTATAGAATGCCTGTACACCCCTTTTAGCTGTCTGGTGATGTTCTCATACACTCCGCTGAACTTCATACACGCCGTTGGAGTTAAATGTACCGTACTGGATGTATTGGTTACTGACCAACCAGGAAGCTTGTATAATTTAAGGGCAATAATAATTCATATTCTCTTAGCGGTCGCGATTAGCCATTGTACACCAATAAATAAATAAATATTCTCTAAAAACATAAAACATAGAAATAATGTTGCAGCTAATAAACCTCTGGAATCAACCCGGAGGTCCACCAGTTGAAATACCGATTTTTCTTTTCAACAGATAGAATGATATATTAATTTTGTCAATAATTTTTGGTTCATAAGAATATTTGTCTCCTTGAAATTTATTGCACAGCGGCTATAGGCGGTCTCCAATATATTGCCACAAGATAAATTCAGATAAACAAAATGTGAATATGAAGCTCACACATAGAATCTGAAGCCTGAGTAGTTACGTGGTGGTGGGGTGGTTGATGCGCCGGGGGCCTTGGCCCCTAAAATTGTCGCTGGCTCTCCAAAACATAGGCCCAGTGCAACTTTCACACAACATAGAGCCCTAAAATGGTCTCCAAAATAAAGGTTACACACGCTACAAATGCCTCAGATTAGCCCACCGGGCAAACAGGCAACTCGACAAAACAGGCGTAGTTCAAACAGCTAGATCTTAATGGAGGTCATGTAATGTAGTTGCAGAAGGCCTCTAAACTACGATCATCAATCACGTAGGGTCTCGATAGGGGGGAGGGTAGCGCCTATCTGGGGGTTTAGTAAAACGAAAGCAATAAAAAGCTATTAAAAATCTTGCATGTCGGCTTAATCTTCCGCAAAAACTCTTTATCCTCAGCACAAATCCTACAGTTAAAGTGGGTCGAAAGGGGTAATTTCGACGTTTCCAAACCATTTTATTGTTTCAGTCACCACCCTGTTTTCATCGGGGTTCATAACTAATAACAAGAATGATAAAAAATAATTAGCATCTGGAGGATTTTTATATACCACAAAGCGGGAATTAAAAAGAATAATTCGGCGGAAATGTGCAACCGTGACACGCATTCATACAAAGGAAAACAGCAAACAGATCTGCACTCTGCAGGTAAGATTTATAAGAAGAGGATATCATTAACTGGTCTGGGATTATATGCTCGCTCACGTCTCTACCTGTGATGAAGTTCCAGTGTTAAGTGGTTTGGTGTAAACGGAAAGAAAGAAACAGTAAAAGAAGAAATGGAAAGAAAGAAGAGATCAATAAAAGATGATCATATTACATGTAGCATGGGTGTGATTTTTCTGTTAAAAGACTCGTTTCAATTTTTAGTAATTAAAACTATAATCTTTATATCTATAAATTTACAGAAAAATGGTCTGAAATGCAAATTTATGAAAATATTTTTTTTTGGATTTGAATACAAATCAAAGATATTATTTACATGAAAATGGTTTAGCAAAGCATATTCATTTTTTTATCCATAATTCGTCATGCTTGCTATTGTTGTGTCTTCTGTGTACATTTCTTCACATCATTTTGTCATGATGTTATATACCCTTATATGGGAATGAAAGACAATATAGTTATTATTTTTATTATTATAAAGTTATTATTAATATGCATGTGTTTCTTTGTCTGTATGAACGTTTTTCCTCAACAGATATCAATTTTGATGTTTGGTAATAAAATAAACAATAAACATAAAAAAAATCCAGAAATTTTAAAAAATTAGGCATTTTTCTGTAGGGAGTCGTAAAGATTCTAAACAGAAAATGTGGTCTCTCTTTCCGTGTTACTTCTTTTTCTGTTACTTTTTTCTGTTTATTTATTTCCTGTTTCTTTCTCTGCTGTTTCCTTTCTGTGCTGTTTCTTTCATTCCTACATCCAAGTCAGTTCCATACTTTGATGCCATACATATCTGTCAGGTGACTGTAGAAAGGTTGTTCGAAACAGCGAATCAGACGTACCAGTTACACATGTATTGAAGACAGGTTTTTGATCATTCAGGCCCGTAGGACCGCTTTGCCACAGCCACCCAGCTTCGCAGTGACCTTCAGAATGCATCCGGGGTAAATGTTTCGACGCAGACTATCCGAGCAAAGTTGCACGAAGGTGGTCTCCATTCGAGAAGCCATGTATTCGCATTCCACCATTCCAGAACCACCGCCAGGCACGATATGAATGGGCCATGGACCATGTTGGATGGGCCATGGACCATGTTGGATGGACCAGAGAAGATTGGCGACCTGTCCTTTTTACAGATGAGTCAAGGTACTGCCTAGACCACAGAGATAGGCGTTCTAGGGTTCATTAAATAGAAGTATTCCTACATCCAATTCAGTTCCATACTTTGATGCCACACATATCTATCAGGTGACTGTAGAAAGGTGGTTCGAAACAGCGAATCAGACGTACCAGTTACACACGTATTGTTTTCACCATTTTAGCACAAACTCCTATTGGACAGAATCCTTCGGACACAATCCCCTGAAAGTCCGCGTATGGGACTTTATCCTCTCACTTTCATATCACATCATATTTACCACCACAAAGTCCATAACCGTTTTATTATATACACAATTTTCATAAAAACCCAATCTTCTATTTGTCAATTAAAAGTTCAATTATATCAACCAGAAATACTTTTATTTAACAATAAAATAGTTATCATCTGCAGAATAACATAAAAAATAAACAATGTATCACAGCATGTCAACAAGTTCTCAAAGTTGGGGGTGAATGACTTCATTATTCATAGAAATAGAACAAGAGAGGGGATTTTCAAAAGCTATATTCAGAAAATTGATAATCACTGGAAAACCAGTGTAAATGGATTTTTGAGTACTAGTCACGTGGATAAGATCCAGCCAATAGAAATGTGGTTATTTATAAAGTATATAATCATATACTTTATTCCCGCCTCTGAAAATTGAAGTGAGTGAGGCGATTTTGTCAGCCTCTGAAAATTGAAACGAGGGGATTATGTCTAATGGGGATTTATTTTTCAATGTGATTTCATCCTAATGGGATTTTGTCCAAGTGGATTTTGTCTCGGTACCGTTTCAAACATCAGTATGGAATGTTAACCATGCCACCATCATTAATAATCTACGCGTTCTTCGAGACATTAGAAATAAATTATTACCGATCGTCCTTGTCAATTTGCTGATCACTGTGACATCTGTTCACAGACTGCTACAAATATAGGAATGACACAGAAAGAAAAAGAATTAAATAACCAGAGAAAAAGAATTTACTGCGACCAGTAAATTCGAATTTGTTTGAAAATGGTGAAAGTATCAGAACAAAAATTACAGAAAGAGAATTTATGGGGACTTAATTTCGTAAAATATCTTTAACGCTTTACCTAACATGAAACGCAAACGAAACGTGCAAACAAAATTCTTGAATAACTAATTTTTTCATTTTTTGTCTCAAAAACATAGGTTATGACCCTTCTTTGGAACGAGCTCGACGAGCTTGGTTAGAGGGTTAAAGAAATTAGAGAGAGGTTTTTGTAATTAGCGTTTAGAGATTTTCATACAGGATCCAGATAACATTTTTCAAGAAGTGGCATCATTACTTGCATCCTAAAGCAAAACAAACCAAAAGAATTCATAAAAAACTGGCGCCCTATTTCACTAATTAACGTGGATACAAAAAATACCTCGCCGGCTATAGCAAATCGTATTAAGACGGTACTACCGAAACTCAGCTTCGGTTCATGAAAGGGAGATATATCGGAGAATCTACAAGACTAACGTCTGACCTGATAGAAAAGTGTAAGAAACTAAATATCGCTGGAAACCTTGTTCTACTAGATTTTGAAAAAGCTTTCGATCCCACTGGATGGTCGTTCATAGACAAAACGTTATAGTTCTTTAACTGTGGACCCTCTATTATAAATTGGTTTCGTACTTTCTACTCAAATATCTTCAGTTTTGTCCTTAATAATGGACACTGCTCTGAAAAATTTAACTTGGAGAGAGGAGTAAGGCAGAGCGACCCCCTCTCCACTATTTATTTATTTTAAGCGTCGAGATATTGAGTGCCGTACTTAAATACAATCCTGTTATCAACGGTATCAAAATAAACCACTCCAACACCTCATAAGTCAATATGCTGACGACTCGACTTTATTTTTGAGTGACGATTCTCAGTCTTTAAACTCAGATCTAGAGGTCTTGAACTCTTTTGCAGATTCCTTAAAGTTAATTAAGAAAAGACACAGATTGTATGATTTGGGTCTGAAAAGGATCGAGTAAAAAGATTGCCACGAAACGTAACGTTCAGTGGAACAATAATGGGAAATTCACCATATTAGGTATAATGTATGATCTATTTAGCGAAAATTATATAATTCAAAACTACATCGAAAAATCTAGAAAGATGCAAAAACTTCTTAACGACGGGTCGTTTAGAAATCTCAGCCCAATTGGGAAAACTATCGTCGTAAAAACGCTGGCTTTACCAATTTTGTTAAACTGTCTATCAGTTCTTCCAAAACCACCTGATAATATGTTAGACGCAACTGAATCCAAACTATTGCATTAATTATGGGCGGGCAACAGTGAGAATATTAAGCGTTTGGTTCTTATGAATCAAGTTGCCAATAGGGGCTTAAGTTTCCGGACTTATGTCATACAGTGATTCCCTAAAACTGTTTTGGATTAAGAAACTGATGGACCCCAACATAATATCACCCTTATTTTAGATGATTTTGAAAAAGATGGAAATGACAATCTTTGGTATCTACATAACGAAAGGTTAACAAAAGTCGGGGACAATGCAAAATGTTTTTGGAAAAACGTGCTTACATCATGGTCGTCATTGGATGACAAATCACGTATATACTCCGAAGAAATTCGTTCTCAAATAATCTTCTACAACAGAAATATCAAAATCAACAATAAACTTTTCTTCAATCAGACTTGGTGTGATAAAGGTGTATTTTTTTCTAAATGACCTCTTGAGTGAGAGCGGAGGCTTCCTAACGTTTGAGGAGTTTACCACAAAATATATCAAAACACCGTTCACTATCTTCCAGGGGATAAACAAGGCGATTCCAAGACTGTAGCGGAAAAATATCGAAAGGGAAAAACATCCAATTTTGCATTCATCAGATAGTTGCATCTAAGCACTTAATTCTACGAACTGCACCTCAGAAGAAATCAGCGACAGTACTTGTCTTTTTCAAATTTCTCGGATGCCATAGAATTAAGAAAGGACGCTGGTTTTGTTTACATTGGTATGGCGGAGGTTCGAACCCACGCCGAGAGAGTTTCCTTCGACACCAACCGCCTAGCGAAACTATACTGAACCACGTACACCACTCGGCCACCGACAGACCCCAAGGGTAGGTATATTTGGGGTCTGTCGGTGGCCGAGTGGTGTGCGTGGTTCAGTATAGTTTCGCTGGGCTGTTGGTGCCGAAGGAAACTCTCTCGGCGTGGGTTCGAACCCCCGCCATGCCAATGCATCCAATTTTGTTCTGAATCCACTAGTCTAATTGATAAACTAAAAGAAACGAAAACGGTCAACAAAACATTTTATCTGCTATTCATGCAAAAGGCGATTTTGGATCCAGTTCATTATCAGAGGAAATGGAAGGAGCTTTTACATAGTATTACCACTTTTGCGGGCGTTCTTAGCACATTAACGATGTTTTACCGGGCGTTGAAACCTCGTAATGCTCAACAAGTACAAGTCATGTGACGTGTTGGGCCGTTATTGACTATAACAGCCCGACACGTCAATAACAGCCCGACACGTCTAAATATAGACAATGACGTCGCATCTCTCAGCCGATCAACAATATATTTCCCAGATTTCCATTTGGATCGAAATTCAATTCGGATTTTTTTAAATTTGTAAACACAATTAACACATTTGTTTCAAGTGTTTCTCTTTGTGTCACGGATAGATAATGTATCAAATATAGGAAGCGATACACACAAAGTAAGTGGTGACATCTTTGATGAATAAACTCCTTGCCTAAAGTTCGCATTTCGAAGATATATTTCATCATCTAACTTCCCAAATTTCGCCGTAGACTGATCAGACGATAGTCATGTTACCCGGTTTGTTTGTCAACAAATCAGACGACAGTGTCGCTGTTTTTTTTTAATTCTACAACGTCAAACTTCATTTATTTATCTTATTTCCCATATAATTTAATTGTAATGTACCCGATGTACGAAAGTGGCAATAATAGAAATAACATGACTTTGTCGGGCATTACCGTGCATCAACGGCTCAACAGAAATGGTTAACAGCCCTTGAGCTTATTAGCGGCCCTCGACTTCGTCTCGGGCCGCTAACAAACTCTTGGGCTGTTAACCATTTCTGTTGAGCCGTTAATACACTGTAAAGCCCTTCAAAATCATGTTATTGTTATATTGATCTCACACAGGAGGACTGGAAATTGATATACAAAAGCCCTTTCATAACCACAGACGATATTCACCTCCAAACCCAACAATACAGAATTTTAAATGGCGCTCTATTTACAAATTTCGCCTTTTTAAAAATAAATTGTCTGAGACTGAACTGTGTTCGTTTTGTTTTAAGGGGTCGTCCAACGTAACTTTGGGCATTTTTTGGAAATTTCCACAATACCCTAAATACGAATTAAGCGGTGAATAACGACATATTATATACCAAAATAATGACAAAAGAATACAAAACCCGAATTTATTCACTTTTTCAAATTTTAATTTTTTTTTTTTTTTTTTGCTTTTGATGACAAAGACATTGCCAGCCGCATAAGTAACCGTCAGGATTAACAAGGAATAGATCGGTAATTCGAATGTCGGAGTTGTAAATAAAAGACTTCACACTCCATACTCGCAGAAAGCATATTTATCATTTCATCACCAACGTGGTAAGAACGCTCAAGGGAAAATGGATTACCACAAACGCTTGATTCTGTTCGGGTGACATGTTTGTTATGATTACGTGGGTTTTGGGCAAAGTTGGGAAATGATTTGACTCCCCTCGATCTGAAATCTTCAAACATTTCACTGCTGTTTTTGAATCTGGGAGGCGATGTAATGTACAACTCACGACACATTCACAGGAAAATATTCAACTGACAATGTTATAATTGCGAGATACATTCCATAGTAGCGCCGTTGAGATCACAAACTGTACAATGTGACGCAAGTGTCAGCAAGGGATTAATACGCCACCGATTCGAACTACTATTATTTGATTGGTGACGATGATCAAAACAGAAAAGTGGAAAATTATATTTGAAAACAAAAATATATTCACATCAACATACATTACAGTCCACACAATTGTATATTTACGAAAAAATATTTTACTGTCGCCGAACTATATTAGTGACGTAAAGAAGGCTTGATGAAGTCTGTTACGAAAAAAGAAGACCAATATCAAGGAGAATTATTAGAAAGGTTTCTTTTTGTTTACCAAATATAGCGAAATGTCGTACCATCGTAAATTTAAATATCTCCCTCGCACAACCTCATTGTGTATAAGGCGGATCAACGTTGATTTTGAGCGCTGTTAGCACTAAAAGGTTGCGAAAATCTATACGTGTTGACATTCTGTGGCCAGAAATAGAAAAAAAATCCGCTAGGCGTACAGAAATTCACACGAATTACCGCAATGAGACCACAACGTGTCATAAGTGTTTAGATAAATGAATTTAATAACCAACACAATTCCGATATTGTTCAGGCCGGTAACCCTCCGCCTATAAAATTAGTACTGGTAAGCAGGTCAGTTATTAATGTTTTTAAATCTCACGAGAAAACAACAGTCAAGCCTCCCCAAACAGCAACTACGGAAGTCCTATAATTCCAAAACAAGTGAAGCATACCAAATCACATACATAAATGAATTGGAAGGCAGGATTTCTAACGAAGTGTAGCCGATTGGTGAAAGTATTCTGCACGCAGGACAGGTCATTTTTGGTTGTTTTGGCCACACTTGAACATTCAAATGACACTTTTGGCAGCTGTCATTGCTCATGCTACCCCAGAAATAGACACATATAATATCAAATGAAGAGATTTGGCAGTTTACCCTTGTTTTGGTGTATCAATCTCATCGAATTTTACCAAGTTGATACAGATCTCATGCAAAATGGCACAGGACTGTGGGGAGTATGATCACAACAGACTCACAAAAGCTACATTGGACATTCTTCATTGATGCACTCTCTCATGACTCCATACTTGGTCTTGTGAACTGTGTGGATTTGACCCTTGGTGAACTTCATAAAAGGTAAACAAACACAAGAAATATGGCAGCCCTTTGGAAATGAAGGCATCCTAAATTACAATTGGTCTCGTGGTCCGTTCCTTGCAAGAATGATAAAAAGATTTCTCCGAATCTGCACTAGAAGGTTTGCAGAATTTAACTATTCAATAAATTTAAGGTATTTTATTGAATAAAATCTGATCTCTTACTTATGCCATAGCAGACTTTCAGGCAGTGTTTTCTGCCACATGGTGACGATTCCATGGCAAATATTAGTTCCCACAAAAGCTATATGTTTCATTCCAAACAAATTGATATATAATTTATTGGGGCTATTCCTTTCTGACCTTCTCTGGACTTTGGAGAATATTACCTGGCATTTGACCAATTTTACGTTGGACATCCGCTTAACACCAAGGAAACGTTGTCATATTTATTCTTTGAATGTCCCATGGCAAAGTCAGTCTCGTTACACTTCGCAGAAAGCCTGAAGGAACAATGCGGTGTTCTACTGCCACTGGCACCACATTTTATCCTTGTAATAATAATAATAATAATAATAATAATAATAAAAATAATAATAATAATAATAATAAAACCTTTTTGTCGCGAGTAAATAATCTCGCTCTCTTAGTTCTTTAAAACAAAAGGTTCATTTATTCCTGCAACGTGAGAAGGTGTCAACCCAGCTTTCCTGGTTTAATTGAAGCTCTGCGTCGATACTGTGAACTGGAACTATACTCTCTTCACATGTATTCCGAAAGAAAATCCTGATTAATTCACACAAGACGGGAACTTCTCAAGGTGCTATATAAGTAATGAAATTTTGTATATTTTGAAATTCACACCTCTGATATTCCTTGAATGCAAATTAAATATACACAAATTTTACATCAAAATGAAGGTTGGGAGGTATAGAACACGAAAAATATATGAAATCAACTCATAGAGTTGACAGCAAGCACCACTGGTTCCTGAAAGTTTGCTACCGTATTCGTGCCAGAACTGATAATACAATAATATTTCCTGAGAACAACTTGTGGCCAAATGTGTTTCGCATATCCAAGAACAAAGCTTGGGCATCAAACTCCTTCAGCACACAGCGACCGAGATGCATGGGGATAAATTCCAAAAGTGACGTCTTTGTTTACAAATATTTTATTTTCGATTTCCGGTCAACGTCATCGGACGGAAAAAGCACCGAAAAACAAAGCCGTCTAAAATCAAATAATGAGAAAGATCGCCTTAATACAGCATACTATTATTATATAGAGACTGTACAGTTGCCATATTCTATGCAAGGTATCATGACACCTGTTGAAATGTGTTAAAATTACGATTTTGTTTTTTGATGGAAATCCGTGGTATCAAGTGATTTGCGCATGTCTGTCAAACATGGAATCCATCTTCAATAAAAAATGTAGACAGTGTTGTCCTTTTCCCAAATGCAGTTCTGTCGCAGCGTCCTAAAGTGTTTGAATGCCTAGCTTTGTTCTTGGATATGTGAAGCACATTTGGCCACAAGTTGTTCTCAGGAAATATTGTATTATCAGTTCTGGTACGAATACGGTAGTAGACTTTCAGGAACCAGTGGTGCCTGCTGTCAACTCTATGAGTTGATGTCATATGTGTTTTGTGTTCTGTACCTCCCAACCTTCATTTTGATGTATAGTGTGTGTATATTTAATTTGGATTTAAGGAATATCAGAGGTGTGAATTTCTAAATAAAAAAAATTTCATTACTTATATAGCACCTTAAGGGCCTATATAAGTAATGAAATTTTGTTTATTTTGAAAATTCACACCTCTGATATTCCTTCAATTCAAATTAAATATACACAAAATATACATCAAAATGAAGATTGAGATGTATAGAACACGAAACACATGTGTAAACAACTCATAGAGTCGAGCATAGGCACCACTGGTTCCTGGAAGTCTGCTACCGTATTCGCACCAGAACTGATAATTTAATAATATTTCACGACAACAACTCGTGGCCAAATGTGCTTTACATATCCAAGAACAATGCTAGGGGATCAAAATCCTTCAAGACACGGCAACAGAGCTGCATGGGGGTAAATTCCAAAGCCTTTGCTTTTGTTTACGTATGAGTATACTTTCGATTTCCAGTCGACGTCATCGGACGGAAAAGCATGTAAAAACAACGCCGTCTAAAATTAAATAATGAAAAAGATCGCCTTCATACAGTATACTGTTATTAGATAGAGATTGCACAGATGCCATATTCAATGCAAGGTTTCATGATACCTGTTGAAATTTCTTAGAATTACGATTTTGTTTTTCGATGGAAATTCGTGGTAACGAGTGATTTGAGCATGTCTGTTGAGCATGGAAACCATCTTCAATAAAAAATGCAGACAGTGTTGTCCTTTTCCAAAATGCAGACCTATCGCTGTATTCGAAAGCGCTTTGAATGCCTAGCTTTGTTCTTGGATATATGAAGCACATTTGGCCACAAGTTGTTCTGATGAAATATTATTTTATTATCAGTTCTGGTGCGAATACGATAGCAGACTTCCAGGAACCAGTGGTGCCTACAGTCGACTCTATGAGTTGATTACATATGTGTTTCGTGTTCTATACATCCCAACCTTCATTTTGATGTATACTTTGTGTATATTTCATCTGAATTTAAGGAATATGAGAGGTGAGAATTTCAAAATAAACAAAATTCCATTACTTATATAGGCCCTTAAGGACTATGTTACCCCAAATTTCCACCAAAATGCACAGTGCCAAAACACACAATTGAATCATTTCGGATGTTGATGTTTCATATCTGTTGAATCACGGCTATTTGATTAAAACATCAATGACAAATGAAGAGAACAAAAAGTGATTTTGAAGTGAAAAAAATGACTTTCAGTTATCGAATTTAAAAAAAAAACAGCTACAGCTGAGTACGCGGGAAATATCACTGAACTAGTTAAACCAAAATATTCAGTGAACATTCATCTAGTGGCAATTACCAACTAAATAATTTTAAAACCACAGCAAAGTATTTTAAAATTGGCACAGAAAATGGTAATTTATCTACATGTTGTTTTACAAAAGATACAGAAGGACATCCTTAAAGTCCCAAGACACTTTACCAATACACATGTACAGAGTCATCGTAATCTGGTCAGTGTGGCCAAACAATAGCAAACATACATGATTACAATAGAACTGATTACCACTTGATCCTCAGTAATGGAAAGAAGTTTTCCTTCCAAACATGAGACATTCCAATTATCCAACAGAGGTTGATTGCTTTTTTCACCTTACACTCAGTACCACTCATGCAAAATTGGTTATCCTTCGTTTTTTGTTGTCAAAAGGTAACTGATTTGGAACAAACAAGTGAAGTTCATTTTAACGGTAACAATCATGACAAGTTTTTCTCACCTCATATTGAATGTTCCCTCTTCCCCTTCTACCCACATGTCTGATTGAAAATAAAATATTCCAAAACAACTTTGCATTTCAATCATAACTGTGGCAATTTTTTTGAGCATTTAGGAGGTTCTGCTTTAGGCATTTGTTCACAGTGAAACAAAAGATATAATTTGATCTTTTCATTTTAAAAATTATTTAGATATTTTTTAAATGGTAATTGCCACTAGATGGATGTTCACGGAAAATTTTGGTTTAACTATTTCAGTGATATTTCCCACATATTCAGCTGTAGCTGTTTTTTTAAATTCGATAAGTAAAGGTAATTTTTTCACTTCATAATCCATTTTTTGTTTTTTCATTTATCATTGATGTGTTAATCAAATTGCCGTGATCCAACAGATATGAAACATCGACATCCGAAATGTTTCAATTGTGTGTTTTGACGCTGTGCTTTTTGGTTGAAATTTGGGGTAACATAGTTTTTAAAGCACTTTATCCTTCTACTTCAGATAATCTGTCAGGTACTGGACAATAGATCTCGACTTCTTTTTAGCTCACCTAGCTTCAAGTCAGTGTGAGCTATTGCCATCACTTGGCGTCCGGCGTGGGGCGTCCGTCGTCCGTTAACTTTTGGAAACTTGTCTTCTTCAAAACCACTGGACCAAATTCAAACATATTTTGCACAAGCCATCTTTGGAGTATACCCTTTCCATTTTGTTCAAATGAAGCAGCTGCCATCTTCGGGCTGTGGTTAATGCCCAAACGCCTAAAAACTTTAAAATCTTCTTCTGATGAACCACCAGAGAGAATGCCTTGATATTTGATATGGAACATCCTTTGGTGTTGAACATTAAAATTTGTTCAAGAGAAGTTTGTAGGTCAATATTTGGGCTCTCTATTGGAGCATACACATTTTGGGCTCCACCCAAAATTTATATTTCAGGAACCGCTGGGCCGATTTGAAACAGATTTGGCATGTAGTATAAGTCGGTCCTAAGTACTTGATAGATGCCCGAAATGTTTTTTTCACAGCCTCGTGGCAATCCCAGGGGCTAAAAATAGAACAACATCTCTAGAGGGGTTAGATTCAAGTTTGTTAAAAAAAAGTCGAAAAATCGAGTCCCTGGGTTAATATTTGGGCTCCCTATGGGAGACGGAATTTTAACTTAGTGCAATATGAGGAATAATCATTAAAAATCTTCAAAAAGATCCACCAATCAGATTCTTTTGGTATTTGGTATACAGCATCTCTAATGGAGTCAGATTCAAATGTGATCAAATCTGGTCCCTGGGTTAATATCTAGGCTCCTTATTGGAGCCCAAAGTTTAACTTAGTGCAGTATGAGAACATTTCTTTAAAAATCTTCTTTTCCAGCTCCACCAGTTAGAATCATTCATATTTGGTATACAACATCTCTAGGAGGGTCAGATTCAAGTTTGTTCAAATCGAGTCTCTGGGTTAATATTTGGTATCTTTATTGGAGCCCAAAGTTTAACTTAGCACAATATGAGAACATTCCTTAAAATATCTTCTTCAGTTCCATCAGTCAGAATCCCTTCATATTTGGTATGTGACATCTTTAGGGGGGTCAGATTCAAGTTTGTTCAAATCGAGTCCCAGGGTTAGAGCCCTAATTTTAACTTAGTGCAACATGGTGAATAATCTTTAAAATATATATTCTTCTTCAGATCCACTAGTGAGATTCTTTTGATATTTGGTATACAACATCTCTAGAGAGGTCAGATTCAAGTTTGTTCAAATCGGGTCCATTGGTTAATATTTAGTCTCTACATTAAAGCCCAAATTTTAACTTAGTGCATTATGAGAAAATTTCTTGAAAAATCTTCTCCTTCAGATCCACCAGTCAGAATCCTTTCATAGTTGGTACGTGGCATCTCTTGGGGTGTCAGATTCAAGTCTGTTCAAATCGAGTCCCTGGCTTAATATGTGGGCTCTCTATGGGAGCCCAAAGTTTAACTTAGTGCATTATTATTATTGCAAAAACTGCACGCACGAGAATATTGTTTTTTGGTATGCAACTTCCTAAGGTCCAGTGGAATCAGATGGACCAAAAAAATTGCTATCGGTTTTGTGATGGGTTGCCGTGTGGGGATGCCCATTTTAACACTGTTGACAATGGGAAATTGCTGATTCATCATCTTTCTTGTACTCCATCAACTAATTTGAAACTTTTTTTCTTTAAAATCAATGTGCCGAATATGAAATTCATTCATTTATGGCACTGACCCTTTCTACTTCAAATGAAGCTGCTGCCATCTTGGGGCTGGTGGGTTTTACTCTTCTGATTTATTCCCCGAAAAGTTACTATGCCCCTTGAAGTGGGGCTAATGCTCCACAAGCCTAAATGCTTTAAAAATCCTCTTCTCATAAGCCACTCGCAATGATGCTTAGATTTCTGGTATGGAACTTACTTTAGTGATGCAGATTCACTTTTTCCAAAGGAACTCAGTAGATCAAAATTTGGACTCCCAAATTTGGGCTCCACTCAAAATGTCTATTTCCAGAACCAATGGGCAGATGTGAACCATATTTGTCATGTTGTATATAAATGTGTCACAAGTACTCAATTGATGACTGGAATTCTTTTTTTTTTGGGGGGGGGGGGGGGTGGGATAGAGAAAACCACAGGAGTTAAAAACAAAAAAACAAAAATTCGTTTTGATACTTCACAGAACAGAGCTTTGTTTTTGCCTAGGAAGCTTTCCTAGGACCAGCAGAAATGAATGGCCAAAAGATTGCCTTTGGTTGTGTCATAGCAAATCAAAAAATGCTGTTGTTGCCGATCACTTACTGACACACTCATCTCACTTGAGCCAGGTGAGCGTTTTGGGCTCACTTGAGCCTCTGGTTTCTCTTTTCTTTTCATTCTTGTAATCTCCCTAAAATAAGGCTTCACTCTCTTTTGCGACAATATTCTCTCAATGTGCTACTTACAACCAGTAACTGTTACTAGGTTGTTATTTCTGTTTCACAAACATTGTCAAGGTGATAGCTTAAATTTGCGATTGTCTTGTTTAAAAGTGTAAATATTTTCGATAATCTTTCTGACTGTGTTAAACATAAAACGTAAAGATAGGCATATGACGGACCCCGAAAACCGATTTGTCACTTAAACAGACCAGCAATAATTCAAGCGCTGCTAATTAAGCATGAAATTTTATGTCCATTACCGCGTTTCTATCTAACGCGATAATGGGATATGTGGTAAGAGATTCAACGCAGTGGAAGCCAGTGCTCTCCTGTAGTCATTATCTACGAAATTATGGCCAATTAATACGTAATTGTTGGAAAAACAGTACATCGCACATGTTCTGGACACACACCCATATTATGCATCTGGTCTGTCACGAATGTCAGGATATACCGAAATGCAAGACTTTCAAAGGAACTTAAAAGTGAGTATTAAATTAAGATAGATCTAAGCGGCCAAGGTTAAGAGAAGCCTATATAAGTAATGGAATTTTGTTTATTTTGAAATTCTCACCTCTCATATTCCTTAAATTCAGATTAAATATACACAAATTATACATCCAAATGAAGGTTGGGATGTATAGAACACGAAACACATATGTAATCAACTCATAGAGTCGACTGTAGTCACCACTGGTTCCTGGAAGTCTGCTACCGTATTCGCACCAGAACTTATAATAAAACAGTATTTCATCAGAACAACTTGTGGTCAAATGTGATTCATATATCCAAGAACAAAGCTAGGCATTCAAAACACTTTCGAATACAGCGATAGGTCTGCATTTTGGAAAAGGACAACACTGTCTGCATTTTTTATTGAAGATGGTTTCCATGCTCGACAGACAGGCGCAAATCACTCGTTACCACGAATTTCCATCAAAAAAACCAAAAACAAAATCGTAATTCTAAGAAATTTCAACAGGTATCATGATACCTTGCATTGAATATGGCAATTGTGCAATCTCTATCTAATAACAGTATACTGTATGAAGGCGATCTTTTTCATTATTTGATTTTAGACGGCGTTGTTTTTACATGCTTTTTCTGTCCGATGACGTCGACCGGAAATCGAAAGTATACTCATACGTAAACAAAAGCAAAGACTTTGGAATTTCCCCCAATGCAGCTCTGTAACCGTGTTTTGGCGAATTTTTATCCCCTAGCTTTGTTCTTGGATATGTAAAGCACATTTGGCCACAAGTTGTTTTCGTGAAATATTATTAAATTATCAGTTCTGGTGCGAATACGGCAGCAGACTTCCAGGAACCAGTGGTGCCTACAGTCGACTCTATGAGTTGATTACATATGTGTTTCGTGTTCTATACATCCCAGCCTTCATTTTGATGTTTACTTTGTGTATATTTAATCTGAATTGAAGGAATATCAGAGATGAGAATTTTCAAAATAAACAAAATTTCATTACTTATATAGGCCCTTAAACTTGAATTGATGTTCTGGCTATCGAAATAAAAATCGTGGGTTTCTCGAAAATTTCATTCCAATCTGAAGGTGTGTAAGACTGTGAGTCTCGGCGAGGAAATGGGTATGTCCCATGCTATAGGTTAGAGGAGGTGTCGCGTCGGTGCGAACGTTTAGGCACGTTGTAGTGTAGGGGAGCCACGGGCCTTGTCGCTGGCCATATCTAAGTGTTGAAGCAGAAAAAGAAAGTGCGAGCTCAGGGAGCTATTAGTATTTAGGAAGACGGCATACCTGTTGTAGAAGGCTAGACATATACAGGCAGAGTAGGCTTGCCTGTATGAACATTATTCTGAGATAAATGGAGGGGAGCGTTTAACCCCATTGGTGGCAACTGCTTGAGTGAAAAGCGTCCAGTAAAGTGACAATAAGCTAGTGGCCGTGCGACGGCAGTGGTGAAGTGACATTCCGTCACTTGTTGGAGGGAATGCGATATAGTGAAGTGACAGTACGTTAGTGGCCGTGCAACGGCAGTGGTAGAGTTACGGCGAGACATACGTTCACGCACGGATTCAGGCGACACTCCCTGAGTTTTGGCTGAGTACGCGGCGTGAATCTATTTCCCCAATCAACGACAAAGCCCGGTTCCATAATGAAAGCGTGTCAAGATCCCAGAAATGTCATGGAATCACAGTTTAACACATGTAGACCTTTGTATCCGCATGTAATTGTGTAAATACAACATTTATATATTACTTCTGTGTCCGTGTGTAATTGCATATTTACACTATATGTATATTATTTTATCTGAATAACAAAATTGAAATTTTTTTTCAAGAAACTGGAAATAACTTCCGTGTACAGCATTAAAACGTGTACTATAAAGTAATTTGCAATGGATATTTTTGACTCTGTCCACTTTTTTGAGAGAAGAAATACATGTATGAACTTCAGAAATGCATTGGGGTAATAAAATGCAATTTCAAGCAATTCTGAAAACTGTACTTAATGAGACCTGTGTGACCCCAGTGAACTGGACCCAAATTATTAACATCCATGGTATTTCGACTGGTGGTGTTGGTCCCAGATCCATATGTCATATCATATATATGAGAAATGAGTGTGACCAACTTTCAAACTTTTTGGCCCCTCCCACCTTTTTGAGTATAAAAATACATTTATGAACTTCCAGAATGCATGAGGGGTCATAAAATGCGATTTCCAGCAATTCTAAAAAGTGCTCCCAATGCCTCCTGGGGTTACGTCAGTGACCTTGATCCATATTTTGAACCTACCTTGAGTTTCGAAACCTATGGTGTTAGTCCCTGGTCCATAAGTCATACCATGCTTGAGATATAAGCGTGACCTGCTTTCAAACATTTTGATCCCACCCACTTTTTTGAGTGTAAAAATACATGTATGAACTCCCAAAATGCATTGGGGGTCATAAAATGTAATTTCCAGAACATCTGAAAATTGCACTGAGTAAGCCCTTGTTGATCTCAGTGACCTTGACCCATATTTTGAACCTCCATTGAGTTTTGACTCATTTGGTACTGTGCCCAGGTCCATAGGTCACACCATGCTTGAGATATGAGCGTGGCCCACTTTCAATATTTTTGGCCCGCCCACTTTTTTGAGTGTAAAAATGCATGTATAAACTTGCATTAGGGGGTCATAAAATGCGATTTCCGGCATTTCTGAAAAAATGCACTCAATGACCCCTGGTTAACCTCAGTGTCCTTGGCCAATATTTTGAACTTCCATTGAGTTTCAACCCATTTGGGGTTGGTCATGGGCCCATAGGTCATACCAAACTTGAGATATGAGTGTTACCCACTTTAAAAAAATTTTACCTCCGCTTTTTTACATTAGTGTCATAAACCGCGATTTTTCAGCAATTCTGAAAAATGCACTCAACGACCCGTGTGTGACCTCAGTGACCCTGCCCCATATTCCAAACCTTCCATTGCGTTTCAACTCATTTGGAGTTGGTCACGGGTCCATAGGTCATACCAAACTTGAGATACGAGTGTTACCCACTTTCCAAATGTTTGCCTCTGCTCACTTTTTTGCATTAGAGGGTCATAACCTGCGATTTTGAGGCAATTCTGAAAAATGCACTTAATGACCCGTGTGTGAACTCAATGACCTTGTCCCATATTCCGAACCTCCATTGAGTATGGACTCAGTTTGTGTTGGTCCCAGGTCCAAAGCATACTGAGATCTGAGCGTGACACACTTTCAAAATTTTTAGCCCCGCCCACATTTTTTAGTGTAAAAATACATGAATGAACTTCGGCAATGCATTAGAGGTGCCCTCACTGACCTTGACCCATATTTTGAACCTCCATTTAGTATCGACTCATTTGGTGTTGGTCCCAGGTCCATAGGTCATATCAAACCTCTATGGACACCCCAATGCCCCTGGTATCTGAAAAAAACATAGGTGGCCGAGTACTTGTGACTGTCTATCAGTATGCCAAAAATCAGCGAGATAAGCAATTCGTTTTCGAGTTATCGTGCGGACAAGGAAGTGGATAGAATTCAGAAGACAGGAGAATAAGGAGAAGAAGAAGAAGGAGAGAGAGAGAAAGAGAGAGAGAGAGAGAGAGAGAGAGAGAGAGAGAGAGGGAAACCATACAAAAACAATAGTCTGGTTGTTTCAAACAGACCAATAAAAGAGTTATAGATAGAGCGCACATGTGAAATACAGCGTTAGAACGACGGAGGTAGCACTTTATTGCACTCCAAAATTGGGGAAAATGTCATACGAACTATTCGGGTCGTGGGTGAGGTTGGGGTGGGGTGAGGCACTCCTATCTAAAAGTCAATGTTGCAGGTATCTTTTCTATCGGGAACGTCTTTCAGCGAAATTCTATAACAATGACAGACTTGCAGTTATTAAAATATCGCGATGAAATGTTTGTCGGAGAACAAAACGGACGGTCGGTCGGTCGGACGATCGGATAGAAGATGGATGAATATTTATAACCACCGATCCTCAGTTGAAAAAACTTCACCCCCAACAAGAAAAATCAAACCAAAAACCGCACAACAAATAAAACTCTAACGCAAATAAAAAATCCCAAACAAATCGTCACGATTTCATAAAAGTGGTTTACAGGTTTGATAAAGTGCTTTTCCAAATAATCGTTACGCGATATTTCTTTTCATTCATAAAAAACATAAGATTGGTGAGCCTAGAATTTTGAAAAAGAAAGTGGTAGACACTACGTGGAGGGTTTGGGAAAATGGTGGGGGAGGGGTTAGATAGAGACGGAAGAGAAAGAAGGAAAAATGCACAGCAATCAGACACAGGAGATGCAACCACAGAAGGAAATTCCCATCATTTGTGTTGATATCCCACTCTGTTAACCCTTTGAACTGGAAAGACCGCTTTTCCGGGCCCGGATCATGATACGATCTGAATTCATAAGGTAGATAGTTATGAAGTGGATTTGTGTGGTAGACCAAACAAGATTTTCAATCGGGGCTGCACGTCGAAAAGCTTGATTGGTCTTCCCTCAAGTAACAAATATAGACCCTTCCAATTGATGACACTGAACTGGCGTAAAAAATACCATCAGGTTTTAAAAGGTTCAAACGGTCTCTCTCCTTAGGTAAGGTTCGGCGAGAAATATTGGATACCTCGCAATGAAACCAGGGTCATAAATCCTGGGGGTGGGGTGGGGATTTTACACCCCCCCCCCCCCCAAAATATTCAGATCTTCTGTTCGCAGTCTCTTCCTGGTTTCCACGGTCCACAGCCCACACAACTACTGCCCTGCCAAGGAATTATTTGCCATGATGTTGCACCTGCCGAACAGAATAGAGCTGAACAGCTAGGCATGCCGGGCACCTGTACAACTTCCATCTCAGCTCATATGCCCTACTGTCCATGCAAAAGGAGGCCAGGGTGTCCTTGTAAATTCAACAATTCTATTTTGAATCTATTCATTTATTTTCCTGTGTGAGTGCCCTGCCCTACAGGGCACGGTGTGGTGATATATATACAGGGCAATATGCGCTGACAATAGCGCAAAATTATGATACCCCCCCCCCCCCCAATATTTTTCTTTAGTTACGGGCCTGAATAAAATATGAATAAATATCCATCTTTGTTTTACGCCAACATTATTAGTTTTTTTTTTATATTCTACAAATGCTAGTTTTAGGTATACCTGTTTAACCCTTTGAACCCTTGTGGTATATTCCACGCCAGTTCACAGCCAACAATTCGTAGAGTCCATATTCGTTCACTGAGGGAAGACCAATCAAGATTTTCAACGTGCAGCCGCGGGGCTGCACCTTGAAATTCTTGATTGGACTTCCCTCGAGTATAGGCCCGTCCAACTAATGACACTGTACTGCTGAACTGGCGTGGAAGATACCATCAGCGCTAAGGGGTTAAAAAGAAAAAGACCCCCCCCCCCCCCGATAACTCTACATTTTCATTCTATCTGAATTAAACATTTTCTTGGGGGAGCTTGACAATGATCTTGATTGGTCTTCCCCCAAGTTACAAATATAGACCCTTCCAATTGATGACATTGAACTGGCGTGGAAGATACCATCAGGGTTCAAAGGGTTAAAATGAAAAAGAACCCCTCGATAACTCTACAGTTTCATTCTATATGAATTCAACATTTTCCCCGGGGAGCTTGACAATGATATACACACTTGATTAGTATGTGTCTGGTATAAGTGTGCCAAATGTTTAGATTTATGTTCACAACCACAAAGCTACGCTTACAAACCATCAAAAACATTCATACACACATACACACTGTCATGTGCTCCCACACAATTATGACTCCCCGCCCCACCCCTTTCATTGCACCTTCGTCACCAACGAACAATGAAAGAACTATTTAAGTGAAAATCCATAAAGGCACAAGCCCTCAATGCAGAGTTTCGCCCATATGAAAAATGCAACATCATTTTCTTTACCACTCACAACTGCATTTGATCACGACCATGGGTCTCACATACTTTCATCATTAAACACGTCACCTCCTTTGATGAATTAGAGAACACTTTGAACATCTGGCATCCTTACAAATTCTGCAATGCAACTCGATCATAATTAGAATAGAAATTGCGATTTTCCTCACATTTTAGAAGACTCTAAAGTTGGAATTTTAATAAAAAAAATTGCATTTTCACCTCCAGCAATTTTTTAATAGCAGGACTGAGATTGAAACATCACCTACGTGGGTTTCCTTTCAGTGAATGTCCTTGACAGTTTGAAAAATTCTTGAAATGAGAAATTCAACCCTTTAACCTACTTATAGCCGAGAAAAATACCGCCGTGACACCCAAAAGTAACGAACACTCTGCAGGGACGTAGTTAGGGGTTTCCGATTGGGGGGGGGGGGGGGTAGGGTAGTGAATTTCCAACTAGGGGTAGGGACCGGGAGGGGGGACTCCCCTCCCGGTCCCTCCCCCTAGTTGGAAATTCACTACTGAGAAACATTTTGAAAATGAAGCCATGAAAGGGGCATACAACTGATTCTAGTAATTGAAATGCCAACACATTTATGATAGAATTATCAGGTTATTATTATTTGGTATTATTCTGGGAATTGAGTATGTGCTGAACAAATGCTCAAGCTTAAAACTCTGAGCAATTCACACTGTCCTAACATCAAATCAGATCTTATGCAGGAATGATCAATTTTCGATGTTTCATCATTTTGTAACTGTGAATGATGGAATTAACTCAGGACAATGAATTTACATGATGTGATTTTCTTGAAGTGCATTTCAGGAATTTGTTTTTATTACGATCAGTAACGTACTATAGAATTCTCGTACCGATTGACATCATGCATATTTATGAATCTCGATATTCCGTACACTATAGTTGTGAAAAATAACAGTTGGAATTTTTGCCGATTTGAAACCGAGTTGGGATTTTGGGAAGTAAAGGAGACATCAGCATCATCAAAGAAGCTCTAAAATCCAGGTAGATGGAATTTCCAACTATTCATGACTTGCCCTCCGAATTTCCAACTATAGGAAATTTTTGCCAGGATTGGGGGGGGGGGGGGGGAGGGGGTCACATCCCCCCCCCCCCCCCCTGTCGCCACGTTCCTAACACTCTAACCTCTGTTGTATCAAACTCGTTGAAGCCAATTTAGATCGCAAAATATTAGTCTAAGATCGTGATAGTAATGCATCCTTATATTAGTAAGTGATTGCTTATGAAATTTGTTGGCCTAAGGGTTAATATTCTCACCATACAGCCTCAGGGCTGCACGATGAGAATATCAACCATTATCATGCCACGGACACCTGCACCATATATGGAGGATCAATATATACAGTACAGTCGCCGGGGACTGGTCGCAATCCATGCGTGGGCAGTAATGAAATCACCATCAGCAAAATTTTAATTAATGAATCACCGGGTTGTACCCAGTGCTTCATTAATTAACTTTTTGATTATTATTCCAATAATTAGTGTTTGGAATCTAATATTATTGCATCCGTGGAAATATTGCCCACCCGTGGAAAGTGACCAGTCCACGGCGACCGTATTGTATGCTTTAGGCTATCAGCCAGTATATGATCGCGCTCGCCCCATTAGGGACGTTTCCAGACTATGTTTTTCTGAAAGCCCAATACTTTTAGAAACATTTTAAGACATGTTTGCCATCTGGCGACTGGGGCGTTTAGACGCTACAGGCGTTTGATTGGTCAGCTTATAAAAGTTCCTGTACGAAATTTCGCGAAATCACATATGAGGTTTCATAAACAGGCCTTAATTTTAAAGGCGTTACCACACACAATTGACCATACTCTTTTTGCTGTGAATCAATAT
Organism: Pictodentalium vernedei; assembly: GCA_031216915.1. NCBI lineage: Eukaryota > Metazoa > Mollusca > Scaphopoda > Dentaliida > Dentaliidae > Pictodentalium > Pictodentalium vernedei. Next base: position 463,730,012 of record CM062297.1, read on the forward strand.
ATAATCACTCCAACTCTACAACTCCCTCAGCTTAGCCCGCATCCCACCCCACCCCACCCCACCCGACACTACCTCACCCCATCCCATTCTACCCCATCAACATTAACGAATTTTTAAAAAATATGTGTTTTGAGAGTCCAACATTCAAGAAATGTTTTGAAGTATGTTTTCCAGTTGGTGACTGAAGCTTTTTATAATTTACAAGCATTTAGTTGGCCTGATTATAAAACCTCGAGTACAATTTCTTTTTTAAAATACAAGGTTTCTTTGTAAGCAAGCTAACTATTTTAATTAGTTAAAATTGACCATACCATCAAGGCTATGGGCCACTATATTCACCTTTTCAAACATCAACCACAGCAAAACACTCCACAAACACACACACACCCAAACACGACTTACCGCACGCCATTCACCATCCCTTTTTCGTCGTATGCGCTGCTGTGTTGTACGCACATTGTGCATTATGAAATAAGCATGTGATGTTTACACATTGAGCACTAGCACATTCCATCAACCACCACACCCACGTTCCATGGAAGCCTTTTCTAGTGTCCGACTATACTTCTAGAATTCATTCCTTTTTATCATTCCTGTGTGCTGTTCGCACATTGTTCATAATCACACAAACACAAAAAGGCACATCCAGTGTGTGCCAAGGTGCTGCGTGCATTGTATACACATTGTGATACAAGGTATATTAACACATAAGCACATCTTGGTACGATCAACATACATTGTATAGACTGATAAGGCTCAGATGAATGGAGAAATATGGTTGCGCTTGATAAAGACCTGACCCAGGGCAGAGTCGAGACAGGGTCAGGCATAACTAGGAAGTATGAAGTAGTGCTACAAGTCAATAGCAATGTATAGTAAACGTAAAGCTGTAAGGGTGGTAGAAGACCATAGTACTGGGTGACTACAACAGAGGCAAACCATACGCCGCATAGTTGAAGACAAGGTGGAAGCCGATGGTAAGACTACCTGAAACTGTACAGGAGTTTGGAATCCCACTGATGGAATCCATTTTACAGAATCCCTGTAGAATCCCAACATGAGTCGAAGAGCAGTATGTGGAATCACTCTTTCAAGCAATTGCTCGATAGCTCATGTTCTCGATAAGATTCGAGTCGTTCGTGTAAGCAGGCGTGGAGTACAACTTTGATAGTGATATGAATTGGGGACCCGTAGCGGCAGTGGTGTACTAAGAGCCATAGTAGTACCACAAGTTGGTAATGGTTGCGACACTCTTATGCAAGACAGAACAGTGGTAGCCAATAGTAATGATATAAGGCAACAATGGTACGAGGCTGCAAGGCTGATAGAACACCACACTGAAGGCGAATACAACGCAAACTGATCAAAAGACAGATGGTGGTGACTATGGACAAGTCAGCAGCGGTAGTCTTGAAGCTATGAGGGGTATGGGGGTGGTTTAAAGCCAGGAGCTAAATAGGGTTATGAGCCATAACTATCTTCAGATAAATATCCTGCAAAACGTACTCTTCAAAAGGTATCCTCAACAGGCATCCTCATAAGGTATTCTCAAATAGTACATCACCATGTCATAAGTATCCTCAAATACCTGTATGTGCCTATGTGCTGCATGTGATGTGCGCACATTGTGCACTAGCACACAAGCTCATATCGACACATCCAGCATGTGCTTATGTGCTACATGCAATGTGTACACATTATGCACTAGCACACAAACACATCTAGAAAGGCCAGAATACTTGGTAGGGAGATCAGGGAAGACATAGCACAGACAGACCAAGGTATGGGGGAGAATAATAAGGTATGGAATAGTCAAGGCGGGTAGAAGCAGGGGTCTCCGAAGGAATCCAAACTAGTAAAACAATTGTCGGATTGTTTGTGGTAATACTGGGTAATTAAATTGACTCTTATAGAAAGGAACGCACCTTATACCACTACGTCTACGTGCTAGTTTTATAAGCCATTAGGTGATATTAGAAGTCTTTATGGTCCTATTATAATGAGGATTCTCAAGGAACCCGAACTGGTCGGGCTGTTTGTGTTAATTCCAACCGAGGAGTCTGGGTAATTAGATTGACACTTATTCAAAGGAATGCGCTTATTATTGGAAAAATGGGTGTTCTATGGAAATCTGTACCAAATATAGTGATTTTGGGTTGATTTTGGTGATTTACAGGGATTGTCGGGTCTATTTGGGTAATTAGAATTACTCCTATTCAATTGAGCACACCCTCCAAACATACTCCTTTGCTATTAGAGGCTTTTGGGTCACATAGCTACCATGTGCTACAATAGAAACCAAGATGGAGGTCTCCAATATAGAAAATGGACGTAGGAAACACGTATCACCCTAACAACACGCGTTGCGCATGCGAACTAAGACCAGATATCACTATGGTAATTATGTCACAACATGGCCGCTCACGGGGCTACCATGACAACATGACAACCCAACATGGCGCCACTGGGTCACGTGACTATGACATCACATGAGATCCACCACATGAGATTCATAAGATGGGGTCGAAACGAAATAATAATAGGGACGCGCCTATTCTAGGGAAAAATAGTATAGCATGTACCCGGACGACCCCCCGCCCATCGATCTCATCAGGTGGATCTCATTTAACGTCATCACAGGACCCAGTTGCGACATGTTGCCATGGTACAAACACCCTTAATTCATATATAAACCAAGGACAAATTTGATGTAACAGTTAAATTTGTTTAGCCAAGGTCGTGGTATTTACATATGCATTACTGAGTAATGCTCCAACCCCTAATGACAAACACTGGTGCAAATTGTAGCATTTTGAATAAGCTTTCAGAGAATCATAATCTTCAAAATTCCCTAATGGGTGGGGGGGGGGGGGGGGGGGGCAGGGTCTATGAGCAGCTCAAGTACTACTTGTATGTGAGGACGTATTATAAAATTTATAACAGTTGTAACGTTGTCATATTTATAAACTCTTTCCAGCAATTACTCATATGACACCGACAATCCGTGCATGACAGAACGTGCAGAACCTCAATAAAATAACCAATAGTCACAATCGTTAGGATAATGGTTATTTGATCAAGCGCTGGTAAAGAATATGTATTCTTTCGTTTCAGGGCATTGGATTGAGATCGAAAATATCATAAGAGTTGAAAAAGTTAAAGGGGGACTTTTTAAGTTACAGAACGAGAGAATGGGGCGAAACGGTTTCTGTGGGTTGTACGTCCACATGGATCGATGTGAAGTTAGGGGGTCTTTCGACCTTCACTGATTGTATGTTTTGGGGTTTTGGGGGTGGGCAACTAGGCGGGTAGATGAAGCCGAAGGATGCGGGGAAAACGGCGATGAGTCAAATTCTGTGACGAATCCTACGCCGTTATGGGCTATTTCTTTTCCCACCAATCGTGGAGTTTGCAGACGGACGACATGCGCGGCGTTGTCGTAAAACTGAAGCTGTGGGTAGTATTCATTCATGATGACAATATCCCCCAATATCATCCTTTTCTCAGTTGACAGACATTTCTTGTGTTGATTCAATGAAAATTAATGTTTATTGTATTTTTAAATTCAAAGAGATGGAATATTTCGGTTGGTAGGAAAAGCGAACCGTTCAGGTTCGCTTTTCAGACCAACTGAAATATTCCATCCGATTGAATAAAAAAAATAGATGATGGAATATTTAATGACTAGACTGGTTCCAGGCAATAACAGCTTCGAATTCCTTACAGAATGTGATTGATGGTCTGAGAGTTTGCGAGCAGTAGTAACCAACTGGCAGACTTTCCATTACTGTAACGAAGTTTGTATTAATTGAAGGCACGGTGTGCGATCTGTTTTCCCTTTTTTGAGCAATCAAGGGTCGGGTTTCTTGCTCACGGAAACAAGGAAAGTGGCGCGGGTCAGGGCCGCACATACAACCCTTCGATCACAAATCAAATGTGCTAACCAGTAAGCCTCCGCGTTCCCAGTTAAGTTATGACGCCGTCTAAAAGATACAAAATCTATCCAATTACGTTGAACGAACACCCATATTTGTCAATAAAAAACGAGTGCAGACGTCAAAATGAAAAACAAAATGGTTGGTCCATTCTCAATGGTGATACCATTTACTTAGCTTTATTTTTTTAAACTTCCCAGACAGATAGCTTTTGACATCTATATTTAAAGCATTTTAGGACACGAGCTTCCTTTTAAGACTCACTCTCTTTTCAGATGTGACGTATACTGTTTGTCCAGCATCCTAGTGACAACTAACCTACGGAATAAAAGTCAAAACGTCGAGAATAAAACTAAGTATGAGGACGGTCGCGATGTCACATGCTTGCAGAAAAACTAGACAAACTCACGAAAAAGATTAATATTGAAACCGTAAAAGGCCCGCCAGATATGTAATCCTCCAGGCCACACCTTCTCAAAAACTTAAATATTAAGTGCATTGTTTAACTGCATGTCATGATCACGATTAGCAATTGTGCAGAAATATGTGACCTTAATCCTATACCTAACACGAAAGGCAGACAACATCTGCAAACAAAATTCTTGTATAACTTATTTTTTTTCATTTTGTGCTGTGCTTCAAAACACAGCTAATTGCCCCTCATTGGAATGAGCTCAATGAGCTTGTTTCAGTAAGGGGTCATAAACTAGGTTTTTGAGACAAAAATGTAAAAATAATAAAAATTGAATGGTGATTTTTGTGAAAAGCGCCGCACGGTTTTGACCGTTACGTTGGGTAAAGGGTTAAACACCATTAAGTGTAGCTGAGAAATTCTTTACCACATCTGGTTTTATTTTGATGCAGGATCCGGGAACAGCTCACCGAGAACCACGGGCATGTAAATATAAGAACGCCGGATAGTTCCCGAGCGGACATTACTCCAGGTGGACATCTCCCGAGCGGTCATTCCCCATATCATGGACAATTACCCAGTGTGGGCGGACATCACCCTAGACAATCCCTCATAGATGGGCGGGCATTACGAGAAAGTGGCAATCCTTTCGAAGTTAAAACAACTATTGACGATGAAGAGAAACACTTTCCACGCTGATAAAACAAGGCTACTTTTCCAATATTTTGTGTGTGTGAAACACACGGACTGTTGTTTTTGTATGGTTTCTTCTTCTTCTTCTTCTTCTCTTCTTCATCTTCTTCTGGTCTTCTGTCTTCCAACCACTGAATTGTCTCCAAGGCAACTCGAAAATGAATCTTCCTATCCCGCTGAAAGACAGTTACAAGTACTCGGTCACATATGTTTTTCAGATTCCTGGGGCATTGGGTGTGTGCACAGGTGGGGGGGGGGGGGGTATGTTACCAAATGAGTCGACACTCAATTGGGGTTCCAAATATGGGTCACGGGCACTGAGGCCCGAATGGGTCATTCAGTGCATTTTAAAATTTGCTGGAAATCACATTTTATGCCCCCCGCCCCGCCCCCCCCCCCCCCCAATGCATTCTGGAAATTCATACATATATTTTTATACTCAAAGAAGTGAGTGACGGCCAAAAATGTTGAAAGTAGGTCACGCTCATATCTCAAGCCTAGTACTAACCCCAAAGTTGTCGAAACTTAATCGGGGTTCAAAATATGGGCCAAGGTCACTGAGGACACCCAGGGTCATTGAGTGCATTTTTCAGAATTGCTGGAAATTACATTTTATGACCCCGTAATGCATTCTGGGAATTCACACATATATTTTTACCCTCAAAGAAGTGGGTGAGGCCTAAAATTTTTGATTGTAGGTCACGCTCATACCTCAAGCATGGTATGACCTATGGATCTGAGACCAACGCCAAAGGTGTCGAAACTAAATGGGGGTTCAAAATATGAGTCAAGGTTACTGAGATCACCCAGGGGTCATTGGGTACAATTTTCAGAATTTCTGGAAATCGCATTTTATGACCCCCAAAATAAGTCCCCATAAAATCTCTATTGTTCAGTTCTGATGCTTCACCATTTCCCACACAGACTCAAATTCACTGGTCACAATAAATTCTGTTTCTCCAGTGGTATTATATTTTTTCTGTGTTGATAAAACCAGGTCCTCTCTCAAACAGCGTTCCAAGAAAAGATACCAAATCATAGTGTTATCAACGCACAAAATAATATAATGCAAGCGTTATGCTTCAACTTATTTAGCTGCACTGTATGCATTTTTGGCGTAAAACAATGTTAATTGTACACATAGCAAGCAATTCTAATCACTGCAAAAACGTCCGCTGGAAACAAAGGGAGTAACTCCCTGCATTTGGAATTGTCATAAAAACAAACCAAACAAAAATATAAAAAATTACCTGAAACAAATTAAAATAATAGCAGTTTCCGAAAAGAAGCCAGGGGAAATGTTCGCTAGAGTAAAGTCCGCCCACCATGTGATACGGGGTAATAATGTAAGTCAGAGAACACTGTGGCAGATTCTAGTCGTTAACATTGCATTATTATTATTATAATGTCCTCCTGGGGAAACGTCTGCTGGGGAAATGTCAGCGCGCCGCATATTATTATTATTATTTATTGGTGTTTAACGTCACATACTTAAGCACAATGGCTAATCGTGACCGTGACAGTTTTACGGGTCGAGGAAGCCGGAGTAACCGGAATAACCACCGAGCATCGACGAGCGACTGTCAGCTCCTCAACATTCTAACACTGTTCAAGCTCCGATCAAGCATATTATTATTATTATTAAAATTTATTGGTGTTTAAGGTCACATACTTATGCACAATGGCTAATCGTGACCGTGACAGTTTTACGGGTGGAGGAAGCCGGAGTAACCGGAAGAACCACCGAGCATCGACGAGCAACTGTCAGCTCCTCAACATTCTAACTCTGTTCAAGTTCCGCTCAAGCAGGGTTACAGCGGTTGAAGACATGTGCACCATCGACGTGCAGTACGCCTTAGTACACGGCGTCATCGTGCCCCCATGTAAGCAACCGGGATAAAGTGCCTTGCCCAAGGACACAACGCGGGTCGTTCCGGACGGGGATCGAACGCGGGACCTCTAGCAGAGAAGTCCAACAGTCTATTACTGAGCCACCGCGCTCCCGAAGCGCACCGCATAAAAAACCTTTAAGCAAATTCATGTCATGGTCAGGCAAACATGGGTCACACCACAATATCTGAAGATTGTTACACTCCTGTAACCGAGCACACGAAGTATGTTTATTTGAAAAACTGGTATAATTTGTAATCAAACGATTTTTGTCCCCCTTTAGTCCCAAGCCCCTCCACGAAGAGCCTTAACCCTTTGAACCCGAAAGACCGCTCTTACGATCCAGGAACATGATACGTAATAATTTCATCAAGTAGGATGAAAGCTTAGTGAATGTGTGTGGTAGACAATCAATATTTTCAGCATGCAACCTCCTCAAGGTTGGTATTGGTATACCCATAAATAATGAATATGGACTCTTCAACTGCTGCCATATAACTGTCCTGGAAGATACCACCAGTGTTCAAAGGGTTAAATTCGACATGTTATAACCCTTCACTGTTTTATCCCCATTTATTGCCGAAAAGACAGTGTATATTCACTTTTTAGATCTTGTGGCTGTCATAAACACATCTCTCAAGTTGAGAGTATTTTTTCAACATTCATAATCGTATCGTTTTGATATCCTCTTGCTTGGTACACTGGTATTCTAAACAAAAACTGACATGTTTGTTGGATGAAATCAGTAGATGATCGGGCCAAACAGTTCAGGTGCTATTTTCTCTGCTACACACACACACTACATGTCTCAGATTCGCTCTTGGAGCACTAACTTTTGCAAAATTGTCTCGAGGTGTGTGTGTATGTGTGTGGGGTGGGGAGGGGGGGGGGGGGCTAGTCCCAACTTAGTCTTTGTAAGACTGTGACCTAGGGTCCTCCTGGCCCTCACAGTCTTTGAACAACCCGTTCAAATTTCATCTGACTAAAACTGAAAGTAACTGGCCGCATTTGGGTCGACTCAGTTCACGCTTCATATCGAAGACAAAAATCACATAAACAACATACTACTTGTCGTACTCAGTCCAGATATCATTTATTTACGTGTCTGCATCATTATTTAACGCAAACACAGCATCTAATTCAAAAAATGTTGAAAAATATCCAACTTCATCACGTTAAAAAACATAGATTTCTTGAATTTGATGCTGCGTTTGCGTTAAATAATGATGCAGACACGTAAATAAATGATATCTGGGCTGAGTACGACAAGTAGTATGTTGATTATGTGATTTTTGTCTTCGATATGAAGCCGTGAACTGAGTCGACCCAAATGCGGCCAGTTTCTTTCAGTTTTAGTCAGATGAAATTTGAATGGGTTGCTCAAAGACTGTGAGGGCCAGGAGGGCCCTGGGTCACAGTCTTACAAAGACTAGTCCGAACTATGACCCTCAGATCGCTGCCCGGAGGATTCTAGTCAGCAGCGACCGGAGGATTCTAGTTAGCATTGGGGGAGGCCCCCGAAACCCCACACAACGACCTTTCGAATATCATCTTTGTCCCACCCACTTCTGAACAAAACTGGCTAGGGCACTCCCTATTATAGAAACTTGGATACGCGCTTGACTACATCACCGTGTGGCATCGGCTGTGAGAGGCTCAATCCACAGATTTGTCTTTAAAAATCCTTTTTCTCCCCGTCCTTGCCTCGTTGGTTTTCATATAAAAGTAATGAATCACTGCAACTGGTCTATACAGAGTGAATGATGCACAAACTACACTGTAGTTTGGGATGAAACAGGATTTATGTGACATTTTTAGCGTGAAAATCAATAACAAAACGTATCTGACTGCGTAACAATCTAGGAAGTTCGATCATTCTGACACAGAATCTGAAGAAAAGAAGGGAATGGCAGAAACTTTTAACACCTAACTACAGCAACGTGACCCATTTATAGATTTACACTACCAGCTCGTTGTATGTCGGATTAAAAACTTTACCAAAAAATCACATAAATATCTTTTTCGTTTTATCTTCTCTATGAGTGATGGTATTTATATCGCTTGTAATATATAGTTTCTACTGCACTTTCATTTGAAATGTTGAATTAAGGTTTGGAATGGCGTCTTTAGGACGGACGTATCCTCTTTTTGACTTGAGGATCACTGATAGATCGCAAATTTAAAACTCTATTGGAGAACATTTGGATGGCACTCGGCATGCAGCAGAGATAACTAACGGTGATCGAATTTGATTCCGAATATATCTTATCCCTTTACCTAACACAAAAGATTGACGACACCTGCAAAAATACTCTTGAATAACTAACTTTTTAAATTTGTTTCCTCTCCCAAAACGCCAGCTCGTGCCAATGGTGGTTCAAAAGCTGTGCTTTGAGGTCGAAAATTTAAAAAAAAAGTGAATAGCGCTCGCCGGATATAAGCGGTATCTTGAGTAAAGGGGTTACATACGACTGGGCTATCAGTAAGTTGACGACTGTACAAGTCCCGAGTCTTTTGACGTACCGGCACACAATACCGATAGCCTGATAGCCTTTATCGGCATATTCCATCTTCAGGGCTCACAAGACCGTTGTGTACAAAACAAGTCACAAGTGGAACATCAGAAGTCAAGGGCACCAGAAATATCCTAGGGAAAGTGAGGAAAGGGTTTCAAACAGGGCACTCGACCCTGGGTGTGTGTTAAATTGGAGTGAGTTGTATTAATCTAACCTCTTGTGTCGGCTTGCCTTTTCTAGTCATATCTGCCCGGCCTCCGTCACTACACCTGATACTCCCTCTTCTCCCCTGGCATTGACACACGTAAAAATACGTTCGAAACGAATACTTGAGTGTTTCTTAGTTACACTTCTCGGAAAGTAAAGCCCTTTCCATAAGTGCACTTCCGGCGAAAAATGTCACGCGCAGCCCCCTTGTCCATTAGCTTCAGGGCAAGGACTAAGGAGTCAGCAGTCTCTGCCCCCCCTCCCCCACCCCATTTCCGGAGCCCTTATTAGCAGAGCAGAAGACTTGTCAGAAAACGTGAGTCTGACATGAACTCGATTCAGCATTCAATAAAACGATGTTAACCCTTTACCCAACGTAACGGCCAAAACCGGCCAGCGCTATTTTCAAAAATCGCCAATAAATTTTTATTATTTTTTCATTTTTTGTCTCAAAAACATAGGTTATGACCCCTCGTTGGAACGAGCTCGTCGGGCTCGTTCCAATGAGGGGTCATAACCTATGTTTTTGAGACAAAAAATGAAAAAAATTAGTTACTCAATCATTTTTTTTGGCAAGTGTCGTCTGCTTTTCATGTTAGGTAGAGGGTTAAGCGCTTGACTATTTCTCTAAAAATTAAACTTTATAGTAAGTATCAACTGCAATATTAACTAGACGAGTGATTATGTAGAATCACAGATTTTTCCTGGCGTACAAAAACATTAAGCCCTTTGAAGAAATTGTGTAAAATTTCAGCCCCCTAAAATTATCTCTGGAAATGTAGGTGTGCATACCGGTATTGCCCCAGTTGAAGGGTTAACACAACGTTAAATGAAAAATCCATCCAACCCATGCATAAAATCGCTAAAAATCGTTCAAAACTCATTTTAATGCAGCAAAACAATTATGTCGACCCTAAAAACATCATCAGTAAAAGTCGCTCATTTTGTTCATTGTAACCCTAAATTTCCATCGGACTTCAACTGGGAATTTGAAACCAATTTTGGAGTTCAAGCTTTTAAAATTATCTGCAGAAATAAATATATCTGACAGTATAACTGTGGAGCAAGTGGCAATTTCCAGTTCAGCAAAGGAAACCACATTTGATAAATTTGATAAGACGAAATTTTACAATGCATTACCGTTACTTTTCCTTTATTCCTTCTGTCCTTTATTCCTTCTGAAATGTCAATTCACACCTTTGAACACCATTGCTGTATGGAATTCCATCAGGTACAGTACGGCTGTCTTTAATAAGAACGCTCAACAGATAGAAACTGAAGGCTCTGTCACACTAGGGCGTGTCCCCGACGTGCGCCGACGTATTGGGAATGTTGGGGACACGTCCATACACGTTGAAATAAGTTCCAGTAACGCTGAAACACGGTGTATTTCCTCGACGTACTTGGGCACACGCCGACGTGTCCAGAAAGTTTTGTGCATGCACAAAATTTCTCGACGTGTGTCAACGTGTTGCTAACACGCCCGCTATGCGCTAGTAGTAAGTTACGCACAAGTTAGGCCCCCGTTAGGCTCAAGTTCAACACGCTCAGACAAAATTTCTCGACGTGTGTCAACGTGTTGCTAACACGCCCGCTATGCGCCAGTAGTAAGTTACGCACAAGTTAGGCCCCCGTTAGGCTCAAGTTCAACACGTTCCCAGGCCGCAGAACGCTCATAGAGCGTGTGTCTAACCTGTATCCGGCGAGTTCGGAACGGCTGAGGAACTTGTGTCTATCTTACATCTAACTTACGTTGATCTTATCTCTAACGTGTATCAACTTATTTAGAACGTACATAACGTCCACAGAACATTCTTCTGACGTACAGCTTTAACTGCCTATATAAAAGATCCCCCCCCCCCCCCCCCATATGGAAATCAGTTGCGATTGAGATTCCAGAGTGTGCAGAGCTCAAGAAGATATCCTGATATAGAAGGCTAACCTGATTTTCCTTGAAGAACTTGAAGTATCTGGAGATGTCAGATCCTGAGAATGTCCAGTACTACTTAGCTGCCCTCCAGCATCATGTAAACCTCGTCAAGTTGACATTGCACCATTATCGTGAAATGAAGAAGACGAACAGCAGAAGAAAACATGCCCAGAAGAGAAGACACTGGATCAGAGGCTGGATTGCCAGGCGCCATAACTTTGGCCTCTATGACCGGTTGATGATCGAGCTGAGAAATGAAGACCAGGCCTCATTCAAGAATTTCATGCGCATGCCACCAGAAATGTTTGATGAGCTGCTGGAAAGAGTTAGCCCATGAATAACCAAGCAACACACCCCCTTCAGAGAGCCACTGCCACCAGGTATGAAGCTGGCCATCACGTTGCGACATCTGGCCTCCGGCAACAAGTATGCCTCCCTGAAATTTGGCTGGAGGGTCCCTCACAACACACAGTCCGTGCTGGTGAGAGAAGTTTGCCAAGCTATTGTGGATGAGTATGTAGATGAACTGATGGTATGTCCAAGTACCCCTGAAGTTTGGCGTGAAATTGCAGAGAAGTTCCGAGACAGATGGAACTTTCCACATGTCTGTGGAAAACATGTGGCCTGCCGAGCACCTCCGAACAGTGGATCGCTGTATTACAACTACATGGGTTTCTATTCCATTGTCCGGCTGGTTCTTGTGGATGCAGACTACAAATTCATCTGGGCAGATATAGGGGGCCTAGGGTCGGCATCGGATGCGCAAATCTACAATGAAAGTGAACTAAAAAGGTGTGTGGAAGATGGAACAATTGGCTTCCCTGACCCAGAACCTCTCGCACATGATACCCAAGACATGCCTTAATTCTTTGTTGGTGATGATGCGTTTGTCCTGAGAAAGACAATGATGAAGCCCTACAGTCTCCGAGGTGTCAGCAATGATGAAAGAATTTTTAACTACAGACTCACCAGGGCAAGAAGAGTTGTTGAAAACGCATTTGGAATCCTAGCGAACAGATTCCAATTGTTGCTGACCACCATGTAACACAAGCCAGAGACTGTGAAGCTCATTGTGAAGACATGGTTGATCCTTCACAATTTGATGCGAACCAGGTATCCAGGTCTGCAGAACCAGCAACTTGACATACCAGAAGATGACATAGAAGAGTTTGTTCCAGGGGTCTGGCGTAGCAGTTGTAACCTGGAGGACACCAAGGTTGTTAGTGCACCCAACACTGCATCAAAAGAAGGAAAGAAGCAGAGAAACCTTCTGAAACACTGGCTCAACTCACCTGTTGGAGCGGTGGCGTGGCAGAATAAGATGATTTAGTGTCCACAAGAAGCCATACTGTTATTTAAATGTACACATTTTAATTGTGGCAGGAATTGTAATAAAATGTTGACATTGCAATAAAGTTGGTATGTAAACGTTGTAATGAAGTCGTATATTGTAAAATGTATTTAAAAAAAAAACCCTTCTGTAATACATAGTAAGAATAAGAAAATATTGTTCTTACCATACAATAAACGTGTTATTATTCGGTTCAAAAATCTATTATTATATTTCTTTTTCTTTTCATAAATTAATCAAAAAATGATGAAACAAATATAAAAAGATAATAAATTTAATAATAGTAACGTGTTGACGTGGAAGAAAAAATACGTGTATTGTGCAGTAAGATGAATAAAATACTGTTCGTACAAGACAATAGGGGAGCCTATTTTTATTTTTTTTTTATATTTTTTTCACACTTTATTATTATTTACATCTTGTTTTCAAATGTCTTTCATTATAGTTCGTTTACACTTTTTTCTTCATTTTTTAGTTTTATTAACAACTCTTTATTTTTCTCAGAAACAAAAATAACAATATTCCACTATCTCTGTGTTAGAGTCTATGATTTCACTTCTTCTCTCCGGGTCCTGGTGGGGTGTCCAACTGCTTGTTGGTTGCCGCTGGTGTGCTGGCCTTTTCGCCAAATAGAGAAGAGTCCATGGGGAATATATCTGACATGCCATCTGTTGAAATTCCTGAAAGTCCTGAGATTGACAAGTTCAAAAGTCCCTGACCACCATCCTCGTTTGTAGCGACTGCTGCTGGACTTATGGTGCGTTGGCCAAGATCGATAACCAGGTGGGCCGTGCTGATAACAGATGATACTCCAAGACAAATGCTGGCCTGTGACTGTCTCTCTGACCCAGGTGCTGCTGCAGGGGGGTGTCGGTTGACTGTGGGCTGATATCTGAGCGGCTGCGTGGACTGTGTTGACTCTTGTGGCTGCTACAGGGACTGCTGCTGGAACGCCGGTAAGAGGGGTTCTTCAAAGTAATTCTGAACATAGTCAGATGACTGTGACTGCCAAACAGAAGCTCCAGGGGCACGATGCCGCCACATGTGGGGGAGGAGGCTGATAAAGCTCACTCTTGCTACTAGTGAGGGAGTAGGTAGTACGCGGAGGAGCGGATTTGCAACTCGCAGGATTGACAACTGCAGACATTGTAGGCAAGTCTTCATCACCACTGTCTTCCTCCAATAGGTCAGTGAGCACCTTGTTAATCTGAGATCTTGCTTTCTTGAATTTGTCCTTTGACATAGAAATCAAACTGTCCCTGACATAATTGGCGAAAGCAGTAGTGGCAGTCATTTTCTTCGTCTGTGACAAGCCCCTGAGTATCTCACCAGACTTCTCTACCTGCTCCTGGAGACTAACAAGCAACACATCATCATCTTCTGCCTTGCCTCTCTTCTTCCCTGTCTGCCTGGAGGAGGAGGTGGATGCCGACTGGTCTTCCATGGATGGGACTGCCATCTCTGAAGCCACCAAGTCATCATCAACAGGAAGCTCCACCCCAAATAGGCCGCACAGGCTCGGACCGATGTCAGACAACCCCCTTCAGAAACTCGAACGACTTCTTAATCCACTGGTCACGTTCTGTTAGCTCAGGCAAGCCTGCCCTGACTTCTTGTCCAAACGAGTGCGTGCATCACGCAGCGACTTGAACCAACCTTTCAGGTGTTCCACAGTTTGGTGGCCTGGTCTTCCCATAGCTTTGACTTCATGTCAGTGCGTCGGTAGTTGGTCAACTTGGTGTCCCACAAGATGGCTTTCTCCTGTAGGAACTCACACATGGCCTTCTCTTGTTCAGCGTTCAGGGTAAACTCGGTTTTCTTGGCCCTCTTCTTCTTCTGCTGTTGACTTGGTGGTCGGCTGGGTGATTGACTGGTGGCTGCGGAGGCACCAGAGGCTGCAGAGGAGGACCGTGAGGACTGTCTGTCAAGGCTGGCTTCCTGGCTGGATTCAGGCTGCATCACAACTTCAGGATTCTCAGGGGTCTCTTCAGGTGGCGGCGTCTTCTGCCGACACCGACCACGCCTTCCATCTGCAGGCTTTCTTACACCTCTCGCTCTCGGCATGACGAAGATTATATACTAGTATTATAATAATAATATACTTCTTGAAATGATGTTCGTGGAGATGTGATCTCTCGGACTGCTGAACGTGTTGTGTTTGCTACGTTCTGCTGCACGCCCCTTTAATACAGAAGTCACGTGCACGCTACTAGCGTGCTGCACACTCTACGCACTCGTTATGCACACGCTACAAGAACGCTCCAGACAAGCTCGACGCGATCTACACACGCCATACTAGCGTTCCCCAAACGCTGACAGTTGTGTAATACGCTGAGATATCTTGCACAAGTGCCGTACACGCTATGCACACGTTCCCAATACGCTCACTTGAGTTCAACTTTTAGGGTACACGTTGCAACACGCTGACCAATACGCTATGAATAAGTTATGAGTAAGTTATGCACACGACCCCAACACGTCCAAGAAATGAGCGTGTATGTATTTTCAGGAATGTTTCGCGACGTGTTTACCCCTTTTCATACGTTGGGAAACACGCACTAATGTGACAGGCCTTAAGAGAAAAAGTTGGTTAGCTTTCTAAAGTGAAGGAATGCATGCTCAGATCAACGTAGAGATGCACTGGGCTGGTTTGGGGTTCCAGCTAAAACGTCCACGGAGAGCTTAACAAGAACTTTTGTTTTCTTATTACCTTAAAACTGAGTTTGGGATATCAGTATTATTAAACATCACAGGCGCCGCTGGTTAGTACAGTATATTGTACGATCATGACGTGATGACTGTTGCACAAGCTTGAAGTATGGTTGTTAGCGATGATCGTCGCTTGTCGAGCGTAAAATCAAGCAGGCGTCGGGCGATTGTGCTCGGGGACGATCGTCCGCCTCAGAATGTCAGACCTAAATTTTTCTTCTTTTTTTTTGAGGGGGGGGGGGGGGGTAAACACCTTCTTACCTCCTGGTTCCCACGCCACTGCTTTTGCTGTCATCTTGAGTATTGACCCTCCCCCAGCTCTAATGTTGAATCTTCACCCCCTCCTCCTCCCCAGGCCCTTGCCCCATCGCAAGATTTCCATTTTTCCGTAATTGTTATTTTAAATTTCTAGCCTCTTGTTCTTGGGCAAGGTTCTTAATCCCAATGCCCACATGGGGACACGGTGGTTCTGTGTTCTAAGGCGTACTGCACGTCGATGATGCACCTGTCTTGAACCAGTGCTAACCCTGCTTGTGTGGAGTTAGTACGTTGGAGAGTCTGACAGTTGTTCGCCAGGCATCATTCCACTATGACCACGGAGTGCAGTGATGTAACATGTTAACCCACCATTTGTCACTTATGAGATCTAGGATTATAAAAAATGATCTTGCTTGGCGGCCATTTTGGACTCATTGTGGATAAAATTGAAATTTCTTTTGCATTTATGAAAATGATACATTACATTCTTATTATTCAGTCCGTTCCAACGAGGGGTCATAACCTATGTTTTTGAGACAAAAAATGAAAAAAATGAGTTATTCAAGAATTTTTTTTGCAAGTGTCGTCTGCTTTTCATGTTCGGTAAAGGATTAATGGTGTTCTGCTAATTCACAGTGCCGAGATTATAGGCCAAAATGTCCTATTCTCATGTCTATTTTTGATGCTTTGAAAAGTTTTGTTACCAGTTGTTTATGGAAAAGTGAATTTATGGCAAATCTGTGAATATTTCAGGTCATTATCCCAATCGGACCAGAAGCTATTGGTTAATGGAAATTTGGGCGTTTGTTTCCACGTTTGGTCGTCATTTTGGACACATTGTCAAAATCGAAATTTCTTTTGCATTTATGATGATACATTACGTTCTTACTATTCAGTCCATTACTTGTGTTCTGCTAATTCACAGTGCCGAGATTGTAGACCAAAATGTTCAATTTTCAGGCCTATTTTTGGAAGATTTTGGCAGAAAAAAATAATTTTTGTAAACTTTTGTTACCAGCTGGTTATTGAAAAGTGTATTTATGACATATCTGCGAAAATCTTAGGTGATTAGCCCCGTCCCCGTACTCTTGTTCTTGTTTCATTTATCAAGATAATCTAATCAGTTCATTTTACTACATAAATGAAACAAGAACAAGAGGGGAATAGGGTTAGAACTAGCCTGGACAGGCTAGAAAAGCTTTTTTTCTTTCTTTCTCCTTTTCCAACACTTTACAAGAACGGAATTTTTGAGAACGCTCTTACAGATTTCGTTAAAAGTTCGCAAGGTCCTAGACGGCTATACTTTGTCTTGACAATAAGCTTTTGACATTGGGCGTTAACTTTATTCTGCCAAAACCCGCCCAAAATACGCCCAAATTATCAAACAGTGTGTGGAGTCACTCAAGTGACTCCACACACTGCTCGAATGACTTGTGTTCTATCGAACAAATGAGCTATCGAGCATTTGCTCAATCGACTGACTCCACATACTGCTCTATGACTCATCTCGGTATTTGAGGATACCTATGTCATGGCGATGTATCATTTGAGGATACCTGTTGAGGATACATAGGTGAATACAGTGTAAGCTGATTATAAGGCAGATGATGTTGTCTATAGACAAGTGGTGGTTTTGGAGCGTTGGAGATGACGGGTGGTCTAGATGCCGTATAGGTGCTAGGAGCCGTATCGGAGCTAGGAGCTGTTTAGCTCATTTGCTCAGTGAGATTCGAGTCGTTCGAGCAACGACTTATCAGTAATTGCTCGATGGATTCTTGGCTTTACGAATCATATAGGCTTTCGTTGTACACAGGGGAGATAACTCTGCATGCAGGTTATGGGAAACCAAGCATTGGTGACTTTGACGAGGGAACTAGAGAAAGTTTGGACTCGATAAACTGCTAGTGTTAGAGTAGCATCTGTAATAGGCAGCAAACTGGGATTCTGGGAAAATCTGAACCAGTACTCCATTGTAATAGAACATACCCCCAGGAGACCTCTCGATAATATAGCACAACGTGCTACTATTATGAGACCAAAATGGGGCTTCGCCAAGTCCATTTCGGTAGTTTGGGGTGGTTTGGAGGGATTGTCGGGTTGTTTGTGGTAATTCTAAAACATACCCCGAACTGTTGTAGGCCTATAAGGCCCATAGCAACCGCGTGTTACCATAGAAACCAAGATGGCAGCCCCAGTATACAAAATGGACGACGGAAACACATATCACCCTAACAACACGTGCTGCACATGCGCATTAGGACCACGTATCACTATGGGGATAACGTCACAACATGGCCGCTCACGCGGGTTACCATGGCAACCAAACATGGCGCCGCTGGGTCACGTGAGTATGACGTTACTTCCGCCTTACCCATTCCCTCACCCTGATATGGGACATTTCATCCCTGACATACTACTAACACATTAATTACAAATGAAATATCAATAAAACATTTAGGAGTTTGCAATATTCAGTTATTTCTTTATTTATTTGGATTTAACGACACTTTCGATAGCCAGGTCACCTCATGTCAGACAGTTTTATGGGTCTCAGACTTCCCAAGGTACTTTGCAAAAGGAAGGTTAGCATTGGATGCAGGCAAGAGCACAATCCACGTGCAACACGCCTTAGTACACTGTGCCACCGTACCCTCACAAAGCAATCGTGAGTAAGTGCCATGCCCGGGGAAACAACGCAGTTACCCCTGGAGGGGATTAAACCGAAGACGTTTCGGTTTGAAGTCCAACACTATAACCACCGAGTCACTGCGCTCCGTACAAAATTGAGTTACTTTGTTCAGAAATAAGTGAAATATGAAACCCTAATGTTCATCATTGTCTCTCCATTTAAAGATAAGTCATTGAGATGGAAGATGTTGTTCTCTTCTGTTAATATGTCTCGTCCTGCTGCAGATTGAAACATCTTGTTCACTAAACTCCATGGTGAAGATGTTCGATTCTGTAGTTTCTCTATACCATTCATAGAAGGACTTGCCGGACATTTTGTGTCATCACGACCCCGATTATCATATTAAGGTGTGTCACAGTGTCAGAAAATGATGCTGCGTATTTGATTGCAAAGCCAAACTGTTAACATTGCTGCCTCCTCGTTTATTGAGCACGCACGATGCATATTGTTCTTGTGTTGAGCATTTTGCTGGAATTTACAACAGCAGTACAGAAATGATGGGTTTCTTACATATTGCGTGGTAACACGGAAACTACTGAAAACAGTGTTTCGAGATAAGCATTTTGTTATTGCTTTTAATTTGAATGGTGATATTTTACTTGTTTGTTTGATGCATCTTTTTTCACTGGTTTCTTGAAATATCATAGTCACATCAAAGTACTAGAATTCATTTATTTTATTACACGCCTGTTGAACTGTTCTATGAAATTCCCATCTACAGCAACACTAAACTATGCGGAAAATGAAAATCTGTTCCTCGTATATGTGCGGAACAGAAATCGTTGACAGACTATTTTTATAAAGAAGCAAAATTTCACTGGAATTTTCTACAAATCGTGCACCACAATTGCAATTTGAATAGCTAGCGAAGCTAAAAATCGTCGCCTGAGTACCAATGTGTTCTCTGTGCCAGTAGGCACATAGAACACATTGGAACTCAGGGGACGAAAGAGTACCATGGGTTCCCCTCACAAATTTGGTTGGCAATAAAATGTTTTCTTTTTGTTGATAGTGTCAAAAGAATTGCTGAGTGTCCTTCTAATAATGTTTTTTATAGACATGAAGGAGTGTAATAAACACATAATGACACGTGTGTGAATGGGTTAATCGATATAGCACTTGTGCCATCGCGGAAGGATAAAACTCGAAGCCTGTGGGCTCTCATTCTATCTTTCTGTGCTGACACTCGTGCCATATTGATTAACCCATTCACACACTCGTGTCGTTCTGTGTATTTATCTCTGTTATATCAACTTTTTGAATATGAAAGCCCGCTTTTCGGCCCAAGGGACCTAATATTTCATAATTTGTTACTGAACAATATCAAAACTAAGACATAGTATATACATAATCCATCCAAATATAATATTTTGACTTGATACAGGACTCAAATATTGTTAAAAATGTAGAAATATTTGAGCATGATCAATTCATTTTAGTGAATTACACAGATATAAAACAAATGTATGAGTCACGCCGATCAGCTAATGTTTTTAGCTTCTTTTGTCATAGCACATGCACGTTTGGAATTGTAGAGAGTTATAGGATAATTAGGTAAACAGGTTTTATATTTTGATACAGATAGTTGCATTTATATACATAACCCATCACTTTGGAATCCAACAATTATAAGCAGAAGGTTAGGTCAATGGATAGATGAGCATCCAGATGCAAAAATAATTGAATATGCAGGTTTAAGTCCTAAAAAATATGATTACAAATGCATTAAAATGAACAAATTCACATTTCATGTAAAGTCAAAGGGGATTACATTAAATTACAACACATCACAAAAAGTCAATTTTGAATGTATGGTTGCATGTGTACAAAACAGATAGAATTACAAAATAAACATTGAATATACACAAAGAATTAAATGTAACAAGAATAGACATGTCATACGTGAAACGCAAACCAAAACATTTCAATCTGTATACACAAAAACATTATGTGGTAAATAAATACGATAAATGTCCATACGAGCTTATACACACCTATAATGTCAATGGAACGTTTGGATTTCAACCATGGACAGACAAGATGTCTTTTAGAAAACAGGATCACACATAAGGTATTATTATATGCTTTTCAGCTTATTACTCCTGGACATCAAACAATAACAAAAGATGTTATTCAAAACCAATTAGAAAGAACATAAACGTATAATGAATTTTGTCATGCATTTTACATGATGAATGATATTACAAGGACAATTTACAAAATATTTCGACAAAGTTATGTGGGATTTTATTATTTATAATGAACAAATCATAGATTACTTATA
Source organism: Pictodentalium vernedei (assembly GCA_031216915.1). Classification (NCBI taxonomy): domain Eukaryota; kingdom Metazoa; phylum Mollusca; class Scaphopoda; order Dentaliida; family Dentaliidae; genus Pictodentalium; species Pictodentalium vernedei. Next base: position 463,750,886 of record CM062297.1, read on the forward strand.
TAAACAATGTGTACCGCAAATTGATCAGAGAATACATTCTTCACAAACCATATTTGAGTTAAAAGCACCTTTAAAAGAATACCTGGTCATCGATTTGAAGAAACCATGGAAGAAAATAGTATAAAGGTTAGTGATACAAAAATTTTCACAAAAACAATTATGGCATCTTGTGAAAGTCTATTGTTTCAACATCCCTGTAATATTTTCATCTCAGGGCCTAGTGGTTAGGGGAAAACGGAATTTGTTAAAAAACTGATTGATATGAAACATGCTTTCTTTCAAATTGTACTACAAAAAAGCCACTTGGTGTTATAAAGAATGGCAAAAGACATGTACTTTACAACGAACGTGAAGATATAACATTTATAGAAGGTATTCTTGATAATGAATATGAACTTGTTAATGATGTCACTACACCACATCTTGTAGTTTTCGATGATATGTTAGGAGATAAAGATGAAGAAAAAATCAAATTACGGTTTACTCGTAAAGGACATCATCGAAATGCAAGTGTTATTTACATAACACAAAATATGTTTCAACAATCTAAATCTAGTCATGCCATAAGTTTAAATGCACATTATATGATTTTATTTCAAAATACTGGAGATAAAGGACAAATTAAAGTATTGGTAAACCAAGTTCAGTTACCACATTTAATTACAGCTGATCAGGATGGTTATTTATTAATTGATTTTCATCCCAGAACTCCTGATTCACTGAGATATAAGAACTGATATTTTTCATTCATGGGTAACACAAGATGAAAGTGGACCCATCATTTATACAAAACTATAAAAAGGGTAGTGCTGTGACATTTTTGTCAGTTGATTAAAATCTATTAACGAGTATACAACATCATGGTATCTTTCATACATTTGTTGGAAACATAAATACCAGAAATACCAGCATTATATTTGATTAGATTCCAAAATTTAAAGATGAGTCATTGTGATCACTGCAAGATGTATGAAGAACAAATACAAACATTATTTGTAGAATGTGTGGTGATAGAACTGACAAAATCCATTAAAGAGAAAATGAAAGATATCTGTGAAGAATGTCAATCTCACACAAGAACATTGATAGGTATGTACATTTCAGAATGTTTAGAGAAACTGTGTCCAGTGACTATACTGTATAATCTACACAAGAAAGCAAGAAGAATGAAATTAATAGAATGTTGTGCAACTGTGAACTTTGAAATAGATTGCCATGAAGACATTCAAAAGTTGGCAGATTTAGTAAAAAGAGACTGGCCATATTATTAAGCATATCTTGATTAACGGCCCCATGCCAGCCCTTTTCCGGAATAAGAAGAGATGGAAATCATACAATTATAATATATACTTGACAGTTCTCAAAGGTTATCATCCTTAAATTGAAAAGTGTCTTCAAAAGACTTGTTACCAAAACGAAAACCTCAGCATAGACAAGCATATATTGTGAACACAGATTCTTTGAAAGAACCAGAACATTGGATAGCATTAAGCAAAAGACAATCATTCTGCTATCTACTTTGATTCATATGGGTTACCACCAATGGATAAAGACATAAACAATTCCACAGTAAAAAATGAAGATTCCTGGGTAATAAATACAATGAGACTACAAAGTGATCTAAGTGCTGTGCATGGAATTGACTGTATCTTTGCTTTCGATCATGTTGCAACAGAGACAGTTCTTACTATCAAATTTCATCCAAGACATTTCCAAGAAAACGACAGAGATGTTCTACATTGGTTTGAGCAAAACTATAGACAATATTTAAAATGACTGCGTAGGAATAAAAAAAAAACAGGTGTCAAAACAAAACTCCAAAGGTATTTTTTCCATTATACATTTTTATTTTCTCTCAAGTTTTTTGGTTAGATTGTAAAAAATACAAGTCACCCAAACATTATATAAATATCATAGAAATCCACTATGTAACACACCTAGGATTTTTTAGTTCATTTTTATTTTTTATTTCATTCAGACAGTAAATGAGAGACTGAATACTTTCATTCAGTCTTTTTAAACACCTCGAAGTGAATAGGTTTTCAGATATAGATAAACTCAGATCTTGGTATAAATATATTCAGTTCATGACAATATATTGAATTAACTATAAATAAATTTTGTTATTTGTTAAAACTTCTGTGACAGTTTTGCCAAATTATTAGGATAGTCCTATATCTTTTTTTAACTGCCTTCCACACATCCATCAATGAAAATAGAGTTAAGAGTCACTTCTCTTTATTACTGCGAGTGCTAGGTTAATATTGTATGCATCTCTAACAAATTTAATATTTTTAAAAAGCTCTTTTCAAATTGTGAAAAGTTGACAGACAATCATATAATCATAAATATATTCCACCTAAAACAAATGTCACAGAGAGTTTGACCACAACACGTGGCATAAAGTTTTTTTTCATTTTGTTCTTTCTTCTTAGCTTTTCTAAAAAGCAGAGAAGTAGAAAACAAAATATCCTAAAACGGTTTGGCATAAAATAGTCTCAAGAGTCACTTATTTTTTTTTTACTGCGAGTGCTAGGTTAATATCGTATGTATCTCTATCAAATTTAATATTTTGAAAAAATCAAGTTTTTTTTTCATTTTGTTTTTTCTTCTTAGCTTTTCTAAAAAGCAGAGAAGTAGAAACAAGATATTCTAAAAACAGTATGGCATAAGATTTTTGCAATTTCGACAGAGTGCATCCAGGATTGTCTATGAAGGAAAACACTGTTAAGAGGCAAGGGCCATTTGGAGTAAACAATTTTAACACTGAATTTCGCATAACGACGTGGATACACTGTGGTTGGTCAATGGGAAATTCAGTGTTAAAAAAATTACGTTATAAGGTATTAAGCCAAAAGGCTTACGCCAAAGTGCATAAGGGTCGTCTATGGGAAATTCAGTGTTAAAAAAATGCACCTCAAATGGCCCTCCCAAACTACTTGCGGAACAACACAACACGATGGCGCGGCATGGTAGCACTGCAGACAACGCACGACAACGACACGACGGGCCCTGAGGGCACAACAAGATAAGACACGGCGTGATTAAAGAAATCTTTGAAAGATAAAGTAACAGGCCAAAACAACGTCATTTTTCGGAAACAGGGTGCGTGCCAAACAAATAATGAACCAGGAAAACAAAGACTAGGAACCGAATGTGACGGATTAAAGTGAAGGTAGGTTAATAATTATTTCAAGGTAATGATTCGGTCAAATACGGGTAATCAAACATTGCTCAATAACTTAATCCTTTTATAAAAAGATCTATCTTTGAGAAATCCCTGACATTTATGTGGAATCATCCACCAGCACGTGGGGCGCAATTAATTTACGTCACCCGATTACAAAAGAGTACATAACTTAATAGCCACTTGTAAAAATAATTTCGAGCAAGGCCTTCTCCATCGCCTATCAACAAAATCGTGCTCCTCCTTAACGTCCCTTTGGTATTTATTTCGCCCTTTGCTTTTTTGCATTCGGTAATCCTGGATTTTGCTAATCACTTGGTCATGAAACGATAATGACACTCAAAGTCATTGAATCACAAAAGAAAAATAACTCAAAACATTCACTGAAGTGACTGTCTTTAAAAGTTAGTTCTACCAAAAATGGCCCACACACTTCCCGTCTGTATATAAACTCTATATAAAATTTGTAGCTATTTAACAAGCAATATGAGTTTCATTCTTATTAAAAAAAAACACCTTTATCTAACACGTCTAGACAAAACCTTTCACAAAATTAACTTCATATATTCATTTTTCACATCAACATTTTGATCCCTTAATTGAGACGAGCTCCCACGAGCGAGGGACCTTTAGGTTTGTTTTTGGATACAAAAATTTTAAGAATATTTGGAGGTTATTATTTAGCTAGTTTCATCTCGGCCGATGTGTCAGCCCGTGCTAACTTCATCTGCTCCTGAGACCGAAGGTCGAATTCTGGTATGAAGTTAACGAGATATCAGCCCGACTGTCCGAGGTAACTTCATATCAGTCCGAATCTGAAGTTTGAAGTCTGATATGAAGTTACCGAGGGCTGATATTTCGGCCGATATGAAACTGAAAACCTCTTTGTCTTCCTTCTCTTCATCCAGATAATACTTACTTATTGCCATCTTTAATCTCCCACCTTACAAAAAAAATCCTCAAACTACTCCATTTTTGTCAGGTAACGTCAATTTCCCTGATTGCGCTCGACGAATAATTGTGATCGATGGGGACAAATCTAGCTTGGTTCATATCGGCCGTCATCGGCGTCGTATTAGCCAAGTTTGAAGCCATATCTGCTGAGCTTCTGGGAAAGAAAATCATATCTGATAAATAATAAGATTCCAAAGTTTGTGAACTGCACTAGTCGGATATGTCTGTTACGTTAGGTAAAGTGTAAAGCCGGAGACACACTGCATGCGTAACGACCGACGACATACGACACACGACAGTGCGATAACGACCGAAAAATACGAGCACGTAATAAAACGAAATGAACACACCGCTCACGTGGCGACAATATGGTAATAATCGTGCCGTCACAAATCGAACATGTCTCGATTTTCAGTCGGATCGTCGATAACGCACTTAGGTCAACCAATTATTTTTTCTCGAATCATCACGTGTTCAAACGTTTACGCCTATTTTGCGTCAGAAGAAGTAGCAACAACAATCTTCGTCTCTCCATTTTAAACAAACGCATGCGTACAGAAATAGGTTCGTAGAAAAACAATCTTACAATGCCATGCTGGCGGCGGTGTGTTAAAGCGAGTGTCCATTTTTTGTGTCTCCGTCGTTCTGGTGATTTTCGTATGTCGTCGGTCGTTACGCATGCAGTGAGTCTCCGTCTTAAACCCTTTATCCAACGTAACGGCAAAAACCGGGTAGCGCTATTCACTAAAACTGCCATTTAATTTTCATTATTTTTTTCATTTTTGCCTAAAAACATAGCTTATGATCCCTCATTGGAACGAGCTCTTTGAACCCGTTCCAACGAGGGATCATAAGCTATGTTTTTGACACAAAAATGGAAAGAAAAAATAGTTATTCAATAATTTTGTTTGCAGGTGTCGTCTGCTTTTCGTGTTAGGTAAAGTGTTAAAGAATGGATGGAGTTACTAAGGCGTCCTGCACGTCGATGGCGCTTATGTCTTCAACCAATCTAACCCTGCCTGTGTGGGAAGTTACGATGTTGGGTAGCTGGCAGCTGCTCGTCGTTGCTCGGTGGTTCTCTCCGGGTACTCCGGCTTTCTCCACACGTAAAGCTGTCACCGACACGATATGACCTTGGCTGTTAAAGTGTCATTAAACCCTAATAAATAAATAAATAAATAAATAGTGAGTGCTACGCTTTTTCGTAAATCTGATCTCTCATACTGTAAACGTACTTCTAGCCATTTAAGTTCCAAACACACTGCTATCGACAACCAAACATTTCAGTTGATCTGCTTTTTTGGTCTCTGGGAAGGCATGGAATTTCAAGCCGAGAAACACAGATGAGGAAGCAACAACTCATGGCCGCAAAGTTGCATTCCTGACCCGCTTAGGTCCTTCACAGGTGTGTAAGAATAATTTCGTTCGTAGAGACAAGCGGTTTCTGAAAAAAGTACAAAAAGGACGGTGTGCATTAAGATTTCACCTTCAGTCGCTTTAAAATTCATTTAATAAGCTTTATTACTTCAATATCAAGGCGGGAGTCAATTTCATTTCTTTTTATTTTCTATAGAAATGTTTAACAAAAAAACCACGAGTTCCTGTGAGCGAAACCCGAAAGCCCGCAGAGGTGTGACACATTGTAATCTTGTTGAATGTAATTTCCCCTTTATCTCCTCGTGTATCGAGTCTGATTAAAAAATGGTACCCTGTGGTACAATGTTTTGCAGCGTAATAATGCAGGTTGTTGCTCACTGAGAAAAGGGAAGCTACCGGTTATCCAAGGTCGCCATTGTCAATGATTAAGTTTCCGATCAATGATAAGACGAGGGATCGTGTTATGAACTGACAGTTCCTTGGGAAGTAATATGATCATGGTAAATGGAAATGTGTTTCTGAATTAACCCCTAAATATGGGAGCAATTCTTGTTAATGGTGATGTAGACGATGTTGTTTCTGTTGTTTATGCGATTTACTGATCGCTCCGTGGCCTCGTTATCTCAAGATGGACCAGAAGGCCAAGGGTTGTGTTAACTGTTTGAGTACAAAATTACCTTTAGTGGTGAAAATGTATTTTCATGTCTTTGCCTTGTTTTAGTTTATGGAAGAGTACATGTTGGAACTCTCCCATAAAGGATGACAAGGCAAATCTACAAAGACTAAGAAATTGCACCTCAAAAATAATTTAAAGAAAATACACAGAACACGACGAAGCCCTGAAGTGCCGCTGCCTGCACGCACTTCAGAGTAAACCCAACATATGAGCTTCCAGCACTAATCAGTTAACTAGCGTTTTTACTTCACAACTATCGGAACCATTGAATCGAATATTATATCGTCTGTAAATTGACCAACACTCTTACCAGAATTCTTGAACTAGGTTGGTGTGAAAGAGTTAACCCTTTACCTAATATGAAAAGCAGACGACACTTGCAAAAAAAATTCTTGAATAATTAATTTTTTTCATTTTTTTGTCTCAAAAACATAGGTTATGACCCCCTCGTTGGAACGAGCTAGTTCCAACGAGGGGTCATAACCTATGTTTTTGAGACAAAAAATGAAAATATTTTGAAAATTAATTGGCGATTTTTGAGAATAGCGCTGGCCGGTTTTGGCCGTTACGTTGGGTAAAGGGTTAATCAGAACGCATGTTTCCAATTGCCGTATTTAAAGGTTGTTCTGATTAACAGATTATGCCGCCAGCTCTGCACTGAGATTTTTTTTTATTTTAGACTTTATCAGCATATTCCATATTAATCGCGTATACCCCTCCTCTCATGTGGCCTTTCTTTTACCTTTTGAACCATAGAGGCCGCTTTTCCGGTCGGGGGACATGATACATCATAAATTAATTAAGTAGAATGGCTGCAGAGTGAATATATGGGGAAGACCAATTAATATTTTCAACGTGCAGCCCCAGGGCTGCACGTTGAAAATATTAATTGGTCTAACCTCAATTAATGAATATGGACTCTTCCAGTTGCTGCCGTTGAACTGACATGGAAGATACCACCAGTGTCCAAAGGGTTAAAAACAATAAACTCGCAGAAACAATAAACGTTACCGCCAATCGCGAAACTTTTCACTTATTTCCGAACGTACAACCCACCTTTGCAAACTGCATGGCTATTAATGTCAACACTTTACTTTGACATCAATATCTTACAATATTCATTTTTTTCAACTTTGAAGTCATATTTTCAAAGCAACGAAATTACGCGATTTGATTAGGACGAGACGCAGTCACACAGTGGCGGCGCCATGGGTGGGTGGGAGGGGCGGGTATGGGGCGGGGGGGGGGGGGGGGGTTGTACTTACTACTTACCCCTCCACTTTTTTCGCCAAGCGTAGTAAAAAAATACTATCATTTTAATTTTTGTATTGAACGTTGGGGTGTAATGGTGGGTATGCTTAATTCCATATTCCCAAGTGCACTAAATCAGAGAAGTTTTTAAATTATGTTTGTGTGTGCCCCCCCCCCCCCCCCCCCCCCCCCCCCCACACACACACACACATTAGCTGCAAACAACAAACAAGAGTCGAGGGCCCAAATTGGAACAAGGTCTGAAACATACCGCGTAAGAGTATTCGAGGAATGCTAGAATCGAGAGCGTGCAACGCATCCGTTTGGAATGCAATTTTCATTTTCGATTTGAGTGTCGTTTGGTGCGAATTTCCAACAGCGTTCTTCCGTTAAAACGTCACCATGTACGACGTTTTCTATAACTGAAAGACCTAACCAATAAGTTTCAAAAGGATAAAACTGTTTTAATTTAATTGTCTGAGAATGCTCCAGAGAACACCATTTACAACGTAAGTTTTAAACATTTTCTCAAACCCACCCCGGCTAGGCGCTGTGCGCCGAGGCCGCCTCTGCGCGGCGGGCAATTCCCAACTGTACCCCCTCACTTCTGTAACTCTGGCGCCGCCACTGCAGTTACATATCATGTTCCTTACCTAGAGTTTCGTTTTCAGCTCGGATTTACCTTATTAAGAATATACCATGTGATACTTAGTATTGAAATTAATTTGAACATAAAGAAAATAGTCAAGCGCTTAATATAACAATATCAACTTATTTAACATTGAAGCGAGTTCACATCCGCCATTTTTTGACAAAGATTGTGTACTGCTAATTCCATATGCGGTTTGTTTTGCACACAAAGGTCACGTGGGGGGGGGGGGGGGCGGGGCATACGTCATCAAAATTGAAGGTGCTGAACTCCTTTGTAATAGATAAGATTAGACATGGACTTCAGACATTGGACAACTCACTAAAGAGATCATATCAGAATAAACAGGTGCTTCAAAAAATCATACACACCGACAAAAAGAATCGTTAAACATTAAATATGTAGGCACCCCATCTATCCCTAATCCTTACCACACGTGACGACCATAACAGGTCAGTGATATTCACAAAAATGCCTTTCAAATTTTAATATTTATTTAATTTTGTACTCTAGAACAAGTCTCGTTGAACAGGCTTATTCCAATGAGGGGTCATAAAGTATGTTTTGGGGGCAAGAAAGAGCGTAGACCGTTATTTAAGAATGTTTTTCGCAAATGTCGGCCGTACTGTACTTCTACCATCTACTATCGTTATTGGCCTCTATGATATCACCTTTGGAATCAAACACTACAAGCTACAGGAGCACCAACTAGCTATCATCACGAGTTTCCATTGTCATTGATGCTGCCGCCTCTGCAATAAAATACCACCACTTCCGTTACAATTCGTCGCCCGAGTGCTAGAATGTTCTATGCTCCATAGGAGACATAGAACATTCTAGCACTCAGACGACGAATTGTTACCACAGTAACCGCCTATATTGCTGGTATCTACTGCCATCTGAGCAGTAACACTCCTACGCTCGCTGCTTCTATCGTTGTCAGTCATATCACTACCTCCAATACTCATCTTCTGTTGTTTTTCAAGGTTGTTTTGATAACAGTACTGTTTCGTGCTTGTAATGCTGCCACGTATGTCCGATCCCACCAATTAATCATCAATATCCGTCCCTTGAAAGCAAAAAGGCACCATCTGCACTACTGCACTATTTGATAATCGCATCTGGCACCTTCTTTTCTACAAAGGAACGTAATGTTACTGACACGATATTTTCCAACTACTGCCGGTTTCTACTTTTATTGTTCTCATAGCTCTTACGGACTCATTTGAATGGCGAAGGATCGTTTTGCCATCGTTTTGATCTGAACGACAACTATTCGAGGTTAACTTGTATTACTTGATTTTTGGTTTCACGTTATGTGGGGAAATGAAAGCCGTGAGGTTATGCCTACAGTAGGTATCGTTTCAAAGCCCCAATAAGGCACAGTGGTGCCAAGAAAGGGATTTCCAAAACAGTGGCTCCCAAAAAGCAATGCCCCGAAACTGACCCGTCATCAGTAATCCACCAGATCAAAACCTACTACGTTCACGTGCTCGGCATATATTCTAGGCATATTTTGACTCTACACAATCAGATTATGATAAATCGTACAAACCAAAATACGATCCCCCAGACAAAGGATACATTGAGGTTTTTCAATACCTGCATTTGTGCGTGTGCTGCGTGAATGTGTTTTAGACACAATGTGTTCTAGTACATATCATGCGCATCTGGGAAAACTGTCGGACCATATACCCCAGTAGGTGCAGGAGCCTATGCATTATCCGGGAGTCGTGACGCTACGGGTCGTGTCGGATACAACAACCTTGACATCAGTGGTAATTGTACCGGTAGTAAGCCTGGTAATTGTGATGACCAAACTATTAACTGTTATAGTGATAGTCGCCAGTAGAGTGGCCAAATATATATAACTGCCGGTAGTTTGGGTAGTTTGGGTAGTGCTGAAAATGACAGTTGTACTGCAGTGGACGTGTTTGGTGGCAGTAGTAGTGGATAGAGGTGGCGAGACCAAGTAATAGTGATGGAAGCAACACAGTAGTAAAGTTTAGGTGAGTCATTTGTTTTAATAGCACTGATACACTCTAAATCAGTTGTGTTTAAAATCAACCCAAATCAACTGGGTTGAGAGAATATGAACCCAATTGGGTTCATATTCACTCAACCCAGTTAATTTGAGTTAATTTTTAACCCATCTGATTTTAGAGTGTAACTTTAACGATTAATGACAATCCGCCGTTTTTCCGTAGGTCGGAAGGGACGGCGTGGCAGCGACTTTTAACATCTGACACTAAGTTGGGCGATTTGACAACGAACCCGAGTTCTTTTTCACAAAATTAACTCTATAGGAAATCAGCTTTTCAAATGGTTTTTTTAACCTATCCATCGTTAACAAAGGCTTTGTTTCTGAAACAATAATACCAAATTTGTAATATACCAGTAATCACCTTTGACTGATTAATTATTTTTTCCGTCATTTCTAAACTCTTTATCCGATAATTTTGTTAGCATATATGTTCTAACATGCCACGCCATATGTTATATAATCACAATTTGTATATATTTGCTGCTGTAACAGGGTTAAATCACTTTGTGTTGGGAGTCTTCGCGAAAGTCACTGTTCAACGTTCTGATCGGAGGCACGATCATTCGCTGGCTAGTTCAATCCAAATACATCGGAATGTCCATTTTATTGCAAAACAAAATATAAATATATCGCTAATTTCCCAAAGATGTATCTTCAGAGTATTTCTACCAAGAAACGGCTCCACCATAACGGTTACATCTGTCGCAGTTGTTCTAACCCAACAAATACCAACGTTACTGTTCCGACTAACCCCAACTGGCGGTGTATGTCCATACATACCAGCTGACGAAGATATGGAGTGGGGATAGGTCGCTAAAAGATAACAAACGGTGGAAACGGTTAGTACAAAGCCAAGATCGCGTCGGAAATGTAGTGTCTGCTGTTACATGTACACAACATCTGTGATATAGGAAAGGGCAATAGCAGTGACTAAAAAATTTCCACCATCGGTATAGACTTTACATCACAGCGTAGTCAACGATCAGAACGTATAGATATGTACGGCCCGCAAGCATAATGGACGTCAATACAGTTGCGGGACTCGGGTGGAACAGTATTATCACAAATAAAGATGAGAGTGCAAGACAAGCCCGACACACCTATCACAGAGAGGGCTGATTGAAATGCGCAGTCACGCGAACAATGCAGGGTTGGAGTCTGAAGTGGACATCGGTGGCAACCAACGCGATATGACGTCAACAAAATCATAACAACGTTAACGGTTTGGTAACAAAAATATTTTTACATCCCCCAATAAACATTCTATAAAGTACCTACACTTTTTTCCAGAGATGCATATAATTACATGTTGTTCAGTACATTATAGCATAATATAGCATATAAGTAACTTGTACAACTCATATCAGTGGGAGCTAGATGGATGGGGAAGAGATTTGACTCAAGAAAAATATTAGAGGAGCCTAATGGGATACAGGCACCGTTGCCACAGTTGAGCTTCCAAATTTGAAACACTCAAGCCACATTTATGCTTCTTTTGTCTACCAATCACAAAGAAATGCTGTGTGAAGGCATGCACTACAATTTTTCTAACAAATGTCAACTTTTTATACTAATCATGCCCGAAATCCCTCAAACTGGTTTATGTACACTTGCCCTGCTGCCATGTGGTTAATTTATTTTACGGTTATGCCACCACATTCCGAATACCTAACCCCTTAAACACTGATGTCAAAATACAAAACAAATTCATGCAGCTTTTTCCCATAACGTAACGGGAATTTTTACCAAGTTGAGAGCTGTCAAACAAGGGTGAATTAGTTAACCCTTTACCCAACGTAACGGCCAAATCCGGCCAGCGCTATTCTCAAAAATCGCCAATTAATTTTCATTATTTTTTCATTTTTTGTCTCAAAAACATAGGTTATGACCCCTCATTGGAACGAGCTCGTCGAGCTCGTTCCAATGAGGGGTCATAACCTATGTTTTTGAGACAAAAAAATGAAAAAAAGTAGTTATTCAAGAATTTTTTTTACAAGTGTCGTCTGCTTTTCAGGTTAGGTAAAGGGTTAAATTCCAAGTTGCTTTTACCCTTTACCCAACGTAACGTCAAAAACCGGTCAGCCCTATTCACAAAAATCGACAATTAATTTTCATTATTTTTTTATTTTTTGTCTCAAAAACTTGGGTTATGACCCCTCGTTGGAACGAGCTGGTTCCAATGATGGGTCATAACCTATGTTTTTGAGACATAAAATGAAAAAGAAATAGTTATTCAAGAATTTTTTTACAAGTATCGTCTGCTTTTTATGTTAGGTAAAGGGTTAAGGGTAAAATTTGGGACTTAAAATTTTGATTATTGACACCAAAGTGCAGAGGATTCAAGCTTAAAAAGTGCTCCGGTTTATATGAAGATTTAAAACTTCACCAAGACGAAACCTCCGGACCCACACCTGCATATATCTTAGCTCTGCGTCAGACAAACGAAAGAAGGGGAAACATTGGTAGTCGAGGAATATTTGCCACCCCCACACACACCTCGCTTACCATGGCTACGACACTGAATTGCATTGAAGGAGGGAGGGTGCTGAACGTCGGCCTAAATTAGAGAAAATTATCAAATTTAAATGGAAAAAAAGTGAATGTTATGATTCTGCAGAACAAAAGAAACTAGACTTTATGATTCTGGAGAATCATGGCTTTTCCCGATGAGATTCCATGATTCTTCATGACCCCACAGTGTCTGATGAATTGTTTTTAACTGTCTCACTGAAGTTCCTTCATTGATGTTATGAGAAAGGTGAGTATAGTAGTCTCAAATGACTTGGCTCGATCCTAATTAACACCATAATTATGGAAACACTGGAACTACCAGCGCGACTGAAGAGAACAATAGCAGCTCTGGGCATCTCTTGCCCTGTCACCTGGACTGTCCGGGAGACAGGCAAGAGAGTCCATCTGAACTTGGAGTTCGTCATTGAAGATCACAACACCGCCACACCTTCTTCGGGGAGAGGTAGCACCTTTTGTGAGAGGAACCCCTCTCACACTGGTCCTCAGCCAAAGAAGCCTGGACCTGGCCCTGTAAAGAAGAAGAGCAAGAAGAAGAAGAGTCCGTCCACCAAGCGCCGGGATTCCAGGCGCCTGGAGGCCTTCCGGAATAGGAAGAAAGAGGTGAGCGAGAGTATGGAGGTCCTGGAGGCAGCTGCCAGTTCCCCTCCTAGTGCCACTAGTACACCCAACCAACTGCCAGCTCCTGAGCCGGTACTGTTGGATGAGGAACGTCTGGTGGAGACTGAGGAGGAACCGGAGGTTGCCTTTTCACCACCTCCCACCCCTCACTCCCCACTTCCTTCTCTACCGGACAGCCAGGGTGTGTCAATCTCAGCAACACAGCCACCTAAGTCTGCAGTCGCCGCCGAAGAAATAAGGAGAATAATAGAGATGGGAAGGCGGGCAGTTGAGATGGGAAACCGAATCGCCTCCGAAACCCACGAGTTCAGGGAACAATCAAAAGCAGATCTCAAAAAGGAATTAGACGCAATCCATTCACCAAACTCAACAATAAACTCAACATCGTCGACTTCCACATCACAATCTCAACCACCTCCAAAGAACAAGAGCCGAAAGAAGCCTAGACGGGGTTAAGCCACCTCCCTCCTTCCTTTTCCTCCTCCACCACGCCTTGACATCCTACAACAACAACAAACAGCTAACGAGGGTTGAAGGGGGCTTGTCCTTCAAATCGTCCCTGCGCGCCTTCGGCGCGTAAAACCATTTCGTTCGTCTCAAATGACTCAGTTGATAAAAAAATTGTTTAGGTAAAAACCATCATTAACGGTGGAGTGGGTTAATATCAATATCGTCGTCCGACAAGTTAATGACCCACAAAAGGAGTTATGTTTGTTTCACACATACCCACTGAGTGCAGTGTCTATTTGAAAATGGTCCATTTTATCTCAAATGTATCCAAAATATTGATGTCTGGCAGCTTGTAGAGGGTTAACAAGTACTAACAGGAATATTTTTCCATGCAACTTGTAATGTCACACTAAGAACTGCAAATGGCCATTTTTCTTTAAAATCTTCCAAGATGTTTTCAGAGAAATCCCTGCGCATACGCTCTTTTCCAATTCGACGTGACGAAATGCGAAATTCATGTCTCTTCGTGGAAAGTGATGCCACAACTATTCATGAACAAGGAGTGAAAATTTCATGGAAATCTGCCTAGAATTGGTTGAGATATGGCGTTTTGGAGAGAGGAGGTAATTGTTTGAATTTGATCCTTCCTTTTCAAGCCAGTTCGAAAAAAGCGTCGGGAATGGGCGCAGAATCCTTCAGTGCCTCCTCGCTGGAGCAAGTCCACTTAAATGTTACAATTGTGTGTGACTGGTGGAGAGTTGACTGTAAATGGAAGTTGCTTCTTTAAGACAGCCACCAGGGACCCCAACACAACCTTTAAACCTACGAGAATCTCAGAAGTTTAAAGTCAAGAGAAATTGGCGGTGATTGGGTTTCTGGCAGGCAGGAAAAGATTGACGAAGATTTGTATATTGGACATTAAAATAGCACTTCAGACATACACGAACGGTGTTCAGATCGCTGGAGGCAGCGACTTGAAATTTTCAGAACTTGTTCTACGAACTCTGGCCGACATTTTGGGATCTGTTTGGAGTGTCCGGACCGCGTGGAAAACACCACGCATCGCTTGGAATGTGAGAGTACTATTCGTCCCGACTCTATCAGTTTAGAATGGACACGGGCAGTGTTGTAGACGACTGTAGAGCTGCGATTGAGCATAACGTCCCAGGTTTCGGTGCCGCATTGCCTAACCAGCTCCAAAAGGGCGGCGGGGGAGGGGTATCCTGACACTATCTTTAAACCTTAGATAATCGTCAGAAGTTGAAGTGAAAAGAAATCGGCGGTGAGTAGGTTTTTTGGCGGGTAACGATTAACGAAAATTTGCCAATTAGACATTAAAATTGCACTTCTCACAAACATGAAGCGTGTCTAGACCGCTGAAGGCAGCGACATCTAAGTTTCAGAACTTGTTCTACGCACCCTGGCCGACATTTTGGCATCTGTTGCGAGTGTCGAGGCCGCGTGAAGAACACCACGCATCGCGTGGAAAGTGAGAGTACTATTCGTCCCGACTCTATCAGTTTGGAATGGACTTGAGAACTGTTGTAGACTACTGTAGAGCAGCGATTGAGCATGAAGTCGGAGTTTTTTGTGCCAAATTGCCTAACCAGCTCCAAGGTATGATTTTTCGTCTGTACATCGCCCAGATCGACTGTAGTTTATACCGTTACCATACGTTGAGGTAGCCTTTTGTCATTTTTGCCACTTTCGCCCCAGATTTGAGGGTACCTTCCTTCAATCCCATTTTATAGCAAAATCTAGCCATGCTCCCAACAACGCCCTCTCCCCGTCGGCCCGGGTGCTTCTAAAAATAGAAAGGTCAATGGGTAGGGGCCCGTTAGCAAACAAACGGGGGCAGGACAAGTGTACTTGATGAAAAAACAGTTGTGTGGACATCCCCGGAAGTGAAAACCTATGCTCAGTGGCTGT
This sequence comes from Pictodentalium vernedei, assembly GCA_031216915.1. Lineage (NCBI taxonomy): Eukaryota > Metazoa > Mollusca > Scaphopoda > Dentaliida > Dentaliidae > Pictodentalium > Pictodentalium vernedei. The sequence goes on from CM062297.1 coordinate 463,766,553, forward strand.
AATCAAGATGTTAATTTAGACTCCCATTACGGCCAATATACTATAGAATGCAATTGGGTGGGTGGCGGGCATCATCACTGGACCTAATGTTGTATTTCATGTTTTCTTTATATTCTATTTATTTTTTTGATCTCTCTCTCTCTCTCTCTCTCTCTCTCTCTCTCTCTCTCTCTCTCTCTCGATCTCTCTCTCTCTCTCTCTCTCTCTCTCTTTCTCTCAGTTTAATTTGTGTTTGTCTATAATGTTTATAATATTTAGATTTTGCTAGATTCTGTTATTTATGAAATACGTTCTGCCATATTGTAAATTATTAGTCACCGTACAGGAACGGAGGGGCTTCTAAGTGGTAAGCACTTGTCCTCCAATCCTGATTTGCATTGTCAAGTGGCAAATAAAATATGTTTAATCTAATCTAACAGTAGGGGGGGGGGGGCATGAGTCCTAGGTAAAAAAACAGCAGAGGGCAGGTGTCCTAGGTAAAATAAACAGCATGGGGGGGGGGGGGGGGGTGTCCCCGCTAATTAATTTTAATAGCAGGCAGTTGTTCATGGGGCAGGTGCCCTATCCCACTGCCCAGTATTCCAAATTTTCTATGGTACCTGGCCTTGACGGAAATAACATTTCAACAAGAAACAACGGGAAACTTATTTGCAATAAAGCTGCAAATATAAAGTTGATTTTAGGACCATTCCATGGACATTTTAAAGCCTACTGCGATATCAGCGTTTCTTACTCTCGTCCTTTCACCACACCGCAGTATTTTACCAGAGTCGAGTTCTGACGTCATGCAAGTTTGACGGACATGCTTTCAATTTTGTTATTGACAACAACATATTTATAATTTCGTGCTTACTGATCCGAATTTTGAAAACGACACACGCAATCGCGAAAGCGTTTTCTGAAAACCACGATTCTGTAAAAGGTTTTAGTGAAATTTGATTACTTTTTTATTTTCAATTTCCATGGCTCTTGTTGAAAAGGTGCTAATCACTGATCGTCCCAAACGAGATCAAAGACACGCCGTAGTTTAATAACAGACAGAGAATCTTCTAAGAATATACATGCGCAATCCTAAAATGCAATAAATCAAGTGTTTTTTCACGTTTTATGAGAGAAATATGTCCAATTGTATCATTGAATCATTTTTAGGTATATGTGGGTGAGAAATGTTCTATACGGACAAAATACAGGCTAAATAAAATATTTGCCATTATTTTCCGCAGACGTAATTTTGTCTTTGCTTCTTGGGGAAATTTCTTTCTGCTAAATACAACGAAGGTGTGTTATTTGATGTGGTCAGAACCGTCCGGTGGTCGGGTCCGAAACCGCACCTCGTAGGAGATTTAGTGGGGGGGGGGGGGGGGGGGGGGTCGATTTTACAAGTAATGTAGGCAGCGTACACGGCATGAGCTGTCTGTCTTTAATCCGACAAAACAGGGTTAAGGCTTGTTTTTTTGAATACCCTTATTTATTTATTTATTTATTTATTGGTGTTTAAGGTCACATACTTCTGCACAATGGCTAATCGTGACCGTGACAGTTTTAGAGGTGGAGGAAGCCGGAGTACCCGGAGAGAACCACCAAGCATCGACGAGCAACTGTCAGCTCCTCAACATTCTCTATTCAGGCTCCGCTCAGGCAGGGTTACAGAGGTTGAAGACATGTGTACCATCGACGTGCAGTGTGCCTTAGTAGATGGGGACATCGTGCCCCCATGTCGGCAACCGGGCCAAAGTGCCTTGCCCAAGGACACAACGTGAGTCGTCCCGGACGGGGATCGAACTCGGGACCTCTAGCATAGAAGTACAACAGTCTACCACTGAGCCACCGCGCTCCCTTGAATACCCTTAATACTATCATACATTATCCCCCAGGAATTCTAAATCTGATAAAAGAGGTCATGTTTATCTATTGCATACCCATTTTGCTGCCCGAAAACAGCCGATTTTATTAAAATTTTGACGTTTAGCAGCCGGTAGAGGGATTAACAAACGACTAGCGGAATATTCTATCTATGCAATTTGTAAGACCTGCCAATGTCAAATTGTTCTTGAAAATCCCCAACAAGCAGTTAGCGAAATCCACGAAAATGTAAATTTTAAGCGTTTAAGGGGCATCTCTCCTTATCCAGTTCAAAATGGGTTAAGTTTCATTCTTTTAAATACCCTTACTACTTACAAACCTTAAACACCAATTAGATTCCATGATTTTTCTTGACCCCCACAGTGTCTGATGAATTGTTTTTAACTGTCTCACAAAAGTTCCTTCATTGATGTTATGAGAAAGGTGAGTATAGTAGTCTCAAATGATTCGGTTTGGTTTTGATAAAAAAATGTTTAGGTAAAACCCATCATTAATGGTAGAATGGGTTAATATCAATATCAATGTTTCCCTATCAGTTTTGCGTCCGGTAAAAGCCCATGAAGGGTTAACAAATGCCTACCAGAATAATTGACCCATGCAACTGGTCATATGACACCAAGACCTATCAACGGCCATTTTCTCTTGAAAACCCCACAAAATGTTTGTAGAAATCCAGGGAAAACGATTTTTAAGCTTTTGATGGGTATCCCTGTTAACCTCCCCAACAGGGGTTAACGCTTGGCTTTTTGAATACCTTTATTACTTACAAAAATGGTCCTCTGTGAATTCCACTTCAAACAAAGGAGATTATGTTTATCTCTCATGTATACATTAGGTGCTGTGCGTGTCTGAAAACAGTCCCATGTTAACAACATTACGATGCTTGGCAGCTTGTAGATGGTTAATGTCACATAAACACCTACGAATAGTCAATTTGTCTTAAAACCCTACAAGTTACCGTTAGGGAAATTCACAGAAAATGGGAATTTAAAGCTTTCAAGGGATATCTCTCTTTAGCCTGCCCAAAATGGGTTAAGACGTTGACTTTTGAATACCCTTACTACATACAAAAATGTTTCCATATAAATTGTACGCGCGATAAAAGAAGGAACTTTTCTTTGTGGTGTACCCTTTGGGTGCTGTTGGTGTGCAAAAACAGCCCATTTTATCACAATTTTGACCTTCAGCAGCCCGGGGAGGGTTAACTAATGCTGACCGGAATATTTTGTTCATGCGACTTGTAATGTCACACCAAGACCTGCAAATAGCCGATTTTTCTTGAAAACCTACAAGATGTTGTTAGAGAAATCCACAGAAAACGGGGATTTTAAGATTTTAATGGGTATCTCTCTTTAACCAGCCCCAAATGGGTTAAGACGTCAAATTTTGAATACCCTTACCACTTTCAAAAATATTTTCCGATCAATTTTGCGTCCGATAAATGAAGGCCCCTTTCTCTGTGGTACATCGTTTGGGTGCTGTTGGTGTCTAAAAACAGCCCATTTTATCACAATTTTTACGTTTAGCAGCTCGGGGAGGGTTAACTAATGCTGACCGGAATATTTTATCCATGCAACTTGTAATGTCACACCAAGACCTGAGAGTGACCAATTTTTCTTGAAAATCTACAAGACTCGTTTAGAGAAATCCACAGAAAACATGAAGTTTTGAGCTTTTTTGGGGTATTGCTGTTTAACCAGCCCAAAACGGGTTAACACTTGGTTTTCTGAACACCCTTATTACTTACAAAAATGATCTTCGGTGAATTCCACTTCCAATAAAGGAAGTTATGTTTACCACTCGGGTATCGTTTGGGTGTTGTGGGAGTCTGAAACCGGCCCATTTCATCAAAATTTCGATGTTTGGCAGCCTGTGGAGGGTTACCATATGCATCGCCAAATATGTCGTGTGTATCAAAGGTTGTGTCATAGGTAGGTCTAGTAATGATGGATGTTTAAAAAAAATCCTAAAGACGTGTTTCGAGAAAGTGCCGATAAACCCCAATTTTGGCAGTTTTTTGCCAATTCTGGCGAAATAAGGGTTAAATCGAAAATTCCGCTTCGGTAGATTTTTAGATTTTTTGCCACTCTATGCGTGTGCCAAATTGTGTGAAAATTGGTTCGAAAATGGCTTCTGAATCGTACGGACAAAAATGTGTGGAAAAAAAAAAAAAAAAAAAAAACCCCAAAAAAAAAAAAAAAAAAAATAACTAGACTTTATGATTCTGGAGAATCATGGCTTTTCCCGATGAGATTCCATGATTCTTCATGACCCCACAGTGTCTGATGAATTGTTTTTAACTGTCTCACTGAAGTTCCTTCATTGATGTTATGAGAAATGTGAATATAGTAGTCTCAAATGACTTGGCTCGATCCTAATTAACACCATAATTATGGAAACACCAGAATTACCAGTGCGACTGAAGAGAACAATAGCAGCTCTGGGCATCTCTTGCCCTGTCACCTGGACTGTCCGGGAGACAGGCAAGAGAGTCCATCTGAACTTGGAGTTCGTCATTGAAGAGCACAACACCGTCACACCTTCTTCGGGGAGAGGTAGCACCTTTTGTGAGAGGAACCCCTCTCACACTGGTCCTCACCCGAAGAAGCGTGGACCTGGCCCTGAAAAGAAGAAGAGCAAGAAGAAGAAGAGTCTGTCCACCAAGCGCCGGGATTCCAGGCGCCTGGAGGCCTTCCGGAATAGGAAGAAAGAGGTGAGCGAGAGGATGGAGGTCCTGGAGGCAGCTGCCAGTTCCCGTCCTAGTCCCACTAGTACACCCAACCAACTGCCAGCTCCTGAGCCGGTACTGTTGGATGAGGAACGTCTGGTGGAGACTGAGGAGGAACCGGAGGTTGCCTTTTCACCACCTTCCACCACTCACTCCTCACTTCCTTCTCTACCGGACAGCCCGGGTGTGTCAATCTCAACAACACAGCCACCTAAGTCTGCAGTCACCGCCGAAGAATTAAGGAGAATAATATAGATGGGAAGGCGAGCAGTTGAGATGGGAAACCGAATCGCCTCCGAAACCCACGAGTTCAGGGAACAATCCAAGGCAGATCTCAAAAAGAAATTAGACGCAATCCATTCACCAAACTCAACACTAAACTCAACATCGTCGACTTCCACATCACAATCTCAACCAACTCCAAAGAAAAAGAGCCGGAAGAAGTCTAGATGGGGTTAAGCCACCTCCCTCCTTCCTTTTCCTCCTCCACCGCGCCTTGACGTCCTACAACAACAACAAACAGCTAACGAGGGTCGAAAGGGGCTTGTCCTCCAAATCGTCCCTGCGCGCCTTCGGCGCGTCAAACCATTTCGTTCGTCTCAAATGACTCAGTTGATAAGAAAATTGTTTAGGTAAAAAACATCATTAACGGTGGAGTGGGCTAATATCAATATCGTCGTCCGACAAGTTAATGACCCACAAAAGGAGTTATGTTTGTTTCACACATACCCACTGAGTGCTGTGTCTATTTGAAAATGGTCCATTTTATCTCAAATGCATCCAAAATATTGATGTCTGGCAGCTTGTAGAGGGTTAACAAGTACTAAAAGGAATATTTTTCCATGCAACTTGTAATGTCACACTAAGAACTGCAAATGGCCATTTTTTCTTTAAAATCTTCCAAGATGTTTTCAGAGAAATCCCTGCGCATATGCTCTTTTCCAATTCAACGTGACGAAATGCGACATTCATGTCGCTCTTCATGGAAAGTGATGCCACAACTGTTCATGAACAAGGAGTGAAAATTTCATGGAAATCTGCCTAGAATTGGTTGAGATATGGTGTTTTGGAGAGAGGAGGTAATTGTTTGAATTTGGTCCTTCCTTTTCAAGCCAGTTCGAAAAAAGACGTCGGGAATGGGCGCAGAATCCTTCAGTGCCTCCTCGCTGGAGTAAGTCCACTTAAATGTTACAATTGTGTGTGACTGGTGGAGAGTTGACTGTAAATGAAAGTTGCTTCTTTAAGACAGCCACCAGGGACCCCAACACAACCTTTAAACCTACGAGAATCTCAGAAGTTTAAAGTCAAGAGAAATTGGTGGTGATTGGGTTTCTGGCAGGCAGGAAAAGATTGACGAAGATTTGCATATTGGACATTAAAATAGCACTTCAGACATACACGAACGGTGTTCAGACCGCTGGAGGCAGCGACTTGAAATTTTCAGAACTTGTTCTACGAACACTGGCCGACATTTTGGGATCTGTTTGGAGTGTCCGGACCGCGTGGAAAACACCACGCATCGCTTGGAATGTGAGAGTACTATTCGTCCCGACTCTATCAGTTTCGAATGGACACCGGCAGTGTTGTAGACGACTGTAGAGCTGCGATTGAGCATAACGTCCCAGGTTTCGGGGCCACATTGCCTAACCAGCTCCAAAAGTGCGGCGGGGGAGGGGTATCCTGACACTATCTTTAAACCTTAGATAATCCTCAGAAGTTGAAGTGAAAAGAAATCGGCGGTGAGTAGGTTTTTTGGCGGGTAACGATTAACGAAAATTTGCCAATTAGACATTAAAATTGCACTTCTCACAAACATGAAGCGTGTCTAGATCGCTGAAGGCAGCGACATCTAATTTTCAGAACTTGTTCTACGCACCCTGGCCGACATTTTGGCATCTGTTGCGAGTGTCGAGGCCACGTGAAGAACACCACGCATCGCGTGGAAAGTGAGAGTACTATTCGTCCCGACTCTATCAGTTTGGAATGGACTTGAGGACTGTTGTAAACTACTGTAGAGCAGCGATTGAGCATGAAGTCGGAGTTTTTTGTGCCAAATTGCCTAACCGGCTCCAAGGTATGATTTTTCGTCTGTACATCGCCCAGATCGACTGTAGTTTATACCGTTACTATACGTTGAAGTAGCCTTTTGTCATTTTCGCCACTTTCGCCCCAGATTTGAGAGTACCTTCCTTCAACCCCATTTTATAGCAAAATCTAGCCATGCTCCCAACAACGCCCTCTCCCCGTCGGCCCGGGTGCTTCTAAAAATAGAAAGGTCAATGAGTAGGGGCCCGTTAGCAAACAAACGGGTGCACGGCAGGTGTACTTGGTGAAAAAACAGTTGTGTGAAAATCCCCAGAAGTGAAAACCTATGCTCAGTGGCTGTAATCAAGATGTTAATTTAGACTCCCATTACGGCCAAGATACTACAGAATGCAAATGGGTGGGTGGCGGGCATCATCACTGGATCTAATGTTGTATTTCATGTTTTCTTTATATTCTATTTATTTTTTTGATCTCTCTCTCTCTCTCTCTCTCTCTCTCTCTCTCTCTCTCTCTCTCTCTCTCTCTCTCTCTCAGTTTAATTTGTGTTTGTCTATAATGTTTATAATATTTAGATTTTGCTAGATTATGTTATTTATGGAATACGTTCTGCCATATTGTAAATTATTAGTCATAGTCACCGTACAGGAACGGAGGGGCTTCTAAGTGGTAAGCACTTGTCCTCGAATCCTGATTTGCATTGTCAAATGGCAAATAAAATATGTTTAATCTAATCTAACAGTAGGTGTGTGTGTGGGGGGGGGGGCGCATGTGTCCTACGTAAACAATCAGCAGGGGGCAGGTGTCCTAGGTAAAATAAACAGCATGGGGGGGGGGGATGTCCCCGCTAATTAATTTTAATAGCAGGCAGTTGTTCATGGGGCAGGTGTCCTATCCCACTGGTACTTGGCCTTGATGGAAATAACATTTCAACAAGAAACAACGGGAAACTTATTTGCAATAAAGCTGCAAATATAAACTTGATTTTAGGACCATTCCATGGACATTTTAAAGCCTACTGCGATATCAGCGTTTCTTACTCTCGTACTTTCACTACACCGCAGTATTTTACCCGAGTCGAGTTCTGACGTCATGCAAGTTTGACCGACATGCTTTCAATTTTGTTATTGACAACAACATATTTATAATTTCGTGCTTACTGATCCGAATTTTGAAAACGACACACGCAATCGCGAAAGCGTTTTCTGAAAAACACGATTCTGTAAAAGGTTTTAGTGAAATTTGATTATTTTTTTTATTTTCAATTTCGATGGCTCTTGTCGAAAAGGTGCTAATCACTGATCGTCCCAAACGAGATCAAAGACACGCCGTAGTTTAATAACAGACAGAGAATCTTCTAAGAATATACATGCGCAATCCTAAAATGCAATAAATCAAGTGTTTTTTCACGTTTTATGAGAGAAATATGTCCAATTGTATCATTGAATCATTTTTAGGTATATGTGGGTGAGAAATTTTCTATACGGACAAAATACAGGCTAAATAAAATATTTGCCATCATTTTCCGCAGACGTATTTTTGTCTTTGCTTCTTGGGGAAATTTCTTGCTGCTAAATACAACGAAGGTGTGTTATTTGATGTGGTCAGAACCGTCAGGTGGTCGGGTCCGAAACCGCACCTCGCAGAAGATTTAGTGGGGGGTGTCGATTTTACAAGTAATGTAGGCAGCGTACACAGCATGGGCTGTCTGTCTTTAATCCGACAAAACAGGGTTAAGGCTTGGTTTTTTGAATACCCTTATTTATTTATTTATTTATTTATTTATTTATTTATTTATTTTTTATTTATTTATTTATTTATTTATTTATTGGTGTTTAAGGTCACGTACTTCTGCACAATGGCTAATCGTGACCGTGACAGTTTTATAGGTGGAGGAAGCCGGAGTACCCGGAGAGAACCACCAAGCATCGACGAGCAACTGTCAGCTCCTCAACATTCTCACTCTGTTCAGGCTCCGCTCAGGCAGGGTTACAGAGGTTGAAGACATGTGTACCATCGACGTGCAGTATGCCTTAGTACACGGGGACATCGTGCCCCCATGTCGGCAACCGGGCCAAAGTGCCTTGCCCAAGGACACAACGTGAGTCGTCCCGGACGGGGATCGAACTCGGGACCTCTAGCATAGAAGTACAACAGTCTACCACTGAGCCACCACGCTCCCTTGAATACCCTTAATACTATCATACATTATTCCTCAGGAATTCTAAGTCTGATAAAAGAGGTCATGTTTATCTATTGCATACCCATTTTGCTGCCCGAAAACAGCCGATTTTATTAAAATTTTGACGTTTAGCAGCCTGTAGAGGGATTAACAAACGACTAGCGGAATATTCTATCTATGCAATTTGTAAGACCTGCCAATGTCAAATTGTTCTTGAAAATCCCCAACAAGCAGTTAGCGAATCCACGGAAAATGTAAATTTTAAGCGTTTAAGGGGCATCTCTCCTTATCCAGTTCAAAATGGGTTAAGATTCATTCTTTTAGATACCCTTACTACTTACAAACCTTAAACACCAATTAGATTCCATGATTTTTCTTGACCCCCACAGTGTCTGATGAATTGTTTTTAACTGTCTCACTAAAGTTCCTTCATTGATGTTATGAGAAAGGTGAGTAAAGTAGTCTCAAATGATTCGGTTTGGTTTTGATAAAAAAAATGTTTAGGTAAAACCCATCATTAATGGTAGAATGGGTTAATATCAATATCAATGTTTCCCTATCAGTTTTGCGTCCGGTAAAAGAAGTTACGTTTCTCTGTGGCATTTCCGTTTGATGTTCTTGGTGTCCAAAAACAGACTGTTTCCTCAATTTTTTTTACATTTAGCAGCCCATGAAGGGTTAACAAATGCCTACCAGAATAATTGATTCATGCAACTGGTCATATGACACCAAGACCTATCAACGGCCATTTTCTCTTGAAAACCCCCCAAAATGTTTGTTAAGAAATCCAGGGAAAACGATTTTTTAAGCTTTTGATGGGTATCCCTGTTAACGTCCCCAACAGGGGTTAACGCTTGGCTTTTTGAATACCTTTATTACTTACAAAAATGGCCCTCTGTGAATTCCACTTCAAACAAAGGAGATTATGTTTATCTCTCATGTATACATTAGGTGATGTGCGTGTCTGAAAACAGTCTCATGTTAACAACATTACGATGCTTGGCAGCTTGTAGATGGTTAAAAAACGCTCACCGGAGTATTTTGTCCATGCAACTTTTAATGTCACATAAAGACCTACGAATAGTCAATTTGTCTTGAAACCCTACAAGTTACCGTTAGGGAAATTCACAGAAAATGGGAATTTAAAGCTTTCAAGGGATATCTCTCTTTAGCCTGCCCAAAATGGGTTAAGACGTCGACATTTGAATACCCTTACTACTTACAAAAATGTTTCCATATAAATTGTATGCGCGATAAAAAAGGCACTTTTCTTTGTGGTGTACCCTTTGGGTGCTGTTGGTGTGCAAAAACAGCCCATTTTATCGCAATTTTGACCTTCAGCAGCCCGGGGAGGGTTAACTAATGCTGACCGGAATATTTTGTTCATGCGACTTGTAATGTCACACCAAGACCTGCAAATAGCCGATTTTTCTTGAAAACCTACAAGATGTTATTAGAGAAATCCACAGAAAACGGGTATTTTAAGATTTTAATGGGTATGTCTCTTTAACCATCCCAAAATGGGTTAAGACGTCAAATTTTGAATACCCTTACCACTTTCAAAAATATTTTCCGATCAATTTTGCGTCCGATAAATGAATGCCCCTTTCTCTGTGGTATATCGTTTGGGTGCTGTTGGTGTCTAAAAACATTCCATTTTATCACAATTTTTACGTTTAGCAGCTCGGGGAGGGTTAACTAATGCTGACCGGAATATTTTATCCATGCAACTTGTAATGTCACACCAAGACCTGAGAGTGACCAATTTTTCTTGAAAATCTACAAGACTCGTTTAGAGAAATCCACGGAAAACATGAAGTTTTGAGCTTTTTGGGGGTATTGCTGTTTAACCAGCCCAAAACGGGTTAACACTTGGTTTTCTGAACACCCTTATTACTTACAAAAATGATCTTCGGTAAATTCCACTTCCAATAAAGGAAGTTATGTTTACCTCTCGGGGTATCGTTTGGGTGTTGTGGGGGTCTGAAAAGGGCCCATTTCATCAAAATTTCGATGTTTGGCAGCCTGTGGAGGGTTACCATATGCATCGCCAAATATGTCGTGTGTATCAAAGGTTGTGTCATAGGCAGGTCTAGTAATGATGGATGTTTAAAAAAAATCCTAAAGACGTGTTTCGAGAAAGTGCCGATAAACCCCAATTTTGGCAGTTTTTTTCCAATTCTGGCGAAATAAGGGTTAAATCGAAAATTCCGCTTCGGTACATTTTTAGATTTTTTGCCACTCTATGCGTGTGCCAAATTGTGTGAAAATCGGTTCGAAAATGGCTTCTGAATCGTACGGACAAAAATGTGTGGAAAAAAAAAAAAAAAAAAAACCCAAAAAAAAAAAAAAAAAAAAATAATAATCCGTAGAAAAACAATAGTCTTTTCCTGAGGGAAAAGCCTAATAATCCGTAGAAAAACAATAGTCTTTTCCAGAGGGAAAAGCCTAAAAAGGGAAAGAAAAGTAAATGTTTCAACTTAAATACATTTGTTCTTCTTTATAATTTTACATAAAAATGGACTAAAAGACTATTTGCATGTAAATGTACAGAAGGCCCTACAAAGCAGATCTTCTGTTTCTCAGGCCATTCTTGTAATATTGCATGTGGGCGAGCGTTTTTCATTTTATTTTTATTTTTGTAATCATTTCTTTGCCATCAAAGTTTATGTTTTTGGTTTGTTTTATGTTTTAGGCCTCATAACAAACAGACTAGCAAGTGTGGTGGTGTATTTCGTCCCTTGAGTACAAGAAGGCTTTGCAAAGCCTTATTGCACCCAAGGGACAAAGTTAGCAATTTTATTAACCTGGGTAAAATAACAGACATAAGCCATTTAATTATTATTTTTTAAAGGTTACATTGCTTATAAGAAGAGAGCATGTGGAAGTCCAAAGGATCATGCGGGAGGGTCTGAGGAAAAAGATTTTAATATTTTTAAGCCGAACATAACATTTTTGCGTTTTGGATACGAATTGCAAAATATTCTAATCTTTGTATGTTGAGGGGTGAATACAATTTATAATCCTTTGCTATATAAAAGATTTTCATATTTATTACCTTTATTTTCGTGACTCACGCATCCTGGATTTATTGCACAACCGTTTATTTTTTTACAGCTGCATTGGCAAATTAGATACCATGTGAAATATTGGAAGAGATACATTTGATGGGTTTCCGTGAAAGTTCATCATTTCGTGAATGACAGATATAGGATATCCATTGCGCTGAAAACGAAATTTATATTTGATAAAATATTTGCCGTCGTCATGTCATTTCATCAGAATGATGACAGGTATCAGTATAAAGAAATGACTTTGAGTTTGACAGAAGAAAGAATATCAGAACAAACACACAGTAAACTCAAAGGAGAACCGGGAACATTAGAAGCGACAAAGGTGCATGATCGGCGTGTACCCAGTCACTCTGAAATGGACATATGTAGAAATATAAAGATATACAATTCATTTCAGGGTTGTGCACCCTCCTGGATCTCCTATTAAGTGAGATCTCTGTATTCACAAGTTCGCAAGCCGCCTGTCAAATTGTGTACGGAATTCGGCGCTGTCATGGGCTGGAACCAGTCTACCCTTAATAGTCCATGACCTGTGCTGTAGATTCAATCGTCTGGAATATATCACTTATTCGGAAAAGCAAACCTAAGGTTTGTTTTTCCGGCGAAGTGAAATATTCCAGACGATTGAATCTAAAACTACTGTAAAAATTCATTTTCTTTGAATCAATGCAAGAAATCTTTCTCAATTGATTTGACCGAATTTTTAATGACTCAACAATACTGTTAGATTTGTTTGTAAACTGAATACGTATGAATGAAGATTCATCACGGCTGTGGTTTATGATAACGCCATGAAGTTTCGAAACTTATTTTAGTATCTTGATGTTGTCAAGGCAAAATAAATGTTTATTAATTGGAATATCTATAACTGGCGCACGTAAAAATATCTATATATCTTAAGGAATAAAAGGACATCACATGAAATCAACGGATGTCTACGCGTAAGCTCCTCGAAAAGTGGGTAAACAAACTGCCTATAACAGTGTCAGATTCCTGATCATTCCTCCCGGAATTAGACTGGTGTCCCGAGAGTTTGGTCTCAACACAAAACAGGACTGCTTTCCGATGTCTCGCTGGCAAATACCACAAATTACATTCACAAACTGTACAATCCCTCCGTGTCCTATCAATGCAAAAAGCGTCCCCGCTGTGTCAGTCGTTCTCCCGGTGCAAATCAGCATTTTCCGAAGATATCCAGGCTGCCTTTTCCAATTAAATAACCAGAAAGTCGAAATGGCGAGGTATACATGCATCCACAGTTTTGCATTTGCCAGTTAGAGGGATCATCCCACAAGGTCTAGTTCGCCTGGCGGCTACATTGCTCGTGTTTAAGGCTGAATAATAGCGCGCACAAACTCAGAGGGAGTGGCACTGGGACTTACCATGAGAATCATTTGCAAAAGGCATGTTTCAGATTGCGTCAGTCAGAGCAAGACCTCTGGAAGTATCCGAGGGCAAGGGGTATCAAAAAAGGCACTCGACTCTGGATACGGGTTAAGACCAGGCGTTTAAAACGTATCAATAATTGTAATCTGACATTTAGCAGTACTGACATTATTATTTCAATAGCATGTCTGGTATGGCTCGTTCCCTATCAATAGGTGTCATGCAGGATCTTATGTGTCGTCATGTCACTTGGCCCAGTTACGTCATGTAGTTTGTTATGGGAGCCTACGTGAGAGGCCATGTTGTCATGACATCGCCATGGTGATACGTGGTGTCAGTGCAAATGCGTAGCGTGTGTTGTTATGACGACACTGTTTCCGTCGTCAATTTTGCTAACTGGGGGTCGCCACCTTCGTTTTAATGGTGCACGTGGTTGCTATGTGACCGAAAAGCCTCTAATAGGACGGGGTGTGTTAATATGGGTTATTCGTTTCGACTGAAGTTTAACCTAATTACCGAAATAGACCCAACTACGACCCGAAATCACCAAAATAAAAAAAAACTTACCAGAAAGTACCGAAATGGAGATGGCGAAGCCACCATCTAGGGTTTATAAGAGTGGGGCGTAATAGTATAGACGCCTAAAAGTTACGTTCGATTGCCATTATTTTTACCGTAACTATTACGGTAATGTCTTACGACTGGGAGTCATCACATGAAAACTTAAAGGTGAGTGCTTGTGCATAGCGGAGCAAAGTTTTTTCAGAACGAGCACGTTCTGCTCTTCAATTCCTGCTTTTGTAAAGTGGCATCGTTCATGTCGAAAGTTATCTTGTTTTAGAAGTGTCAGTTTTGTATGGTAGACAAATTGATATCTCTGACCTGCAGCCATACGGATACAGGTTTAAGATATTAATTGGTCCACTATATATGACAAATCAACAGCCTTCTCGTGTAATAAATAGAAACCAAATATCAGTTCCGCGGTTGTGTTTCGAGATGAAACAAAATAGTTCGTCATCGCAAAAAGTAGTTTAATACGACATTTCGACTGTTACCAGAACTTTTACAATATTTTTAATGGTAAAGTTTTGCAGTGCATTGGGAAAATCCGTATCATTCAGGTAAATGTGATTGTGTTAGTACGAGCGAGTGAAAGGTGGATGTATTTATGCATTAGTTTGTAATATCCTACACTTTGAAAGACAAACTTGTAACTATTCAAGAGAAATCTAGCTTGGAAAACGGTTAGGTAAAAAAAAATGAGAAGCTATAATTTCATTTTCTATGAAATAAATGATCACAACCTATCAGTGTTCTTATCACCACGATATAAAAATACACCGCGGTGATAAAAAGGGTGGGTAACGGCCAGCTCTTGCGATTACAAAAATCTCAATCAGAAAAAAATCGAAAATTTATTTTCGGAGATAAGCTGCGAGATATTACTTCTGTTTAATAGGAATAAATGCAGCTACAGAATGTAAGCATCTCTATTGCGAAAGTTATCCTTCCTACGCTGGGAAACGCCACACACACAATACTTACCAAAACAGTTCACTGAACGCACTTAACCCTCTTCACATTGGTGTCGAAATATAAAATTTTCAATCTGCAAATTTTTCACATAATGCAGCTAAGATGATTAGCAGCGAAATATTACTATAACAATAACATGATTTTGAAGTGCTTTACAGTGTATTAGCGGCTCGACAGAAATGGTTAACAGCCCTTGAGCTTATTAGCGGCCCTCGACGAAGTCGAGGGCCGCTAATAAGCTCAAGGGCTGTTAACCATTTCTGTTGAGCCGTTGATACACTGTAATTCCCGACAAAGTCATGTTATTTCTATTATTGCCACTTTCGTACATCGGGGACATTACAATTAAATTATATGGGAAATAAGATAAATAAATGAAGTTTGACGTTTTAGAATTAAGAAAACAGCGACACTATCGTATGATTTGTTGACAAACAAACCGGGTAACATGACTATTGTCTGATCAGTCTATGACGAAATTTGGGAAGCTAGATGACGAAATATATCTTCGAAATGCGAACTTTAGGCAAGGAGTTTATTCATCAAAGATATCATCACTTACTTTGTGTGTATCGCTTCCTATATTTGATACATTATCTATCCGTGACACAAAGGGAAACACTTGAAACAAATGTGTTAATTGTGTTTACAAATTAAAAAAATCCGAATTGAATTTCGATCCAAATGGAAATCTGGGAAAAATATTGTTGATCGGCTGAGAGATGTGACGTCATTGTCTATATTTAGACGTGTCGGACTGTTATTGACGTGTTGGGCTGTTATAGTCAATAATGGCCCAACACGTGACACGACTTGCTGAGTATTACGAGGTTTCAACGCCCGACAAAACATCGTTAATGTGCTAGGAACGCCCGCAAAAGTGGTAATAATTCTGTTTAATAGGAATAAGTGCAAGTACAGAATATCAGTATCTCTATTGCGAAAGTTATCGTTCCTATGCTGAAAACCGCCACACATAAAAAATTATCAAACGAGTTCACTGAACGCATATAACTCTCTTCACATTAATGTCGAAATACAAAAGTTTCAATCTGCAAATTTTTCACATAATGCAGCTAAGAAGATTAGCAGCACGATATTACTTCTGTTTAATATGAATAAATGCAACTACAGAATATAAGTATCGCTGTAGCGAAAGTTATCGTTCCTATGCTGAGAAACGCCATACACATAAAACTTATCAAAAGAGTTCACGGAACGCACTTAACCCTCTTCGATATGAAATATAAAAATTTCAATCTGCAAATTTTTCACATAATGCAGATAGGAATGTGACCAATTCAGTCTGGTTTGACAGAGCTCATTAAGCTCTGTCAAATAAGATTGAATTGGTTACACCTCTAGTTCCAATATGGAAAATATGTGTTACTTGAAATTTCAGTAATTTGACATTAGTGTGCGGAGAATTAATTCACCACAGCAGCGTTGTATTACTTGAACACTATTTTGTTGGTACTGAACATTACCCAAAGGTCAAAGTATGTGGGTGTTCCAAAATTCAACATATCTGCTGTGTCTCTCTCTACAAATGTATCAGTTCTGGTATTGGACAATACTCTTAGAAAGAATAATGGCTTCCTTAGACGCATCATCCTTTCTCATTCGTTAATGCAAGACAGATCAAATCAATTGTAATTTTCAAGCAGCTTAGATCAAGGCAAGCAGTCCCGTTAATAGAGAAGAGAAAAAAATAATGTAAGCAGTTTGGAAAAGAAAATGTAGGAATGCATTTCAAACTTTGTCGCTCCCAGGAAGTATTTTGGCACATCTGCTCTTGAAATTTACTGGTTGAGAGAAGCAATGGTTGGCTCCTGTACGTTCTTAGGTACTAAATGCTGAGCCTCGTTCAAGCCCCTCCACCATTAACTATTTTCATTGTGTGCAGCTCTTCTATTAAATTGAACGTTTACATCCTTTTAACTCCAATGCGAAGAGAAGTTGCAAAATCCAATTATGTGACATTATGAAACATTTGCATCTGTTACAGATCTTATATATGACAAAGATGTGAAGAAGTTAAATAAACTTATATGATTACTGGGATTTAATTCTTAGCTTGGTAAGAATTTCCTTAAATTTCTGATAGAATCAAGACCAAGCTGCTGAAAAGCAGTCATGATTACATTTGATGAAAAATTCCAAAGTCTGGCTTCAATAATATTTTTTGCTTGAAATCACGGAATTTTGAAATCATCCCACCCCGGCCCTTGACACGCACTCTTAATCCAGCACGAGGTGAGGTGAAATGAAGTGGGGAAAATGTGGCAGCAGGAAAATGTTTTATATTTATTTTGACCCCCCCCCCCCCCCCCACCCAAGACCATTAGCCTGGCTACGCTTCTGAATGTATGATTGAAAGGGTGACATTAATGAAGTGCCACATCATTAAGGAAAGACCTAACTTTTTCATAACTGACAATAGTGGACGAATGTGACAAGGACCTCTTTGTTTGTCTCAGCACATACCTTACAGAAAGAACCGAAAAGTTTCAATTTGTTGGAACTGTGAATACTTTAGTCCGGACGCCAAAGGCCCGTTTTGGGGATAGCCTGCAAAAAAGTTGTGTAAAGCATTTTTTGACATTGTTGTCGGTAAATAAAATATAAAAAGTAGATAATTAGGTTTGAAAACAAAAATATATCGCCACAAACATTAATGGTAATCGTCAAAATTGTGTTTGTGCGAACATATCATTTGACTGAAAGCCGCACTTATTTATCACAGAAATTCCGGTATTCCATTACCATGTTTTGTCTGTCACCGATAGAGTTCAAAACAGGAGAACGACGTCGCTGTTAGCTGTCCATGTGGAGTGAATTTTGAAACATCGTAAAATTAACTCTCTTTGCCACGCAATTATTCTGTGTCAAATTGATCTTTACTGATCTTATCTCTATTTGCGTCCAAAAAACTTGTGTTATGGAATTGTTAGGCTACCACAGAAATCGCATGCCTAAATATATCTACAACATAAACATTCCCTCGTGGTCAGATTTCCGAAATGAGGATTGAACGCTTATGAAATTACAGATGACTGAACTCATCAACCGAAATAATCGTGGTGTTATCCACGCCTTTCATTGACTGCCTATCAGATTGGATTCCATCAACAAATAAACTATTTCTGAGGTAAAATAGGTCGGTTCTGGTAACAGTCGACCGCCCAGAAACGTACTACAATGGGACGATGGTTTCAAAACATATTATGGAAAGTAAAACAAAGAATGAACATTCACACACTCTAAACTAAATCAGTTGGTTGATACAAATTTTCGTACTAAGGGACTGTTAGTTTTGGTGGTTCTTCCAATTTATGTGGCAATAGTTCACTTTAGTTGGGCACTCAAATGGCAGTTATCATTACTAAACACCAAAAATGACACACATGGTACCAAGTAAATAAAGAAGGGTATTATTTACCTTAGTTTATCAATAAAATCATTTTTGTATGTTTGACAAGAATATTGAACCATCTTCAACAGAGTTATGAGTTGTAATTACTGCAAAATGTTCATGTTGCACATTCTTCATTTTTCATTGATGAAGTTACTTGTGTCTCTATACCTGTTGCTCTGAACTGTTTTGATTAGGCATTTGGGAACTGTATATACCACAGATTTGAATTAGTCTCACTGATCATTCTTCTCATGAATGACAACAAGATTTTTCCGTGTCTGAACTAGATGAGTTCCAAAATACAGCTATTCCTTCATTTTAAAATATTTTATCGTGAAAATTTTGGTCTATTACTTATACCATTCGTCGCCTGAGTGCTAGAAGGTCCTATGTCCCTTATGGGACATAGGACATTCTAGCAATCAGGGACGCATTGCAGACTTACAGGCAGTGCTCCCCATCATATAACAACAGTTCTATGGCAAATTTCAGTTTCTGCATATTTATGTTTCTAACCAAACATTTTGGTATTTAAGTTATTGTGGTTATTTCATTCTGGCCATTTTTGGACAATGGAGAAAATTTCCCTAAAGTTAGGTTGGATGACCCTTTAAGATTTATTGATTTTTTTTATTTAGCATTATACAAGTACAAATGCAAATAGTAGTACTACCAGCAATGGTAATCAAAATAATTTTGGCACGAAAGAAAAATATTCTGCTTCAGTACTACCTTCATGTTCAACAAAGCGCATCAGTTGTATACCGCAGGGAGACAACATAACCAGATCGGCTGTCGTCCTGTTGTCTCTCGAGATCACATGATACAACGTTTTAAACCAGACTGTTAGATAGCGTTTCATTCAATACATTTTCAAGTCTAGACCAGTATGATGGGGGGGGGGGGGGGGGGGGGGGGGGGATAAACATGACATGACATGAAAGTCGTGACGGCTTGATTTCACGTGGTAGCTCGCTACGAAACATCTCCAATCCTGACACTGACAGTCCATTGTCATTAACAGAGTTACATTACTGTGCTTCCTCGGAGCCAGGTGGAGTTCACGAGGCGCCCAGACCAATGCTTGGAATAGGTTAGTGGTGCAATAATAATACTAATATTGATATTAATATAAATATCAATATCAATACCACCATCAGCATGAATATCAGTATAGGGAGGTTGCATTCAAAGTTTCCTAAGCGGTAAATGCAGTTTAAGCAGACGTAGATAAGCTGGACTGATTTTTATGGCGTAAAGAGTACATTGTATCCCAACAAATTCAGGGACTACAATCGAGACAATTTGGGTTATTACAGTAAATATTGTCTGAGTATGAAGACAGTAATTTTAGCTTTAACTGTTTTTTGAACATATTTCTGTCTGTTATATTTCTGATATTCCTATACAAATCGTTCCAGTTTTTAGGGTACATATTTGTCGGTAAATAATCCAATGCTATGGTTCGGGTTTTTTTTTGTATATGAAGGAGGATACTTCTTCTCTTCGACCTTCCATAAGAATTATCAATTAGCTTAAAGTAATTTTTAAATGAAACCGACAAGTTTTCATTATACCAATCAAACACAAATAAGCAAGCGTTACGTTTAAAAAAGTCAGTTACTTTTAGTATTGTATTTTTAAGAAAATAGGGATCTGTATGCGTTTTATATCTTTTGTTATTTATAATGCACACAGAGCGTTTCTGCAATATCATTAGATTCTTGACGGTTCTGGCGTTTCCCCATATGTTTATTCCATATGTTAGATGGGTATGAATAAGAGAGAAATACAGAGTTTTCATCGCATCATGTGGGAGAATGGTCTTTACTTTGTTGAGGGCAAAATTAGATCGGGCTATATTGGTGCAAAGATGGGATACATGGTAATTGTAGGATAGGTTGTCATCGATGTAAATCCCTAGAAATTTGAGAGATTTTTCTACATTTTCAGAACCCACTCTTTTTATCTCCTGTCCATTTTTAAGAACGTTGTGTGAAAGTGTGGCAAATTTCGATTTATATGAGGGGTTTATTAAAATGTAACTTGTTTTCGCGGCATTTTAGACTAACTGGTTGGCGCAGCACCACTCGAAGAGAGTTTCGAGTTCTTTATTTAATAATATATTAACTATATTGTTTGGGTTTGGGCCAGATCAATATACAGTTGTATCGTCCGCAAACGATAAAAGATTTAGGGATGTTGATTAGCAGATATCATTCACGTACAGTAGAAACAGCGTGGATCCGAGTATGAAACCTTGGGGAAATCCATGAGTTATCGGGGCAACATCGGATTTATGTTCGTCATAAACGACATATTGTTTCTTCCGGTTAAAGAACTTGTGAACCCATCTCTTCCTAAGCCTCGTATACCGTATCTTTCTAACTTGTTTATTAGAATTGAATGATCTACAGTGTCGAATGCTTTAGATAGGTCTAGAAACAGGGCAAGAGTGCAGTTTTGACTTTTTTATCATTTTTCTCGGCTACCTTTTTGAATAATAATAATAATAATAATAATAATAATAATAATAATAATAATAATAATAATAATGTTTAAGCCTAAAATCCACACTGTGCTCTATGGCTTTACAAAAGTAATTCACACACACACACACGCACGCACGCACGCACGCACGCACGGACGCACGCGCACACGTGCGAACACGCATGCTCATAAAACTGTGTGTAATGATCAGGAATTACAAAATCAACAGATAAAGGTCTGTTCGTACAGATGGGTTTTGAGACCGGACTTAAATTGATTTATGGTCAATACAGATTTTAGATGCACTGGGATGGAGTTCCAGAGAGCCGGTGCGGCACATATGAAAGCTCTGTCACCTGCTGTTGCAAGTTTAGACTTTGGTACCACCGGACACAAAAATGAAAAATTTGTTCGTCGAAAAGTCCACTCAACTATTGATACCCACTCCAATGATGTGACTCACTGAAGATTATTTCTCTTAAAATCTCAACCTCTTGAGAGTCTGTTTTCATGATGATAGCTGAATTATTGATTTTCTCATGAGAAATCATAAAAACAACAAATATGCTCAAATACAGATGAAAAAAATGGCTTAAGGAAGAAAATGTAAGATGAGGAAAATATGCGTAATCGGCTCCTGGGTATCCACCCACCCCCTTACCTAATGTTTTGCAAATTGTTTTCGCACTTTCACTTCCCCTGCCATAGATATTAAATATTTCCTTTGTGTTAACTGACGATTGTGAATAGGTGCTCTTAATTGTTACTGTGCCTGATATGTTTGTGAATGCTGGAACTTGGTGTAGATTTGCCTTTGCTGTGGAGTTTTGTTATGCGATGCATGATCGAAAAGGATTTCTGAGCACTTTTCAACAACAACAATGTGCTATATGTCAGTATATTAGGATGAAAAGTCCTTTAATCACTGGAAATAGGTTGATTTTGTATTCTGGACTTATCAGATAAGTCTTACCACAACCTAATCACGTAGATGTTCTGAACATGTTTTACACTGTCAGGCGACCAAATTCCACCTCCCCAACAAACTAACTCCACACAAGCAGGGTTAGCATTGGTTGAAGATAAGTGCACCATCGACATGCAGTACGCTTTAGTACACAACGCCACAGTGCCCCCACGTGGACAATGGGGGTGAAATATCTTGCCCAAGGACACAACGCAGTTGCCGCAGGTATGATTCGAACCGAGGACCCCTCGACTTGCAGCCTGCACCTCTACCGACTGAGACACCGCGCCAACTTTTTTATAAGTAGTATGTAATATTAGGTCATGGGGTGCTGTGGGTTCTGCTTTGTTGTCAAGTGAGGCAGTATAGTAAAGTCCTTTTAGATCACTAATTTGTAAAAACATTCTTCTTATAATCTGTAAAGCAGTCAGCTTATACTTTGTAAAAACAGTCATATATAATATTCTATATACACAGATAAGTAAATAGACATTAGTTCACTGCTCGGATTCGAGTACGATTTTTATCCTCCAGCGGGGGCGCGCGGGGGATTATTTCACGAGGCGTAAGCCGAGTGAAATAATCAGCGCAACCCACGAGAGGATAAAATCGTACTCGAATCCGAGCAGTGAACTTTTGTATTTATTTTATTTTCTCCTTATTTGTTTTCCCAAAACAACCCTTTATAATTAATAATATCAATATATAATATAATTCAACTGATTTGTAAACAATAAAAAATAGTCATCGCTGAGAATTGAATACAACGCTGGGAATGAAATATCATTTTCGGCGACTGAGAGTGAAAATATGATTTGTTTTGGGGGAAGAAAAACGAATGAAAATAAAATAATCTGTTTTTCTTTGCTTCAAATTACTAATTTGTAAACCCAGTCTTCTAATAATCTGCAAAATGTTAAATAATAATTTGTAATAACACTCTTTTAATAATATGTAAATACAGATTACTAATATGTAAAAACAGATTATTAATAAAAGTATCCTGACGCTAATACGCTGTCGAACATTATAATAGACACTGTTCAAGAAAAAAGAAAAAAAAATCGTTCCAACGTGCCCGACCAATCGTAATCCATCCCTGTATGACTTGTAAGTGTATCCACCTCACATTGAGATCAAATTAATGTCTAACCAAGCATGATTGAAAATCTAAATCAATTTTTGCTTCTACCCGCTTTTCACGCTGATATCACTGACCCAAGATCGAACTTTTATATAAGAGATTCTATTGATATTTCGTTACGAAATTGGTCACCCATTTTACGCATTTAAAACCATCAATTTAACAACGTGAAAGAAATCAAAGAAGGGTGAAAGGAGACATACAATAGAGACGGAGAAAAATGAAGTAACACACTTTGCACTGATCTGGCGACCGCGCTGTGTAAAGTCTGTCACACACTTGACACGATACGTGCGACGCGATAAAGTTATTATAATTTTAATTTTTTCACTTTAAAAATCTTATACTATAGTAGAACCCTGTTAATTGAATAAACAGTCACTTAACCAGTGATAGATAGAAAAATAGATCTTTATTTTTCAGTATACCAGTAAATTGATTACAATATATCATTTCAACAATCAAGAACAAAAGCCAGTATACAGCGTGGAAATGGAAAATGTTTTCCTGTCATTCCCGTAAAAAAGAAAGATATCAGATCTCTTTGGCATCAATGTAATGAAATGCTTTCTCAGAACAGGGTTATCTAATCTTTTATTTGTGATTCGTTGGGGCTAGATGGTATTGGAGGATTAAGAGTTGGGAAAGGGAGGATGAGATAGGATGATATACCAGAGGATACAGTGACACAGTGGAGGCACGCTGGGTTGCCACATTTAAAGTTAGGACGGGAATAAGTATTCAAGGCTATATCAATTAAATTAATGATTTTATGAATTCGGAACTACTCTTTTTCTGGATTAGTGGGTCTATATTCAATTATTCATTAAACAGAAGTATTCAGTTAACGAGGATTTCGTTAGTTTCCTGTATTTTAAAAATAAGCTGAGCATTTATTTTATTATAACTTGTTTGACAGAGCTTTCGGAGCCCTGTCAAACAACATATAATAGATTAATATCTGTATTGGATGCAGTGAGGCTAAAAAGGTCTACAAACAAGAGGAATTCAGTGATGATCAGGATAATTTCCCAACATATTATAAGATTTTTTATTCAATCAAGAAGAGTTTACTGTTTTACCCAAAAGCAATTAACGGGTTAAATTTGTACAGAAGGTAAATGGTAAATGGTTTTGTGCTTGAAAGTTATAGTCGGTTAATAGGGTTAGTTAATTAAGAAATTTCCCATTAAGTGGGCTTAGCTGTATTAGTTAAAGCCAGTCCAGACGGATGCATTTTGGACGAATCTAATCTAATATTTGGTTCTATTTGAATTACCAGGTGTGCGAGTGTGACTGAGGCAGTGAGGATTGCCTCGTTACTCGTCAAGTCACACTCACATACTTGTTTTGGTAAAGTTGTAGTTTGTTTTTATTTTGTTTTAATTCAATACCCCTTTTCTTTTAGGTTCTGTCGCTTTTATCGCCACGATATAGCCTTGGTTGCTGATGTGGCGCAATAAATGATAATAGTGATCTATGTATCAATGTATCTGTGAGAGAATGTACGTGTATGTGTGTATATGTATGTATGCAATTATTGTGCAGCCATTGAGCAACGTGTATGGTTTCTTGGTTTTAAAATTATTATCTTCGTCTCACATTTAATGCATCTATTAGATTCGGTACGTCGTTTGATTCAGACACGCGAACGAATGACGGATCTTATCTAATGTTCTGCCGATGTCAGGTTGTGTTCGGGTATTATCGTTTGGTTTTCGCTAATTACGGAATCCCTGATGACAAGGCAGGGAATCAAATTTACAATTGATTCAGATTGGTTATGTTAGAAATGTCCAGAGCGGGCTCACAAGGAAAGAGTTAACATTCCAAGGAGACTGTCGCAAGTATAATGCGTGCGTCTGAATAAATGGGTATAAGATGTTACTGGAGACGCATCTAATACAATAAGATTAGATTCGTCCAAAATGTTTCCATCTGAATTGGGGGTTACATAATTTGTTAAATCTCCTAATACGATATATCCTGTATCAGATAATTCCATATTGAAGCTACGTCCAATATGGAATTTACTGACACAGCATATACCACTCGTCCAATATGGAATGTACAAGGAACGCCGGAAGAACGGGGGCAGTTGCCCTCCCTGCCTTCGGACCACGGCAAGAGACCCGGGTGAGACAGATCTGACCACTCGGGATTAAATATTTAATAATAGTCGGACTATTGCAACATTGTCTGCATTTTCAAGTTGTAAAGAAACAAAGCGAGCCGCTTTGCATTAACTGTCACAGCTATTCATCCAACCCCACACCATTCCGGATAGATTTTTCTCTCACTACACGTCACATGACGTCATCGAAATGCTTAATTTAAAAAAAGTGACATCACAGGAATGTCAGCTATCCCAAACACGCTTCGGTTCCGCTCCACAATTTTTCAGGCATTTCCAAAAATGACATGCCATACACTCTCTTCAAATGCAAATATTCTGTAACTTAGTTATCTAACCCATAACATGTATTACATTTCCCAAATCCACAAAAAAACATTTAACACTATCTGGCTAAGTAGAAATAAACAATCTGAATGTGGGAGGAATATTTTATTGTCAAAGGCAAGTCTTCAACCTGAAAAATTCCATTAAAAAATACCGAAACCAGTCATTTTTAGCCACCTAGCAGCCTCAAAAGCAGAATTTTTACACCAACCTCACATACCTACCCCTGGAGCAAAGCATCCCCTGTTTCTAAAATGCCAAAAAATATTTCTATGTTTCCGTTTCATTTTTTAGATACCTGTCTGGTAACAAACTCGTGTAAAAATGACATTTTAAAAAATAGCAAATTTTTCGAAGCCACTGTTTCCCATAATTCATCTGGTAATTTACACCTGTATCAGACTCCAACACTGGGACTAAAACTTCAAATTCTCTTGTCCAACAAAAAGCCTAATGTAATCATATATCTGATACTAAATATATATCTCTATTTTAAATGGCCTTAGTTTCAACATATGCCCTAGAATTTCACCCCTGTGCAATAGTGCGAAAGTGTAGAGAGGAACCTTCATTATGTCAACACTCTGATGTCAAAATGGTCAAGTTTTCAGCAGCAAATATTTCCCATAATGTAGTTTAATATTTAACCAAATATACCTTGTTTGACAGAGCTCAGTGAGCTCTGTCAAACAAGATATAATTGATTAAACTGATTGCTAGAAAAGAGAGAAAAAGAGTGACTGAAGAAAATTCTGTTGCACAACTATAGTGCAAGGCGTTATCCCATCGCTGTCGTGAGCTAACGCTGGTTTTCGTAGTATATACCTTTACACGGCAGTTTTCGATGCGACTATACTATTTTTCTCTATGATTATTTGGCAAAACTGTAAATTTAAATCGCACTAGCGGTAGTTTGATTTCGATAGCGCCATGGGAGTCATCTGAGAGATGGGATGGGAGAAAAAAAACCCCCGGGTGGTAAGGTTAAATCTCAGCAATCCTCGTGTCTGGGTGAAATATCTGTCCCCTCGGGCGAGATTTACTCACTCCACCCCCACATCACACAACTAATATAATAATCTTATCGACTGTAAAACTCGAGCCCACTATTAGGTCACTTATAAACTGTGTAGCGAGATTCTCATTTCTTTACCATGAGGTGGTTATCGTTTTGCCGCTATTTTGGTAGATGAATAAAGAAACGGGGGATCACGATACTCTCGTAAAAATGCAGGATTCAGAAGACGCGCGTATAAACACAATCTTTTTGACGCAGTCACTCGGCCCGTTCGCCAAAAATTTAAATTGTCGTGTTCAGCGGCGTAACCTCCGTTCTCCCGGTTGGCAGTGTATATTTTACAGGTTTTTTTTTTCAATAATAAACATATAATTTCAATTTCCAACCCATATTCACTTTTATATCTCTAAATAACGTTTGTGAGGAATCATAGTCAAATTTCAGGAATGAGACATGGAACTCGACCGATTAATAAAAAAGCAAATATAACCTCTGGGGAATTTTGACTATGAAAATCCTGTTGAACTCCTGATGCCCAGCCGGGGTTGTCACTGGTCATCTTGCATGACTTCGAATCGGAAATTAACATTCCAAATTCCTCCAAAACATGATTGTGTCGTTCAAAACACACACTTCTTAGGAAACTTTCTCCTTGAATGTGTCAAGAAAGTAATTCTTTGTGGACAATAGATTGAAAGATGTTCCATTGGAAAAAGTCTTGGACTCCGTTAAAAATTTTATCGACCGAGTTTTATCCAGTTTTTCAACTGGGATTCATCGTTTTCAAAGTTATCAGTATTCGTGTTGTCGCGTTATGCCACCTCCAAACTTTGAACGAAAATTCCGGTGGCCAAGGTAACGAATGTGATGACATGAGATTTCAAATTACATATTTCCGCATTAGAAGTACTTTTTAAAACCATTTTTGTTATGGTACACCCACCCTTGATTATCTTAGATGAGATGTCTGCGTGAATATTTTCGCACAATTCGCGATATGTCTGTAGCCTACATTTAAGCATATTGCTTTGTTTTTTGTGTGGGAGGTACTCTTCCAACTTTTTTCGAATGAAGATCTTAACCCCACCCTCCCACCCTCCCCCTCCACCCTAAGTGTACCCCCACCTGTCCAATAGGCTTGAAATTCTTTTAAAAGCTTTTTTTGAAAATCACCACTGACAATACTTGGAGATGGTGCATTCCGTTTTGTTACAAGTCGAGTTTCAAATGATTCGCCCCCAAAACTGATCTTTGTGTGGGGATGGAGGGTGGGAGGTGTTTCAAGTGTTTTCAAATGAAGATACTAAACCCCGGAGTTTGGAACCCTTTCCAATAAACTTGAAATTATTAATAAATAATTTCTTGTAAACCACCAGTCAACATGCTTTTAGATGTGGCATTCATCTTCTTTTAGTGACAGGGATTCGGTTTTGTTAACAGAATGTTTCAAATGTTTCTTATGTTCTAATACAAAGAGATTTCAGTGATATATGCACAAAATAAGAGTGTTTCGTGGGCATTTTCTCGCGCGCTTGTGCTTGCACACAGCGTTTTCTTGTTTATACATGGCATAGACCTATTTAATCATCAAGCAGACAGTTATATTGTGGTTTTTCCCGGTCCCATGAGCAGCAATTTTCTAATAAATAAAACATAAATTGATTATGGGTTTCCCAGGTTTAAATTTGGTTAACAGTCTGAAACCACTTAGAACGATCATTAAGGCTCTCGGTATTTAACACAATTCAAAGCTATACCACTAATTTCTGATTGTTATCTTGCATGACTTCTCCATTATATGGGCACAGTCCCCGTTAGAACAAACAGATTTCTCTGATTCGAAGTCCAGATAAGGCGATTATTGCACCAACATCTCTTGGAAAACTGCACACTTC
This sequence comes from Pictodentalium vernedei, assembly GCA_031216915.1. Taxonomy (NCBI): domain Eukaryota; kingdom Metazoa; phylum Mollusca; class Scaphopoda; order Dentaliida; family Dentaliidae; genus Pictodentalium; species Pictodentalium vernedei. The sequence continues at coordinate 463,794,761 of CM062297.1, forward strand.
CAACAAAATGGACAAATTTCATTACAAGAGATGTGAAGTGCTTTGTCCGTCACGGTAATATCATCCCCTTTGATTACAGAGGCGTTTAGGGGCCACTTGGGATATCGCATTTTCAGAGAATACTGGCGTGTACGCTTTCACATGAACCTATCGCTATACTGAAATATTGAACTGGCATAGACAGCTTTTGCGGTGGAAGTTGTGGGGACCGTTGGATTCAAGTCAAAGAAACTAGTGGTGCCACTGATCACAACCCTAATCCCCAACAGAAAATTTGATAGTGTGTGTTTTGAATGACACTATCATGTTTTGGAGGAATTTGGAATGTTAATTTCCGATTCGAAGTCATGCAAGATAAATAACCCTTGACAACATCGACTGGCCATCAGGAGTTCAGCACGTCAACCACTGCACCATCGTACGTGTGCAACAACCCTAATTTCTGTTGGACATTTTATGGTCCCTACTCTCTATATTATGAGGAGGCCTCTCTATCTCTCTCGCTACCTGTCTGTCCGTCCGTCCGTCCGTCTGTTTCCGTTCGTCCATTCGTCCTCCGCCCGTCTGTCGTCCGTCTGTCCCTCTCTGTGTGTGTCTCTCTCTCAGCTTGAAAAGTTGATGTCTAAAAGGTAAAACCTCAATGACTCAATTGATTTGCACACTTCATACTAAATTGTACTCTCTCCCTCTTTACATTAAAAGTTTATGTCTGTGGCGAAATCTCGTTGAATATGGAATATTCCGAAGGTGGGTCCGGGAGTTGGAGATAGACCCCAAAATACAACGCTAATTCTTATTGGAATTTCTATATGGTATCCCCTCCACTTTAGGGGTGAGGTGTCTACATCTCAGCTCAAGAGGGCGATGTCTAAGAGACCAAATCTCGTTGACTTTGGGAGGGAGGGGGGAGGGGTATCTGAGGTGGTTCCAGATGATGGCTCTCGTCTCCCAGGTAAATATGCTGAATGTTTGGAGGGGCGAGGTGGCTAAATGTCCACCTGGAACCGCGACATGCTTGAAATCGGATATACGCGCTACATTCTAAAAGAGTACCCAAATGACTCGTGTGAGTCACTGCTGAGAAAGGTGATCGTGCTCACCCCAAGCCCCCCCCCCCCCCCTTCGAATTGATGAATATCCCAAAAAAGTAACGTGACGCCACTACAAAAAATTCACTTCATTAGAACTCTTTCCTCTAACGTAATGATCAGGGCTACTCACAAAAGCCACCCCTTAAATTCTATTATATTTTCACTTTTATTCTCGAAACCATAGCTTATCCTTCTTCCCCATAAGTGGTCATAAGCTATGTTTTTTAAGACAAAAAGATGAAAGTTTTCAGGTATTCGTGAACTTTTGTTGTAAGTGTCGTCATTAATTCGTTCATGAACTCGGGTGTGATAATGCGCAATGCGCTTTTGATGTATCTACCAGTAATTCCATTTTTTTCATATTATACGACCCCTGAGAATCAGTATTTCAGAGGGGTGGGTACGCACGTCCCAAGTGCACTCACCAGAAACTCGTATTTCTCCTTTGGGTTCCGGTCATTGCAATCTTATTGATAATTAGAAGGAAGGGGATGTGCATACTCTTAACTATTAAGATGTAACAGAAGATTTCCTCGTATGAATTGCTCTTTGGCTCCCGATATTTATCAAATTTCCTCACTGGGAAATTTGTTAAATATGGAGCCAAAAATATGCGCCTTTGTCAATGTAGAGGTGGGTTAAGCTCTGCTTATACGCCGACATTTGCATGCGTATGTATTTTTGCATATATGTAAATTTGCTTATGTGAGTAAAGCCCCGTTCTCATGCGCGGATTTGCACACGTGAGTATTTAATTGCATATTCGCAAATCTGCTTACGTATGCAAATCAGCGCATGTGAACGCATTTATTCATGTGAGTAAAATTTACTCAATATGCAATACTTGTACTTTTGAACAATCGGGGTTAAATGCCTTGCCCAAGGACACAACGCGGGAGTCCGAATCGATCGCTCAGACGGTCACCCATCCAAGGACTAACCGGGCTCGATGTTGCTTAACTTCGGTGATCTGACGAGAACCGGTTACCGCAACGCCACCGCTCCCCCTTTTCATTTGCATGTGCAATTTGCTCATGATTATTTTTTCTCACGTGAACGCACAGTAGAATTTAACTGGCTGAGGGCTAGTTTATTTTTGTGTCTAACGTTGTTCACCAAAATTTGTTTATTACAAATTAATGGGCAGTGCCCACAGGCATTCTCCAATAATTTGTAATAAAATAAATTTATATAAACAAAGTATTATTTGTCTCTGACTGAATATGGAACATGAGAAGGAAAATGTTGGCTTTTGCTCTGATACTCTCATTTTTTGAAAGCCCCGATAGCGGCTTTCAGCAAACAACCAGCTGAACACTGTATACTTTCCAACACCAAATAGAATGCCAACAGTTCTGTTCTCAGCGGAGGTAGAAAGCTAGTAAAGAGTTATCGCATCTTGTTTTGACACATGAATAGATTCTCGTACATCCTCATCACCGAGAGAAAGGTCAGGTTTAACCCTTTACCTAACATGAAAAGCAGACGACACATGCAAAAAAAATTCTCGAATAACTATTTTTTTTCATTTTTTGTCTCAAAAACATAGGTTATGACCCCTCATTGGAACGAGCTCAACGAGCTCGTTCCAATGAGGGGTCATAACCTATGTTTTTGAGACAAAAATGAAAAAAATAATGAAAATTAATTGGCGATTTTTGAGAATAGCGCTGGCCGGTTTTGGCCGTTACGTTGGGTAAAGGGTTAAGAGTCCTACACAGTTCATCAAAAGTCTATCTCCTCATTCTGAAGTTTTCCAACCATTGTTCATCATCAAATGTCCTCAACACAACCCGGTTATACCAATCAGTAGATCTTTGTCTACTCTATGTCGTCTTCTCATGTCCGAATTCCAATGCAAAAACCCTAATCTCAAGTAGTGTGACAGCATTGTACGTCTCCTAAACCTGAACAGTCCATCCATTTTCAATGAAATGGCTGAAAGGATCAAGAATCCTCAAACGCATGTGAACGCATCGCAAAAAAAAATACTTTTACACATTTGAGCATAATTTACTCACGTGTGCAGATCGGCGCATGTGAACGGGGCTTTATAAATTTGACCGTATGAACGCATTTACTCATGAGCAGATTTTATTCATAAATGCGATTTACACCTATAATAGTTAGGACTAGGTGCAGATTTGCAACAAGCTGTGAGTAAAAACAATTTAGGTGTGTATGTTTTACTACCGTGTGGAAATTAGGTGGTACGGACGTATAGCAAATTTACATACAGTGAGTATAATTCCCAATTTGATATTATATTTGATTGCATCATATCTATTTTAAGTGCCTGCTATTAGCAACACTTCACTCTGATTGGTCAAATTGGTCTTTAATGGGTAGGCCGCATTTCCAAGGAGTACCCGTGGCATATTTGAATCACCAATCTTCTTGCTCCGTGCATGTGGAGAAAAGGGTATCGCTATCGCCTTGGATGTAACTATCAGAATTTCAAAACCCGAGGGCATCGTGGACCCGACCTGGCCATCCAATGTTAATGTCCGAAAACATGTATCGATGGTCACAAAAGCCTTGCAGGATCAGGGAATAAAAGCCTTCCTGTTCAAGTAATCTCCATGTGAATGTTTGGGAGCGGGTGCATGCGGTGATGGGGATGTGACTGGCATCAATTGATCCCGCGCAGAGAGGAAGATCCCATCTGTCCTCATATCCCTTAATCACATCCTTTGAGAGCGCGCTGGCTCAGCGGTAGACTGTTGGACTTCTATGCTAGAGGTCCCGAGTTCGATCCCCGTCCGGGACGACCTGCGTTGTGTCCTCGGGCAAGGCACTTTATCCGGTTGCCTACGTGGGGGCACGATGACTCCGTGTACTAAGGTGTACTGCACGTCGATGGTGCACATGTCTTCAACCGCTGTAACCCTGCTTGAGCGGAGCTTGAGCAGAGTTAGAATATTGAGGAGCTGACAGTTGCTCATCGATGTTCGGTGGTTCTCTGCGGGTACTCCGGCTTCCCCCACCCGTAAAACTGTCACGATTAGCCATTGTGCATAAGTATGTGTCCTTTAAAACCAATAAATAAATAAATCACATCCTTCAAGGCTCCCCCCTCAGGGAATTTGACAAACTCATCCTTTCTGTTTCATGATTATGTCACACACCTGATGGACACAAACACACGGACATTCCAACTATTTGGGTTTAAGGGCTACGAAAAAAACATTTTATATGTCCATCACCTTATTTTAGCCAGAACCCCACCCCCTCCACCCTAGAACTTATATTTAACCCTAACCCCACCCCATCCACTCAAAAACCACACCCTAACCCTACCCTGACCCTAAACCTTAAAACCCCACCCCACCACACCCCACCCCACCCCACCTCTGACCCTAACCCCCACCCCCTTGGGACCTAACCCTCCCCAACCTTAAGATCTACTCTGGGGCTACCCCTAACCCTAACCCAACCCCACCCCTGACCCTAACCCCACCCTAGCCAGACCAAAAGGATTAGGGGCTATTTTTTGGTTTAGGGGCTATAAAAACTAAAACCCCACCCCTGACCCCAACCCCACCCCACTGGGTTCTAACCCCCCAACCTTTAGCCCTGCCCAGGGGCTAACCCTAACCCCACCCCTCTCAACCCTAATACTACCCTAATTTCGACTAACCTCCTAAAAATAATACCTCCTAAACAGGTTTAGTGGGCCCACAGTTGCCTTCCTGCCCTGTATTCTGCCGATGACGCAAGCCAATAAATGGCAATTGCTACCTTTTTTGGACATCCAGTGTTTTTTTTTTCAACACTATCTTTGGAAGGAGACAGTTCATCTTTGAGTCTTCCACAAATGAAATTGAATGTTTCTCTCCTCATTCTGAAGTTTTGTAGCCAGTCTCTTTCTGCAAAGTGCTGCAGAACAACCTTGAGAAATTTTCTGCGCCTACGGAAATTTTCAAGTCTGACCCTTTCCACGGTTATGACAGAAATGAATGATTTTGAGAATTTACTACAAATTTGCATATATGCAATATTTCGTTGTATAAAGACAGTTAGTCCCAAACATAGCGTTATGTATTGTTTTGAACAGGTTGCTGGTATACCTTTTCCAAACATGTCTAGAATTTGGCCAAAATATGGAGCGCGTAGAGTGAAAAGCAGTGGAGGAATTCCAAACAAAAAAGGAATTGATCGATTAACGTTACTTTTGAACTACTGTATTTTCTGGGTTAACACAGGAACAAACTTGCTCAAAAACAGGCAAACATTGTCACACTGACTCACATCAATTATATGAGACAGAGTAAAGCATGCAAGTTACGTGATGACATACTTGTTCATTTGCATGATCATTATACTGTATCAGCAGCTGGAACTGGTCACTTTAAGTTAACCGTTAAACGTAGCAGACGAATGAATCTTGCAAAATAGATTCTTGAATTACTAAAAATTTTCAATTTTTGTCTCAAAAACATAGCTTATGATCCCTCATTGGTACGAGCTCAACGAGCTCGTTCCAATGAGGGATCATAAGCTATGTTTTTGAGACAAAAATTGAAAACATAATAAAATCTGAAGGAGATTTTTGTGTGTAGAGCTGGCCAATTTTGTCCGTTAGGTTGGGTAAAGGGTTAATGCTATAAATCATGGACGGTACGGCAATTATTCAGCTACCTATAAGGGCAAATGATTAATCGGTTAACCAAGGTTTATCCATGTGATTAATCGATCAAGAAAACCCTTTAACCGTTTCAGCTCTAAGTGAAAGTCCCCCAAATATGGACTGAAAAGTGGTAAAAATCTGTCCAAATATAAATTTGTAGTGGAATTTGTGACTACCGAGAGCCCCAGTTGGATAATTTGCAGTCAAGAGAGGGTACAAATGGAATTTTGCATCTAAAAACCTAATTTTGAAAAAATATTGACTCAAGATGGTGCTAACGGAATTTCCTACTTTCGTGGAAATTACTGGAGTGGGCGGGGGGGGGGGGGGCGATATCTAGCGGTGGACACCCCCCAATCCGAGGCTCCTTAGTAATGTCTCTGCTTGCTGATAGTCTATCGTTAAGGAAGAATAATTAATGTATCGTCAATCCGCAGTCATACGACTGCAGGTTAAATATATTAATTTGCCTGAGCACTGTTCATGTCATCTGAACAGTCTTCTGGTGTAATGAAGGGAGACCAAATATCAGTTTGTCATTTTCTCTCCAAGATCGAACCAAATGAAAGTGTCAATGACATTGTAGCTCAACTTGTTTAAGACATGTACGTGTATAGTATGTGACACAGCAATGACAAACATATAGGTAATGACCTGATAACAAAGGTACATGTAAAGTATTGTAACGGTCTGTACATAAATGCTGACCGTAGCCTGTAACAAATGTGTAGGTAAAGTATTGTAAAGGTGGGCGACAGCTAGATGCTAAACTAGAAAAGAAATCTTTGAATCCCAGAGTGGGTCTGACTGAACCCAAAAATAATTGTTCTCATAGCACAGTGATAACAAAGGCACCCCAAAACACTCGTTCCTGTCACAAGGTGATAACAAAGGTACCCGAAGAAGTTTCGTGAAGATCAGTTCATAAATACAGACTCTTGCTTACTGTGTATAAGTAGCACTGAACAAATCAAAGTTCATCTAATTTGCATAATTTCTGCACGAGAAAAAAACCTGTATTATATGTGATGTATTCCATGTTACTAAACATTTCTACAAAAAATTATTCAAATCAGAACATTCATACAGAAGTTCTGTACAAAAAACTGATTGCACTAATTTGGGTACAAAAAGGTTGCTGGCGGCCATCTTGAATTTTGGACCGCACCCCAAAACACTCGTTCTCGCCCCACGGTGATAACAAAGGTACCCAAGAAGTGTCGTAAAGATCGTTTCAAAAATACAGTATCCAGCCCGAGCCGTATTAGCATTTGCACTTACAGTGCTGAAAGTAACACTAAATAAATCAAAGTTAGTCCAATTTGCATAATTTACGCTCGAGAAAAAAACCGTGTTATATGTGATGTATCCCATGGTACTAAACATTCATACAAACAAATATTCCAATCGGAGCTTTCATATGGAAGTTCTGCGCAAAAATCTGATTGCACCTAATTTTGGTACAAAATGGCTGCCAGCGGCCGTCTTATATTTCCGACCAGACCCCAAAACACTCGTTCTCGTCTCACGGTGATAACAAAGGTACCCAAGAAGTTTCGTAAAGATCGGTTCATAAATACTTCTCTAGCCCGAGCCGTGTGTACCGCGCGACGGACGGACGGACAGACGGACAGACAGACAGACGGACAGACGGGCCATGGCAGTACCTCAAATTTGGCTTCGCCAAAGTTGAGCTAAAAATGTAACCCTTTAGGTCATCAGATTAATTTTATGCTAATAACTACAGTATATACATGTACACAGCAGCAGATGACTTAACAGTGTTTATACATCGTTGTTGGCTGCCTAGACAGACAGCCAACAGTGATGTAAAAACGATGTCACTAAAGGACATGACTTTATCCTATCTGTAACGTCCTCAAGAAGGAATACACGTTATACACATCTTTCTGGGCAATCTAGGGTTAGTTTGTGGCTGTTTGGGGACTTGATGGTTAATATGGCATATTTAGGGCAGCGTTTTTCGATGGAACAGGTGGCTTCCAGTTGTTTCTTTTAACGGTACCTTTTTACAGCATAAGCTGTCAATGAATGCCTGCGGGAGCCCCCCCCCCCCCCCCCCCCCCCACACACCACACACTTGGCAAGACGCCAGCATCTACATCACCCCGAAATATATAGTGTGGCGTCACGTGGTTCGCATACAACTGAGCATTTTAGTAGTACGATATTGTACTAAACTAGAATGTAGATGTGTACGGACCATCTGGAAAGCACAATAAAAATAAAAATGACAATAGGTTTGATAAACAGCCTGTTGCAGCGAGAAATAAACTTCATTTCACAGCGTAGTATTCTGTTTTTATGTTTTTAACGCATGCGACGGTTTGGGTTACTTCACAACTGAAGGCGTACTACAAATGTTGAAAAATAAGGAAAACAAAAGTTTGTGTCGATGCGTGTATTATGGGAGAGAAACTCAGCTTGTATTAACAATCTAAATTTAATCAAAAACAGCTCTTGGACCGAAAAAATGTAATTCTCTTTCAAAGGGTTAATCATTTGCATATGACGTAGCTGAGAGATTGTTTATGACATTTCTGTGGCATGCAGCGACGTAATCACGGGGGGGGGGGGGGGGGGGGGATTGGCTGACCCCCCTCCCCAAGACACAATTTTTCTGAAAATTGGCAACTCCTTTATGCGCTATCACCCTGATATTATTTGGGTCATTTTCTATGATTATCCCTCCACTTTTTGGATACTTAAACCTTCAAAAACTACCCAAGGTGCTCCAATATTTGGAGAAGTTAATGTTTTCCTCGGGAAGAATTTGCAACTTCAGCCATTGTGAATACAGAATGTTAATCCAGTACCCGGTGCAGTGAAGTGGGAGGATAAAATATTTTACTGTTGCCATCGGCAGCAGAAAAATATTTCGCCCCCCCCCCCCCCCCCAAACACACTTCATTTAACCTGGTCACGCTCCTGATTGCTCTGTGTTCGGCAATCGGTATATCGTTCTATATTTCTATATGCAGATGTGGTTGGTACATATTGCTTTATCTACAATATTGTGATCATAAAAGCGGAAGGGAATTCGATCAAATCGCGAGTGAGTCGCGATCCAGTCGATATTTACAGTCCGCGTTCCACCCCACAACAGTAGAAACTCACCTGTCGAAAAAGACAGCGAGAACATGGAGTCTGATGTTCTGTCTTCGTTTGTTTTCTCTGTACGGTCTTAATTTCGCAGAATATTTTATATACAATGTCGGGTAGGGGGTGTGACACCCCTCCCTCCCCACCCAATACGTTTCCAGTTGGGACATCTGGATTGGAGCCTTATAGATATCGATTCGCTCGCGCTGGTAATCAAGTTCTTTCTTAAGGGACTAGACTTGCTTCTTGGAATTACGTCACACATGCAGTCGGGCTCATGCAAATGGAGATCTGTGGATGATTGGGGATATTGGGATCCCAGCACCAAAATTTTGAGTCATATTGAGTATGAATGTGGGGTGGGTTTGTTGAGTTTTGTGTGGTAGGGGACGAGCAGACGACACAATGAACAAAAAATCGGCCACTACCACGTGTATCTTTTATCCACAAACAAATTCAAATCCCGAGGTTTTTTTTAAAAACTCTAATCCCCATTGACAAATATTCCAACTATATCACCAAGGTTTGCCTTCGTTGAAGGCATGCCTTGGTGATGTAGTTGGGGTATTTCTTCAGTTGGGACTTGAATCATGACAGTCTGGACAAATTGGGTCCCCCATCCTAATCGGTCATCTTTGCGACGCCCCTTCCCACCTGTACTCCACAATACATTTTATTGCCTTCTTAAAACTCTTTTCACAAGAAAGACAAGGGCACGGTATTCCACCTTATTGTCAACAGATGTTTGTAATGTCATATAGGTAAATGGGAAATATATAGGAATTGAATGATGAACCCTTCATTGATACCCATGAGCAACTACCCAATACTGGAGTGTCATCGTTTAAAAAGCTTGTCGCATTTGATCATGTCTAATAAAAGTCCATTTAACAATGTGCGGCGCGTGTACATTCAACTTCAAATACAGGCGAAACAATAAAACTCGCCTTTGTTGGGGAGGAGACAACACGTGCAAATAACTGTGCAGTTGCCTGCGGGTAGCACAGCGTGTGGTTTCATGCAGTCGTTGCAGCGTGGTGTGCAGGTCTACACACGTTCCATCTGTGATCAATATTACACATGCAGATATATTAATTTACCCCTTTCCTACTAAAGAACCAAATATAAATAATTGTGACTATACCGAAGGCGTCGCATGCGGAAGGCTGTTACTATTTCATTACATAATTTGAAGTTCTGTTGGGACACCTTTTACTATCGACGTACAAGCCAGAAAGACACACGCAACACCTTCACTCAGATTCAGGGAAGTAGCATTTTTAGGGCAACTGCAGGCAACTGCTTCAATTTCTCAGGAAGAGGGCATAGGCTAAAATGGATACAGCGATATCCTGTTTTATCTTTTCAAACAACATTGTTTCGAACGAAAAAGTTATAACCCGAAATTCGAGAACATTCATGTGGCCTGGCAGAAAAGGAATGGGGATCAGTTTACTACCCAAACTAAAAAATCTATGCCCGTTGCGTCTTCAGTTTTTTTTACATCCCACAAATTTCTGACAAAAGCTGTTAATGCTTCCATGTTTTCACTCTGAACGTTATAATAAGTGAATGAAACCAGGTGGTTTATTTTTGGCATGGTGGTGATGAAGGGGCCGGGGGGGGGGGGGGGGGTACATCCATAACTGATACCTGCAATCGGATAAGATCAGTTTTCACTGTAGATCAGTCGCGTACGCACATGTTTTCTTTCCCTACTTGGGCAAGCAATCCATTATATCAAGGCCTTGTCATAAATATCGCACGTCGAACTGCTATCCCCCGAATAGTGTTTAAGCTCGCCAGAATTGTAGAGGGAGAGATGCAGTTCTGAAAGGAGACATCAAAAGGTAACGCCGAATAAAGAATGACGTGATACTGGTGCAAGCTAGCGGTAGTAATGGAAGACTATACTATAGGATGGAGACGATCAGAGGATGGATAAGGGTAACCGTCGTACAACTCAGTTACAACGGTGGTAGAAAACAATACAAGCAGCAGTAGTAATGGTAGTCTAAGAGGTAATAGAAGACGCTAATAGAATTAGTCTTTGGATAGATCATTGTGGCGAGGCCACAAATGGAGGCCAGAGTCAAGAGATTAAAAGCCAGTCCACAACAGTCCAGAAGATCCACATTATTCCACAAACCCCCATTCCGAGAAGTCCGCATGCGCAGATGAGGCGATTGTACGAGGAGTCACTAGAATTGAACATTAGCCCGCAGCCACATATAGGCACACAAGACATATGCATATGTACCATATGCGGCGTGCTTTCATCACTTAAACACATCTTGGTATGTTCAAACCGCCTGAGGGAGAGCGGAAAGAGACCATAGTATACTACCATGCAAGGCAACCCAGTACACCCAACAACCCCACATTGCCTAGCATTATGAACTAACTATATCGGGTGTAAAATGAGATAACAAATAGGCTCGGGCAGGCCGGCACTAATAGTAACAGTCATAGTATTTATTGCAATTAACACCTCTTGTGAGGCAGATCGCAAAATGAAACACAGTACCGTATGCATGCAATACTATATAACCATCAACATTATTTAACATGGAACTAAATATAACATTCTTGCGTATTACACGCAACATAGGTCAACATTAAAATATTATAAAATTATTTTGTCAACTTGCACGCTCTTACTTGGAACAATTGACAGATCAAGTTGCAGATGGCCCTGCATGTGCCAGGTTGATTATTTTGCATAATAAGATGGAATTGCTGCTGCCTATGCATCCTTGGGAAGATTGTGTTTACATTCCCAATCATAGTAAACAACAATTCCTTCCTCAAGGATGAATACGCGGGACAATCCATAATAAAATGAATTTCGTTTTCTATCTCGTCAGATTGACAGACGTCACACACACGATGTTCAGTTGGAACAGGTGGCTGAGCATGTCGCCCTCTCTCAATGGCAAGATTATGATCACTGAGGCGGATCTTTGTGAAGTATGCCCGAGCCTCCAACGCTATGGTGTGGATTAGGTACGGTTCAAACTCATAATTGTCTTTAAACAATCGACAGGTCCTTAGCCTGTTTCTACCACGAAGTTTACAATCAGTATTTATGTCAGCCACAAACCGCTCAAAATGATCTCTTTTCAGTTTTTCTTTCAGACGCTTTACTTTCCCGCAGTTAATAGTGTTAATGTCACTAAAACCTAGGTTTTCTGTTCCATTGACAACCGAATCGGCTTTTTTTTTAGTTTTGTCTGCATTCAATTTGAGCATCATTCACAAGTGCATGTTCGTCAAGCGAGGGTAGCTTTGAAGCGAATTTCATCATTTGCAGCTTGGCATCTACGAGCAGCGGATATCTCCCCAGTTCAGCTCGCACTGCATGGTTAGATGAATGTGTACTGATATTCAAAAGTAATTAGCAGAACTTTATATGTATCTGTGCACACTGCTGGCGGTCTTCATTTGAGGATTTTACTTCAGCTGCCCATAATTCACTACCATACAATGAAATTGGCTTAGCCAGTTTATCGAACAGTCGAGAAATCATAGGAACCGGAGGATAACGTTTTGTTTTGAAGGCATTGTGTAGAGAATACATCGCTTTAACCCTTTACCTAACATGAAAAGCAGACGACACTTGCCAAAAAAATTCTTGAATAACTATTTTTTTTTCATTTTTTGTCTCAAAAACATAGGTTATGACCCCTCGTTGGAACGAGCTCGACGAGCTCGTTCCAACGAGGGGTCATAACCTATGTTTTTGAGACAAAAAATGGAAATATTTTGAAAATTAATTGGCGATTTTTGAGAATAGCGCTGGCCGGTTTTGGCCGTTACGTTGGGTAAAGGGTTAACCCTTTTACTGCCACGCCCACTTTAGCCGTATATGGTGGACCTCTGTGTATGCGAGGAAGTTTAATAAAATTTATGACATACTTGAAACTATATCATCTGATTAATTGTTGGAAAGGGCTCTCTGAGCCCTTTTCAACAATTAATCAGATGGTATGTTTGATCTGCGCATACCAGAACGTACAGATAATCATCATAAAATAGGCGACTATAGTCGCTTTCGGTAGCGAAACTGTTAAGTCCTTTCATACATAAGCTTTTTTGAGTGTTTTGTAGTAGTTTCCCATTATCACTGAAAGTTATGCCTAAATAATTAGTCTGTTGTTATTTCAAGTTTCATACCATGCATGTAAAAAAATCGGACCGCGAATACATTCCCTAGTTTTAAATATCATACATTTTTTTTTCAGTGTTTACATAAAAGCTATTCACCCCTACATATTTGTTTAGTTTGAAAATGCAGTTTTGAAGACCAGGGGCAGTGTCGGACATCAATACTAAATCACTCGCAAAAAGTAAGAGATATCGAAGTCTCAACTCAAAGATAATAAGTCCAAACTCGGAAATAGGTAAGTCTCAATTCAGAGATACTTAAGTCTCGATTAAGAGATCCATAAGTCTTAATTCTGAGATAATCTAGGTCTTAATAACGAGATAAACGAGTATTAGTTAAGAGTTAATAAGTCTTAATTAAGATATACTGTACGTTTCAATTCAGAGATAACATAGATACTAATTTAGAGACTTTATTGTTCGTAATTAAGCGATACTAAAGTCTTAATTGAGAGATACACGAGGCTTAAGTAAGATATCGTAACTCTTACATAAGAGATGTCGTAAATCTGAATGAAGAGAAATTGTGATGCCTATTTTGGAGACCATGTAAATCTAAATTGAGAGATAATACGCCTTAATTCAGAGATTTGTAAGTCTTGATTAAGAGATAGTAAGTCTTAACGCAGAGATACTGTAGGTCTCAATTAAGAGATACCGCATGTTGTCATTGAGAGATCATGTATGTCTTAAGAGACAACATAAATCTTAATTCAGAGCTACGTTAGTCTTAATTAAGAGATAAGAAGTCTTAATTCGGAGATGCTTCAAGTTTTAATAAAGAGATAACTTTGGAAAAACCTCAAACATGGTACCAATACGCTTCCGTAGAAAATAAACAAAAACTTTTCGTGAAATGAAGGCGAAATATTTACTCATATTTTTGTTTCCGGATATCATAGTTGCCCCAATCCCCCTCACCTTCGACACACACATACACACGCAGTCGCCACAGCAATGAGTAGAGTTTTAACCCTTTACCCAACGTAACGGCCAAAACCGGCCACTGCTATTCACAAAAATCGCCAATTAATTTTCATTATTTTTTTCATTTTTTGTCTAAAAAACATAAGTTATGACCCTCTATGAAACGAGCTTGTTCCAAAAAGGGTCATAACCTATGTTTTTAAGACAACAAATGAATAAAAATAGTTATTGAAGAATTTTGTTTGCAAGTGTCATCTTCTTTTCATATTAGGAAAGGGTCAAACAACTATACGTTTTCGACCGGAACTCAACATTATGTCACAGTAAAAGTAGGATAACTACTTACACTATATTATTAATTATCCATGCATTTATTTATTATTATTTATTATTATTTATTATTATTTATTATTATTTCCTTTCTCGGTGAAATGAAGATAACTCCCTATGCCTTCTTTGGCAAATTTCTTTGGACTATGTGAACAAAATATAGTGGGTTATGTAGATAGTTATTTTCATAGGGAGCTGTATAGGTGATAAATGGTTCAACTGATAATAGGCCAGTTTGGAATAAAAATGAGTTTCTCTTACAATGGTAAGCAGACAAAGAAATTTAAAATGGATGTTCGGTGAATTTTAACTGCATCATAAAACAACAGAAGATAGCTAACAAATCTTGTTCAAATTGCACTGATCAGTAAATTTGAGTTTTTGTGAAAAAGATGAAAATAGTGAAAGGATCAGAACTAAACTATAAACAAAAATAATTTATGAAAACTTATTATCAGAAGTAAAAAATATTTAAAAAAAAATCAGAAATGTTTTTTTTTTTGTAAACAGCATTTAAAGATTTTCATACAGGAATCCAATAAAATATTTCAAGAAACCAGAAATAACTTCTGTGCACCACATTTAATGTGTTCTACAATGGAGTCAGAAAGGGTTATTGAAGAAGTTCAATGTGTGGGAAATTAACCCACATTTTGAGCCACCATTCAATTTTGACTCATTTGGTGTTGGTCCCAGATCCATAGGTCATGTCAAGCTTGAGATATGAGCGTGACCCACTTTCAAACACCTCGAGGGGCATCCTCAATGCCTGTTGAGTCTAAAAAATATAGATGGCTGAGTACTAGTGACAGTCTGACATGCCAAAACAGGAAGCAAGATAGGAAGAAGAAAAATACAGAGAAAACAAGAAGAAAAAAGAAAAAGAAACCTTGCACAAAGTATAGTCTGTGTGTTTCATAGGGGCAAAAACACATTAAAATAATAATAATAACTCTTTGGCCAGCCGCTGATTTGTCGCGGTCCTCAGAAGAGAAGGCCATCATTCCCCCTGCACCCCACCCCCTCTTCCCCTCCTCTCCTCCCAGCATTCAGATATAAACTGCTTAATAGTGTCCCTCACTTCCTCTTTTTCAATTTCTTCAATAAGCATTCCTACCCTCTCCCTCGTGTCCCCCTTCAGCCATCTATCCTTTGTTTCTTCACCCCACTTCTGCATTATTCTTCCAGTAAATTTTATTCTATGAGGTATATACTGTGGGCATTCCAAGAGAAAATGTTCCAGGGTCTCCACTACTCCAGAGTGGCACATTTGGCATCCCTTTTCCCCATCTCTCCCAATTTTTCCCCGAAGCTCCAGTGATCTTGATCTCAGTTTGAACAGCAGTGACCCTCCAAAGGTGCCATCTAGGTACTTCTCAAAAGCTGGCTTTTCTTTATATTGTAACCCCTGCAGTGATCTTTTCACGCTAACCCCTGCTCGCCAGTTTCGATTGCAGTCTTCCATGACTCTCTCTTTGACAAACCTTTTGCCTTCTTTCATTCCTACTTCTATGTTTGTGACCTCTATAGAGTAATTGTCCATTAGTTCCCTCACATGTTTTGACCACCCCGTTTCTATATTAGAATTCCAAATGGTATCGAGCATCAATCTGCACCACCGGTTGTCAGGCAGGTTTCTCAAGTAGTTAAAGTAACACAGTTTTCCCAAATCTACCCTGTCCTTGATTTTCATCCACCCAAGCTCCCCCCTTACTGCTTCCAAAGCTGCAGCATTACTCGACCCTGTTATCCATCTGCCGGCATCATTCTGAGTACTTTCCAACTTCTTAATAACGGTTTGGTTTAATGGAATCACGTCCGTGCCATACGTTATACTTGGTAAACCCACCCTCTCCCACAGTGTTTTCCCCACAAAGACCTTATTGAAACTATTTTTCCCTAAAAGTTTTAGTTGGTTCAGAATTCTTTTCCCCTTCAGAATCAGTTTGGCTGAGTAATTTCTGTACACCCCTCTTCCCGTTATATTTATGCTTACCCCTAGATACTCATACTCTCCCGTTTCTCCTACAGTGATTTGTTTGCTTTCCCCTTCGGGGATTGAGAACTCCCCCACTCTCCATCTCTTCGTCATATCTACCTTGCGTCCAACGGGTATTACCTTGCTTTTATTTTCATTTAGTTCGAGCCGCCAAGTGTTCCCATATCTACCAACAATTTCCAGCAGTTTCTCTAGCCCCTGTTCAGTTCTAGACATTAACACCATGTCGTCCGCAAAGAATAAGCCTGGTATCTTTATGTCTCCAACATTTACCCCCTCCGCACTCTGAATTAGTTCGTCCCCTAAATCTTTAACATACAATGCAAACAAAATCGGTGAAAAGATACACCCCTGCTTGAGGCCTATATCCATAGGGACTCGTTTTGTAGTGATACTCCCTAGACTGAGTTGGCTTTGCACATCTGTATACAGTGCTTTCATGATTCCCACAAAGTCACCCCCCAGTCCGATGCCCTCGAGCTTTCGCCACATACCTTCCCTCCACACTCGGTCGTACGCTTTTTTCACATCTAGAAATGCCAGAAACACCTTTTTCTTTTCAGCCTTTGTTGATTCTATCAGTTGGGTGAGTGTAAATAGGTGATCAGTGACTCTTCGTCCTTTCCTGAAACCATTTTGAATTTCTCCTAAAAAAACCTTTCTCTTCAATAACTTCCTCTAGTCTACCGTATATGACCTTACAGAATACTTTTCCGATGTTACTACTAACTGATATCCCCCTATAGTTATCTAGAACTTCCTTATCCCCTTTTTTTTGTATGAACGACACCTTACTTTCCCTCCACTCTCTGGGGACCTCTTGCTTTCGCAGAGCCAGGTTGAAAAGGTTTGTCAGGACTTCAATAAGTGCCTCCCCTCCATTTTTGAGGAAATCGTTCGGAATTTCATCAGTCCCTCCCGCTTTACCATTTTTTAATTTCGAGACCACGTTCCGCACTTCTTCTGCCGTTATTTCGCTACATACACGATTGGATAGGTTCTCCTCCACCAGTGTATTTCTTTTTGGTGGGGACCCACTGCCCCATCGCCTATCGTTTATCTTTTCCCAGTGCTTGACTAACTCTGAAGCGATACGGCCTTTATCTTCTGTACTTTCCCCATCCACTTTGATACTCTGCACACTACTTTTCCCCCGTTTATTTATCCAGTTCCAAAATACGTTTGAGCTCGAACACCCCGTTTTCTTTATTGTTCTGGCAAGACTGCAATTGTGCTCCTTCCTATTATTATTCTTTATCTCATTCACCTTTCTCCGTGCCAGTTCATATTCTCCTTTCATTAGTCTCGTGTCATTGTTATCCACCCCTTTAAGCTTCCTACTTCTTCTGTAAGCAGCGCATTTTACCTTCCTTTCTTTTATAGCCTTTTTCAGTCCCTCGTTAACCCTGTATCCAAGTTCTCTCGTTGGGACCCTCACCCTTCCTATACAATCCCTCCCTGCCTCTGTTAGGCTATTTACTATGCCATCTGAAATACTCTGGACATTTGCATCCCTAGGTATACATCCAAGATTTGGTTTTAGTTTTTCCCGAAACTGCTTCCAGTCGGTTCCTTGTTTTAGTCCCCAAACTTCCTTGAAGGTATTTCTGTCTCTATTCGTCTTTTTGCCCATAATCTTAACTGTTATCAGGTTGTGATCACTACCCAAGTCATTTTTTCCCTCGTCATCTATTTCTACATCTATAACCTCCCTCCATACGCTAATGTCAGTGAGTATATAATCAATTATTGTTTTCTTATCGTTCCTCTCCCAGGTCCATTTACCCTTACATTTCGCATCCCTGTTCAGGATCTTTAAACCAAGCTCTTTTGATAGGTCCAACATCTTCCTCCCATTCGTGTTAATTTTCCTATCACCTCCCTGTATGCCCTCCTCCTTATCCCCGATGTGCCCATTGAAGTCCCCCATTAGGACAATACTGAACCCTCTGCTTCCAAGCTCTGTGATATTCGATCTAAGAGTTGTATATATTGAATCATTCCACTCAGGCTTACTTCCCTCCACTGCTAAGTATACAACACCAACGGCAACACTCCTGCTTCCTAACTTGGTTTTTGCCCATACTATTTCGTTGGATACTGGAATCTGAGTCCTTGCTTCTGTGAGATCTGTAATCAATGAGGGCTGTAATTCCTCTTTAGCGTAGATGCCAACACCCCCACCCCGTTTCTGACCCTCAGTTCGCCCAGCTCCTATCCACACGCAACCCTTCATCTGATCAACCCGCTGATCCCGTCGTATCCACGTCTCACTTAGACCCATTATATCGAAGTCTCCTTCGTCCATCATTGTTGATATTTCGCTTACTTTCTTGTGCAGACCCTGGATGTTGCAGTACCCAAACTTAATGAATCTTTGTTTTTTTGTCATCACTGGCACATTATTATAACCCTGGTATGTCCCTGTATTGTGCATGTTTGTTGTTCTTCCTATGTTCCCAGCATTTGTGCCCCTCTGGGTTATCGGCTGTGGTCCCCTACCCCCCTTTTCTCCAAAAAAGGCCCAGTCACCTGTAAAATTTTTTGGCCCAACAGGTCTGTACCCATCCTACTTAAATGCAATCCGTCTCGCCCATACAACTCTCCTTGTCCCCAGAATGAATCCCAGTGGTCAATAAAATGTATTCCCAAGTCTTTGCAGTGCTCTTCCAGCTCCTCGTTTAGTGCCATAAAATATGTTTTGATTTGGAATGAAATTTTTCACATGTTAACCCAAAAGTTTTTGTTTCTTTTCTTTTTATCCTCTTCTTTACCCCCCAAAAAGTGGGCATAGTAAATTTGTTTTAAAGTGGATCACGCATGTCTCAAGCATGGTATGACATATGAACCTTGGACCAACTCCAAATGAGTCAAAATTCAATAGAGGTTCACAATATAGAATGAGGTCACCCACAGGGTCATTGAGAACATTTTTCAGAATTGCTGAAAATGGCATTGTATGCACCCCACGCCCCATGCATTTACGAAATTCACACATGCATTTTTCCACTCAAAAAAGTGGGCAGCACCAAACATTTAGAAAGTGGGTCATGCTCACATCTCAAGCATGGTATGACCTATGGACCTTAGACCAACTTCAAATGAGTCAAAATTCAATAGAGGTTCAAAATATGGGAGGAGGTCTCTGAGGTCACTTACTGGGTCATTGAGAACATTTTTCAGAATTGCTCGAAATGGCATTGTATGCACCCTACGCCCCATTCATTCACGAAATTCACATATGTATTTTTCCACTCAAAAAAGTGGGAGGCGCCAAACATTTAGAAAGTGGGTCATGCTCACATGTCAAGAATGGTATGACCTATGAGCCCAGGGCCAATACTAAATGAGTCGAAATGTGCTGTAAATTCGAAATATGAGTCAAGGTCACTGGTGTTATCCATGATTCACTGAGCGCATTTTTCATAATTGATGGCGATTGCATTTACAAGCCCCCTAATGCATTCCCAAAGTTCATACATGCATATCACTACCCACTTCCAAAAGTTTTGGATCCCGTCCATTTTTAGAGCATGGTATCACCTAAGGATAAAAAAATAGACAGAGTCATAAATTTTGAAAGATGGTCATGCTGAAAATCAAGATGAAACAAATGGGAAGTTCAAAATATGTGCCAGTAGTTATGATATGGGCATTCTAGCACACCACCCTCCCTGTGCCATGATAGCTGTGCCAGAAATCAATCATGATGTTATACATTTTCATAACAGTATCTGTGTACCTCGAAAATCCTTCAGATTCCCCTGCATTTCTGGCACATCTCAAAATTTAAATACTTCACAACAAAGTACACTAAACAATCCGAGACGCTACTATGCCAAAAAAGTGAGAAAAAAAAGAAAAATAGTTCATCTCTCAATAAATTGCATTAAAATGACGTAAAAAAAGATTTCTTGCACAAAAATGTAGGTATTTTTTCACGCGTTTTTGTGCTAGGTCAAAAACAAGGAACTCTCAGACAAACCACTGGATTTGTATGTGAAAAAGAGGAGATTTGTCAGGAATTTCTAGCACGGGTGTATTTTTTGACCAAGAAAATTCTGCATTGATTTGCAACATCAATTTTTTCCCATGAGGTTGAGTTTTTCCAATGCAAAAACATGAGGGATTTTGAAAAAATCGTCTGTGGCTTAAAATTTCGTGAAGGCGATAGTGGTATTTTTCTTACAAATCTATTAATTTTTCCAATGCAAATCATATGGAATATCAAAGAGGGAAAAACGGCCATTTCTTTTGGGGTGTGCCAAAAAAAAAAAAAAAAAAAAAAAAATGGGATGACCCAAGTAAAAAAAAAAAGGAAAAGATTTTTCAGATATATATATTCTGGTATAATAAATAATAAGGAAACAAAACAGAACATTTTTTTAAAAAATGTTAAATTCAAAAAATAAAGAAAGCAAAGGGAAAATGTCAGTTAAAAAAATGCAGAGAATATGAAAAAAGATCTTATGTATAAGAAGTTTCTCAGAGATACCTTCTATAAGGTATGTACCAATCTTGTGGAACAGAATATTCATAGAACATTGAGTGAAAAATGGTCGGCTTGCATAAAAAAGCAATATGATAATCTGAACAAACATATCTGTCACCCCATGGAATACAAAGATGCCATCATCCCGTATTTTATCCCAGCATTAGAAATGGTAGATAAGAATGAGGTAATAGATAGATGGAAGACCAAGCACAAGTGGCGAGGGAAATGGTGGCCTGTAAATTTCAAAATTAAGGAATTTTGAAAACTGCTGAGAAATCTCATAACCTGAGATCAAGAAAGTATTTTGTATTCATTAATGGATAGAGAATATGCCACTTAGATCTTGCAAAGGAATAAATAAATAAATAAATAGATAAATAAATAAATAAATAATGACTATTTTAGACAATGATAAATAGCTCGATTATATGTACAAATACATTAAAAAAAAAATATCAAGAAAAAAACAAATTCTTCTTGATTGTCCTACGTCTTCTCCTCTTCCTTCTTCTCCTACCACACCTGAATGTAATCACAACAAAAATGTGATGATGTATTATAATACAGAGCATGCAGATAATATGAGGTGTTGTAACATTTGCAAGCAGTTTGTGATGGATAGACCTTTAGTATTTCCAGAAAGAATAGAGAACTCGAGGAGAGTATATTTATTTTTAAAATGTTCATAGGAAAATAAAAGAAAAAGAAAAAAAATCACCAATATTGATAGAAAATGAAAAAGTTGAACTTTGGTTTAAATTCCCTTTCTTCAACAAAAGAGAAAAAAGGTAAAAAATAGTCAACAATAATAAAAAATGATTATTATGATAAAAGAATTTTTTTTAAAAATATATATAATGTACATAATACTAAAAAAGATTTTCAACTTAAAGAGAAGAAAGAAAAAAAAATATGTAGGAAAGAAAAATATTAAAAATTAATAAAAATTTAAAAACCATTTAAACAAAAAATTAACTTGAAGAAAAGTGAAAAACAATTTATATATAGGAATAAACTTAAAATCTATATAAAATATATAATAAAAAAATATCATCTTAAGAAAAACAAAGAAAAATAATTTTTTATACATTGGAAAGAAAATAATAAAATTAAAAAAAACTTGAAGAACAGAAAAAAACTGTTTCTATATTGGAAAAAATTAAAATGTATTTAAAATAAATAATAAAAGATTAAATTAAAAAAAATCAAATTGAAGAAAAGAAAGAAAAAAAAAATTATGAAGAGGAAAAAACAAAGTAATTAAATTAAAAAAAAACTTCAACTTACAGAAAAGGAAGAACAAAAATTGTTTATATATATAGGAAATAAAGAAATGAAAATTTAATTTAATTTGAAAAAACATTTAAATTTTTAAATTTTTTGTATAGAAACCAAAAGAGAAGAAGAAAAAATCATGCCAGCAGCAACAAGAAAAAACAATTTAAAATTGTGCAGAGTCATTCCATACAAGAAATTTGATAGTAATTTCTAAAAAATTATTTATTTATTTATTGGGTTTTTAATGACACTTTTGACAGCCAGGGTCACCTCATGTTGGAGAGTTTTATGGGGGGAGGAAGCCGGAGTACCCAGATAGAACCGCCAAGCAATGGCAAGCAACTGACAGGCCCCCAACATACTAACTCCACACAAGCAGGGTTAGTATTGGTTGAAGACAAGTGCACTATCAATGTGCAGTACGTCTTAGTACACAACACCACCGTTCCCCCACGTGGGCAATGGGGTGAAGTGTCTTGCCCAAGGACACAACATGATTGCCACAGGTGGGATTCAAACCGAGGACATCTCAGCTTGCAGCCTGCACCTGTACCTACATAGCCACCTTGCCCCATCTTGAATTGAAAGATATCAAGATGAAAGGCTTGGATGATGAATACGAGACTTATCCCATCTCTTTAAAATTAGAAGAACAAGTCAAATTGTTTCATGCTTAACAGACGATTTGTGTAAAATTATAAAGAAAGAAGAGAAATATTTTGATGATGGCAACTTGTCATTAGTCTATGGTAAATTCATACATCCGAAAACCAATAAAGATCTCAAAGATCAACTTGTAGGAGAAGTTCTCAAAAATGTAAAAAAATAACAAAAGTAGACATAGTCATTGATAGTTTATACAACAGAAAGAGAAAGTTACACCTTGTATGAGAATAAAAACATGGATTTATAAAAACAAAAATTAAAAATATTTTCCTTTTTTTATTTCGTTATTTTTTTTATTTTATAGTTGAAGCTTTTTCTAGTTAAAGACTTTGTTTTTTCTTATATATTATAAAAAAAAACTTTAAAAAAAATTATAAAAATTCCTAAAAAACAACATTCATAGAAAAAAAAAACAATGTGATACATTTTTGAGATTACAAATTACCTGAATGAAAAACGTGTGCTAAAGCTCTCAATATTCTGAGAGTTCGAATCTGAAGGCTAAACCACTTTGATCAAAGCCATAAGTTGTGAGACCAGAGAAAACAGTTCTGGAATTAAAAGCGAAAGCATGCAAAATGGGTCATAAAGGTTTTTCTAAATTCAGTAGATGTCTGTTTGAAGATTTTTTGCTCGAGGTAGGAAGAAATCAGGAGAAAACTAATGTGACCCCCCCCCCCCCCCCACACACACAAAAAAAAACAAAAAAACAAACAAATTCGTCATGAGAGAGAGAAAAAGAAAAAAAATAAGATGGAAGAAGAAAACAATCTTCTAATAGTAGTAGGAAATGAAAAATCACACAGGCCTTTTCTCTCATCGAAGAAGAAGGTATAAAAACGAATTACACCCAAACCGGTTTCCAACCAAACCAGCCTCTGCAATTTTACCCAAACCGGCCTCCACAATTTTACCCAAACCAGCCTCCATGCATTTTTAACCACACGTGCCTATTAGTAGCTTTTTATGACATTGTAGTAAAATTTTTAAAAAATTGTAAGAGCAAAATGTTGGCCTTCCTCCTTTTTTGAAATATTCTATCCGCATACTGATACAGAAAATCCTCCAATAATTATCCATCTGAAAATACCCAAAACGGAATAAACACATCTTGTCATTTCCAAATCCCTCAAATTCCTGAAAAGGTAACTGTTTTTTTTCAAACAAGCGTTCCCTAAACAAAGTGGTATTATTCAAACTGAATGCTGATTGGTTACACTTTTCCATTCTCAAAATCTTGATATGAACTGGCACAGGTGATTACCAAAACAACATGTCATGCACAAATCAAACGAAAATGGAACAAACATTTGTTTTTACAAGGTTTAGCAGTTTATCAAGTTTTCTCTGTGATTAACCTTAACAGGACTTCAAAGGATGCTTTGTAGAAAACCAATGAAATCATATCTTCTGCCACAAACAATAGATCAAAATATTTTTTGTCCATGTTTGTTCTAGTGGCTTTTTATGATACTATAATGAAAAAACTCCAATACAAACTTTGTCATCCAACACAGTTTTAATTAGCAAAAATTAGATTGATCATGGAATTATTGTGTTAATATATGTGTCTCCATAATTTAAAAAGTCTGTGTTTTTCTTTTTCCCGCCGGTAAAATTCTTGGAGAGGGTCAAAAGAGGCTTGCCCCACACCATCCCTCCACAGTGAAGCAAAATCCATTGATTCTCAAACCCTTGAAGATCAGTTTGGGTAAAACCGTGGCGGGCATTCAGGGCAAAATTTGGGAGGATGGTTTCGGTAAAATGTAGAGGCCAGTTTGGGTTCATTGAAGGCTGGTTTGGGTGTATTCGATAAAACATGCAATGCAAAGTAATGGATATTGTAGACATAGTTATGGACAAACTCCAAAACAAATGTAACCGGGTTCATATGGCTCCACCTGTATAAACATGTGCTTTGTTTATTGTTTCAGGGTCACAGGTCAGACGACTTGTTAATATTCATAATTTTATGAAAAGGCAAAATCTCACGTGATGGATTTATTTGGTCAGAATCTAGGGAAAGGTATCAAAGTGCAAATGACATTAAAGTGTAAAATTGTAGGGATCGACGTGGAAACTGATAAAGTCGTGAAAAGAAAAATGTCTTATTTAAGATCTAAGAAGGAAACTGTGGTGGAAAGTTCTTCCATGTTCGATAAAAGGAAAGAAAAACATAGTAGAATCTCCAGAATCTCTCTTTATCAAAACCAGGGTAGCAAATGGACATTTGAAGAAGTTTTGAATTTAGAAATTCACATAGACAAGTGTACTCCACTGTGAACATCCTCGCATAATAATAACTCTTTGGCCAGCCGCTGATTTGTCGCGGTCCTCATAAGAGAAGGCCATCATTCCCCCTGCACCCCATCCCCTCTTCCCCTCCTCTCCTCCCAGCATTCAGATATAAACTGCTTAATAGTGTCCCTCACTTCCTCTTTTTCAATTTCTTCAATAAGCATTCCTACCCTCTCCCTCGTGTCCCCCTTCATCCATCTATCCTTTGTTTCTTCACCCCACTTCTGCATTATTCTTCCAGTAAATTTTATTCTATGAGGTATATACTGTGGGCATTCCAAGAGAAAATGTTCCAGGGTCTCCACTACTCCAGAGTGGCACATTTGGCATCCCTTTTCCCCATCTCTCCCAATTTTTCCCCGAAGCTCCAGTGATCTTGATCTCAGTTTGAACAGCAGTGACCCTCCAAAGGTGCCATCTAGGTACTTCTCAAAAGCTGGCTTTTCTTTATATTGTAACCCCTGCAGTGATCTTTTCACGCTAACCCCTGCTCGCCAGTTTCGATTGCAATCTTCCATGACTCTCTCTTTGACAAACCTTTTGCCTTCTTTCATTCCTACTTCTATGTTTGTGACCTCTATAGAGTAATTGTCCATTAGTTCCCTCACATGTTTTGACCACCCCGTTTCTATATTAGAATTCCAAATGGTATCGAGCATCAATTTGCACCACCGGTTGTCAGGCAGGTTTCTCAAGTAGTTAAAGTAACACAGTTTTCCCAAATCTACCCTGTCCTTGATTTTCATCCACCCAAGCTCCCCCTTACTGCTTCCAAAGCTGCAGCATTACTCGACCCTGTTATCCATCTGCCGGCATCATTCTGAGTATTTTCCAACTTCTTAATAACGGTTTGGTTTAATGGAATCACGTCCGTGCCATACGTTATACTTGGTAAACCCACCCTCTCCCACAGTGTTTTCCCCACAAAAACCTTATTGAAACTATTTTTCCCTAAAAGTTTTAGTTGGTTCAGAATTCTTTTCCCCTTCAGAATCAGTTTGGCTGAGTAATTTCTGTACACCCCTCTTCCCGTTATATTTATGCTTACCCCTAGATACTCATACTCTCCCGTTTCTCCTACAGTGATTTGTTTGCTTTTCCCTTCGGGGATTGAGAACTCCCCCACTCTCCATCTCTTCGTCATATCTACCTTGCGTCCAACGGGTATTACCTTGCTTTTATTTTCATTTAGTTCGAGCCGCCAAGTGTTCCCATATCTACCAACAATTTCCAGCAGTTTCTCTAGCCCCTGTTCAGTTCTAGACATTAACACCATGTCGTCCGCAAAGAATAAGCCTGGTATCTTTATGTCTCCAACATTTACCCCCTCCGCACTCTGAATTAGTTCGTCCCCTAAATCTTTAACATACAATGCAAACAAAATCGGTGAAAAGATACACCCCTGCTTGAGGCCTATATCCATAGGGACTCGTTTTGTAGTGATACTCCCTAGACTGAGTTGGCTTTGCACATCTGTATACAGTGCTTTCATGATTCCCACAAAGTCACCCCCAGTCCGATGCCCTCGAGCTTTCGCCACATACCTTCCCTCCACACTCGGTCGTACGCTTTTTTCACATCTAGAAATGCCAGAAACACCTTTTTCTTTTCAGCCTTTGTTGATTCTATCAGTTGGGTGAGTGTAAATAGGTGATCAGTGACTCTTCGTCCTTTCCTGAAACCATTTTGAATTTCTCCTAAAAAACCTTTCTCTTCAATAACTTCCTCTAGTCTTCCGTATATGACCTTACAGAATACTTTTCCGATGTTACTACTAACTGATATCCCCCTATAGTTATCTAGAACTTCCTTATCCCCCTTTTTGTGTATGAACGACACCTTACTTTCCCTCCACTCTCTGGGGACCTCTTGCTTTCGCAGAGCCAGGTTGAAAAGGTTTGTCAGGACTTCAATAAGTGCCTCCCCTCCATTTTTGAGGAATTCGTTCGGAATTTCATCAGTCCCTCCCGCTTTACCATTTTTTAATTTCGAGACCACGTTCCGCACTTCTTCTGCCGTTATTTCGCTACATACACGATTGGATAGGTTCTCCTCCACCAGTGTATTTCTTTTTGGTGGGGACCCACTGCCCCATCGCCTATCATTTATCTTTTCCCAGTGCTTGACTAACTCTGAAGCGATACGGCCTTTATCTTCTGTACTTTCCCCATCCACTTTGATACTCTGCACACTACTTTTCCCCCGTTTATTTATCCAGTTCCAAAATACGTTTGAGCATATAAGATTGCCTTATAAAAGCCATAATCAATGTGGAACATAAAGAAGACAGCCAATGCTTCAAATGGGCAGTTATGTCTGCCATGCATCTCCCAGAAGGGAGAAATTCGCAGAGTGTATCAAAGTAGAAGGCGACCTGAGATACAGATTTAGATTGGGCAGGAATAAAGTTTCCCTGGCGGTTATGAAACATCAATCATTTCAAAAGTCGGAATCCAACTATTGCTATAAATGACTTGGGATACAATGATTCGGCTCAAAAGATATTTCTGCTGATTGTGAGTTCACACAAGAATCGGTTGAAAACAACAAATTTAATGTTGATTTTGGAGGATGACAATCAACATTATTTTTGGATTAATAATTTAAGTCACTTATTATCAATTAAGATTTCTGCACATCACAGAGAATGTTTCAACTGTCTAAATTCATTCAGCTGCAAATAAACAGAACATCATGAGGAATATTGCAATGGAAATACCTAAACCTAATACTTTCATCAAATTTAAAGTTCACACTAGAAGATTGAGAGTACCTTTCATCGTGTATGCCAGTTTTGAATGTTTCACAGATAAAATGAGTTCATGTCAGCCCGCCGATAGTCAGACTATCAAAAGCACATACGGTTGGGACATTGTTTCTACATAAAATGTTCTTTCAATGAACAAAATGTTCAAATGATGATAATGGCATGGCTCAAAAATTTTTGGAAAATTTAGAATCTCAAATCAAAAAGTTATACGAGCAATTCAAAACTCCCAAAAAGATGATAATCATCATCACGCCACAGCAAGAAAATGATAATAATAATAATAACACTTTGGCCAGCCGCTGATTTGTCGCGGTTCTCGGACGAGAAGGCCATGGTTACCCCCGTACTCCCAACTGCCTCCCTATTCCCACGCTCTCCTCTCCTCCCAACACTCGGAGACGAACTGCTTGATGATATCCCTTGTCCCATTCTTCCCAATCTCTCCGATTAGCATATTAACCCTCTCCTTTGAGTCTCCCCCTAACCACATGTCCTTCATTCTCCCATCCCACTTCCCCATTATAATCCCAGTGAATCTCATTCTTTTAGGCTGATACTTTGGGCATTCTAGAAGAAAGTGTTCCAGGGTCTCCACCATGTCCAAGTTACACATCTGGCACTCCCTTTCACCGTCTTTCCCAATTTTTCCCCTCAGCTCCAGGGATCGCGACCTCAGCTTGAACAACAGTGACCCCCCAAAGGTGCCATCAAGGTACTCTTCAAAACCTGGCTTCTCTTTATCACGCAGGCCACCCAAAGACCTCTTTGATTTGACCCCCTCTCGCCAATTACGGTTACAAGCCTCCTTGACCCTTTCTCTGACGATTGTTTTACCCTGGTTTGCCCCAACGTCCAGGTCCGAGATCTCCAATGAGTAGTTCTCTACTAGCTCCCTCACTTGGACCATCCACCCCGTTTTGATATTTGAGTTGAAAATTCTCAGGAACATTACTTTACACCATCGGCTGTCGGGGAGATTTACCAAATAATTAAGATAAGCGGGCTTCAACAGGTCTATCCTGTCCTTGATCCTCATCCACCCAAGCTCACTCCTGATTGCTTCTAGCGCTGCGGCATTACTCGACCATAACAATGTGGCAGATTATACTTGCCTGAAGATTAGCAGACAAACAACGACGTGGATTCGACAGATTATATTTTAAGATCATTGTATTACAGCAAATGCATTTTCTATCAGTCAACTGTAAACTGGATGTGTTGTATAAAATTTTATATAAAAATAAACTGAATCATCGTTTCAACCGCTAGTTCTGTTTTTTTTTCTTTATCAAACCCACCCTATACCCCGGGAAAAAAGTGGGGCGAAACGACCCACTCTCAAAATTGGGGCGAAACGACCCGGGGCGAAACAACCCGGGGCGAACTGGTATGGGGGCAAAACGACCCAGGGGCGAACGGGATTTGGGGCGAAACGACCCGACACCGCACCTCCCACACCTCCGGGACTTGGCAAGGCCCTGAGGTGTGGGAAGGGCAGTGCAGCCATCTTACAGAGATCACTAACCCTCAGAAATCTGAAAAAATGTGGGTTTTAGGAATTGACTGTTATGGTAATCATTACTAAGATCAGGGTGGGGCTAGATTTCGTCCTTATTTTTTTAGACGAGCAGTAGGCGAGCGATTAAATCGCTCTCCTGCAAATGCCAGGCCTGTACAGGATAATATTGCTTGAAATAAGTTATTTGAGGTTATATCTGGGGTAAAGGCCAAGAATAGAGGACCGCGCGATTTTTAAGACATCAAAACATCTTTTACAACTCTTTTGGAGCTTCTTACCATTCCAAGACATGTCCTACACAAAACTAGCCCAAAACGGCGATACCCACTGACAAATATCATCACTTTTAACCCTTTTTACATTCCGTTAACTTTATTCTCCAAACAATTTCAACAAAACCTGCGGTAAACAGGTACGCGATTCTTTGTTTTTTTCCGCTATCGTGTATACTCCATTTGATCGGAGTATACAAGGGTGTAATTACAATGGGAGAACGAATTAGGGTAAGTTTGGGATGGATACGGGTTAGCTAACCTGTACCCAACCTAAACTGACCCTAGTACGCAAAGAAGGCAATGATTAGAATACGGCGACCAATGCATTAGGGTCAGTTTAGGATGGGTACGGGTTAGCTAACCCGTACCCATCCTAAACTGATCCTAGCATGCAAAAAGGTAATGATTGCTCCCCTGTGACGTCACATCGAAACATCCACAGCTCCATTTCAGAACGCAATCAGAAATTCATTTTGTTTCAAAAACCTGTCACAGAGAAATGGGTCAAAAGTGATTATTTTTGTGAGCGGGCATCGGTGTTCCGGGCCAATCCTGTGCAAAACATGTCCTAGAACCATAAGTAACTCAAAAAAATTGTGAAACATGTTCTATTCTCCTAAAAAAACGCGCGGTCCTCTATTCTTGGCCTTTACCATATCTGGTTACATCCAAGTGGTGATTTTTGGGCTGTAAAAGGCACATTTGAGTGTGCTATGGAATGTCACATCTGTAAACAATTGTTCACCAAACATTCAAAAGCCGAGAAAGTGAGAGATCACGATCACTACACCAACAAATGTCGAGAATCACAGTAGTTGCAAGCTAAAATATCAAAGTGCTAAATTATGTTCCAGTGATATTTCGCAAACTGCCAGATTATGATAGTAATCTGTTCATGGAGAATCTCAGCGTTAGTGAAAGTAATACCCAGTGTATCACAAACAACAAAGAATAATACATTTCTTTCACAAACTATGTTTCATAGACAGTTTTATATTCATGTTTGCCAATTATGAAAAACTAGTTAGCAAGTTAGTGAAGGATGAATTTAAAATTAAGACTGAACACTTCGCAACTAAGCAACAATTAGCATATTGAGGAAGGGAGTCTATCCATATGATTATGTGGAAGGTTTGGAACAATTCGAAGTCACCTCATTATGTAACAAAGAACACTTTCATTCCTGACTCTACAATGCCCACATTTTGACATCAATTATGAGTACGCTCAAAACGTGTGGACATTATTCAACATGCAAACTATGAGAAATTACCTCGATTTTTATCCGAAAACTGACGTGCTTCTCTTGGTGGACATGTTCGAAAATTTTCAAAAGGTCTGTTCTACACATTACAATCTAAATCCTGTTTGGTATTACATGGTTCTCAGAGTGGCTTGGAATGCTCTGTTGAAACTGTCAAAAATCCAGTTGGCATTATTATCCAGTGTGAATATATTGCTCATGATCTAACGAGGTGTCAGAATGGAAATTTCAAATGGTTCAAGAAACAGGAAGAGGTGGAAAAGTGGAGACATTGCCTGTGTCTTTCAGAAGTGGAACTAAATTACCCAGAGGAATTACCTGATGAGCACAATGACTATCCATTTGTACCTGAAAGTTTGAAGTGAACAGAGTGGATCAACTCATTCCAAATTTAAATGACATTCATAAATACGTGGTCTACTGTGAAAATTTGAAATTATACAGATATTATGGTATGAGACTAGTACATCTACACAGCACATCATCCAATTTGACAAAGAAGATTGTATGAAAAAGTACACAGATCACAACACTCGCTTAATACTGCTAGACAAAATTGATTTTGAAAGATTTTGAAAGAGATTTTTTCGAACTCTTGAACAATCGCATTTGCAGAAAATCTGTGGAAAACATCAGGAACAGGACCGACATTCATCTCATCATTTCGGAAGCAATGGCTAAAAAATATGTAGGGAAACCAAATTATGAACATCGAACTATTTTCATTGAAAATCTTCTGACTGTGCACATGAAAGGGATGCATTTGACGTCCGACAAACCGGTGTATTTGTGATCGTGCATTTTGGATATTCATTGCAAGAGTTTGATATAGCAATTTCATTACAAATACATCAAGAAAAATATGACAGTTCGATAGCCAAGCTCTTGTTCACCGACATGGATAGTTTAGCTTAAGGGATAGAGACATCAGATTTTTATGAGGTCACATCTCAAAACATGTCAGAATGGTTCAACATGAGCAATTATCCCATCAATCACGAAACCAAGAATTTCGTCAGGAGTGAATAAAAAGGTGCCTGGGAAATTCAAAGATGAGAGTGGGGGAAGACACATCACAAAATTTTTGAGCTTGAAATCGAAGCTGTATGCTTACATGGCAACTGATAAACTGCCAAAAAATATAAGAGGTGTCATTAAAAACAACATCACTTTTCAAGAGTGTAAAAAGTGTTTGAGCGTCGACCATTCCACAAATTGATGAGCATGATACAAAGCGATAAACATGGTATCTATACAGAGATAACCTATAAAGTTGTCTTAATGGCTGATGATGTCAAGAGAATTGTAAAACCATATGGAATAAGCACATTAGCTTATGGTCACTATTCCACGAAGCCACAGACAATTCCTGAAAATTGAGAGGGATTAGATGAGTACACAGCACTGCAGATTGATAAGGACATCGAATATATAGAAGATAAACAATAAAAAAGAAATTTAAAAAAAATGAATAACAAACCAAATATTTTTTGTTTGATAGAAGAGAGAGAGAGAGAGAGAGAGAGAGAGAGAGAGAGAGAGAGAGAGAGAGAGAGAGAGAGATATCAGTAGAAGGTGTTATTTTACCAGACAAACCCTTATCCAATATAGATTTGTTAGAAGCAGTCAAAACATTAAAGATAAAACATTTTCGAGATGCCTTTTCTCGTGATGCATTACTCAGTAACAGCTGCAGATGAGAAGAAGAAGAATTCAGAATTTTGAATCTAAACAAATCTAGACGATTTCTTAGATGACAGTACTCACTGGATGGATTGGTTAAAGAAGAAAATGACAAAAGCAATTATTATTTCGATAGCTATGGGATCACATCACCTGAAGAATTGAGGAAGTATTTGAAAATTGCCCCTCTATTACAACATGGAACGAGTACAGCCTCTGGGTCAAGTGTCGCAAACACTTGTGTCCATATGTTCTCAAGAGATGGTCTTTGGGACACCATTTGCAAGATGTTCTCAATGATTTACATTGATTATATTTTTTGTATCTGTATAAAGGAAAAAAAATAATAGAATAGAAAGGAAACAACAAAAATGACAGTCGATAAATTTGGAAGAAGTGAAGAAGTTTCTACAAAAAAGAGAAAGACATGCATTGAGAGTGTTTGTGGTGGAATATCCGAGAGTTACTTGAATGAAAATTTTGTCAGGAGATACGAACCTCGACAAGAATCATTGAACATGAATTCACATAAGCTTTATAATCTTCCAGAACTGGCAGATCTCAGTGATGCAGCCACTAAAAATAAAAAAAAAAACATAAGAGAGATGCCCATTTCAGAAGACACTTGAGAAATAATTACATGGATAGAAACATGAACATCGAGATAGAATCGAATTTACCCAAACCTACGGATCCCAAGAAATGCGGCATCTAAGATATATGTAGGTGCTAGAGAATGAAAGATCATCAAGGCAATGTCCAAGAATGAGTTGAAGACCAATTTGGGTGCCACGTGAAATAAGAAAAGATCATCAATCTATCGAAAATCGAGGACAGAGATTTGGAACTGACTATGGTCAATAAAGGCTACGTGTATTCTGCCCTGTCAAAATCTCAGACCTATCTCAAAATGAACGTGGACCAATTCTATCTGAACAAAAGATCGGGAGGAGTGATGGAGGCTGGAATTGAAAAGGGTGGTAACAAGCTATTTGGTCTAGAGACTAAACCAAAATTTGGATCGAGTGATGTCAGCAGAGACTGCATGGATGACACTAAATTGTGGAAAACTAACGATGGATGGAAGGTATGCCAGGCATGGGGGGTCATAGAATCACGAATCTACTGGATCCCATATACATAACCAATGCCTGCACTCTGACCACGGTGGTGGAAAATACATCTGCACAACATGATAGGTTATGCCATGACGACTGGAGGAAAGATCATTCAAATGTGTTTGATCTCTCCCGACATGGTGGACGAGGCTAGAGTCAACATTGCTATGAACAGTCCAGAAAATGAAATCTATAATGTTGACAAGCTGGAGAATCAATATTCTAGTGCTAACATATTCACCACGTCTTTGCAAGTCGAATTGGGAGATTAATTTCAAGACCATTTCATCTAATCAACTGCAACTTCTATGGCATCTGTTGATTGAATACAATCCTTTGAATGAATAAAACATGCATAGATTCATGGAGTGTGTGCCCCTCTCTCACCCACCCTTCACTTTCTCACATGCATGCTACACAAGCAAGGGAAAGGGCGTGCACAAAAATAGCTTTTTGTAAAAAAAAAAAAAAACAAACAAATAAAACAACTCCATTTTGTATTTATAACAGATATCTTGAATTGATGTCCCGGCAGATGCATTTCAAAAGGAAGATTATTACTCCGTCTATTGACCATGTCTGCACCCTTTTTTAATGAATTGAGTTTTTGTTGAACTGCACACTTTACAGATGCTTCAATGCATCTTTATTATATGTCATGTACACTCTATGCATAATATTAACTGTGTTCGTAAACTTCTTATATTTTATGCAGAACATTTTTTAAATATTTTTTTTATTTTATATTTATTTTTTTATCCTATTTATATATATTATTTTTTCTCACATCCATTGCCAACAGTTAATGGAACGATTGGCTAGCTTCTTGTCAATCTTTTTCTATCAGGTCATTTTTCATCTCCTCTTTGAGAATCTAATGCATCTTGGTTCTTATTCCTTCTTTCAGAGTGTCGAATTTATCTTTTTTGCTGAGAATGTGAAGATTCTCATAATCAGATATCCGTCCATCTCTCGGCACTTTGGAAATCATGTTGCATACAGAATGGAGTTTCACATTATTAATGCTTTATATTCTTTCCTCTCTTCAAGTCTAATCCATTTGTGTAGGTACCGAAGGCACCACCATTCGTGGGTCATAGATACAATCCTTTACCATTCATTTCAATTCAAAACATGGCTCCTCCCTTTTTAAATACCAACTGCTTCCAATTATTCTTGTCACACCCAAAGTAGGTTGTCCCAAAAGAGCACTGATACCAAAAACCAATAATATGGTGTTTGTGAGAATGGGCAATGCTTTGGTATCCAGTCCTGCCAACAATCCTAAGAAACCGCCTTTCATTTTTAAATCTGTTATGTGAAATCACATTGACACACATTCTCCTCTCAGATCCAATAAATCCAATCTCTCTACTAGCCCGTTAGGATCACAAGGAATGATCATTGTCGTTACACCACCGACACCCATTTCCATTTCGTGGTCTGATGTGATCAATGCTTTTTGTTTGTCTCATAAAGTTTTCACAACTTGTTTCCATTTATAACTTTTGCTCAATTTCAGTCTTTTATAGTTAGGGTCATTATTTCTTCTCATGACATTCGTGTGGATCAAGATCTCACTGTAAGTCTTGAGATCCTCTTCACTATAATTATTGGGTTTAGGTCTGGTCAATGTGAGAAGATGCCACAGTCATCCTGTTCCTGCGAACATGCGATCACCATCCACAATCAAAGTATTGCCTTCCATTTCCCATGTAGAGATTTCCATTTGATTCTTTTCGAATACCGAAAGTCCAATCAATGTTCGAGGGAACCATGTTACATATATCCATGTAAGTTTAACTCAGATCTCCAAACTCGATCGTATCTATGGTCGTTGGTGTGGCACTGATCGTCGATTCCATATCGGTCTCGATTCCTTCTATATTGAGAGAACTCGGTGGTGGTGACTAACAGTGAGGACTGTAATCATACTGAGGAGGGCGAGGGGATATGGGATACGGTGGTGTATCATAAGATCTGTAAGGAGTCGGATGAGCGGGAGTACTGTTTTTTCTAAAAGGTTTCAGTTCTTTGACGATCTTTTTGTTTCGTCTGTTCCAGAGTTTCTATCACAGGTTTAAATGACTTAGTCGTATTGTGTTTCAATTTGCTATCTCCCATATGTCTCATCATATCGCTCTCTTGAATATTTCTCTTCTTAGGTTCTTTAATTTTTTAAAAATGACATTTTCTTTTCATTTGTTTTCTTTATTTTTTCAATTTAAAAAAAAACAGTTAATGAATTTGAATTTTTTTTTAAAGTTTTTTTTCCTTCTTATTTTATTATTTCGGAATACATTTATTTTAATTTTTTTTTATTTTGGTCATCCCATTTTTTTCTGGCACACTCCGAAGGAAATAGCAACTTTTCCCTCTTCAATCTTCCATTCAGTTGAAGAGTTTTGTAAGAAAAATGCCAGTGCCACCTTTCTGACATTTTTAAGCCGCTGACGATTTTTTTATTATAAAATCCTCATAGGGTTTGCACTGATTGGAAAAATGAACCGCATGGAAACAAATTGATGTTGCAAAAAATGCAAAAAATTTTTGGTCAAAATGACACCCCTGCTAGAAATTCCCGACTAATCTCCCCGTTTTTCCCATAAAAATCCAGTGGTTAGTCTGAGGGTTTCTTGGTTTGACAAAGCACAGAAACACGTGAAAATAAACCTAATTTTTTGTGCCATAAATTAATAGTAACGTCTTGACATTTTGGTGCAATTTATTGAGAAATCAATTTCTTTTTGTTTTCCTCAATTTTTTTGGCATAGTAAAGTCTCGGCATTTTAGTGTACTTTATTGCGAAGTATCTAAATTTTGAAGTGTGCACGAAATACAGGCGAATCTGAACGATTTTGAAGGATTTTCAAGGTACACAGATATTGCTATGAAAAACGCATAACATCACGATTGATTCGGGAACAGCTATTCTGGCACACAAGGAGAGTGGTGTGCTAGAATACACATACCATAACTACTTGTACCAATATCTGTCGAGTCACCCAGTGCTTATTTGATTGCATGTTGCAGAGATATTGGTAATCACAATTAACATCGTCTAATGCATTCCTAAAGACCATATGTAAATTTAAATGCTCAAAAAAACGGGGCCAAATATTTGGAAAGGTGGCGGGTCAAAATTTTGAAAGCAGGGCAGACTTGCATATCAAAACATATTGACCTGTATTCAATACAAGGTTTGATGTATGAGGTGTCCAAGAGGTGCAGAATTTCAGTGGTGGGGTTGCGAATTAATTGAGTTTGTTTCAATCAAATCATTCAAATACAATGTACAGTACACAACAATGTATTTCTACTTTCTTCAAAACCCATTTCTGATTCTTTATAGAACACGTTAAGGGGTCATCCAACCTAACTTTGGTCAATTTGTTGATATTTTTCCCAATGCCTCAGAAACAGATAAGAGAAGTAAGGAAAGGCAAATTATATATATCAAAATAATGAGTAAAGTGCATAGAAAAGGTACATAGAATTTTTTTCTGGAAAAAAGTGAATTTTATGATTTTGAAGAAGATTAATTTGCCAATGGCATAAGTAACGAACCGGTAAAACTACAAAATAATCGGTAATTTGAAAGCCTCGTCCTCAATATAATGATAACATACTACAGACTCGGAGAAAGCATTTTTTGACACACACTCTGTCATGTTTGAATGTAATAACACCAAAACAAATTTTGGATGCTCCAGATGTGGCCATGTTTCAATGATGTTTATTCCGGTCATGTGATTACGATGTGGTTCTTGCAGAAATACTCAATTTGGGCAATCATAAGAATGCAAAGACGTGATCACGCCCTTTATTTGTTCGAGACAATGTATGAGCAGATTTGCAAACAGGTGACAGCAAATACTTGAGCTGTTAATGTCATAACTGCAAAATATGGTTCGAAATGTTTACAGGCCATCTGGACTTTTTTGTTGACAAAAAATCTGAATTATTGCGCACTAGACAGACAACATGAACCACCTCTAAAAAAATAACCAAGTGCATAAAATCGGGATGATACACATAAAATAAGGCAGTATTCATAACAAAGTAAGCAGAATGCTTCAGAAATCACTTTTTCACGAAGTATATTCCAAGTGACCTGGAACTATATTGAGCGTGTTGATTTCCCCTGATGTTGTGAAGTTATTTACTTCACAGTTACCATGGATCTTCGCCACGGACTGTGTTGATGTCGATTCAAGATGGGTTGAAAATGATGCATTCGCACTTTTAAATAAGGTGCATTTGGGTGAAGCTGAAAATTTAGTTTTTTCTTGCAACCAACCATACTAACACAAGCGTCGATCAGTGTCTTTTGTCATCGTTTTACACTGACAAATGTGACAAATGTGACAAATCTCCTTCACCAGAAACTATCTCCCAATTTGCATATCACAATAAACATAACCGCTGTCAGCGTAACCGTGTAGTCAAAACCGAAACGAATTATCGAATCCACGCCCAAACTTAGCTGCAATTGGCTTTTAAACAAATGAAATACACGAAATATTCGCAATTTCTTCATTATCCATGTCAAGTTACTTTTTAACCAGACCACATGCATGCAGTTTCGTTTGTCGGCATCAAACTGATATTGTTTGTGGTAATTACTAGTACAAGAAAGCGAAAGAAGCCAAATATTTCCCATCATCTATAAATTAATTAAAATTGATAATTCCTTTTATTTTACTGAAATTATGAATTGATAAGGTGGGGGTGTTGCGATTATGATGCCCCAGACCTGGAAGTTGTAAAATCAAAGGTGCATCTAGGGCCGTGCAGTGGTGACCTCTGTCCTCTTAGTCTTAGTCTTACCCATTCATCATTACATGTATCAACATTCTCCCTTGTATCTCAACCACTGCTACTCCAATTTGAAGGATATTTGATGTTGTGGTCGAGCATCATGGGGAAACAATGCCTGTCTGGCGGCTGTAGCATGTGTTTCTTCCCACATTTTTTTCAGAGTTGTGGTACTTTTTCACTCTTTTGAGTTACAAATTTTTGTTTATAACTAGTTGATTTGTTACAATTTGTTGGAGAGTGCCTGCCGATACCCTCAAATATATTGCTACAAAATATTTCTGGTGAAGAGTTTGTTCCTATTACTTATCAAGCAACAACCTAATGAATATTCTGTATAAAGCCACCAATCTGATATTTGACACTTTTACAGGAGCTGTTATGAAGGCTTATAGAACTCAAAATGTTAATTATGGCAGGACTTTTCTATTCACCCATTAATCAATAAATTAAGTGTTATAGTTGGAAGTAAGAAGCATGAAAGGTCCAGAACTTAAAGTCTAAAAAGAATGTTTTGCAATGTAACATGATTTTTTGCAGATACACTTATTTGGAGGGTTACCTGTCTGATAGTGTTTGGAAATGTGTGGTCAGGATCTGCAAAAAGAAAAAGAGTTAAACTTTGAGAAAAAAGGCATATGCCTTGAGTGCCGGAGGTAGAGTCATACAAGGAAGAGAGCCCCCCCCCCCCCCCCGGGAAATTTTTTTGTGTCAAATGGAGCTCACTTGTCACCTTTTGGGGATTGCTTTGTGTACTGCATTCTTGAAAAAAATATGTGAGACCCTCTGGATGTGCCCTTCTGATCTCAATATGCCAATAAGCCTCCTTGGGGAAAGTACATGCAATAATGGTTATGTAAGGTTGATTTGATGTGTTTTGAATAACAATGTACTTTAAAGTACACTAGATGGTTTATTGCAGTGACAGGTCACAGTTACCCTTATTTCTTCTCCAACAGATATCATGAGTGTATTGGTGTCCAAGAGAAAACAAAGCTGTTATACTTATTGATAAACCAGACAAATTTAACAATTTAATCACTATCAAATTGATGCATGGGATAAAAGGGGTTACAGTGCAAGGGGTTTGTAAATTTATTTATTCAACTACAATGTATGACAGTGCAGTGCATTCTACATAGGAGAATATCATAGTTTAGCAGGTGGTAAATGAGAGTTCTAGGACACTTTTCAAAAAACTGTACACGTACACGTACATGTGCATGTACCGCAATAGGGATTCCGCGTTAAATCATGTACAGAGTGTAAAAAAAAGTTGTTTTTACATGGTGTCCCAGAACTCTCAGTTGTTTTTTGACCGTTCAGATTGCACTTTTGATCGTTCAAACAGCCGTTGGCGAACGAGTGAAATTCGACACATCGCTCGGAAGGCAAAAAAGTATGAAAATTTGAAGAAAATGTAAATTTATAAATTTTTGTCGACGTTCCCTTTGCAGATCAGACCATCGATCTATCGTTGGTGAACGCACGCGAAAAACGCTTTGAGAGTTCTTGGACAGCATCAAAAATGCATTTTGAGAGTTTTGAGACACTGACGTTCGCGATCGCGTTCTGAATGGTCGCCCGGCAGTTTTACGAGGGGGTTTTCCTTTCAAAGATCATCGCCAGATTACATTCCCATGAGAATTGAAACCGACATGAGCAAAAGTGATGGTGCGGCTTCAACTATCACCACTGATAGCGTCGCATCGTCTGAGTATGGTGGTAAGAGAGATCTGTTGTATGGAATTTATAAGGATTCTGATGGTAGAACTTTTGTAGGCAACACCGAAGTGCAAGAGGATGACGATAATTTAATCGTTGGTTCGAATAGGTACGAATTAACTCCTGGACTGCGCAAATTGCTCCTTTTCGACAAGCCTGGAGATTACACAGATTGGGATTTTGACAATTACAGCGACATTCTGGTTCAGACCCACGCCATGTTGAGAAATAACGATGTCAGAGAAACGAGACCCAAAGCCAATAGAGGTTACAAGTGGACGAAGGTGGTGAAACCCATATGGGATATGAATAAGAAATTTGCCGAATCGTTGACTGGCAAAGGGGTGAGAACCACTTTTCTTCCAAGTGATTCTAACGCTCTGTCTCAGAGATTGAGATTGCTGATGGCAAGTTGATGTGCTGGTAATACTGGATTAGATAATGAGATAGTGAGCATATGCGACGAATTGTTGAGGCAGGAGGTTTTGAATAAATGCGATTATAAAAGGCTGATGAACGAATCGAAGGATTGATATATATATAATAAGTAGCGAGAACAAGCAAACAAAAAATATATAAAATAAAAACAGTAAATTTTACACTAGAAAATAATAAAAAAGTATTTAAACAACAAATGATTCACCAGTGAAAAAAACAAATATATATTATAAAATAAAAATATGTTGGTGATAAAGAACAGGGGATACGTCAGAACTTACGTTCAAGGCAGTTCTGGCATCGTCGATTCTATAATGCGAGCGTTCACGAGCGATGCAGGTAGAAAACTCACATCGACTGCGTTTGAGGTCAGTAAGAAGATGGCTTTGGATGCTGATAAGAAAGCCGCTTCTGAAGCTAGTGGTAGGATAGCTTCTGTGGCTGGCAAGAGGGCAGCCGATGCATTGATCAACAAGTTGATCAGTCCGCCAGCGAAGCGAGCTATGTTAGAGCGATCGCCGAAAAGTTGGAAAGATTTTAAGGATGCTGTGGTACCCATACAAGATTTAGCCAAAATGACGAATGGATCTGGATTGAAGAGAACTCGCGACGGTGTAATATAAATAAAATAATAATATTTATAAAAAACTGAGTTTGAAAAAACATAAAAATTGTGTTTGAAAATCTAAAAATAATAAAAAATAAAAAAGATGAACATTAGAGATATGTCTTGGAACGACGCCGCGACTAAGAGGTCGAATAATGAGTTCTTTCCCAAAAGCACAAGAGGCTTGATAGTGGGAAAATTGAATTGTGGAAAGATCAAACTGTTGATGAATCTGTTGTCGCAATTTGGCTGGTTGGATTACGACAGATTATTCATGTTTGGCAAGAGTTTGTTTCAACCCGAATACAGATTGCTTCGAGAGTGCATGGATCATAGATTGCCAAAGGACGTCATAGCGACGTTCCGGATCCTAGAGAATTGAAATTGGAAGATAAGAATCTCATGATTTTTGACAATCTGCTTTTGGAGAGACAGAACTGATGCAGAATTATTTTCGATTGCCCAGACAAACGATAAGGGAGAACGCTATTTTACTGTGTCTCTTTTGCCAGGATTTCAAGAATCTCAATCACATCTACGGTGATCACATCGCAAACGACATGAGGGTGGCGGAATTCAGGAGATTCTGGAGATTCTGCAAGAGGGTTTGGGATGGAGGACTTTACAATTTCGTCATGATCGATTTGACTAGCGAATTTAATCGCGGAAAATATGGGTGCGGTTTCAACAAGTTTTATGTTTCTGATGATAATAAGATAGAGAGCGAAAACAAAAATTAGAAAATCATAAATCAATAATTTAGTTTTGAAAAAATAAAATAAAAAATTAAAAATATAATGTTTGAACAAGGAGAACTGTTAGAACGGATAGCCAAGAATACAGCTGCAAAACAATCCATTCAAATTGTGGTGAGTGGCAATTTGACTTGATTCGCTACGAAATTCGAACCTTCCATCGAATTGAATAGAGAGAAAAGATACGAGATGGTGTTGGTAAATCTGGAGACTTATTATTCCTTTCCCAACGTCACCAAAAAGAATAACTCGTTCAAGTATTCCGATGGAGTGGATTGGTTGGATATTCGAATTCCCAAAGGAAGTTACGACATAGACACATAGACAATTTGAACAATTACATTCAGACACGAATGAAGACAGATGGAAAGGGAAGCAACAAGATCAGATTGGCTCCCAACCCTAATACCCTACAGACGATGTTGGATTTGGAAGATAATTTTCGAGTGGATTTCAACATGGACAATTCTGTAGGCAAGATGCTGGGATTCGATTGAAAGATGTATCGAGGCCATGCGGCATCTGAAAATATGGTCGACATTCTCGCAGTCAATAGCATTCTGGTGAACGTGGACATGATTGCTGGAAGCTACGTGAATGGTAGCGCTCAACCGACAATCTATTCCTTCTTTCCAAACGTATCGCCGGGTTATAAAATTGTGGAATGACCTCGAAATTTAGTTTATCTACCAGTGATTTTAGACACTTTGTATAGTCTCAAAACCACTTGATGGATCAAAATGGTGAACTGTTAGATCTTCGTGGAGAGAAGGTGATGATATGATTTCACATAATAGAAATATAAAAATGCAAAAAAAAATAAAAATATTGCGTATATATATAAATAAGAAAATAAAATAAATGCAATATTAATTTTACAAAAATTATTCAATATATATAATTATCATTAAAACAAAAAAACAATTGAACAAAATATATTTAAAAAAAAAATATGACTGAATACGTGGTTAAAAACATGAACATATCCAAAGGACAGAGGGAGAAACTTAAGAGAGCATTCAATCGAGATGAGCCGGTGAGATTCAAATTCACTTACAAAGATCTGATGAGTGACGGTAACGATCGAATTGCCTGGACCAGAACTCAAAGCAAAAGGATGGAGAAAACAATTCGTGATAGAAGAGTGTTGAGGGTGAGATTGAGTCCCGCTCAATTGAAATACAATTTGAGAATGAAAGGCGGTTTCCTACCACTATTGGCAGGAATCACTGCAAAAGCATTACCCTTTCTCGGAAAGACTCTCGGCTTGGGAGCCCTCACTGGACCCGTGAGTTCGGCAGTTGAGAAATTAATGGGTGGCAGCAGACTGTTTTGGAATAAGGGTGGAGCCGTGTGTCACATCCACATAGACGACAACAGTGAAGGAGTGTATCTAGAACCTGTTAGAGGTGGCAACTCTTTCAGTGGAAATATATATTTTTATAAAAAACGTAATATATCACAATAAAAAGAAAAGAAGAATCGACATCGAAATTTGAGAAAAAAGGAAATGTTACTATAATATATATGGGTTATAGTGAAGAAGAAGAAGAAGAAGAAGAAGAAGAAGGAAAACAAAAAAACAAAAAAAAGTAAAGAGATCTAGAGATGTTCAACCTCTCTAGATCTCATTACTTTTTTTTCCTTCTTCTTCGCTAAAAATCAGTCTCTCTATTGTTTTATATTTTCAAGTCTGTTATTAGCATGTTGACGGTCGTGTCTTCTCCTTTTTCAAAAATGTGTTGAATGTTTATCTTTACTTTTGCAAGTTTTTTTACATAAGTGAATGTGCTCTCACCACCCAATTTGTTCACGAGTTCGAGAGAGATTTTTGGATATATGTAACTTCCGTAGGGTAACGACAAATCGTCCTTGTCGAATTCACTGTCTTCAGTGACGATAATGTTCTGTAGATCGCTTTTGCACTTGTAAAACAAATCGGGCATGGTTTTTCCCAATTTCAAAGGCATGCTATATTTGTCGTATTTGTGCTCTAAACCCTTCGTCTCGACCTTGTTCAATTTGATGGCATCATGTCATTGTAATCTATAGATTTTACAACCGAATTTCTTACACGTTTCGACTCGTTTCAATTTCAATTCGCATCTTTTAGGTGTTGTTGTCATGATCGATTTTTGGTTTTTTGTTTTATGAATTATTGCAAATAATATATATTTTCGAATT
This sequence comes from Pictodentalium vernedei, assembly GCA_031216915.1. Lineage (NCBI taxonomy): Eukaryota > Metazoa > Mollusca > Scaphopoda > Dentaliida > Dentaliidae > Pictodentalium > Pictodentalium vernedei. Next base: position 463,838,921 of record CM062297.1, read on the forward strand.
TTGTATTTAAATAATAATTTGTTAAAAAATTTTTTTTTTTTTTACTCTCTATATATATATAAAAAGTTTTTTAATTTTTAATTTTCTTTAATGTGAAATTTTTTTTTTTTCTAAAAGTTTTTTTTCTCTTTATATATAAATAAAAAGTTTAAATTTAACATCCTTTTTTTCTCGTATTAATTCAAATTTTTTCATGTTAAGGAACATAAAAAATCGATTAATTTTTTATTGTTTTTTGAATTTTATGTTTAAATAATAATTTATTAAAAAAAAGTTTTGTTTTTTTCTCTTTATATATATACAAAAAAAGTTTTTAATTTTAATTTTCTTTAATGTGAATTTTTTTTTACATATATATAAAGACTATTTTAAAACTTTTTAACAAATTAATATTTAAATGCAAAATTCAAAAAAAAAATATTCTTACAAATGAAGCAAACAAATAAAAAAATGGAAAATTTAAATGAGAAAACTGTACCTCAGTTAAACGAGATGAGTAGAGAATTAAACATTCCACATTTCACAAATCATAGAACCAAATCAAAAAAATTGAAGTCATACAGGAATATCGTTTGTGAAATGATGGAAAGAAAAAAATCAAAAGATCGGAAGTGAACAAACTTAAACAGACTCAAATTGCAAAAAAAAAAAATAAGCCAATGAGTTTCGGTTGCGAAAAATAAGAAGATGACTAAACGAAAAGCCATTGATGATGAACTTCAAGTTTCAAAAGAAAAAAAAAAACTAAAACGAGTGATGCAGTTCAGAATCTAAACGAACAAGATATATCGAACGAAATTCGATGAGCAATCAACAAAGGGAAAGGAGAAGAACATGTAGCATGAGTCATCATGGAAGCACTCCAATCGAATCCCGTAGAACAGGAGAGTGCGATCAAAGGCATTTTTAAAACTTTTCGACGTGGTTCCCTCGTTCAAGAAAGTCGATCCAAAATTGTTCATGGAATGGGTGAAGAAAAAAGTATTGGATTTGTTTCGCGAACACATGAACGTGAGACAAAAAATTAAGATGATACTCCATTGCATGATGAATAAAATTGACGTGAATTCCGGTGAGATCATCATGAAAAATGCATATTTCAAATCTAATGTTGAACCCGTATTTCGAGGTTCAGATTTATCAGACGTTTTCGAAATGTTGAAAGACAAGATGTTGACGTCTCTCGTGAATTATCAACATGAAGGTAGTAATTGGACGTTCGATGAGGTGTTGAAACTAAAAACGATTCGTTGAAAGCATCTTCCTACGTGGAATTACCGTATTTCTTAGCTAAAAAAAAGCTGTGATCAACGTGAGAAATAAAGATGATCAGTGTTTTAAATGGGCAGTCACCTCCGCTTTATACCCTGTCAAAATCTATCCCGAGAGATTTCTCTTTACGAGGAGACTTCTAAAAATCTCGATTGGACCAGAGTGACTTTTCCAATGCAGTTAAAACACATCAAATGTTTCGAGGCTCAAAATCCCACCATAGCGGTGAACGTCTTGGGATACGACGATGGAAAATGAACGATCTATCCTCTCAGACAGACTTCGTATCTCGCAAGAGAAAAGACGATTATTTTATTATTGATTTCGAATGGTGACAATCGTCATTATTGTTGGGTTAAACATCCAAGCTGATTACTGTCAAGCCAGAGAAGTAAACATAATGTTTATGTTTCAACTGCATGAATGCATTTCACAGCGAAAAATCGTTAGCGAAACATCAGGAATATTGCAACGAAAATCAAGGTGTCGCCATCGAAATGCCTGAACCCAAAACCATCGAGAACTTTCAAAATCACAATAGAAGGTTAAAAGTACCATTCGTCATGTATGCCGATTTCGAATGCCTCACCATAACCCGACGCTCTTCGAAGTTATGTCGAAAGATATAAAAAGCCACACGCCTTCGGGCTATTGCATTTACATGAAATGCGCTTTCAACTCGCATCATGACATGGGTCCCATCATCTACACGAAACAGTGCGATGTCGACGACGTGGCTCAAGGGTTCGTGGAAGAGTTAGAATCGAAAATTCAAATTTTATACAACAAATTCAAAACTCCGGAGAAAATGATCATCAGGCGAGAGCAGCAGGATGAGCCACCAAATGTCCCATATGCAGACAATCGTTCAACGAGAATTCGAAGGAAAATAAGGTCAGAGACCACGATCATTACACGGGTCTGTATCACGGTGCGGCTCACAGCAAGTGTAATTTAACATATCGAGACTCTGTTTTCTATCCGGTGGTATTTCACAATCTCTCAGGTTATGACAATCATCTGTTCATGAAAACTCTCAGCACCACCGATGAAGAATTAAACATTATCACGAACAATGAAGAAAGATACATTTCCTTCATGAAATGGAAGCTCATGGAGAAGAAAAGCGTAATTGACAGAGAGACGTTGGAAGAAAAAACGAAACCCATTCGTAGAGGCATATGTTTCATCGACAGTTTTAAATTCATGTCGACCACTCTGGAAAAATTAGTCAATAACATGAGCAAGGATAAATTTAAAATTACAAGCGAACACTTCAGAGAATGAGTAGACGTCATGTTGAGGAAAGGAGTCTATCCTTACGATTACATGAATGATCTAAAGAGATTCGACGACACCGCACTACCTTCGAAAGAAGATTTTTATTCAAAATTATACAAATCCAACATTTCCGATGAGAATTATGAACATTCCAAAAACTTGTGGAAATCATTCGATATGAAAACCATGAGAGATTATCATGATCTCTATCTGAAGACCGACGTTCTGGTTCTGGCAGACGTGTTCGAAAATTTTCGAGACGTCTGTCGTCGAAATTACGATCTGGATCCGGCTTTGTATTTCACCGCACCCAGTCTGGCATGGGACGCTCTGTTTAAGACCACCGAAATCCAATTGGAATTATTATCTGACGTGGACATGTTGCTCATGTTCGAAAAGGCTGTGAGAGGTGGCGTCTCGATGAGCTCTCACAGATATTCTGAAGCTAACAATCCCTACATGAAAGAAGGTTTCGATTCAGAACGATCGAATAAATACATACAGTATTGGGATGCTAATAATCTGTACGGTTGGGCCATGAGTTGTCCTTTACCGATTGGAAATTTCGAATGTGTGATGGAACCGGAAGAGATGCAAACATGGAGAGACTATCTTTGCATTCTAGAAGTTCAATTGAACTATCCACAAGAATTACGTGATCTACACAACTATTATCCGTTAGCTCCTGAACGAATGGAACCGATCGAAGAAGACGAGGAAAAACTCATTCCCAATTTATTTAACCAATGTAAGAACGTCGTCTACAGCGAGAATTTGAAACAATACGTCGATTACGGGATGAAATTAGTCGACATACTTTGCGTCATTCGATTCGACGAAGAGCCTTGGATGAAAAAATACATCAATCTCAACACAAATCTCAGAATTCGAGCCGAGAATGATTTCGAAAAAGATTTCTTCAACCTCATGAACAACTGTGTGTACGGTAAATCGATGGAAAACATCAGGAAGAGAACCAACGTTCAACTCGTCATGTCTGAGAAAAGAGCTAAAAAATTAGTGACGAAACCCAATTACAAACACCGAACCATATTCGACGAAAATCTAGTGGCCATTCCAATGCAAAAGACGCACCTGAAGTTTGACAAACCCTATTATCTCGGACCGATCATCTTAGATATCAGCAAATGTACGATGTACGAGTTTCACTATGATTACGTGAAACGGAAATTTGATGAGAAAGCCAAACTACTGTTCACCGACACAGACAGTTTAGTTTATGAGATAGAGATGAGAGACGTCTACTGAGATATATCTCCGGACGTGACCACGTGGTTCGACGTGAGCAATTATCCCATCGATCACCCGTCCAACATTCAATCGAATGACAACAAAAAGGTGTTGGGTAAATTTAAGGACGAGAGTGGCAGTAAACAAATCATCGAATTAATGGGTTTGAGACCCAAATTGTATGCTTATCGTCTAGAAGATGAAGAGATCAAGAAGTGAAGTGCAAATGGGTTAAAGCGTGCGTGGTGAAGAAAAACATCTCTTTTTGAGAGTATAAAGATTGTTAGGAAGTGGTCCAGTGTATAAGACTATGAAATCGATTCGAAGCAACAATCATGATTTGTATACCGAAATAGTCAACAAGATTTCGCTGATGGCCGACGATGATAAGAGATTCGTGTTAGATGATAAAATAAGCACTTTGGCACTCGGACATTGGACTTTGGATGTAATTATGGATGATAGAATTCCAGATAGGATTCCAGATATGATTAAGGATGATAGGATTCCAGAAAATCAAGAGGAATTAGACGGATTCAAGATTATGGAAGTCGATAGAGACATCGAGAGAGTTAGTTTAAAAAAGAAAAAGAAAAAAATATAAAAAAAAATAATGTCATTTTAGTGAATTATAATAAAATAAATAAATAAAAAAAAAATATACACATTTATGAATAAGAAAATAGAGATATCCGTAGAAGGTGTCATCTTACCTAACAAATCCCTATCCAACATCGATCTGTCGAAAGTAGCAAAGGATTTGAAAATCAAAGATTTTCTAGGCATGTTTTCCAGAGATGCCTTGCTGAAGAGAAGACCTCAACAATCGGAATGCGGAATTTTAAATCTAGATGATTTATCGGGTGAAGGCACTCACTGGGTGGCATGGTTCAAGAACGGGAAGAAGAAGAATTATTATTTCGACAGCTACGGAATCTCACTGCCGAAAGAAATAAAGAACTATTTCGATGAATCGATGGTTCGTTACAACACGGAACGAGTGCAATCGCCAGATCAAGTGTTTTGCGGTCACCTGTGTCTCTACGTTCTGAAGAGATGGTCGGAAGGAGATCGGTTTCAAGACATTCTCAATGATTTATATTAGAGAGAGATTTTTTTTTATAGTATATATAAAGGTAAAAAATTATTTAAAAAAAATATAATCGAATAAAAACAAAAAATAAAAAATAAGTGAAATAATTCATTTTTAATAAACTGCATTTGAAATATATTTTTAAAACAAAAAATCCTCAAAACAACATACCAGTCGATAAGTTTGGTAGAAGTGACGATGAAAGTCGACCTAAAAAGAAGAGGAAGACGCTCGAAGTCGGTGATGGTTATGACATTGCTAACTTGGATGAACGTTACGTTCGGAGATACGAACCTCGAGAGGAACCTTTGAACATGGACGATAAGAAGCTCTACAATCTTCCCGAGCCGATAGATCTCGCAGATGCAGTGACTAAAAAATATGTCAACAGGGGGAACGCGGATTTCAAACAAATCATGCTAGATAATTACGTGGATAAAACTATGACTGACGATCTCGATCTAAAATCCAAACGTTTGGTGAACGTCGTGAATCCCATAGATTCCACCGATGCTGCGACCAAGAAATATGCAGGCGACTCTCACACATAATTCAGCAAACATCTGAGAAGTAGATACATTCAGAAAACAATGCAATCGGAATTCAACGCCAATTCTAACAAGATAACAAACGTGGCTACTCCCACGAATCCCAAGGACATTGTGACCAAACACTATGTAGATCTGGAACAGAGAAAGTCTGACAGACGAGAAATGAAATCGGATCTGAATGCGGGATTCAACAAGATATTGAATCTGTCGAAGGTCGACAACGCGGATGCAGACTCCACCGTGGTCAACAAGGGCTATGTGGATTCCACCATGATACGATCTCAAGAATATGTAGAATCGCAAGTGGATGATCTCTACCTTAACAATCTGGCGGAACCATGGAGAGTGGCATCATCATGAATGGCCAGAATTTATTTGGTCTCGATCACGATCCTGAATTCGATTCCAGCATGGTCAACAGGAAGTACGTGGATGGCAACTCGGTCTGGAGAAAGGGCAACATCATGGAAGGTAAACTAGACATGGGCGGACATGCGCTCACGAATCTACCAGATCCCGTGCACATGTCGGACGCCTGCAACCTGATTTCGGTGGTGGAGACAGTCAAATACGCCAGGCAATTGATCACCGTGTGGGCAGAGGAGACCGGCACGTTAGAGGAGGGAAAAGCCGAGTGGTCTTTCGGAAACGGAGGTAGCAGATCGCAACATGGTCAGGTGGGATATCCCATGCTGTTGGGAGGCAAAATCATTTGAATGAGTCTGGCTTCCACGGATTTGAATAAAAGAGCGGTCGTCAATCTCACGGTGAATGGAGTAGAGAGCGATAAGAGATACAGCATCGAAAAGACCGAGAATCAACACTCGAATGTTAGCACGTTCGGCACGCCTCTCAAAGTGAACGCGAGAGACAGGATTAATTTCATTATGAAAAACCAATAATCCCGAAGCTGCCACGTCTGTGGTGAGCATACTGATCGAACTAGATCCTCTGAACAAACAGTGAACGCATGGAAATAATTAATTAAAAATAATGAGTGATTATTAAAAACAAAAAACCAAAAAAAAAAGTCATGAGATTTAGAAAGATGTTCAATCTCTCCAGATCTCATTACTTTTTATTTTTTTGTTTGTTTTGTTTTAATACGTTATTTCTCATAATGTTTCATCTCGTGAAATTGGATCACTTATCTCGAAACATGCGCCAACACCTATTTTAGCATTTTGAAGAGCTTTTATAAATTCTCGAAAAGCAGTCGGTCCTCTATACGTCAACGTGTCTAAAAGTTTTCTGGTTTTATCTTCTATCAAGATTTTACTTTCGATTTCGCATCTCATATAATCGGTCAATATCAAAGGTTCTGTTTCGACTAAAGTGTCTAGAATTATTGCTAGTGAATCTTGCGAAATATTTTTAATCAAAACACGTCTGTTTCTTCTCAAGTATACTCTTTCTTTATCATTCATTTTTATAATTATTTTTTAAATTTTTATTTATATATTTTTTTTCTTTTTTTTTTCACACACGTCTCTCATCGAATGATCGGCATCTTATTTCCATCTGATTCGAATTGTAATTCTCTATCCGACTGGACTGGGGCAAAGGCTTCGGTTTTTCTCGGCATGTTCCTATTGAATTGCATCTTGATCTGAATGTCTAAGATGCTACTCTTGAGTCATTCGCTCTGTTTACTGATGTCGAATACGAACATGGGGTACATCAACTTATATTCACCAGGAGATATATTAGGGTTGCTTATCAATTCGTCTAGACTGTGATACTTCTGTCTAAAATCTGCGGTGTCACCATACAGTCTGCAGATATCGTTTTTGTTGAATGACACGTTGTAATCGATTGCTGGATATCTCATGGCGTTCAGAAACATTTGCATGTTTCTCAAATTGCAGTGATCGAATAGCGATGCATTCTTTTCCTGAGACCCGTCCCTATCAGTCAGAAATGCAACCAAGTGGATTTCACGGTCAATCTCCAATCGAAGTGATTCGTGGAGAGTGGAATGCTAGCCAAGTCGCACTGTCTCATTCTAAATCCCATGGGTAATTTACTCTTGGATTCTATGATCTTGTAGAGACACGTTTTTTCCATGATCGAAGGCTGCACGTGTGGAATGAGCCACGCTAACTTGTGCAGAGTTAACTTACCCACATCTGTCGTGGGGAGTCTCACTATCGCATTGTCGTTTCCCTTTCGAATCAATGTCAGATTGTGTTTGAATCCATACATGATCTTGTTGTAATCGTCTGCGAATCAAAAGATGTGTTTCAAAGGTATCCTGAACGAAAATGTTCCTTTGGGTCTGGACGTCTTGACGACATAGTCGAATATCGTGGCGGCGCCGGCGCTAGCAGGGCCAATGGTGTCTTTCATCCACAACTGGTTAAGTCCTCTGAATTTCGAAAAATCATCCGGATACGTCAAGAGTCTGAACATCGTGGTGACCTGACTGGGATGGAACACAGATTCTATCTCTTGTCCAGATAGTAAGTATTTTATATTACTGAATAGATGCATGATGCCATTATTGGCTAGAGTAACTGTGTCGTCGTTGGCGTAGTTGGTCCCATCTTCCTTGATGAGACGTCCCTGCACCACTATGTAACTCTCGCTAGGATGAACGAATAGATCTTGGGTTTTGACATTGATTCTTATCTCTCCCGCATTGTTCAAACTTGTTCTGGTTATTGGTTCATATTCGTGAACCTCGTATTCTTGAATACTTTCATCTTTCACTATGCTTTGTGCGATATCGAGTATATTTGCCATTTTTAAAGGAATTTTTGTTTTTTCTTTATTAATTTGCTTGCTTTTTTATCTAAAAATAGTTTTAATTATTTTTTATTATTATTATTTTTTCTCTCCTTTATATATATGTGTAAACAAGAAAATGTTAAAGAGAGTAAATAAAAAAAAATTTGTTTTCTTTATTAAAACTTCGTCTTCTGCAATTTTTGTTCGTAAAACTTTCCGATGGTCTCTTCACCATCTAAAGCTTCGATTTCGTAAGTCACCGGATCTGTGTGAAATATTCTGATTATCACGAAGACTTCTGAGGTCCATCGAGGAGTGTAACACTTTTTGACGTGCTTCTTATAAGCGTAGATTCTCACTCGATCGCCGACTGCAAATTTCGGCGGTCTAGACTTCTTTCTGATCTTAGATCTCTTGGAATATAGATTCGCGTAGACCCGTTTTTCGTTTCGAGGATCGCTAGCTTCCACGGGAGTCATCTTGATTGATCTATGTCATGTGTTGTGTAATCTTTGACCAGACCATTCAGAGCATATATGTATTTCTTGGTCGAATTCGCCGTGAAGTACCTGTGCATCTTTTCCTTCATCGTTCGATTTCAACGTTCCATGATGCTAGCTTTCTCTTCGTTTTCGATCGTGTAGAGGTCGACCAATCGACGAACGTCCTTGTTGTAGAATTGCTTTCCCTTGTCCACCCATAATTTGTTCGGTTTTCGAGAAGACGAGTCGAACACGCTCTTCAGAGCCTCGGCGACGCAAGGTCCCGATTTATTCTTCAAAGCTCTGATCCAACCATATTTGGAAAACACGTCAGTGACGGTCAATAGATATTTGACGTCCTTGTTCCACCTCGAAAACGATCTCATGTCGACCAAGTCGGCGGACCAAATATCGTCCAGACCCTTCAGGAACACCCTTCTCTTTTGAAATTTACGCACGATGGGTTTGTGTAACTCCTCAGCCAATTTGCTTGTCAATAATCGTTTCTTCTTCTTTTCTGAAGCACTTTTTTTTTAACACCCCATCCGAATCGATGTTTCGCACTGATCAAATTGCCGACCAGCAAACGTTCTATCTTCTCTCTCCTGGTCGGATTCGATATGCCTCTCAATTTTGCCAACATGTTTTTATCGCAGATGTTGTTGCGAGTCTTGGTGTTGGGGTGTCTGGCGTAGCACAGATCATGATCATACACGGCCGCGTCCACCCTATTCATGGGTTTGCTCCAAGAATTGGGAGTCAGATCGGCGTTGAGTCTCTTGTTCAATTTCGTTCCAGGTCCCGTGAAACTGTGACCCGGCAGATGCATTTCGAAAGGTAGATTATTGATCATTTTATTCATGACGCCTTTGCCTCTGCTCATTTTTTTTTTTGATGAATCGAGTCTTGATCAAACCACACACATTGCAAATTCCACGAAGCATCTGTCTGTCGTTTTTAGTTCGTATTTCTCGAGAATTACCCGTCTCAGTAACTCTCTTACACTTTACGCAATACATTTTTGAGAGTTATTTAAATTAATTTCATATTTATTTTTTATTTTATATATAAATTTAATATTTTCTTTTTTTAAAAATTCTGTTCTTAGTATATACATATATATTATTTTTTTTCAATCGCTGCTCTTGAGTTCTATGAACTTACCGAATTCCTCCCTGACCTCTTTCCTCCCCCTTTCCACGAGAGAATCCTTCATCTCTTCCTTGATGATCTGATGAGTCTTGATTCTCACAGCTTCTTTCAGAGCATCATATTTCGTTTTCTCGCTCAATATCGTGAAGTATTCTCCGTCTGATATCCTTCCGTCTTTCAACGCCATCGAGATCATTTCAGATATCGTGTTGATCTTAGAGTTGGCCAAGACGCAAATCTATTCATATTTCCTAGCCTTCAGATATAATTTCCTACTCAAAAAGTTTCCTAGCGTGCTAAACAATCCGGCGGCGAGAGCCACTCCTTCTATGGTCAACACGATCGGAACGCCGATGGCGGTCGACAACAATCTGATGCCGGCTGCGTGTAAACCCATGGAAATTGTGATGAGTGTCGTGTCAACCGCATTGACGAATTTCACGAGATGCAAATACTTCTTCCTGAGAGAACAACGAGAATCTCTCTCTTGAGTCAGATACAATTGGATTCTACTGATTTGATCGATGCGATACCTCTCTCCTCTTTCTTTTTCTTCTGGCGACGGTGCCATTGGCAAAACGCCTCGTCGTCATCTAACGTCGGATACAATTTATTTCTGGTTCTCATTTTTTATGTTTTTTCTTTCTAATATTAGATAAAAATTTATGTGTGTATTTATTTTTTTTATTTTCTATTCTCCTTATTTATATCAACGAGAAAACTTAGACATATGCTTCCTCCAGCAATAATTTCAAGACGCATCCCTTGTCTTCTAAAGTCAGACTTCTACGTGCCAATTTCATTTCTTCCAAATTGGTGGGCTTGTCTCGCCCCTTACAGAAGACTAATCTCTTCCAAAACTAGATCACGTTGTCAATGTGAATGCATTCGAACGACGGTTTGAAATACTTGAGGACCATATCTTCCCTTTCCATCGTCAGACACGAATGATCCTCGTGATCGAAGTCTAGATGATCCCAACACCCAATGCATCGTTCTAATAAGAGGCGACCTAGTTGATCATTTACGCAGATTGCGTAGGCTCTCATCAGCATTTTTAAAAGAAACCTTGCTCTCATAATCTGGGAATCATTCATGATTTACGTATATTTTATTATCTATTTCGATTCGATATTTATTTTTTTTAAATAACTATTTATTTATATATATATTTTTTTTCTCTCCTATATATATCAATCACTTTTTTATTTCCTCTCGACAAAACCGATTTTATTACGATTCACCTCACAAAACTCGCGAGGTGAATCGGCAAATCGTTTTCGCCGATCGGATCACAACCTCGACCGTCTGGAACGCGATCGCGAACGTCGGTGTCTTAGAATGCTCAAATCGCATTTTTTGACGTACCGGAAGCCGAAATCGGTTTGGAAATTTTTTTTTTAAAAATCCTCGATGAGTAACTACACTTTACACTCACTTTTCACCGTTGGCGAACGTCGAGAAAACGTTTTGAGATCGATTTTCCTGTCCTAGAACTCTCAACCGTTTTTCGCCGATCGGATCGCACCCTCGACCGTTCGAAACGCGATCGCGAACGTCGGTGTCTCAGAACTCTCAAAACGCATTTTTGATGCCTCCAATAACTCTCAAAGCGTTTTTCGCTTGCGTTCACCAACGATAAATTGAAGGTCTGATCCCCGATGGGAACATCGACAAAAATTTATAAATTTACATTTTCTTCAAATTTTCATACATTTTTGCCTTCCAAGCGATGTGTCGAATTTCACTCGTTCGCCAATGACTGTTTGAACGATCAAAAGTGCGATCCGAAAGGTAAAAAAACAACTGAGAGTTCTGGGACACCATGTAAAAACGACTTTTTTACACTCTGTACTCGATTTAACACTGAATCCCTATGGCGGTACACGTACATGTACGTGTACGTGTACAGTTTTTTGAAAAAGTGTCATAGAACTCTCATTTACCGCCTACTTAGTTTCTTTCCAAACCACCACAGTGACACATACATTTTTATATTGGGAGACACTCTTTTGTCCTTCCTTACTTCTTCTGGTGGACTCCTTCACGTTGACCTTTGTTGAACTCCCCAAATCAAAACATAAACAAAAGAAAATGTCTGCCTTCAATCAGTGAGCACTCCACTTATAACATTTGGTCTCAATCTTTATTACTTTCATGAATTAGGAAAAGATTTATTCGAGTATGTACTTCAATGTTTATAGAATACAGCTGTTATTTTATTTTGAGATATTTTATTGTAAAATTTTGTTCTCTTACTTATGCCATAGCAGACTTTCAGGTGGTGCTATTTACACATGGCAGCAGTTCCATGGCAAATTTCAGTTTCCACATGTTCTATGTTTCATTCCAAGCATTTTGGTATATAATTTATTGGGGTTATTCATTTTGGGCCTTTTTAGACTTGAAAGAAAATTACATGAAATTTGACCAAAGTTAGGTTGGACGTCCCCTTAAATGATGTACACAGAAGTTATTTCAGGTTTCTTGGAACATTTTATCTAATTTCTGTTTGAAAATCTTTAAATGTCGTTTAGAAATCCCATTTCTGATTTCTTTGAAGATATTTTACTCCCCAAAACAAGTCTCCATAATTTTTTTTTTCTGTATGTTAGGTCGGATCATACTGTGGTGCTTTCTGAAGCCTTCACATTTTCACACAGACTCGAATTTACACAACACAGTACAAATCTTTCTAGCTTGCTGCTTTTTGTCATACTGAGAGACAGTCAGTAGTACTCGGCTATCTACGTTTTTGAGACTCCTACGGCAATGGGTATGGCCAAAATTTCTCTGATAACAGTGAATCATCCTGAAGCAATACGTTTTTTTTTTATTTGTATACAGAGACACAGACAGCTGTCACATTAAATTTTATCTATTGTTTTAATCTGTTTTCAAATTCATCCTCAAACCAAGTTCAAAGAAACCATTTGCTTTGCAAAGCAGTTTTATACACTATCCAAAGTTAAATTCTAATTCAAAGGGGAGGGATGGGGGTGTTAGGGACTACCTCCATCGTACCATCCACAGTTATGAATTATTAAAATGAAGTGTTTAAATGTGTTTTTAGCCCTTTCAAGACTTCAGAATGGTTCCCCAGGGTATTTATCTCCTAATTTTCTCAGTTCCGGTGGGCCATCAGAAGGCCCACTGAGGACTTTAGGGTTTTTAAAAAAATATATGTGTATATGTATTACTGATTTATTTCAATTTTATAGAGGTCGAATATTCCTTAAGGCCATCAAGTCAGTATTCGGTGATATTTGCTGTCATCCCAAACATGGTATGGCCTATTGACATGGGACATGGGACCAACACCAAATGAGTCAAAACTCATTGGAGGTTCAAACTATGACGTCACTGAGGTCACACTGGGGTCATTGAGTTCAATTTTCAGAATTCCTCGAAATCGCATTTTACGACTCCCTTATGCATTCCCGAAGTCCATACATGTACTTTTACACTCCCAAAACTGGGTGGGGGCAAACATTTTGAAAGTGGATCACGCTCATGTGTCAAGCTTGGTATGACCTATGGACCTAGGACTAACACCAAATAAGTGGTAATTCAATGGAGGTTCAACATAGGGCTGTTGGATTAAATTATTACTGAACCTCCCTACAAATAAAGAAGAGACTCATCCATCGACAGTAGTGTACAAGACGATACCATTTCTGACGTCATGGTTAAATGTGTCGTCTCGCCCTTTGCTTACCATTCGCTGGGGGCCTTTGAGCCCACAAACTTACCAGCCCTTCTACAAATCTCCAAACCAACCCACACACCAATCCATCCAAGGATCAGGTGAATTTGTTTTATTTTAAATCTTCATTGTGTATTAAAGAATTATGTACTTGTCTTTATAAAAGGTATATGAATATTTGAGCATTAAATTGATGATCAATCGCCTAACCCCCCCCCCCAAAAAAAAAAAAAACAAACAAAAAGCCCCCAAAACTCAGATGAGGTAACTTAAACTTATTATACAGAACCAAGTCATTCAATTAATATCCACAAAGTTTCGCCCCACAGTCGTTATGAAGAAAGGAAAGCAAAAGGAACAGAGAAAAAAATGGATTTTGCAGTACAGACAGTCACCTTTAAAATATTTGTCCACGTGATTCCATTTTCCTTTACACATTTATATATGTGTTGGCCATGGAGTTCAGGGGCGCCAGAAGCACGGGGGGGGGGGGGGGGGCATTGGGGGCAGCTGCCCTCCCTGCCTTCCGACCACTGGAGCGAGAGGGGACAGACAATACCATTCCCAGGTTCGTCACTCAATTTTTTTCAATGATTTATTCTCGAAGTAAAGCTAAAATACACCCCAAATCCGTTCTGGAAGCTTTCAAAATTCAAAGGGGGATTTGGAGGAGTTTGAGAAGAGGTGACCCCCCATCCCGGACATTTGGCTTTTGAGACATGCATGCTTCGGCATGTCATGGCGGGGCTGCTAGTGTGAGTAAATGCCCTTTTCCCGAGGTCTGACCCCCTGCACTGAAGTGCTTCCGGCGCCTGATGGTGTTGCTGTGTATTCCACAAAAATGATGATCAATGCCCGAAAAAATGCAACTGATATCAAAATTTGTTATTTTATTGTCTTTTATGATTTATGATAAGGTAATACAAGTTATCTGCTTTCTTTGTTGATGGTATCAGGCTGACAGAAATTATTCTCGAAGTAAAGCTAAAATACACCCCGAATCCGTTCTGGGGGCTTCGAAAACTCAATGGGTTAGTTGGGGAAGTTTGGGAGGAGGTTCCCCTCCCGATGATGGGAGGGGACACCTCCTCTCAAACTCCCCCATCCCGGGCCTTCGATCTTCGAGACACGCATGCATGGGAATGTCATGGCGGGGCTGTTAGTGCGAGTAAATGCCCCTTTTCCCGGGGTCTGACTCCCTGCCCTGAAGTGCTTCCGGCGCCCCTGACCATCACTACTGCTGGCTTCTGCCACAGTCACAAGTATATGCGTCTTCCTCGAGGGAATCCTGGAAGTGGAGCATCGCCTATAAACGAGTTGTGCTGAACTGGTAAAATAGGATCTGGAAACCAACGTCTGGAGGGGGGGGGGGGGGGGTTGCTCAACAGTGATAGTCACAGATGCTGAATGTGACATTTGAACACTGACAAATAATAATAATACTATTGGCTTCTACTACTGCCACCATTATAATAGGGCCCTACGAAGTTTCAAAATTCAATTTGATTCGAAATTAGGAGACCCGATAACAGAAGAAGAGTTCAAAGAGGTTCCGCTTCCGAAACTCCTTCGATTTCGTTCTGGAATATTCCGCTGTTTTGTTTGGTTTGCCTGAACAGATGAGTCACCGACTTGTAATATTTACGGTTGTGATAAGGTGCAGAATATACTATTTACGGAACAGGGAGATTTCATTCGTCATTCGATTCCATTCAATATCGAAATTCTTTGCATGATTCGATTTAAATTTATTGATCTGTCTGAATAATTGAGATTGATAGAGTCATGGTGTTGTAATGGGTATTCATCGTTGCACAATTCCCCCGTTCAATACAGTTCAGGGAGGGGTGGATGACTACTAAAAACAGTGGGACTGATTTTCCAACCAAGAATTGTTCACAACTTCCCAAAAAGGTACACGGAGCACTAGCAAATGTTCAGCTCACGGACCACATGGCAACATCCTGTGGTCCATGGGTTGCATATTTTCTTGTGTTTTTGTACTTAGTTCTCAGAAGTTTAACATATTTGCCGGGTGGAAATTCCAACCCACTCTAATTTAGCAGTAATCCTTCCTTCCTGTACTGTAATCAGATTATCAGAGTTTCAGCATCAAGTCACAAAATGAAACATCCGGGATGTTTAAATACTGTCGAGAAGTAGCAGAACATTTTGCCCTATTGATCGGTTCCAGACACTGATTCCAATTTCTGGGCGTTTCTCAAACCGATAGACACTATAATCGTGATTTCAACTCCCAGTTTGTCAAAGTTGCATGACCGAATGCAAAAAGTCAGAAAGTGCACACACACATATGACAATGCAGCCATCCATCTGTAGAAGGTTAATTGTGGTAAATCGATGTCAGATAACAAAATATAGTGTCCCACCAGATATTATCTTGTTCTTTTAATATATCTACAATCGATAGGGAAAATTATCTCGGGCAAAAACATCACTTATATCTTTGTGAGCATCGATTTTCAAAAACTTTTCACACACATTTTCTACACCACGTTGGTTTACAGAATAAAAACATCAATTCTGTTCTTTTGTGTTGCATTGTGTGGTCTCGAGGAAATAACAGATATACCTTACGCAATATCCAGAATGAAAGTAAATATTTCAACTACTGGTAATTTTCTTTTGTTGGTCGCTGCAACTGATCGAAGTTTCTAATATAAATTGATGCTTTTAATTTCGTTTGATGAGAGAAAATTTTTATTTTATCTGTACGTTTATTGAAATCGATGGAGAATCATACTGGGTTGCGGACAAAACAGCACTTGACCTGTAACAAAGATATCGGCATATTCTTTTCTCTTCGTACAGAACCACTCGGATATTTCCTACAAATGTTTTAACTTAGCTGATGGATTGCCCCCGGAGAGGAACTTGTATACATGAGCAGCATGTCATTTTATTGGATAGATCCGATCCAGTGAGAATATAAAGACGAACCAAAAAAATGTGGATATCGTGTGCAGGTAATAAAAGAGCAAAAATGAAACAAGAAAGAAACTCCAAAACTCGCCCCCCCCCCCCCCCCCCCACCAAAAAAGGAAGAAAAAAAGAACCACATGTTGACTCTTCATTGGGTGGGGGTGGGGGGGGGGGGGGCTCAATCATTACTTATTGTCAGTTCCTTATTCGAAATTCGTTATTAACCGATAAAATCGGTTGATAACGAACGTCGAATAGGGAACTGGGAATAAGTAACGGTTGCCAGGTCCGTCATTTGACACGACTTGCAGATGATACGCGTATTCCTTTTCTTGTACACCTGATGAGGTCACTTTTCGATGAAACGATATTGGTGGATTATGCTGTTATGATTTGGCTAACGCGCCTGGGAAACTGAAAGTCCTTCATAAAGGGCAGTTAGGCGAATCCCGAATTGTTATGCATATTAACTTGCTTGACTTTCAAAGCACGTCTTCGACCGCATCTGCAATGGTTATCATCCGAAAGGCTTGCAAATAAGGCATTCACTTTGTACTCTTCAATGTTTATTTGTATACCCGTCAGTACCATTACCTCACTCTTGTTAACCCTCTGCACTGTGATGTCAAAATACGAAAATTTGAAGCAGCACAATTTTCCCATGATGCAACTAGGAATTTAACCAATTCAGTCTTGTTTGACAGAGCTCCTATGCCGACATTCCCTCTGCGCTTGATTCACAATGTTTCATGGACTCAGGAAGCACAGAAGGTCACCCACACTCTGATATATATCAGTCGTGGCCCATGTTCTGCACTGGTACGGTAGGAATACAATAGACAACGCAATGGTTGGGTCTGATAATATATTGGTAAAAAGTTCTGTCTCTTTCTCTCTCTCTCTCTCTCTCTCTCTCTCTCTCTCTCTCTCTCTCTCTCTCTCTCATTCAACTATTTTCTCTAAAAATTTGGGAGCACGTTCCCCTTGTCTCCCGCCCACCCACCCATGGTTCCTACAGTATAGCCGCCGTGGACTGGTCGTAATCCACGCGTGGGCAGTGATGTCCACGCATGCGTTTTCCATGTAATAAAAACCATCATCAGCAAATTTTTAATTAATCAAGCACCGGGTTGTACTCGGTGCTTCATTAATTAAATTTTTGATGATTATTCCCATAATTAGTGTTTAGAATCTAATGTTATTGCGTCTGTGGAAATGTTTCCCACTCGTGCAAAGTGACTAGTCCACGGTGACCGTATGTTATGTCCCTTAATGTATTTGTGTTCGTTGGGTTGGGGCTACATGTTTAAAATATCAAAATTATGACATAAAACATGGTATAATCGTGTGCCGAGGGATTGTTTTTAATCGGTAATAATCATCGGTATCTCCAGACCCGAAGCAAAAATCTCAAAATTTTCCGAAAATATGGGGAGAGAGATAAACTTTTCCGCCAGTGTTCCAGGATCGTTGACCGCTGGTACGAACTTGAAACTAAATTCAATATATTTCTTAAAATAAAATAATAATAATAAACGAAACAGGCCCGAAACATTAGTTTATTGTTATGTTAAAGAATTACTTTCGTTTAACGCCAGTAATTATTTAAAATAACAATAACAAGATAGTTTAACGACTTCCATATCCACGCCAACTTCTCTGCCTGAAACAGAGGCGCACTGGTCTTATGGTCCCCACACGGCCCCCAAACGTTATGCACCCCAACACCTGTTGGTGCAATAGTTCAATAGTTTAATGCATTACACCATAATTGCAGTTGCACAATTCAAAAACTAGAGAAACAGAGAATTTACTGCACCCAGTAAATTCAAGTCTGTGTGAAAAGGGTTAAAGTATCAGGAATAAACTATACAGAAGGAGAATTTATGGAGGCTTATTTTCAGGAGTAAATTATTTTCAAACAAATCAGAAATGGATTTTCGTTAATAGTATTTACAGATATTCATACAGCAATCAGAACATTTTTTATAAGAAACCAGAAAAGGCATATGTGTGACCAGCATTCAAAGGGTTCGATACACGAATCAGAAGTGGACATTTTTGGCTCTGCCCACCAAGCTGATTGATGAAATACGTTCATGAACTTTTGAAATGCATTAAGGTGTAATGAAATGCATTCCCCAGTCTTTCTGAATAATATGCACTGGATGACCTTGGTGACCTCTTTCAGGCGGACCATATATTGAACCTCCAGCAATTTTTGAATCAGTCGGTATAGTCCCATGTATACACCTACTTTAAAGAAATGGCTCCACCAACTTCAGATCTGTCATTTTTGGACGATGATAGCAAATATTTATTATGATTTAGAAGCCTCTAAGGCAGTCAGCCTACTGTATCACACACAAGGCCTCAAACTAGCTGAAAAAACAAAGATGAGTGCAAACTGGTTGTTGGTAACCAGCATGCCAAAACGAATAGAGATCGGACGATTCGTATTTGAGTTATCGAGCCGACAAAGGGTGCATAGACTCTATATTGGGGATGGTGCCATAAAAAACTTAAAAGCCCCAAGAGCTCGTTTAAAGGCCTACCCTTAAGAGCATCTAGTGCCCTAAACAAGGCATACATAAAATAAGATGGTGGAATCTTGAATCATGGCATTTGCGTAAAGAGTGGCAATATGGCAGGAAGCATGCAAAAGGTTCTACCGTCATAAGTTAAATGATGTTGTTTGATCATTGCGGTGAAGTATGAAAAGGGTTAAAGACAGACCATTTAAATATTCCATTTCATTAATTCATAATTGTGATAAGTGTTTCGAGAGAGCCGCTTACCACTCGGCCCGAAACTTGTTGATCTTGAGTTATGATTGAGAATGAAAAAAAAAAATGCAATGAAAGGTGAAGGGTTATTTATTCAACTACAAATAATCAAGTGTTGTAAGATAGATCTGTATAATAAACAAATTTTCTTGCCACTCAAAGGGTTTTTTTCAACTTGGTTTGGGGATGGAATTTAATTCTGATCTGACAGCTGATAAGAGTAAATATGTGTCAGGCTGTCATCTATAGCAACTTCTCTCTAATTTGATTGTTTACATTATTCTCTTGTGTATATAAATATAAACAGCTATTTCTTTATGATGCTTTTCTGTTACAAAGAAATTAGGGGGGTATAAAAAACTCTGTGGCCCAATGGACCACTCCCAAAGGTTCCCTGATAACATAGCTGGGCCAGTACTTGTGACAGGCTACCAGTATGCCAAACAGCCCCAGGACAGATTATTTATTTATTTATTGGTGTGTAAGGTCACATATTTCTGCATAATGGCTAATCAGGACCACGACAGTTTTACGGGTGGGGGAAGCTGTAGTACCCGGAGAGAACCACCAAGCAACGGCGAGCAACTGTCAGTTCCCCAACATACTAATTCCACACAAGCAGGGTTAGCATTGGTTGAAGACAGGTGCACCATCAACGTGCAGTACGCCTTAATACACAGCGTCATCGTGCCCCCACGTGGGCAATGGGGGTGAATTGTCTTGCCCAAGGACACAACGTGGTTGCCGCAGGTGGGATTCGAACCGAGGACCTCTCGGCTTGCAGCCTGCACCTCTACCAACTCAGCCACCGCGCCCCCCCCCCCCCCCCCCCAGGACAGATGATTTGTTTTTGAGTTATCGTCAAGACAAAATGAAGGGGATAGAAAATATTCATACAGGAATCAGAACATTCTTATAAGAAACCAGAAATGGCATATATGTGACCAGCATTCAAAGGGTTTGATACAGGAATCAGAAATGGATATTTTTGTCTCTGCCCACTAATTTTAGTGATGAAATACACTCATAAACTTTAGAAATGCATTAAGGTGTAATAAAATGCATTTCCCAGTCTTTCTGAATAATGCCCCCAAACTAAGATCTTCAGAGGGTTAAAATATTCCCTTTAAATACTCCATTTTAATCCTTTAAATGGGGGCGCAATGGCTCAGTTGGCAGAGGTGCAGGCTGCAAGGCGTGAGGTCCTCACTCTGTCCTTGGGCAAGCCACTTCACCCCATTGCCCACGTGGGTGCATGGTGGCGATGTGTTCTAAAGCGTACTGCACATCGATTGTGCACCCGTCTTCAACCAGTGCTAACCCTGCTTGTGTGGAGTTAGTATGTGGGGGATCTGACAGTTGCTCGTTGTTGCCCGGTGGTTCTTCCCGGGTACTCCGACTTCCTCCACCTAAAAAACTGTCGTGGTCATCATTAGCTACTGTGCAGAAATATGTGACATTAAACGCCAATAAATAAATAATCCTTTAAAAAATGAGCTCAGTCCAATAAAGGGTCATAAGCTATGTTTTTTCAAGCAAAAATGAAAAGGTAATTAAAACTGAATAGACGTTTCTGTGAATAATGTTGACCGGTTTTCGCTGTTATACTCGCTAAAGGGTTAAGAATCCCTTACTTTGGAAGGCACACTGAAAAGGTGTCCCATTCCACATAGAATTAATGTTAAGAAAATAAAGCGAAAAACATTAAGTTTCTCAGCTGACAGTACCTGCTTTTGCACTCCGGAGGGATGGAACGGCACAAATCAGAGACATTCTCTTAATGGCACTTTGACACCAAAGGTTTCTGCACTCTCGGTGAGGCCGAGATGAGCGCAGTGAAAGACTATAGAACTCCTCTAACAAATTAGTTTTAAACAGTCATAGCACTAACACAGTTAACAGTACAGTCGGCCATGCCAGTATTGCATTGTTACCGGCACCCTGACAGTTTTGTGATAGGTTTCAACAATTATTCAGTGCAGTTTTATTAAAAGGGTTAACTTTATTCTGCCTGAAATAAAATATGTGCAATCCACATTGAAGTCTTGAGAGGGGTTAAAAGCACTGAACTGAATAAGATAGGTTTCAACAATTATTCAGTACAGTTTTATGGAAAGGGTTAACTTTATTCTGCCTGAAATAAAATATGTGCAATCCACATAGAAGTCTGGAGAGGGTTAAAAGCAGTGAACTGAATAATTTACAATTTATTTCCTTGCAAGGCAAATGGTTTCTCTCAATTTAGTTTCAGGAACTAACATCCCATAATGATGACAAGGTCAGATTTCATTTTGACAGCTTACTCCACTGGTGTTTACATAGTCTCCAGTGTGAACATAACATCGTATTGCTTGGGGAGAATTTACTGTATCAGGAAATTGGAGGCTGTGAAAACCCTGTGGCCTACTGGGCCATACTGAAAAAATGTGATTTCCAGCAATTCTGAAAAATGCTCCCAATGACCCCTAGGTGACCTCCGTGACCTTGACCCATATTTTGAACCTCCATCGAGTATCGACTCATTTGGTGTTGGTCCCAGGTCTGTAGGTCATACCATGCCTGAGATATGGGAGTGACCCATGTTCAAAATTTTGGCCACGCCCACTTTTTTTTACGTAAAAATGCATGTGTGTATGTCAGGAATACTTAAGGGTCAAAAAATGTGATTTCCAGCAATTCTGAAAAATGCACTCAATGACCCCTAGGTGACCTCTGTGACCTTGACCCATATTTTGAATCTCCATCAAGTGTCAACTCATTTGGTGTTGGTCCCAGGTCCATACGTCATACCACGCCTGAGATATGGGCATGACCCACTTTCAAAAAATTTGGCCACGCCCACTTTTTTTACATCAAAAAGCATGTGTGTACGTCAGGAATGCTTTAGGGGGTCAAAAAATATGGTTTCCAGCAATTCTGAAAAATGCACTCAATGACCCCTAGTTGACCTCTGTGACCCTGACCCATATTTTGAATCTCCATCAAGTGTCGACTCATTTCGTGTTGGTCCCAGGTCCATACGTCATGCCATGCCTGAGATATGGGCGTGACCCACTTTCAAAAAAATTGGCCACGCCCACTTTTTTCACGTCAAAATGCATGTGTGTCCGTCAGGAATGCTTTAGGGGGTCAAAAAATGTGATTTCCAGCAATTCTGAAAAATGCACTCAATGACCCCTAGATGACCTCCGTGACCTTGACCCATATTTTGAACCTCCATCAAGTGTCGACTCATTTGGTGTTGGTCCCAGGTCTGTAGGTCATACCACGCCTGAGATATGGGCGTGACCCACTTTCAAAACACCCTTACAGGCACCCCTGATACCCCAGGAATCTGAAAAACATAGGTGACCGAGAACTTGTGGCTGTCTATCAGCATGCCAAAAATCAATGAGATAGGGCAATTCGTTTTCGAGTTATCTTGCGGACAAAAAAGTGATGAGAAGACAGAAGACAGGAGAAGAAGAAGAAGAAGAAGAAGAAAAAAAAAAGAAGAAAAAAAAAAAAGAAAAAGAAACCGTGCAAAAACAATAGTCTGTGTGTTTCACACAGACTAATAACAAATAAGAAGAGACATAATAGACATGATGTATGATATAAAGTACTAATGACTTTTTTCTTTAAAAAGGTGATCTCGCTTACAGAAGTATGATAAGATCATGTTAGAAATAATATTAATCGATTTACTATCACCGTTTTTCAATATTTCATACTATTTATCCGAATCATTCAATGGTTTAAATTCTTTGTTTTCTTTTATAATTTCTTCGAACCCCGCTTCCCTAATTTCAACATATTCCCCACAATCCATAACAAAATGTTTTTCGCTCTCTATTTCACCGGTATCACATACTTGGCATCTTCTATCATTTACGAGCGTTGGTTTTTTTTTATGTCTACCCTTTTCTATTTCTAAATCATGGTTACTAACCCAAAGTCTAGTAACCAGTTCCTGGACCTATCGAGATATGGTGAATTTCAGATAAGGTTCAAGCTTGTATTTATTTTTAACTAATCGACACGTTTGTAACTTGTTACTGCCTTTCATTTTGTCATCATTAAACATATCTTTAGTTAATCTTTCTCTATACCGAGATTCTAGTGTATCTTTCGGTCAATTTCCATTACTATTAGTTAACGCATTAGCATCGGACACTCTAATATTAAAACGAGATGACTGAGTCAACCAAGTTTTCGGCAATTTACATTTGAGCGACTCCTTGAATGAGTTGGAGAGGATGTTATCCCCCGATATTTTGGATAATTTTTCGACATATTTATAGAGATGTAAGATGGCGTCGTTCACAATAGGTTATCTGTGAAGACTCGCCCCGTGTTGCGTGATTACATGCTTTTCTATTTAACATTAATATTTGTTTTTAAAATTTCAAGTGGACTTGTTCACGGGCTGTGGTCCGCAAAGAGAGTATTAAGACCAGGAGGGATCATATCTCGCAACCATATAATAAAATAGGTTTAATTAATTTATCAGAAAGTTTACATTTCACACCAAGAGTAAAGTCAAGTGACTTTTTGAGAGAATTTGCAAGGAAAAACATTGCTTTCGATCCTTTTGTACATAAATTCTCTTGAACTTGTTTTGTCTTTCCTCTGTATGTGAAATCAAGACCTAAGTATTAAAATTGATCTACGATATCTAATTTCACTGATCCAATACAAAACGTCGGATCTTTTTTTTATCTTTTCTATTTTGGAAAATCATGCAATTTGTTTTATTAATATTGACACTAAGTTTGTTTTGATTCACATAGTGGTCTAACTTCTGAACACATTTATTCAATCTCGATGGAGACTCTGATAACATTTCAAGGTCATCGCAAAAAGTAGGTGATTGAGTCGTTGTCCATTCACATTACATTAACTGGTGAACGGGACTCATCAAATATCCCGCAAATATCATCAATAACATTTTTAAAAAGAGTGGGAGATATAGGACATCCTTGCTAATTCCAACTGTTGAGATTAAAGGCGGACTCAATCCCACAGAAGCATATATAGAACAGTAACTCGACTCATAAAGAGAGCAAAGAATTTTTTTAGGATTTTCTCACCGATACGCAACGACTTCATTTTCTAAAAAGTGACGACTTATCAACCGAATCAAATGCTTTCTTAAAATCAACAAAAGCCCCGTACATTTAGTTTCTTCTCTTCTTTATATTTATTTGCCAACGTGTGCGAAATGAATGCACTGTCAATTGTTCCACGATGTTTCCTGAATCCAAATTGGCTATCGCTTATAAAATCGTTGAGTTCTAAATACTCATTCAGCCTCGAGTTTATTACTTTATTAAATAATTTTCCGAAATTTTCTATAATTATTAGGATCATGTCGGTCGCCTTTCTTATAGAGAGTTTTTATTATAGACTCACTCCAGCATACAGGGTAATGACCTGATAATAATATTTGGTTAAATAGCTTGACAACGTCATCTATGATAACTGAAACAATAGGTTTTAATAATTCATTCGGAAAGTTATCTACAGCCGATGACTTTTAGTTTTGAGGCTACCCACGAGCTTCTGATATCTCTCTAGCGGTTATGCCGTCATTGTTTAATTTGATATCTGGCTCCTTAACTGCTGCCGGAAGATGCCGTATTTCAGAGTCAGATCTTTTCGGACAAAGTAATGTTTTAAAGAATTCTACAGTTTCATCTGGGTGAAAAGCACGGAACGTGTTAATAATACCCCCAGTACTCGGAAGGATTAGCTGTCTCCATATTAGATAATTTATCAGAGATGCATTCATAAAATTCTCTGCGCTCACGCTTTGTCTCCCGTTTATATTGCGTCTTTATAGAGTGAAATTTAATCAGTAATGTCTTATCATAAGGCCTGTTCTTTATCTCATTTACGACATTTGTCATATCTTTTTTTTAACTGTTTACAGTGTCTATCAAACAAGGGTCCTTTATGCTTTTGTTTATACCTAGAATTTATCACTTTTGATAAAGCTTTATTAATAAATAATATAATTTCATTCAGATCTTGACTGGCCATTTCGGTTCCAATGGGATTCGCAGAATACTCACTTAACCCCTTACCCAACGAATCGCCCGGATCCGCCCGCGTAATATGCAAATTCAGCAGCTGAAAAAATATTATTTTTCGAAAAATTTCAACAAAACCATATCATGTGACCCCTCTTTGGAACGAGCTTGTCGAGCTCGTTCCAAAGAGGGGTCACATGATATGGGTTTGTTGAAATGTTTTGAAAAAAATTAAAAAATGATATTTAAAATAATAAATTTTGAAATCGTCTGGGTTGGGTAAAGGGTTAATCTGAATTCCATTAATCTTTTCTGAACATATGGATCATATAAGGTAGATATGGTTTTTATCTCCGCTCTCTTTACACCATTTTGTAACTTAATTATGTTTTCGGTGGGTATTTTGAAGCTTAGTACTTTCTACTTCGATAACCCTAAAATCGAAATAAACAGTCAGTTGACTATGATCTGAAAATTCTGTCGGGAATTTAGCACAAAAATAGCTAACATCGGGTAGATACCTCTTATTTATCAATACGTAGTCAACAATACTAGCGCCATTGTAACTGTAGCTCGTATAATTTCCGAGAGAATCACCAAATTCCCTGCCATTCACACTAGTCACATACCAAACCATTTGCACATATAGTGAGAAAATAATTGTGTGCCAAACGAATTAATATGCATGAAATTTCGCGAAAATGACCAAAAGGCTAAATGGATCTGATTTCTTGGACAGTCGGTTTATCGAAATGTCTTCTATGTGGACTGCCATTGGCAGTCCACATAGAAGGCATTTCGATATCCAGCTGTCCAGTCCAACTGCCCATGATGTGTAAGATGCAAGGACACATGGTCCTTTCAGTTCGAAAAATAATTTTTTTTCCCATTGGACCGGATCCTTTTGTGCAACAATTTTTGCCAAATGAGCGACAAAGATGATACAAAAAGACCACCGAAATACCTGTATGTGGACTGCCACTGATCGGTCTGATGCAATGAACCAGCGTTCTTTCAGTTCAAAAGTCAAAATTTTCTTGCCCTCCCCACCTTTGTGCATCATTCATCATTCTCCGGCAACACCTTTTGGCCCAATCCGCTCCTGGCCTATAACACCAAGACAATGAGCACAAGTGAACTGACACTGTAATTTTGTATAACTTATTTTCCATAGAGGACAGAATACAATTGTTTTCATTTGATAACTTAATTTTTACATGTAATGGAATGGAAGTTATAAATTTCAGCTCCATGTGAGAAATTTCAGCTCATTCAGTGGCGTAGATAGCTTTACGCGGCGGAGGGGCAAGCCCAAAATTTTCCGACAGTGTAACAACAACAAAAATCCAAACAAACAGAAAGAATCTGTTGTTTACTGCAAATGTACTGAAAATTGGTCTTTTTTACCCCAAGTTTACCCAAAATGGCATGTTTTTATCCCCAAAGCCAGCATTTTAATGTTATTAGGCATAAATTCGCCTGAAAATGGTCCACAAAAAAATCCGACAAAACTTCTGGTGGGGGGGGGGGGGGGGGGGGCGCCGCAACAACGCCCCCCCCCCCCTTTATCCACGCCACTGAGCTCATTATCTCAGACACTGTAGGAGTGAATTCCAGTGTTCCTCCGGTTGAAGAGTTAATGATTGAAGGATTAACATAGTGCCGCACGTGAAACCCACCCTGTCGATGTTTCTCCCGATAAAACAATTATGCCAAGGTGCTAAACTTTGGTTCAATACAACACGGCCGCCGTAGACTGGTCACTTTCCACGGTTGGGCAATATTTCCACGGACGCAATAATATTAATTATTTTAATAATTTCAAATACTAATTATAGAAATAATCATCAAAAATGTAATTAATGAAAAAAAGAGTACAACCCGGCGCTGCATTAATTAAAATTTTTCTGGTGAAATATTTTATTACCTGGTGAACGCATGCGTGGACATCACTGCCCACGCGTGGATTACAACCACTCTACGGCGACTGTAGGGCATATCCGAAGATGTGGGAATGCACCCCGAACGTTGCTTTGGTTGAAGGGTTAACACAACATAAAGTTACAGCTTGGTGCTTATTTAAGCTCTATATACTTCATACTCATAATTCTCACCACAGTATGGAAAAATCACACCAAAAGTATAGGAGAAAAGGAGATGAACATTATAAGGCGTAAAAAGCTAAAAATCTGTTTCTCAGGTCCTCCCGCATGACCTTTTCGCTGCCGCATGCTCTCTTTTTATAACCACAGCAAACTTAAAAAAAATAAAATTAAATGGTTTATGTCTGATATTTTACCCAAGTTAACCCTTTACCCAACGCAGGCGATATCAAAATTTATTATTTTATATATCATTTTTAAAAATTTTTCAAAAACATTAAACAAAACCATATCATGTGACCCCTCATTGGAACGAGCTCAATGAGGTCGTTCCAATAAGGGGTCACATGATATGGTTTTGTTGAAATATTTTGAAAATTTAATTTTTTCAACTGCTCAATTTGCATATTACACGGGCGGATGCAGGCGATTCGTTAGGTAAAAGGTTAATAAAATTGATAGATTCGTCCCTTGAGTGCAACAAGGTTTTAGCATTGCAAAGACTTTTGCACTCGAGGGACGAAATACAACACCACCCGTGCTATTCTGTAGATTATGAGACCTCAAACACAAAACAAACCAAGAACATGAACTTTTGGTGGCTAAGAAATAATTACAGAAATAAGAACTGAAATAAATAAAAAACGCCCGCCCACATGCAATTCTACAAAAAATGGCCCGAGAATCAGAAGATCTACTTTGTCGGGGCCAAGCAGACGTTTAGCAATACAACGGGCCATAACTCTGGAACAAACTGCGAAATCGAAAATTCTTTCCCACATGCAAATCCACATTTTATGATCATATAAGGACCAAAGCTTTGGCGAAAACTTTGGAATGAAAAAATCCGTCCCACAAGAATATTTTCTTTCACTTGTGACCCAATCCACATATTATACCCTACGACGATCAAGTGACACAACCATGACGACCTGGCAGCCCCACAACCTATTCGACACGACTCAAAAGCCAATATTTCACATGTGTTACGCAACGCAAACTACGCATTCGACCCCGAACTTGATCAGGCGACCTCGACCCGACTTGTCGCGGTATGATGGCCCACTACCCACATATTCCAGTCGAGACCCTACCTAAACACGCCTCCTCCCCTTCTAGTCAACCTCCGCGACTTAGTTGCCCAGCACCCTATTCCACCACAGTAGCGGAACAAGGATATCAAAGTTAGGAGGCACAGGTAATTCTAAGGGAGGGGATACCAGCAAATCACTGAAAGGACAAAAACGGATCGCGGTCACTGGCTTGTCATATATGATGTAGCACCTGTAAGACTTCTTACTACCGGTACATCTTTCGGGGAGAACCATGAACCTAAGTCTGAGTATGTCAACTTACCATCGTAGTCCTGTCTGGGTTCGTTGCCCCAGTAGCCTAAGATGGTAAGTAGTCTTACTGGGACTAGTCGTTGGGGGTCTTACTGGGAGAAATGTTTTTATAAAGGTTTTTAGAAATGTGTTGAGAAAGGTATGGGCAGATCTAAGTTGGGGGTGGTGGGACATTGCGAGATTTCAGGGGGGGGGGGGGGGGGGGCACAGCCCCTATGCTCTTCATTGCCCCACCACTGTTCCACCAATCCCGCAACCCACTTGACCCAGTAGTCGACCCGGACTATACCACTCGATCATACCATTCCGCCAAGTGGTCCGTCTCAGAGACAAAACCATGGTGCACTCCCCGGTGTTCCGATCGAAGACCATATCCTACTCCCACATTCACTTGACGTTGAGGCCAAACACACCTATAGTCCCCCCCCCCAACACACCTATAGTCCCCCCCCCCCCCCCAGTGACTCCCACCTTCCATTCAGGGACTGAGACGTTCACTCGACCCAGACGACCGAGCAAGAAACCCAATACCCATCACCCATTCGACCATTCGACTGACTAGCAAACCTATTGACTTGACCATCAGGACCAACTAGAGGGTAGAGTAGGTGCCTGGGTCGACGTATTGGGGCCGAGCACTACTAGAATGGGTAGTAGTCCAGAGTCGGGCGGCCATTTCAAGTCAGTGGGTCAACTAGTCAGTCGAATGGGTGGTACTTCTTTGTTGGTCTTCTGGGTCAGTTGTTCACCTTTGAAACAGGTAGCATGGTCACCTAGTTAAAAGGCAGGGGTACTGGTTCAAGTGGGCGGAGCAGGCTCTCTGGATCTGAGTTGGTTTGCGGACGGATAGGTTTAGTCTCTGAGTAAAAAAAAACACAGTCTACACTCTAAAATCAGTTGGGTTGAACGTCAATCCAAATCCACTGGGTTGAGTGAATATGAACCCAATCGGGTTCATATTCACGCAACCCAGTCGATTTGGATTGACTTTCAACCCAACTGATTTTAGAGTGTAGAATTGACCTCTTGGCCGGGTGCCTGGGTCGAACCATTGGCCCACACCTGGAATAAGCGCCGGAGTAGAGCCGTACTGTTATCAGATCGCTTAATCGCTAATATCACAAGGTCATTGGGTGGAATCGTTTGGACAACTGATTCAGTAAAACCTGGCGGTGGGGTAGAACTATGGTATGATCTTTGGGTGTTAAGATCGGGTGACTATGTCACCTTGGGGGTAGATCAAAGTCTCAAAGGTCCGGTCACACATGGGATCGGGATGAGTAGGATGGTCGTATCGCTGGGTCGAATACTAGGTCGTTGGGTGGTGCGCACCGATCTTCTTTATCGGGCCCACACATGGGAAAGGTGACATGTTAGAATCAGGTCGAGTTTGTGGAAAGGACATATCTCGTCACGGTAAGATAATTAATTCGTCGCGGCGAGGTAAATACTGTCATTGGCCATTTTATCTCAAACTAAATAACACAAGTCAATTTATAATTAATCGCCCTGTCATGATACCGCGACTTGAAACACGCATGATGAGTTTATTATACAGGACATTCTGACTGCTCTTATTTATCTCGCCTCGGCGAAATAATATCTCGCTTCGGCGATATTATCTCGCCACGGTGAGATATTTTTTCGCCAGGCGAGATATTTTTTCGCCCCAGCGAGATATTATTTCGCCGAGGCGAGATAATATCTCGTCGGGATGAGATAATTTATTTTGCTGAGGCGAAAAAATTTATTTCGCCTCGGCGAGATATTATCTCGCCGTTATAAATTGTTTCGTTTCAGTATGCACTGCAAAGTTCGTAAACTAATTTGCTTGTTGTCAATATGTATAAAAAATTGTTATATCTCCTTCTGTGAGAATCCAAGGGAAAAGAAAATGTCAACAAGTCTTTTGATGTCCGCCATCGTTGATGAGATAAATAGCGAACGACAACCGACAGAATTGCTCGTTTCACACATTTTATACACCCGGAACTTAATTAAGCAACCCCTGATTTTTCGGAGTGATGTTAATAGAAACTGTCATTACTTTCATGCTATCTTTCAGATGGCCAAAAGTGGTTGTTTGTGGGAAGAATGGTCTATTGACAAATGAAAGACAACACAATCATGAAAATATGAAGTATTTTAATGGAGCTAATTACACATATCTGTCACTAATGTTTTTGAGGGAAAATGTTCTTTCGACAAGTATAGTGCTGGAACGGTCCAGGATGAAACAATGCCCGTAATTACTGACAAAAAATATAACTTGTGATTTCTTGAACACAATAAGAGTGTCTGGCGTCAGTAGCGAGTTTATCCACACGTGCCGATGACAGCCTACCCCACCCCTCCCCCACCCCTAATGATACCAATGATCCGTCCGATACGGCCAAGAGACAACTGCTGCCACTCCTCAATGCAGCTTCCAAATCGGCCAAATTATTTACAAGCGGATCCTTTGCTTGTACACGACGTCCAATAAAGTCCCGGATGTGTTCTATGGTCTTCAAATCGGGGCTCATTGCAGGCCAAGGTAGTGTTGTAATAGCGTTGTTCTGAAGGAAATCTTTCACTGCATGGGAACGATGTGGCCTTACATTGTCGTCCATGACGAGTAGCCAACGGGTGGTTGTCTAAATGAGGCACGACAACCGGATTGAGAATGTCCCGGATGTACTGATGACCATTGAGATTCCCATGTAGAGTAACCATACCAAGTTTACAATCATGAGAGAGGCATCCCTAGATCATTACTGATCCTCCACCATAAGGAACAGTAGGTCTGATGTTTCTGGGCATATAAGCAGTATTTCTATACCTCCACACACTCATGCGACCATCTGTGACGTGAGGTGGGAACCCACTCTCGTCTAACCAATGGACTCTCCTCCACGTCCTAAGATTCTTGTGTTATCGTACCAAACACCACCCGAAACATCGTCTTTGGTGCTGATCGAACAGAGCTAGACGTTTGATGACCCTTCCAGTGCTTTGAGACGGTTTCGTACAGTTCGGTTGCACAAACGCCTGTTGGGAGCCAAAGGCGTTTCAAAACCCCACTTGAAGCAAAGGGTTCACGCCTAACGAGGCGTGCCAGACTTCGATCTTCCGGAGGAGCGGTCCTAGGGGCTGTCCAGGCCTTGGTCGGTCCTCAACATCGTAGGTTTGTTGATGTTTTCGAACAAGTCTGCTGATGACAGAATGACTATAGCCAAGTTGCCTTCCAATGGCTTTGAATGACATGCCGGTTGCATGCATGCCAACGATTTGCCATCTTCGTGCCTCTGACAGTCTCCTCCTTGCCATGCCAACATTTATCGATAAAAGAAGTAACAAATGTTCTCGTTTGATACCCATCTATTGCATGTGGATGATAGTGCTTTTTGTGACATTCGTGGGAAGAAGGCTTCACGTGGACGAGAGGATGTGTTTGGGGTTCGCTATCAACCAGAAACTTCATGTTTCATTAGAAGAAATGTATGCAAGACATAGCAATTATTAAAACATGATAATCAGTAACAGCAACTCCACCGTCATGAAATATTTCAGGGGGGTGTTTAATTAAGTTCATGGTGTATATTTTCGATTGGTGGTGATTTGTGGATTGTGTCCACCTCGAGTGGGGTGGAGTTTTGGGGCAAAAGGTAGGCCTGTTAGGGTTATCAACTGGCTGTCAGTATTTGTCTTGATATCGCAAGATATTATCTCGCAGATCTTTTTTTGTTTCGTGCGATACTTCTCAAAAATATAAAACCATATAAATATGGGTATCAAAGGAACCGACTGCATTAGCCGGTTCCATTAGTATCTATATTTGTATGGTTTTATTGAGAACGTTTGTTAAGTTTACCACATAATATGAAATTATATATTGAATATTGTTTGGCCAGGATATAAATCTTCTATGTTTATGTTTAGTTAATGTCATGGGATGAAAGAATTGTAATTACCCTTTATTGTGGCTTCAGCTCTTTGCAATACCAGACATTCAAGTGAAGGAGTTGAGCAAAACACTCAAGAATTTACTCTGAAGGGAATAGATTAGAGCCGCTCCAAATATATTTTAAAAGGGCCGATGAAGCGGCCAAGCCACCAGCGAAGGTCTTCCACGAAACTCACGCAGTTATGGCCTGGAACCAGTTTAGCCTTAAATAGTCCATCGACCTATTTTTGGATTCAGTCGGATAGGGTATTTCATTTGGTCGGAAAAGCGAACCTGAAAGGTTCCCTTTTCCGACCATCTGAAATATTCCATTCTTTTGAATTTTAAAATATTATAAACATTCATTTTCTTTGAATCAACGAAAGAAATGACTATCGGGTCAAGATTTGCTTTGATTGGATCTTTTATGGCATCAACACTATGAATGGAGATTAGACACAATCTTATTTTTATGATTACGCCCAAGCCTGACTATAAGCAGGCTGTCATCTGCAGGATGAGGACCCCAGAGGGTGAATTTAGTGATGCTACTCTGCACAGCAGGGTAGCATCACTAGATTTAGCCTTTGTGAACCTCAATCTGAATCAAGGTATCAAGCCTAAACAGCAAGAGGTACCCAGAGGATAAACTGGTACACTGCATGGGATAGCATCAGCAAATTCATCCCCTGGGAACCTCTTTCTGCAAATGATAGATTGCCTTTTTTCAGGCTCGATTATGCCTCCTTTATTTATTTATTTATTTACCATCGACGTGCAGTACGCCTTAGTACATAACGCCACCGTGCCCCCACCCGGGCAATCGGGATAAAGTGCCTTGTCCAAGGACACAGCGCAGTTACTCCTGCCGAGGATCGAACATTTGACCTTTCGGTTTAAATTTCAATGCTGTAACCACTGAGCCACCGCGATCCCTGACTATGCTTCATAGGTCCACCACTTGTGTTAATGTATTGATGTTTTCAAGATGAATTAAATACTTATTGACTGGAATATCTGAAGCTGGGGCAAGGAAGAACATCTTACATCACAGTAAATAAGGAGAGATCATAAACTCCACGAACATCGGGTAAAGAAAAAAGCCTCGAATTCCCAAAAGAATTGGTGGCGTGAGAGCGTGAGAGCTGATGTGAACACATATGCAACTCTACAGCATGATATTAGGTATAAAGTGTTTGATCATCTGAGGATGCCTCATACCAAATAACAGTCATCTGTATTATCCAGTTAAGTAATTAAGTCATTCAATGATTTTTTTTACTCGGCCACTATTCAGAGTACTAACGCTTTTCCGATTTTGATGAAATTTGGCATACTTATTGGACCTTTATTTCTAGTTCTCTAGGCTGCTTTAGATTTTTGATTCTATGCTTTTATCCCAAACCGCGTCCAATTTATGCGTTTTTCTTAAAACTTTTAATTTCAACACCTGTATCAAGCATCCCGCTTTCAACTTTTGCAAATCCCATCTCTAACAAAACCCATGTCTAAAAATGTGGTACCGACCTGAGAAATTATGCCTGATTTTTCGGGTGACGTTATTGGCGTTGACGTCACCAAAAAGTAAATATCAGCCGATTTTCATATAATGTTAGCACGTTGTAGACAAGCCTGAAAATAAGAAATCTGTCATTTGCAGAATGAGGTCCCCAGGGGGTGAATTTGCTGATGTTATCCCATGCAGTGTGCCAATTTATCCTCTGGGTACCTCTTGCTGAGTAGGCTTGAGACCTTGATTCACATTGAGGTTCACAGATGCTAAATTTAGTGATGCTACCCTGTGCAGGATAGCATCCACCAAATTCATCCTCTGGGGTCCTCATTCTGCAGATGACAGTCTGCTTATTTTCAGACTTGGTTGTAGAGTTAAAAAAAAGTAAGAGACATGTGTTTTTTAGTTTTTCGATTTATTGCCATTTTTTAGGTTTTAACGTCACTTCAAATTTTTGGCTTTTATGGACATTTTCCCTTAAAAACGCTGATTTTCTGACTACATACCTCTCTATCAGTAATATATTCAGCTATAAAATTTCATAAATTATAACCCTGATGATGTCTCTATTAAATGCAGTTGCCACAATTTCAAAGTTCAAACTTCACCTAAAATAACATAAGATTAACGTCATTTTCATTAACGCTTAATATCCATCACGTCATTCAACTTTCCATCACAATTTTTTTAAAATATTCTCTCCAATAAAAATCGTATCTAAAAATGCAATCACTTTTTAGCCGCCGAAACATTCATCAGGGTTGCCGTTGTGGTGACGATCGTACGTCAACGTCGCAAAAAATAAAGTTCATCCGATTTTCCTGAAATTTGTGTGTGCTGTGGAACCCAAATGATAAAAAAAAATGGGTGAATTTTTTTATTTAACGCCATATTTTACGTTTTTATGTGACTTTATGTTTTTACACTCATACCATCTGATGACAAACCTACCATAATATCTGGTAACATTTCCAAAGAAAATATATCACGTACACCTCCATTAGTAACTACAAGGTGGGCGTCGGGCATTTATATGGCCATCGACGCATTTACAGAAAGCGTTATGGCGTCAATTGCGACAGAAAGGCGAAGAACGCGACCTCTCTCCTTTAGTGACAGCGCTACCTCTATAGCTGGTAACATCTACCACTATAATTTATTACAGCTCAGTTAACAACAAACAGGTGGTCTACTCGCATTTATATGGCCATGCAGGTAATACAGAGAATGCTATGACGTCAAATGAGACGAAGCAAAAAACGCGACCCCTCCCATTTTCTCACAGCCTTACCCCTCCGCCAAACTCAGGGGCGCCGGACCCGCCCTGACCACCCCAACCAATGTCGGGGCAAAAAATTTGCCGATAATGGTATTTTTGTGATCGACCTTCAGCCGAACGTCATTCATATCAAATAACTTGGCTATAATTTTTTTAATTTTGTTCTGGCGGATATCCGAAAATAGTGCGCGCATAGATCGTCTTGTTTCTTTAATATTGGGCACACAATGGCGGCTATTAATGACGAGTTAACGTAAGATGAGGAGATTTTGGGGGCTACTTCTTTAGTATTCCAACCGCTTCGGCAGCGGTTGGAATACTAAAGAAGTAGCCCCAAAATGGGTCTGAGAGATGTCATTTTTGAAACATTTTCTGGGGGCAGGGCCGGTTTTACGAATGGGTAGACTGGGCGGACGCCCAGGACCCTCACATTTATGGGGGCCTCCACAGTGAAATTCGTCTTTCGAGGAACATAATATGACAAAATTCCCTGCCAAATTGCCTTTGACAATTTGACAGGGAATTTTGTCATATTATGTTACTCGAAAGACGAACTGCATGCACTTACTCGAAAGACGAACTGCATGCACTGTCATTTTTTTTCTCCCCAACATAATCGATGGCAACAATTCGAAAAAACAGGGATCTGGGTGTTATGGTCGGGCCAATGTTTGGGCCGTTCCGGCGCCACTGAAACTTCTAAACATAGGACTAAAGTTACGAGAATTGCCAATTTTTATCCTAATTGCTCGAAAAAGGTTCACGCTATGATATGAATGCCTATCGAGGGTGGAGAAACGTCAAAATTAAATTTCACTGCAGAAAGTCGAAATCTTAGGGCAGTTTAGTACTCGTGGTCCAAAATACAAAACTGAAACAAGTTTGCAAAACAGACGACAGATACCGCAGATATGAACTAAACAAGGTCGGTGTACCAATCTTACTTTTTTGTGTTTACATTCTCTTTTCAGCCACATTTTTACCATTATTTTGCCATTCGGAATTTGGAAAATATAATCACAATAGACACGATTTGGCCACCGAAACGACGATTGCCGCCCAAACGGCGTGGGCCGCCCTCTCGGCGTTTGGGCGTGCTTCGTTGAATGACTTCTGGAATTCGCTTTGCTAGCTCAAAACAATCTAGTAACTATATTTGATTTTCCCTTACTTTGAACCCATATGGTGCCCCAATGGGCGATAGAGAATTGTTTCCTTTTATCTTGCCTTCATCTAACCTGAGATGTTTGATTTTAATAAAACTGTAAATCGGCATGACACTGATGTTATATTTTAACAAAGATGTATATATTAGAGCATATGAGACAGTGGTTCAGGAGAGATAACCTTTTCAGTTTTTCCCCATAACCAAGGATGTCCAAATGGGGGAAGGGGGGGGGGGGTATATATGGTGTCCCATATGCCACATGAAAACATTTTGCTGGCCAGACGGATTCTGCTACTTATAAGGATGCTGTATCGCAAACAACAAGTATCCACTCCACGCAGTTTAGAAAATATATGGGCTTTGCATAGTCTTTTCGGTTTTTTTTGCTATAGGCTTTTCAAGGGAGAGTATACAAACTTTGCATGCAAAATGTGGATCAGCTCGGCCAGTCGGTTCCAAAAATTGAAAACTGAGTCAGGTCTGTTCATTCTTCTCCTCTCGCAGCTGAACGAGATAATTTCTGTGAACAAACTCGAGTTCACACAATTAAAGGACTTTCTTAGTTTGTTTAGTGGGGTTTAACTCCTTTCGTGCTGCTGACAGATATTCCCGCACAGGATAAGATTTCTCTTGACACTAAAATAAGTATCATTAGAGGAAATTTAATCAAATTTCCCCCTGTAAATTGATCAGATTTTTTTCAATATTGATTTGTGGATATAAATTGAGATGCATTTTTTATACATTCCAGTCATGGCTGCTTCACAGCAGCAATGACTATATTTATATTTATTTATTTATTTATTGGTGTTTAAGGTCACATACTTATGCACAATGGTTAATCGTTACCGTGACAGTTTTACGGGTGGAGGAACCCGAGTACCCGGAGAGGACCACCAAGCATCGACGAGCAATTGCCAGCTCCTCAACATTCTAACTCTGTTCAACCTCCGCTCAAGCAGGGTCACAGCGGTTGAAGACATGAACACCATCGACGTGCGTACGCCTTAGTACACGGCGTCATCATGCCACTATGTAGGTAACCGGGAGAAAGTGCCTTGCCCAAGGACACAACGCGGGTCTTCCCGGACAGGGATCGAACGCGGGACCTCGAAGCATAGAAGTCCAACAGTCCAACACTAAGCCACCGCGCTCCCTAGCAGCCCTGACTAATTTTGATGAAAAATATCTTGAAAATACTCAACAGGTTAAGCGCTAACGCCATTTTCAGCAGCCAATGCCATACCATATCATATCAAGAACTGGAGAATTAGTTGATTTTGTTGCAGATAACGGTGACGATCGTTTTCCGTTACCACAAATTTATAAATTTGATGATGTAACGCCCCGTGCGAGTCTGCATGCTCACGTAAATTCGTTTGGTAGACAATTGGTTTCTATGTGCAAAACAACGTCATTGTGTATAGTTAACGGTAGAACAACAGGGGATAGTTTGAGGAATTTTACTAGTCATCAGTATAATGGTAATAGCGTTGTTGACTATATTATCATATCAAACGGATGTTTATCAGATATTACATATTTCTGTGTAAAGTTGCCAAATCGTCCCCTGAGTTCCAATGTGTTCTATGTGCCAGTAGGCACATAGAACACATTGGGACGAAATGAGTTCTCAGACCGTTGTCAGTTAGCACTACATTTAGTATACGTATCACCGGAAGTTTCTATTAACACAACAGAATACAAATATCACAAACCGCTATATACACTAAAATGAACAGCCGAAAGTTTTGTTAAAGCGACAACTGGAATTAAAAGCAATGATATTCAGAATAAATTAAAACAATTCCACGTGGAGTCTCTTCAGAATGACGATAAGGGAAGTGAGTGCGCAGGAGACAAACTAACGTCTATTATAACGGTAGTAACTCACATTGCATCGAAACAAGTGAAATGTAATAACAAAACAACGAGAAGAAAATGGCAGTGGTTTGATAATAAATGTAATGTTCTAAAGAAAAAAATTGATAAGACAGCAACGGAAATTCGAAATTTCCCATTTGGTAGATCACTTGCAGTTAAGTTTTTTGAAGCCAAGAAGGAATATAAAGGAGAATAAAATTTAAACGAAATAGATGTTATGAATAAAAAATAAACTCTTAACAAACATCAGACCCATATGAGTATTGGAAGATGATTAAAAACACGAGAGCCTGTAAATTGTCGGATTACGATGACCTCGAAACTGACACATCGGTGGATTTTTTCAATAATTTATAGTGCAATGACGGTCACAAAAACGAGGCACGTGTATTGACAAATGACAAGGCACCAACAATAAAATATAGTATCGAGGATAGTGACATTACACCAGGCGAAGTTCTTTATGCATTACAAGAGATGAAAAATAATAAGTCTCCGGACAGAGATAGAATAAGAAGCGAACTTCTTAAGGCAGTTGTACCGTTTATAGTCGAGGAAGTAACACGAACTTTTAATATTGTACATAAATCATCACATTAGCCTAAGGTATGAAGTGAATCAGTCCTTAAGCCCATCCACAAAAAGGGGGATCGTCATGATCCGCATAACTACAGGGCTATTGCACTGGACAGCTCCTTTGGAAAACTATTCAATAAAATACTCAATAAAAGACTTATATGTTTCTTAGAAGAAAATGAGATAATAAGTGATATTCAATTTGGGTTTTCAAAACATCGTAGTACTATTGATAGTGTTTCATCATGAAAACATTGGTTAACAAATACAGACACCAGAATAAACACCTGCA
Source organism: Pictodentalium vernedei (assembly GCA_031216915.1). Classification (NCBI taxonomy): domain Eukaryota; kingdom Metazoa; phylum Mollusca; class Scaphopoda; order Dentaliida; family Dentaliidae; genus Pictodentalium; species Pictodentalium vernedei. The sequence continues at coordinate 463,878,267 of CM062297.1, forward strand.
TGCGGCATTTGTCATTTTTCGTAAGGCATTTGATTCGGTGAATCGATGTAAGCTGTTCCAGAAACTAAAGACAGTGGGGGTAAGTGGATCTATTTTGAAAACAATGGCAATCATTACATGAAAATAGCTCTTATGCTACACAAACGAGAGAGGGAATTGGACTCCCGTCCGTATCAAAAATTGGTGTCAAACAAGGCTGTGTGATATCCCCTACGCTATTCAAAATTTTTATTGATGATATAAAAGAAGAATTCGATCGAATCTGCGCACCGGTATCCATTGATAATAAACTAGTAAACCATCCTCTGTTTGCAGATGATTTGATCATGGTATCTCAAACAAAAGAAGGTTTACAAAACTGCTTAAATGCGTTCCACACGTATTAGCAGAAAAATTAACTGGCAATAAATACAGATAAAACTAAATGTATGGTTTACCGCAAAGGATGTCCCAAAGCAACACCATCATTCTCAATAGGCGGTACTGGTCTTGGTGTCGTCAATGAATATCCTTACTTGGATATAAAGCTTTCGACGAATGCATCGTTCAAGAAAGCCGAAATGGAAATGGCCAGTATAGCATGAAAGCATTATTTTCTTTGGTAAAATCATTACGGGAACATTACATATCATCGATTGAAACGTGGATAAAATTATTTGATAAACTAATCAAGCCTATCGTGTTGCATGGTAGTGAAATATGGGCTTCGTCGATGAACTTAAACTGAATTGATAGCGTGAGGTGTGAAACGGTACACCTTAAATTTTGTAAGTATGCATTAGGTGTAAATAGAAGGCCGTCAAGTCATGCAGAGCGCGCGGAACTCGGAAGATATCCAGTTGTAATTGAATCATTGACTCACGCTGTTAAATACACTTGAAAACTAATTCAACTAATAAAGGATAAAGGATCGCTAACATTCAAGGCTGTGGCATTATGCAGTGATTTTACTATCCCGGTGAAATTGTGAAATAAATTCGATATACCAATGATATGCGAGATAATGAATAACGATAATACACGTTGTTTTATGATAGATAACATCATCATTAAACTGGAGAATAACTACATTTCTAATTTCATGGCAGACATATTTTATGACGATAGACGTGGGAAGAACAAACTAAGAACATACAGAAAATTTAAATCTGATTATGAATTAGAATCATATTTGAAAAATGTTAAAGATATGGACTTCAGAAAACTCTTCTGTGAATTACGAATTAGTAGCCATTTATTGGAAATTGAGATAGGGAGACACAAGCAACCCAAAGTACCTCTTAGTGAAAGGGTTTGCAAGAAGTGTAATTCGGAAATCGAATCAGAAGAGCATTTCATCAGATGTCCAATATATACAGAACTCAGAAAGCAACATTTCGCGGAAATCGGGAAACTAAATCGAAGTTTTACAAGCATGAGCGGCAAACAAAAATTCGCCTGGTTCCTCTTCCTTAAAATGTTTCGGTAACAAAAATCGTAATCTTTCAATGACAACATTTTTATTCGATCTGAAAGCAGAATGTAGGAATTAATATCCTGGTTGGCCTCTTTACCCCACAAGACAGTTCAGTTTTCATTAAAAATGGACGAATTAATATATGTAACCTGCAAGCGTATAACTGATGTCAATTAGTTTACCGTGAAAGAAGTCTTTTCCAAAACAAGTCATCTTTCAACACGGATGATGCCATCGCGCAAACGTAAGAATTAAAAGATATAAATTGCGCTTCTTTTTGGAAAAAGTTACTTTTTTATTTTATTATTGTAGAATTGCCCGTCAAAATGGTGAGTCTTTAGCGGAAACAGTCGAAATAAACTAATTTAGGCTAGAAAATATGTTATACGCGTTTTCCAGGGTCCCACGAAGCTTCGAAATTTGATCAGATTCGAAATCGTACGGTGATTCGATTCGAGTCGAGTCGCGCAGTTTCAATTTTTTTTAAATTGACGAGATGTTCCCGAAACCCAACCAAGCGTCTCCCCTTGGACTCGTCTTTTATAACGTTTACCGACGATTGACAGAGAGTTCAAGAAGGTTCCGCTTTCGAAACTACTTTGCCTCCGTTCTGGACTATACTGCATTTTTATTGACTACAGAGGAGTCGCCGTTGAATACAAAATTTGAGAGAAGACCTGCAATATTTATGGTTGTAAGAAGGTGCAATATATCTACAATTTGCATGGCCGGGAGATTTCATTCGATTCGAAAATCTTTTCCTGATTCAATTCGGGGTTTCATTCAACCCGAATTTCTTATTCGGGGGCCCCAGCATTTTCAAAGACGCATAGTTGGTAGAACATTCTCAATGTTTACATATCCAATCCACATATCTCAGGGCATCACTCTAATTCTGTAAGAAATCCGACAATGTTGTGGCCTGGAACCAATCTAGCCACCAAATAGGTCATTGCCTGTGTTTAGATTCCTTCGTCTGTAATATTTCATTTGGTTGAAAAAGCGAACCTCTGGTTCGCTTTTCCGACCAACTGATACATTCTGGGTGACTGAATCTGAAGAATTTCATAAAGATTTATTTTCTGCGAATCAAAGCTAGAAACGTTATTCAGTCGAGACTTCGTTTGATCGACATGTTGATGACATTACAATTTGAAATGAAGAGTCACCTTAGTCGTATTCTTTATGATCACGCCGAGTAGTTCCTCAAATTGTGTTAATATCTTGATGTTTTCAAAAGGAATTGAATACTTATTGACTGGAATATCTATAACAAAGTCGTGAACGAAAAAGGAGGACGCCATGTTCTCCCGTGAGACGCGTGCCGGAGGCCATGGATGACGAGAGTCTGGGTGGTTGAGGACTACAGTGACACATATTGGATAATCCTCAAAAGGATATTGTCTAACAGATCACCGTAAGCCTTTACTTCATGGTAGACAATTGGCCGGATCATGCCAGGTTCGATCAATCGGGAGTCCAAAAAATCATTGTCACTTCGGGGCATGGAGAAGTCGCTGAACTTATCAGTCTATTATAACATCCATCTCTTTTTTATCATTTTATACTCTCTAAGAATAATTCCTTATCTCTTTTCCACCACGTTCGCTGCACAGTCTGTTGTATACCAACTATTGTTTGTACAATGGTCTTCTTGAATGATATGGCCAGTTTATCGACTGCTCAATGAGGGCGCAGCTGCCCGTGTCCACAGGTCAGCGGTATGCGTAAGCATCATCCTGGCCGAGTATGTGTTTCATGCACTTCTGTTGATGCTTACCGGATATCCGCAACACAATCCCCAGTTTTGGCACAGGATAAGGGTGTGAGGCATTGACTGGTGGCCATGCATACAGTTAAACCATGACACCTAAAAACACTGTGTGAACCGCCAAGTACTGACTAAAAAGCATTACAGGGAATGGTTGGCAGCGTTAAAATTGTGAAAAGATTTTGATCGAAGGATATCCTCATCAAAGTTGCCAATAATATTCATTCCTTTAATCTTTTGAATTTGTAAAAATTAGTTGACATTGAAGTGAAAGCAAGCCAAGCCACAACCCCCCTCCCACCCATTCACCCACCCAACCAGCCCATAGAACTCCCACTAACAGCCAAGGTATAGTATGAACGGTCGGGCTTCCAGATATAGTAGAAACAGAGATAGTTAACTGAAACCTCAAGTATCAAAAGAATCTAAATTAGGAAAAAGTGTAACAGAAATTAATACAAACACAAACATTTTTACTTTTAATACGCCACCAAAACTGAAATGATTAAAGTAAGGATACCTGAACACGAAAGTGGATTTGTATATACCAAATCTACTTCGGTACTTCATTCAAATGTCAAAAATATGAGCAGAGTAAAGATTCATGTAGAGGACAATCAACATATTTTCGATGCGGCCAAAAACACGAAGAGCCATGCACCAGTACTAGACTGATATGCACTAACTGTCAGGGCAATCATATGTCATCTTCAAAAAATTGCACTGCCTGGATAAAGGACAAGAGAATTCCAAAAATAAGATGTGGAAACAAATCAGCATTAAAGACGCCATAATTTCCATTCCAAAGCCTGATAAAGATCACAACAATCCAAGTAACAACTACAGAATTATTGCATTAACAGGTTGCCTCTGTAAAACCATGGAAAGGAAAAATCAATGATCGTTGTCTAGTTTCTGGAATCGAACAATCTACTTGCGAATGTTCAGTGTGGTTTCAGAAGCCAGAGAAGTACTGTGGATTATTTGGTTAGACTTGAAACGTTTATATAAGAAATGCCTTTGCCAGAACAAAACATGTGGTCGCCACCTTCTTTGAACTGGAAAAGGCATATGAAACAATGAAGAAGTATGAACCTTTTCCACATGGGTTGAGGGGGCGTATTCCTCTTTTTACAGACATTTTTTAAAGGACCCTCCGTTTCAAGTTCGTCTTGTGTCTATATTATCTGATCCATACGAGCAAGACTTGAGGGTTCCTCGACGTAGTATTTTACGTGTTACCCCTTTCTTAGTGAAAATCAATGGCATAATCAACGCAGCTGAGAATATGTAGATGAATTTTCAATCTGCTATAGCAGTAAAAACAAGAATGCCATCGAGCGCAGAATTAAGTTGTGTTTAAACAGAATTCAGAAATTGTCTACAGAATACGGTTTCAAGTTCTCGAAAACCAAAACCAATGTGTTCATTTCTGTAAGCTCTGGAAACATCACATCGACCCGAGGTCTGGGTCGAGGTGATGTTTCCAGAGATTGCAGAAATGAACACATTGGTTATATATTAGAAGTACGTTTTATAACAGCCACGTGGAATCATGTTCACGCAGCCTCTGTAGTCTATGTTATCAATAAACTGTTCTCATACTATTAAAGAAGAACTTGTCCATTTTCCTTTGAATTAAAAGATTTCGTTAGGCAAGCAATTTAAATTTAATGTACAGTTGGTGTCCTGAACTGGGTGGTCATAAGGCTCCAGAAAACCGATGGTTTTCCGATGCCTTATGACTACCCAATTCAGGGCATCGGTTGTGCATTAAATTTTTGTTTGAGTGGGAACTGATATTGGGAAATTTTGGGTTATCAATTGAGAAAAATCATGCCCCAAAGTCATTGGGAAAGGGTCCCATAAACGGCCCCTGTAGATACCCAAAAGAATCCATGAAAAGTACATATAAATTAACTCAAACATCAACATTTTCTGGGGACAAGGTGTCACTGTGTACCGATGCGTACTGCACGTCGATGGTGCACTTGCCTTCAACTGCTGTTAACTCTTTTACCTAACACGGAAAGCAAGACGACACTTGCAAAAAAATCTTGAATAAATAATTTGTTTTATTTTATGTCTCAAAAACGTAGGTTATGAACCCTCGTTGAAACGAGTTCGACGAACTCGTTCCAACGAGGGTTCATAACCTATGTTTTTGAGACAGAAAAATGAAAAAATAATGAAAATTAATTAGCGATTTTTGAGAATAGCGCTGGCCGGTTTTGGCCGTTATGTTGGGTAAAGAGTTATCTCTGTTTGTGCCAGGTTAGTTACTTAGAGAACCTGCCTGGTGGCTCTCTCCAGCTACTCCGGCTTCCACCAGTCAAACTGTCCTATACGATAGATAAATAGTTTAATGACAATAACGTCCACATGAGACAGATGACAGTAAATAATAACAATAAACAAAACAATATAAAGATAACCATACATTTCAGTATCCATTAGTCTATGCATGTATATAATCAACACTTATTGGGTAAATCATTTCTTTTTCGAAGAAATGATCTAACCATGTTGCAGATGACGTTGCATGTATCACTTCTCTTGTTACACGTTATACATATGAATTTTTGTGCTGGTTGCCACTTATTTACCGTATTTGTGCTCAGTGAAGAGTATGATCGAAAAGATCATCTTTCACTTTTATTGTTTTCTTTTGGATTTTTTTTCTTCATTAGTAACAATTTCTAGTGATTTTTTGTCTCCCGTTTTGAAATCAACTTGATTTGAATACAAAAGAAAAACACTCCACGCGTTCACGGTAAGCTGTTATAATGGTCATTCTAGATAAAAAAAAATGTGTTCCTTGACATGCTGGGAAAAATGTCGTAGATACGCCATGTTTCAACATTTTAAAAACATTATGCTCAGAACACATCTGAAAACGTTCAAGAAATTTGTTCACCGCTGTCTTACAACATTTGACAAGTGCGATTTAACAGCGAAAAGGTACATCACGAACTTTTTTCTGTGAATGTAGTTGTTACTTTGGTGATCTTCTTAAACTCTGTGGAAACCGTATTCCAACTGACACATTCCGCCAAAAATGACAAGTTTAATGTCATTATCTGAGCCCACACTGACATTAAAGTAATACGGTGCAGTTTTCTAATTATATCCGAAGCCTGGGAAGTTCTTCTACATTATTTTTATGTCAAAAACAATGGGGATGTGAGTCAACATGAATGTGGAGGATGTGTATACAGCGTTTCTCGCAATAAGAACATCGAAATGCAGGTGAAAGAAAATGGACATTGAACAAAATATATTCATAGTTTTCCACTAACCTCTTAGCAATGTGTTTTTCTAGGGCTGCACGATGGTTGAAACTGAATACCGGTATCGGTATTAAAAAAATACCGCGATATATCGGTATATCGAAACACTGTTCAGATATCTGAATGCACGTACCAAATCGGAACTTGAACCATCACAGTTGGAACGAATCGGCATACCTTGATGATGCTGTTCGAATAAAACTCAACGCAGATGATATCAAAATTTATTATTTTGAATATTAATTTATCAAATTTTTCAAAAAAAATCCAACAAAACCATATCATGTTACCCCTCATTGGAGGGGTCACATGATGTGGTTTTGTTGAAGTTTTTGAAAAGTAATATTTTTTCATCTGCTCAGTTTATATATTACCTTGGTGGATGCGGACGATTTGTTAGGTAAATGGACATCTTGAAAATTAATTCCTGTGTAAATAAATAATATCGATAAACCGATATTTTTGCAATTACACCGATTTTCAATCGATACTGGTTTGAATACCGGTATATATCGGTTTATCGATATATCGTGCAGCCCTATGTTTTTTCTAATGAGACTGCCGTACACAATACAGTAACTGGCTATGGCGATTTAACGAATCCATTTTCTACTTGAATGGAGGTACGGACATGACAATAGTTACTTATTCCCATTTCCATATTCGACATTCGTTATCAACCGATTCTCAGAATCGGTTGATAACAAATGTCGAATAAGGAAATGGGAATAAGTAACACATGTCACGTTCCCAATGGAGGTTCAGTTATTTAGTCCAGCAGCCATGTGTACTGCTCTCGACCTTAATTATTGGTTGTCCATCTAAAATTGTTTGCCAACAGCAGGCGCGTTGTTGGGTATCTACATTGGGCATGGCAGGGATCTTTTGGGTGAAGCCTTTTGCATTTTTATGCGGCATATCACGAAACTGAGTCGGAGAAAGGTATGGAGATGGTGCCCCCCCTCCCACCCCCCACCCCCCCCCCCCCCCCCCCCCCATTAGTGGAGATTTAGGGAGTGGAATATTTTTCAAAACTTTCTCCAGACGAGGCCCAGGTCTACCTAGGAAAAATTTTGAAAAAATATTTTCAAGAAATGCAAATCGTAAGATTCGGGAATTTTAAGGGGTGGGTGGGGTTTTTAGGCAGCAGGCTGAGTGGTCAATAGACCACATAATTTTCTTTTTCGCAAAAATTTAAATGTAGCGACTTGAAATCAATCATTAAGGCTATATCCACGTAACGCTAACATATTTTAGGCAATACTTCTTGATTCTGAAATTCGACCTGTCTCTGAAAAACATAGACATATTATATATCAAAATAATGGTTGTGTTGCATAGAACCCGAATTAATACATATCCACAACTAAAGTAGTAGAACAGGGTTCCAATGATTCCTAAAAGTCTGCTAACGTATTTTGGTGATTACCATAAACGCAGGCAAGTTATTTGAAAGCTATCTATGGCAGAATTTACTTCGAAAATTCAGGAACAAGGCTAGGACATCAGACAAGTCGAGTTGGCAGCATTTTCATGTATGAACTAAGTATTCAAATTGTTTTCGTTTTGTTCAAGGGAAAGGCCATTGCTCTGTATTGTTAAACTTTGATGTCAAATGTTCGCCAATCAACTGAACAAACTTACTTACTCAAAAATCGAAATATGAACTCGCTGATGGGATCATCAAGACAAATCGTCGCCTGAGTGCCAGAATGTTCTGTATCCCCTATGGGACATAGAACATTCTGACACTCAGCCGACGAAATGTTAATTATACTGTTACAAAAATGAGTGGAAAATGTTTTTCAATGAACATTCCCATATTTTGTCACATTTTGTGAGAATTTCGTGGTTAAAATATGTCCACAAAACTAGGGCCCGGCAAACTTTCGAGATTCGATTCGATTTCGAATCTTGTCACTGATTAGATTCGATTCGAACCCATCTCGATTATTCGAAAAAATCGAATCCTGGAGAGATTTGTATTTCATACAATTTTTTATTATTGACTTTCAACTCACTCTCCGGTTTTTTGATGAATAAGATTGGAGAAGGGGGTGGGGCTCATTAGGTAGAAGTACAGACTGCAAGCCGAGTGGTCCTCGGTTCGAATCCCACCTGCGGCAACCGCGTTGTGTCCTTGGGCAAGACACTTCACCCCGTTTGCCCACGTGGGGGGCACGGTGGCGTTGTGTGCTGAGGCATACTGAACATCAATGGTGCACTTGTCTTTAACAATGGTAACCCTGCGATTGTAGAGATTGCGTTACGGGTCGTTTACACAATATATCGCCCGTTAAGTTCACCAAGGCGCCATCTGCAATGTCTTGGCATTGCACCTGGCGCCTTGTTGCACTCGAAGGATAAATGTATTTTTCTTAGACCACCTTCGTGATACCTGCCAATTTTCTAATAGTCAGCTATGCCTATATATGACGGGTTCACGACGGAGATAGACAGCACCACTAAGCCGTAATATCATAACAACTAAAAAATTGATTCGATTCGAGATTCGACTCGGTTTAAAACCTTTTGCTTGATTCGATTCGAGAGAAACATCGCGATTCGCCGAACCTTCCGCGGACATTTTACCATGAGATCATCACATCGAGCGTGCTTCACGTCTTCCTCGTGTTTTGAAGTGGTCATTTTACGCCCATTTTCAAAGTTGTTGAAGCCCTTTTATGTGCAACACATGTCCTTCGTAAGTATTAGTTGCTATTCCTATATCGCAATCGTCCTATAGTTGCATTCGAAAATGGGAAATAAAGAAAAAGGTGTTTTCCCAAAGTCGTAAAAGTTACTAAAATTCAAATGAAAATTTATTGTGGCCTCCTACTTAAAAACAAGCACCAATAGTGACCTCACTGGCATCAATGTACAAACTGAAACAGAACTTGAATTGTTGTTTAAAGTTTGGTGTCCGATAGAGATGAACGGTAATGGCATTTTGACACCGGTATCCGTTTCGGTATTTTAGGGGGGGGGGGGAGGTGGTGGCATACCCAGGTACGCTGGGATAGGGCAGGTTGGGGGGTATCACCCCCCCCCCCCCATCCTGGCAAAAAATTCTTGTAGTTGGAAATTCGGAGGGCAAGTCATGAGTAGTTGGAAGTTCCATCTCTCAGGGTTTTACAGCTTCTTTTGTGATGCTGATTTCTCCTTTACGTCCCAAAATTCCAAGTCGGTTTATTTATATTTATTTATTGATGTTTAAGGTCACATATTTATGCACAATGGCTAATCATGACCGTGACAGTTTTACGGGTGGAGGAAGCCGGAGTACCCGGAGAGAACCACCGAGCAACGACGAGCAGCTGCCAGCTCCCCAACATCGTAACTCCGCACTGCAGCACAGGCAGGGTTAGATTGGTTGAAGACATGCGTACCATCGACGTGCAGTACGCCTTAGTACACGGCGTCATAGTGCCCCCACATGGGCAATGGGGGTGAAGTGTCTTGCCCAAGGACACAACGCGGTTGCCGCAGGTGGGATTCGAACCGAGGACCTCTCGGCTTGCAGCCTGCACCTCTACCTACTGAGCCACCGCGCCCCCAAGTCGGTTCCAAATCGGCAAAAATTCCAACTGTTACTATTTACAACTACAGAGTACGCAATATCGAGCTTCATAAATATGTATTATGTCAACCGGTACGTGATTTCTATAGTACGTTACTTATCATAATACAAAAAAACCCTCGAAATGCATTTCAAGAAAATCACATCATGTAACAGCGTTATCCTGAGTTAATTCCATCATTCACAGTTACAAAATGATGAAACATCGAAAATTGATCATTCCTGCATACGATCTGATTTAATGTTAGGACACTGTGAATTGCTCAAAGTTCTAAGCTTGACCATTTGTTTAGGACATATTCAATTCCCAGAGGAATACCAAATAATAACAATCTTATAATTCTATCATAAATGTGTTGGCATTTCAGTTACTAGAATCAATTTTATGCCCCCTTTCATGGCTTCATTTTCAAAATGTTTCTCTGTTGTGAATTTCCAGCTATGGGGAGGGACCGGTAAAGGGTTCCCCCTACAGGTCCATTCCCGTAGTTGGAAATCCACTACCCTACACCCCCCCCCCCCCCGCCCCAATCGAAAGCCTCTAGCCACGTCCGTGGGCATACCTAGGTATCTGACTTGACTGAGATTTACTGATAGTACCAAAGGGGAATTCATATTAGGAAAATTCAGAACAAGTTGCTCTTGGATCATTCTACCACAGTGCTACAAATGCCACTGCCAATGAGTTCAACATTGGAATTTTAAAATTTTAGCCAACACAAATCACATCTAAAGTAGTTTGTGATTTGTTCTAACTCTTTTGGTGCGACAGCCGACAGGCGACTAAAGTCGACAGACGGCAGACCGCGGAAAGGTACTATAGTAGTCATTTTAGCCAACTGTGTGTGTCCATTTCTAAGTGCATTTAACGCTTTACCCAACGCAGACGATATCAGAATTTATTATTTTAAATATGATTTTTTTCAAATTTTTCAAAAAAATTCAACAAAACCATATTATGTGACCCCTCGCTGGAACGAGCTCGTTCCAACGAGGGGACCTATGATATGGTTTTGTTGAAATTGTTTGAAAAATAATATTTTTTCAACTGCTGAAGTTGCAAAGTTCGCGGGCGGATGCGGCCGATTCGTTGTCTAAAGGGTTAAACAAACATACGTATTCCTATGTTTCATGCACCTTTTATGTCTTATCCATGAACAACGGTATCCTCCCTTGAAAGTATAAAGGTGCCATTTAAATATATACAGAAAATCATTTGAAAAATTGTCAATGAGATTATCAGAACATCTTTTAAAATAATAACGCTTTAGTCTAACCTATACTTTCTGTAAAATTCCTGATGAATATTAGGCGCTAAGAATTCTGTTTCTCAGATTATTCCGCACCAAAAGAGTTAAAGGCCTGTTTCAGGCATTAGTGATCTCAAAGCATGTGCCCTCAGCATGCCATCTTGTTGAGGTCCAGTTGACAATAGACACATCACCTGAGAGGTGATTTCTAGCCAATTTATTTATTGGGGTTTAATGGCACTTTCGACAGCCAGGGTCAACTCGGGTTATACGGGTGTTGGAAGCCGGAGTACCCGGAGAGAACCACAGAGCAACGGCGAGCAACTGTCAGGCTCCCAGCATACTTACTCCACACAAGCAGAGTTAGCATTGGTTGAAGACAAGTGCACCATCGAGGTGCAGTTTGACTTAGTACACAACGCCACCGTGGCACCACGTTGCCGTTGTTCGTGTTTCCCCCATCAAATTTGATTCACACAACGTATCCAACAGTACCTGGCATCAATGGAAAGGGGAATGAATAAGCTTTACAATGGTGTATTACACGACTGTAGGGTGTTCTTAGGTTGTTCATGACAACTGGGGGAAGTCGCAGAAAAGGCCTAAAAACATTTAGTCGGACAAGAAAGTGCACAGTGAAATGTAGCTAGATTTCTAGCCTCGAACGAGCTTATTTTATGATTTTGATATTTTATGTGCTCGTTCTCCCAGTGTGCGACAAATAAATATCCGATTATAAAAATCAGAGCACCTGGGCTCCAAATTGGAGCTAAGTGAAATGAGGTTTACGAGCGACAATTATACAATTTATTATAAATAATTCGAGGTCCCATTGTTTATGGAGGGCAGATTCAAATATTAACCGTATGCCTTTATCAATTACTAATCTCGGATCCACATTTATTCATTTCTGGCGATCACATTTGCCGTTTATACATTTTTTTAACCTTCCCTTGGCTTTGAACAAGCAAGCGGCATCCATAGAAGCACAATGACATCCCATTGGCTACTATTTATGCCGAGAAAATCATCGATGAAAATAAGCCAATGGGAGAATGGGGAAAGCTTTTGCGGAAGTCGCGTATCTAATGACGCCGTCTACTCAGGTCAGCTTGGGAAAAATGTCAAAGTTACGGCTAAAAAGTGTATAAACGTTAAATGTGAACTCCAGAAAATAATAAATATGGATCCGAGATTAGTAATTGATAAAGGTATACGGTTAATATTTGAATCTGCCCTCCATATTCAACGGGACCTCGAATTATTTATAATAAATCGGATAATTGTCGCTCGTAAACCTCATTTCACTGTGCACTTTCTTGTCCAACTAAATGTTTTTCGGCCTTTTCTGCGAGTTCTCCCAGTTATCATGAACAACCCAAGAACTCCCAACGGTCATGTAATACACCACTGTAAAGCTTATTCATTCCCCTTTTCATTGATACTGGGTATTGCTGGATACGTTTTGTGAATAAAATTTGAGGGGGGAGGGGGGGGGGGGACGAAGATGAGTGCTATCGTTTTCGAAAAGCAAGTTGTTTACCTTGTTAATATTTATATACCATTATAGGGGCACGTCAGCATAGATTCAAAAATGGTATCAAATATCAATTTTCTTTCGATTTCCCAGCTTGTGCCGAGTACCTGTGGGGATATTGTTCAGTTTTGAAACGACGACATGTTTGTAAAGATTGCAAATAAACCTGCTAGCCGCACACTGGCTATTCGCACAGTACGTGGTAGTTGTTTTGAGTTAATGTAGCATAGACCAAGTGATATTCACGGATTCGAGAGGGAATATTGAACTATTTCTACTCCTGTAGTAAGGACGAGAATTTCGAGTCATCTCCCGTCATTTTTCACGCACCAAAGAGCACGCCATGGGCGGATCGTGGAATTAAAATACGGTGTGTGTGTGTGGGGGGGGGGGGGGGGGGGGTCTGATGTGATGCGACAGGGTCCTAGCATCAGTCGCCATTGTAAAAGTTAAAATTATCAAACCATACATCACATACACTGTAACATACTGCTTCTGGTCATAGAGCTGGTCTGTCGTGGACAAAATATGACAGTCACCTATTTGCGAAAGTGACTTTCGCGAATAGGTGACTGTCTGTGTCATATTTTGTCCACGACAGATTAGTGATCTTTGACACCATGGAACATCAATCGACGGAAACGCAGAAACAAGAAACCTCTTTTACCTTACATTTTGCTGGCTGTATAGTGGCAACAAATTTGGGAAACTGTTGGCATTCTTGGTCTATTGGGCCAATATTGCCACTGACTCTTTTGGTGCTGATTTTCAGATCGGTTAAATCATTTTAAATTCTTTGACAAATTATGTCACGACTGCTGAGAAGCAGCCATGACATAATTTGAAAAGGAACCTAAGGGATAAAAATTTATATAGGATTTTTGGTATACTTCAAGTAAATGTGTGTTCGTCTGGGAGAGAGAGAGAGAGAGAGAGAGAGAGAGAGAGAGAGAGAGAGAGAGAGATGTTTATATAGCTAAATTATTTTATAGGTGGGTCAGATAACGATGGAACGTAAAAGTCAAAGGCCATGTCACACCACACACATATACAAAATTTCATCAATTTGCCTCTGCTATTATAGGAGTTATAGCCCGGATCATTCACGATGGACATATGACCGACCCATCGACGGACAGATACAATCCAGTATACCCCACTTTTTCAGAAAGTGGGGGTATAATAAGTTTAAAGATTGTTGTAGGAACTGCGGTGTGCCACAATGAGAACTCGACCGGTCAACTCAACTGACCATTCGCAGATTCAGGCGAATGGCCAGTTGAGTTGACCCAGCGAATGCCAGAAGCCCTCAATGAAATTTGAACTGCGAAACACACGCGACTGGAAATATTGGCTTCCCATTAACATTAACTTCAAGTTTGGAGTATGCGATGTAAAAATAATGATACCAGGAACATATCATTTCTTCGGCCTTGTGGCGACAAAATATTCTTTTATACTTCGCTTCATTGCGTCCCACTTTCGACTATCGATTTTGCAGACAGTGGACACTTGCAGACGTGACTGTCGTCAGTTCTATAAATAACCGATATTCTGCGAATTCTAAAAGAGGATCATGTCCCTTATTTGGCAACGTGATGTCATTAGTTAAGGAGGGGCATTATAGAACAAGAATATGTGGAATGAGAGCATGACTTTTTTAGTGGGCTCTGGGAGGGGGGACTAGACCCCCCCCCTCTGGATCCGCCCTTGCACGCGGTCTCTTATTTGACATGTAATTGTCTCCAAGGAGAGGAGGAATTATTTATCGCAAGGTCATAAATAGAGAAAAAAGACCACTTTTCAAAGTTAAATGGAACCATGAAAACAATAACATATTCAAAATATGTTCACAGAACAAAGAAAATTAATTCTTGCTTTTATCAAATCTATATCCGTCCAGATTTTCTCATAAGGATTTAGTACATGTATAGGACTTCGAAGTTACCCGCCTCAGTCTTTTCTAACAAATTAATAAGGTGATGTACTGGGATAAAAAGTGAAAATTTTATAAACAAAAATGGAACCATTAAAACCTAATTTTAACAAGTCGTACTTGATACCACTTTAAAAAGTATGCTATAAAATATTTGATCATATTTCCGTCTATTATGTAAAAAATGAAATTTGTGGCAAATGAAAGTTTTTCATTTTTCTCCCATAGATCGCTATAGTAATTTAGATTGTCATCTTTACCACTTTTTACACACACGCGCATTCAGGGGAGTAAAAATAGTTCAATGTGACGAATCGAGCAGCCGATTTCGATTCGAACCGAATACCAGTTTATTCCTTTACCCAACATGAAAAGCAGACGACGCTTGCAAACAAATTCTTGAATAACTAATTTTTTTCATTTTTTTTGTCTCAAAAACATAGGTTATGACCCCCTCATTGGAACGAGCTCGTTCCAACGAGGGGTCATAACCTATGTTTTTGAGACAAAAACTGAAAATTAAATGGCGATTTTTGAGAATAGCGCTGGCCGATGTTGGCCGTTACGTTGGGTAAAGGATTACAGGAGTAGAAATGATTCAGAAATCGAATCCAATCTCGAAACTTCGCAGGGCCCTACGTCGAGGACCACCATTTTGGCATAGTTAATGACATGCCGTCCAACAATTATTATCTATATCAATTGCAATCCCTACGAACACCGCCAATTGCCAAAGACAAGCATTTTCATTCTTGAGCTTAGAAATAACTCAACAAAATCTCTTGAAAGGGCGGATTGTGTTTCGTCAGTCGACGTCCAAGAATATTCCGTGTCTATTTTTATAAAATGTATAGCGCGGGAATGGTTGATGCTTATTTTTAGAACCCTCGATATGCAAAACCATAACAATCGGAGATAAAGTTTTTACATCCGATTTCCATGAGTAAAACTACCGGAAACAGTATAGTGTCTCTCAACCAATCAGACCATAGATATCCATGAATTAGAGGAACAGTTGCCGTGAAGACTGGATGGCCATGGGTTATAACTGGATATAGGCCTAACGTGTCCATTATGGACAGTATTAACATGCATGGCAGTTCATAAAAAAGCAAATTTAAGTCATTCGGAATAACAGTAAACTCACCTGCGAGCCTTAGGCCAAAAACAAAAAAACCTCTGGGATGCAGAGATTGTACGTCTTTCTGGATTGAAATCTCAACATTTCTCACACCTAGCCTACCCGGTGGCACACATTTGGTGTGCCCTGGAAATTACGACCGTGTGTGTATGTGTTGAGAGGACCTTAATGTAACAAAATTTATCCTTCACTAGAGTACTTCAGATAATCTAGATTTAAGCTTTTGCCAAAAACAAAGTAGCAGACGAAAACTGCCCAAATTTTCTGTAATTCATTTTTGCCTCAAAAACATAGCTTATGAGCTCGTTCCAATGAAAAGGTCCTAAGCCAGATTTTAAGACAAACATGTAAAATATAATAAACTTAAATGACTATTTTTGTGAATAGTCCGGGTAGTTTTTCTCCGTTAATTTTGGTAAAGGGTTAACGAATACATACGCATTTTCGGGCTCAGGTACACGAGGTTCTTCCACCGTCGTCGGCGGCATGGGACTCGACTGGGACTGCGATCTCCCTCTCTCTAATTTTTGTCAGCACCTATTGTAAGCTTGTCTACATTTCACCCTAAAACTTTGATTTTGTTTTTGTAGTTAAAATCCAAATATACTTAAGATCATTTTTGACCGCGCGAATTTGTTATGGATTAATAAATGATCAGACAGTCATTGTCACGATTTACATGACACAATAATCATTCGTTGGTTATAAGGTGGGATTCTGCTTGATGTAGCCGCTAGAACCTGGGCCGTATATCACTACTGGCATGTGTACTTGAAGAAAACACTTCTGACATTGCCTCTAGAGAGAATACAATGGTTGAATGTGCTGAGATGCAAGGGTTTGGCCAGGTAGGATAATAGGGGTAATGTGCCCCACCCCCCAACTAATTTCGAAAAGATCACCTCACGGTAAATAAACGTAAATCCAAACTTAGACCCATAAGCCGTATTATAATTTAATGGTGTAGTACGTCCCATACGTACCGCACCAAAACATTAATATTACGGCCTTTAGGACCAAGTTTGGACTAGGCAAACATGGGCTGAGGTCCCTAAGCAATACTGTAGAAAACCAGCTGGGGTTTATTTGAATCAACAAAATTTACAAATTTAAATTCCATCTAAAGAGCTTTAGGGCATTCTCATAGGCTTGAAATGTTAAAACATTTTGGGGAGGGGGGGGGGCGTCTCCCGGATCCAGAACATCCAAATTATTTCCCCCACCCCTGAAAAATCCTAGCTACTCACTTGGAGGTGCAAGACATGTTGGTGGTACATGTTGAATCAGTACAACTAGGGGCGCCTCTAAGGGGATTTAGGGAAACACGGTGGCTCAGTGGTTACGGCATTGAACCTCAAACCGGGAGGTCCATGGTTCGATCCATGCACCAGGGGAAATCGCGTTGTGTCCTTTGGCAATCGCGATTGCCCACGCGGGGGCATGGTGGCGCTGTGTACTAAGGTGTAGGCCTACTGCACGTCGATGGTGCACCTGTCTTCAACCCAATGCTATCCCTGCTTGTGTGGAGTGAGTACGTTGTGGAGTCTGACAGTTGCTCACCGTTGCTCGATGGTTCTCTTCAGGCACTCCGGCTTCCTCCACCCGTAAAATTGTCCGGCACGAGGTGACCTTGGCTGTCGAAAGTGTCGTTAAACTTCAATAAATAAATAAATAAATAAATAAATAAATAAATGAATAAGGGGGGGGGGGGGGGGTTAGGGGTGCCCCCGCCCCATACTTTTTTCCATTTGGGACATTTTCATCTGTATTGGAGTCTTAGATATCGATTCGCTCCCGCTTGTAATCATGCACTTCTCCGACACGAGGTGAGCCTGGCTATCGAAAGTGTCGCTAAACCCCAGTAAATAAATAAATAAATTCTCTACTATATTTTAGAATGTCTGTCTGTCTGTCTGTCTGTCTGTCTGTCTGTCTGTCTGTCTGTCTGTCTGTCCACAAAAGAATTGAATATGGGGCCACCCCGAGTGTTCAAAATGGGTCTACTAGGAGTACTTTTTTATGGCGGAGGTAATCGCCAGGTTTAAAAAAAGTGTGTGGGGTAAAAGTGTAATCCTTTACCCAACGTAACGGGGTGGGGGTGTAGGGGGGCACAAAAAGTTATGACCCAAAATTTTTTTTTACCCATAGATGTCTTCAAAGGGGTCTACTGGGGGTACATTTTTATCAGGAATCTAATGGTGAGGTTTAAAAAAGTATCGGGGTGGGAATGGGGTGTAGAGGGGCACCAACAGTTATGACCAAAATGTTTCTCACCGATATAGGTCTTCAAAGGGGTCTACTAGGGGTAATTGTTTACCAGGAATCTAATGGTGTGGCTTAAGAGAGTGCCGGGTGGGGTGGGGGGTGTAGAGGGGCACCAACAGTTATGACCAGCAAAATATAGTATTCTAAAATATAGTATAGAGTAAGGGAGAATACTCTCCTCAGCCCGAGCAACGCCGGGTAACCCTGCTAGTATAGAATAAACGTATAGTATTTTCAAGTAAAAAATGTATTCTACTCGTAGGATTAAGAATGAAACCGACGAGCCTCTTCTCGTCGGTTTTATTCTTAATCCTACGAGTAGAATACATTTTTTACTTGAAAACACTATACGTTTATTTTGTTTATCCCATAAATAATTTATGAGGCAGTCGCGGCGAAATCGTCCTGTTACTCGCTGCAAAACACTGCGAGAAGTGAGGAGCACATTGGTCCAATTCGATCCACAAGCAAAGCTGCCAAAAATAAACAAGGCGCAGTGATACATTTCTGTCTAAAAATAATTCCCCTACAAACTTGAGCTAAAGTTGCAAAAATACCCTATTAAATGAACACTGTTTATCTTTCTTAATTTCGTTGTTTATTGTTGTTTTTTCGTCGTCGATTCAACTTGAGTTTTATAAACAAAGCAGACGACACGTGCATTTGTTTATTTACATAAAATAAACAAATGCCTTTCACTTTGAGAATCGAACTTGTATGCTTTTCAACGCTTGGTTTCGATTGATTTACTTTGTGTTTTCTTTGTTAATTGTTGTTCGTTTTATTGCTAGACAGAGTTGAAATGTGTCATATATTCTAAAACTAAATATTTCAGCGACGGTCAACGTTTGATAAACATCGGTTCATTTTGTCTCCCACAAACATAAAACAGGTCATGATAACACGAATGCAGTGGAGGCCAGAGGTCAACAAGTCCGTCTCTACAATAGGAATAAATTCTTTCAGTGTTGAACCAACGGAGAAAAATTATCACTCTACTAGCAGCTGCTACTAGGTGAATAAAGCAAAAATGTATCCAAGACTTTTATTGTTCGAATAAACGTCCATTTATGGGATAAATACACTCTCTTACGAGACAAGATTTGACACCTAGACTTATCTGTAACACACACGGTATGTCATTCAAACTTGGAGTATTTGATCAGTCGGGACTCGAATCATCACAGTTGGGACAAATGAGGTCCCCACCCATCACACACACTAGGGACCTGCGAATTGCCCATTTTGATCGAATCGAATATCGAATCGAATTGTAGAAAACGAATCGAATTTCGAATCGAACTTCGAATTGAATCGCAGTTAATGAATACGTCGTCAAAAGAAAAGTTTTTTTACTAAAATAATATCCTCTCTTATTAAAAGACACTCAGTTATGTAGAGTGCATTTCTCTCCTCACCTCTTGCCACGCTATAAACTGAGATATAAACCAATATACTAGCTATTGATTGAAACTATTCGAATTGTTGACTTTTTCGAAACTGCAGCAATAAACATTTTTAAACGAACCTGGATGATACCTCACTTTTATCACATGTTTTCTTGGAAAAAAAACTTTATTTCAAATCGGATCGACTCCATTCGATCATGAAGCCATTTGTTTTAAATAAAAATGCAGAATGATTAAAACGAAACGATAATTCAACGCCGAATGGAGTCGACCCGCTTTTAAATTAAAGCCTGCTCTACTTTTGTTTATATAATAATCAGGGGTATTTTTTTTTTTTAGAAAAGTTAAGAAAAGCGTTGCTTTTGACGATGTATCCAGTAACTGTGATCGAACAGAACAATACTCAATACAAAATAATGTGATCATGTTGTGGAACAAATTATTTATTGAAGTTGAACAGCTGAATAACTTTTCAAAGTTTGAAACTTGAAATTTTTATAAATGGTCACTGGTCATAATGCACAATAAGTTGAAATGAAAGTTGTAGCAGTAACAGTATTTATATCGATGTAGCTACAATGTAGCTACATCGCTACAAACAATGTTACCGTTACAAGTCAGCTGCGTTTCTACTCAGAACAATACTCAATATAAAATAATGTGATCAATTACAATCTGTGAACATTCACGGTTATGGCCGAAGTATATTCGAAAATATTCGAATTTCCAATTTCGAATCAAATCGAATCGAATATTGACTTTGGAATCGAATTTTCGCAGGAGCCTAACACACACACAAACGGTCATCTTCGCGACGTCCGTAGGTGCAACATGGTATCATTTCTCGTAAGTACCCAGTTAGAAAGTTGGAAGTCTGACAATTGCGCTTTGCCACTCAGTGGGCGCTCAGTGGTGATCTCCGGGCAACCCATTTCCTTCCATCCATAAATGTGTCAGACATGATATGACCCTGTTTGTATAGATGCTGAAGAAATATTGAGGCCAAATAAACAGGCAATCAATTGGCAAAGACGAAATGCCCAATTACCACTCCTATTTTCGCAAGTTGAATGTTTTCAAATAATGCTCGTCCAACAAGGGATGATAGACTATGATCTGAGGAGAAAAAGGAAAAATATGAAAACACCCCCCCCCCCCTACCGAAATGAAAAAAATCCCCCCCCCCCAAAAAAAGAAGAAAAAAAAAGCAGCGACAAAAAGCCGGAACAAAGAAAAAAAGCCCATAACCCCCCCCCCCCCCCCCCCCCCCCCCCCCCCAACACACACACACTTCAAACTAATATCCAAAATGTTGCGTGATTTATTTTTCTGTTGGTGGATTTACCGCCGAATTGTTGAAGGTGAAGAACTGACATCGAAATTTAGAATTTCTACTATGCTATTCAAAAAACGTAGGGGAATCCAAAATGATGTTGATATTTTCGGAAAATGGTATTGGATACGCGTTATTGGAGACATCAATATGTAACCAAGTTTAGTGTGGATCATCAATGTCACCGACCCACGAAAACTTCGTGTAGGTTTTTCGCACGAGCGCCGAGTGTCTGTAGGGTACGCTTTGAAATATTCATTTGTACTGGACGGGCTTTTCCGGAGGTCTTATCGTTCTTTTCTTGGTATAAACTCGTTCATCAATAGTTTCTGGTCTAAACGTAACTTTTGAGGTATGCGAAGATTGACATGTGGCGAACGTTTACGCACAGTTTGCATGTTGGAATCTGGCAACAGACAGACTGCAGTGGCTCAAATTCTCAACGTTACTCAATCGGTGATTAGAAGGTTGTGGTCACGCTGCAGTCAGACAGGCAATGTTGATGACAGACGTCGGTCAGGTCGTCCAAGGGCGACAACTTCTAACCAGGATCGTTTCATCCGAACGACAGCATTACGTAACCGCCATCAAAATGCCTCAGAAATTGGACACCAGCTGCACCGAGAGACAGATGTGCGAGCCAGTAGTCAGACTATCCGCAATCGCCTACACAGTTGGAATTTGTACGCTCCACGACCTCGAATAATTCCATGTTTGACTGAATGTCACATCGCAGCAAGGCGTAATTGTTATGGAGCACGACAGCGCTGGGACAATCGTCGTTGGAGCAACGTCATGTTTTCCGATGAATCGAGGTTCACTCTCGTCTTTCACGACAGGCGAAACAGAGTGTGGCGGCGGCGGAACGAACGATACCATGACGTAACCGTTAGGCATCTCGGTTGTTTTGGGGGTGGATCGGTTATGGTGTGGGGAGGCATAACCTGACAAACAGAACAGCATTACTTGTCATCCAAGGGCGTGTCTCAGGGCAGTACTACCGTGACAACATGTTAGCAGCTCATGTGGTGCCATTTGCGCGACGTCACGGCCGTCGATTCATTTTTCAAGATAACAATGCAAGAGCACACAGGGCCCCGTGTCGCTACAGAGTTCCTCCAGGAGCAGAATATCACTAAACTGCCTTGGCCAGCACTAAGTCCAGACCTTTCACCAATCGAACACGTCTGGGATATGCTTGGCATGCGCCTACGACGACGCCAACATCCCCCTACCAATGTCCATGAACTCGCCGCTGCACTGCAGGAAGAATGGAATAACATCAGTCAAGCTGTTATTGGACGTTTGCTGAGAAGTATGCCACGTCGGATCCACGCTTGTCTCACAAACCGAGGAGGATTTACAAGGTATTGAGGTCTTGGAATGGACTGAATGTGGTAAAATCTCTCACTGACCGTCCATGTCTTCTACAGCTCAGTGTGTGGAATGTGTGTTTGCCAGACACCCAACTATCGCTGAAATCATTCACCAGATGTCACAGTGCAATACCTCAACTGTCGTTTTGATGAAAATATAAATACATTTCTTCGTATATCTCACTTTTATCAAATATCCCCTACTTTTTTAATAGTATATATAGTATATAATAGCGGAAAATGAAACGCAAGTTTTTTTTTTGTGATAAATATTTCAAATGTGTTATGGATGATTATTTCATTGTTAGGATTCTGATGTTATTACTTCATTACTGATTACATTTTCACGAGTTTTTTGTCTTAACACAGACGCCGTTTGCAAGGATAACGTTCAAACGTGGTTACATTACGTCATTTCCTCATCAAAATCAATAGCCCACCCTGGGCTTCAGTCGCTGCTCTAACTCTCCTTACCATTGACCCCACCAAGTTGTTTTTGGTCCTTTGAGGGATGTTATTCCAATCCCGAAGAAGGGACCGCGTGAGCTGCGCGACGTTGTTGGAACGTTGACGCGCTTCCTCGCCCTCCTGTCTAGCCGGCCCCACAAATGCTCGACCGGGGACAAATCTGGACTGTAGGTTGGCCAATCGAGAACTGGGACATTATTTTGGTTGAGGAAGTCACAACAAACCCTAGCAACATGCGGCGTCGCATTATCCTGCTGCAGCGTAAGGTTACACGCGTGGATAAGTGGAAGGACGTGAGACATTATGACCTGATTCCGATATCTTACGGCTGTGAGATTCCCCTGGATGACCACGACAGGTGTTTTCGTGAAATGAGAACCACCCCCCCCCCCCCCCCACCCGCCCCCAAACCATAACAGACCCTCACCCGAATCTGGGTTTTCCTTAATGCACGCGTCAGAATCGCTCACCTCGACGTCTATAGCAACGTTGTCGTCCATCTGACCTGTAAAGCGTGAACCGAGACTCGTCAGTGAATAACACGCGTTTCCAGAGGGCCAAGTGAACCCAATTTGGTACATGTGCCCGCAGCCAATGCAATCGACGTTGTGTAGTGCCCGGATGCACGCTTTGTCGAAAAATCTGTTGAAAGCATGCAGCGTCGCACGTGGTCATGGCTGACTGAATTTTAACCAAATACTCTTTAGACAGTGAACTGATGTAGCCATGTGTCAAATTTGACTACATTTGGACTACGGATAAAAAAATTATATTACCCAAACTGAACTTGCGTTTCTTTTTTCCGTCTGTATATTTGCGCGAATGGTGATTTCAGGTGAAAGCTTTAGGAATGGCCAAGTGCATTTGAGAAGAGCCCGGAAGGTACAAGATACTAGTTTCAACTGAAGTACAAATAGAGGCTATCATGTCGATCTGGTTGGTTACTTTGTGATGGTATATATTATATCTGTGGGTTGCGTACTTGGTTCCATAAAATTGATTACCCAGTCAGTGCATAACCTTTTCAAAGCTACCAATAGCCGAGAAGACCAAAGATAAAATACTACTGTTGCTTTGGTGTTCAAACGATGAATCTCACAAAAAACCGCACGCTTTACGGTATATTTTTTGTTATCGGATATATACATCTGTCGGTAGGTCCCAACACAATAACACTTGAATCATATCTTTCAACGTAATTATTTCTCTCTGCGCATACCGAAAATTAATTTCAAATTTCCAATTATTATACGATTGTCATTGAAAATACTCATCGACCAAAACGTCTGAAGTAGGCTGCCATAATATCTCATTTTGTTTAATTATGAAATTGTCCGTCAAGTTTCATTAGGTTTCTTGTTGAGTGTAGCTTCGATTGTCTACTACCATAAAAGAGGTGTTTTGTTTAAGATATTTCAAACGGCGTATACATTAAGGGAAACTGTGATTTACTCTCCCACACAATGTCCGACAAAAGGGGTCGTAGTGAGGCAATTTTTGCGTATGTCACTTATAGACAGTCAATACGGCCACGTGTGATATCAATACACTAACACTTCTACCGCAGGACTACAGTTTGGAATCTTAAGGATGTTATGCAGAAGATACAATCAGATAATGTTTTACTTACCCCATTAATCCTTTACCCAACGTAACGGCCAAAACCGGCCAGCGCTATTCTCAAAAATCGCCCAGAAATTTTCATTATATTTTCAATTTTTTGTCTCAAAAACATAGGTTATGACCCCCTAGTTGGAACGAGCTCGTCGAGCTCGTTCCAACGAGGGGTCATAACCTATGTTTTTGAGACAAAAATTGAAAAAAATTAGTTATTCAAGAATTAATTTTGCCTAGTGTCATGTTAGATAAAGAGTTAAACACTGGTGATATAGAGCTTGGTGGTTCAGTGGTTACTGCATTGAACTAACTCGACAAGTCCACGGCTCGATCCCCGCCAGGGTAACTGCGTTGTGTCCTTGGGCAAGGCACTTAATCCCGATTGCCCACGTGTGGGCACGGTGGCGCTGTGTACTAAGGCGCACTGCACGTCGATGGTGCACTTGTTTGCAACCAATGCCAACTCTGCTTGTGCGGAGTTAGTACGGTGAGGAGTCTGACAGTTGCTCTTCGCTGCTCGATGGTTCTCTCCGGGTACTCCGGCTTCCCCCACCCATAAAACTGCCCGACACGAGGTGACCCAGGCTGTCGAAAGTGTCATCAAACACCAATAAAAAAACAAAAATAAACTGGTGATAATTTCTGTCAGTTCAATTGCATCATTCGGAAGAGTCTAGGCTCCAAGCTATTGGGGTGTGAGGGGCGATTCACCCCGACCCTGTCTGTCGGAACAACTGTAGGTCGCTCGAACGCCAACAATTTTGTTTTCTGAAAGCCTAATTTAAAAAAAAACGTTGAGCATTTTGGCGAAACAACAATTTTCATAATGCAAATATACCCTTATGTTTCAAATATCTTTTGTATGAAAGCGCTCGTTTTTAGTGCATGACAATCGAGTAGTCATGTAGGCCCACACAGAAAAAAATGTGTATTATTATTTTAATGAATTACTTCCGTTAGGCAAAAATAATTCTTTAAAACAATGATAATAAACGAACATTGTCGATCCCTCTCATTATTATTGTTTTAGAGAAGTATATTGAATTATATTTCAAGTTCTACCGACGGTCAATACCCGGAATTACTGTCTCATCATGTCGGAAATTTTTGAGATCCCAGCTTCTGGCGTGGAAGTGCTCACATCATTATTTGGGGCAGGCGCGTAGCCAGGATATCAAAGTTAGGGGGGCAAGAGTAACATCTAGGGGGGGGGGGCATACAGAATATCATTCGCTGCATCATCCATGCCCTGCAGCAGCAAGATGTGGGCGAGCACAAGATGAGGTGTCCCTCTCTAATTGGAGAAAAATCTTTGAAATTCGAGACAAAAAAACCTACAATTTCCTTGACCCTGAGTCCTTTTGTGTCCATAATTTATAAGTTGTGAAAGCCATCAATAATAAGGCCACAGTGTGGACTAACAAGTTGTGAAAGGCATCAATAATTAGGCCACAATTTGGCCTAATTATTGGTGCCTTTCACAACTTATAAATTATGGACACAAACGAAATTGGGGGGGGGGGTGGTGTCGTGCTCTCTTCAACCCCCCCCCCCCCCCCCGATGCTTCACGTTAAAAATATTGATTTGTCTACCCGCATATTTACTGAGCTGGAATTTACTTTATAAATTCAAGGCGTGTCATTACCCTGTGTCGGAAAAACGTGTTCGAGGGGTTGTTGTTTGAGCTGAAAAACAACATGAAATTTGACTACATTGGTGCCAAAGACTAGTGCACAATGTAAAATAAATTCATGGATTATAATTTTGACGTAACGATTCGTTGCGTCAAAATAATTTTCAACGATTTCATTTTTCGCCCAGAAATTTGACTCCGTTTTTTCCATTGTCGTCTTTGTTCAACAACAAAACTGAAGCTGGCGGTATCAGACTGTCCGTAAGACTGTACAATAAGTGTGAAAGAAAACTCTTAATTGTGACTTGTTATTCCGTCGAAAAAATTCTGAGCGAAAACTCAGCATCAAATGATTTTATGAAATCTAATGTAACTATACAATATCCAGGTAAAGTTAGATTTCGAACTATTTCCTTCCCTAAAGTTAGATTTCGAACTATTTCCTTCCCTCCTCCGGATTTTCGGCCAAAATGGACTTTCAAATTTAAAGAGAATTTTCGTTTCCGTCCAATAATTTTTTAAGAACAACCTTTAATCAAATGACTTTAAAAAATACTTTTATATCTTCACAGTATCTAGGTCAAGATGGATTTCCATCTTTCCCGTCGTTTCTTCAGATTTTTTTTTTTTTTTTTTTTTGTGGGAGGGGGGGGGGGGGGGGGGTTAAAATGGAGTTTTAAGTAATTTTTCGTTTCTGTCTAAATTCTCAAATTATCCCGAAAAGTTCCGGATGTAAGGCCGGAGTGGGTGAGTGGGTCGGAGGTGGGAAAACATGTCCTGCAATTTTTTTTTTTTTTGGGGGGGGGGGGGGGGGGGTTAACAAATATCAACTCAATTTCACCAACTATCAAAGGAAAAACAGTTCTTGACTGTTCCTAATTGGCTAAGATGGAACTTTATTTATCAAACACCTAGATCTGGGTACCTTTTTGTCTTTCACCAAGGGCATCAGATGGTTCTCAACCCGTTGATACTTTTGATTTGCTAAAGTAGGGAGTGCAACCATATAGATACTTTAGTGCTTTCTGCTTTATCACTGGTATTAACCCTTTACCCAAAGACACGACCAAAACCGGCCAGCCAGCACTATTCACAAAAATCGCCAATTAATTTTCATTATTTTTTCATTTTTTTTTTGTCTCAAAAACATAGGTTTTGACCCCTCTTTGGAACGAGCTCGTTCCAATGAGGGGCCATAACCTATGTTATGGATACTATTTGGACGGTTTATTGGGGTGGAGAAGAGCCAGTTTGGGTGATTTTAGTGGGTGGGTCCCCATTTGAGAGTGGAAAAAAATGCAAGGGTATGGTGGTCAATGGGCGAAATATAATTTTTTCAGCCTTATATCTGCACTTTGTTTCCTGACCTCCTCCTCTCCGAGCCACTCGGAAAATTGTTACAAAGCGAAGTATCATTCTAATGGGAATAGTTTTCTCTACTCCATATCCCAAATCTGCTCAAATCTAATCCAATGAGGAAATGTTCTTTTTCTGAAAATAAGCTCTTTAATATCCAATAATCATGCAAACTCGGATTTCAGTTTCAAGCATACCCTGTTTTTACTATTGTAATTGAAAATTTCATATTATTTATTTTAATTTTATGGAGTGATCAAAAACAATAGTTTGAAAAAAGATTCAATTTATTCGAATGGGGGTGTGGGGGGGATATCATTCCGCCGTGCATGATGAAATGTCACTTGATTTGTTATGGTAATCACCCTGTGCATACCGTATTCAGTTTACACGCATTTCACATCCGCCGGTCAATGGTTTCGCGCGACGAAGGCGCGCATGGACGGTTGGGGCAAGCCCCCTTCGACCCTACTTTGACAATTTGGATTTTTCAAAGTTTTCCGCAGATCGCAACCATGGCAGGCCACAGCAGAGGAGGAAAAGTTGAGGGAGCAGGCTTGTGATGTTTCTTCAAATAGTATTATCCTCCCTCGGGCGAGGATCTGTGTGAGAGAGTATCCTCTCAACAAAGGTGCTACCTCTCCCCGAGGGTGATGGGATGGTGTCTTCCATAACATCTTCAGGCAAGTATAATCTGCCACTTATCTTGTGTTGTTGAGGCCGTCCTCGGCAAGTACAATCTGTCTCTGGCTGGTTTCGATGAAGACGAGCAGTTTCGGATGCGGTGGGTAGACAATTGTCAACCAACTTTCACAAACAACCCCTCTCATGGGACCACCAAAAGACCCCAACTTCCCTGGATCGGAAGCAGACTTGCTTATTATTCTATTTGACAAGGGCAAGAGTACGTTTTACAAAAAAGAGACGTTTTACAAAAAGGCCATGAGCGGGACACAGGACCAACGCTCGCCTCCCCAGGAGTGGGTGACCACCTCCAGGGGTAGATTGAAGGATGATAGAGAATCTATAACGGTTATAATGGTTCCATAACAGTTAGTGGGGGGGGGGGGGGGGGGCGAGTTTGTTAAGGTTTCTTGTACTGTCAGTTTTCGTGGTTATGCGATCAGTACAGTCTTCAGGCAAGTATAGTCTGCCCCTTATTGTGTGTCGTTCGTTGGAGCCGCCCTCTGCAAGTATAGTATGCCTCAGGCTCTTCTGTTGGTTCATTGGTCTCAATAGATGTGGCATGGGTCATCGTGCCGGTTGTATCTGTGCGTTTCGTATGTGGAGCTTGGTCGTCGGAGTTGTTGCGTTTGTTGTGTCATAATTTCGTCTTATCTTCCGGCGGGCGTGGTCTGCTGATCCTGTCTTGCCAGTGTCGGTATATGTTGTGTCTTCTGTATATCTGAAAGTGGAAAAGAGTGTGAGTTATTAACACCTCCCCCACCCATTGGCCTTTCCCGGGGTGGTTAATGTTGGCTCTATGAATCCTAGGCGTTTTTTGCTTGCGCGGTATTTTTTTAGAGCGGCTTTCGATCGGTTGCTGGTCGCGGTCGATGGGAACCACGCCCAGTCACACTGAAAAGTACCGTATCACTGCCTTTTCCACCGATTGTTAATCGCGGTACGCGGAGTTAGGCGCGGCTTTCGTTCGCGGTCGATGGAATCAGCCTGGGAATGACGCCAGGTCACACCGAAGCCCCGTGTCTTTTGTGTTTCGGTGTACTTTGCGAAAGCCATAAATCGTTGTTCTCGTGCTATTTCTACTTCGATGTATTTTACCAGAATCACAAATCGAAGATTCTAACGCTTCATATGGCTCTAACTGCCCCTGAGTACAAATTGTCGATCTCGAAAGGGCCCTTCTTTTGCATGGGGCAAAAGGTCGTAGACTTTTTGACATATGTGCCTTCATTCGCAGTTGCGTACATATAGCATTTTCTAGTGGTGGGGACAAAACCATTAAGTATGGACTGAAAAGCACAGGAAAATATCATAAGACGGTGTAATCTCTTAACTCAAGGAACAAGACTCAAAATTGTATCTAAGAGATGCAATTTCCTTGATTCTGGCTCTTAGCAATCGTTTTCTTTTTTCCAACATCGTGGACGAGCTCTTATGTAAATAAAAAAATCTGACAGAACCTAAAATTTTCAGATAAAGATTTTGGTCGGAGGGGGGGGGGGGGGGTACCTACATTCCTGTATCTAAATCCATTTTTATTCGCCACAGCATGCTAGTTAAACTTTGCCCGTCTGATCAGGGCACCTGTTCTTTCTATTCCTGTTTCGACAAAAGATAAAAGAGTTTCCGCTCAACATACACCCATGATCTCTTGTGGACGGAGACGGGGAAGTATGTTAGGTGGCAGAATATAGGAGTATGCCTGACACGGAAACTTGGTGATCAAGTTCATCGTAGCAGCCACATGGGCCTGACGTTAGTGTGTGCTAGGGAAGGGCGTATCGGATGTCCTTTTTGAAACATTGGTAAATCTCTCATTTAATATGATGCTATTTTTACACAAGTATAGGAAAAGGTTTATCGAGTGCATTCGGCAGATACGTAACACGACATAAGCACACCCAGGAAGAACTACATGATTTCTCACTGATGAAAATGATGCGGACCGTATCCTCTTCACCTCCCCGTGATTCGGGCCCAGGTTACAGAATTGTCCAGAAAGTCAGAATTTTGAAATATATATAATTTGCCGTAATAATACGTTTACACTAAAATATTGATGTTTGGTCACACAGGTGACAAATGGAATACAAAGATTACTTGTAAGTTGAATATGATGATTCGCAAGGATGGAGGACACAAAC
Source organism: Pictodentalium vernedei (assembly GCA_031216915.1). Lineage (NCBI taxonomy): Eukaryota > Metazoa > Mollusca > Scaphopoda > Dentaliida > Dentaliidae > Pictodentalium > Pictodentalium vernedei. The sequence goes on from CM062297.1 coordinate 463,908,514, forward strand.
AAATCCAACAATCAACAAGAATCCAAGTCATGAGCGGCCAAATTATGTCCCTTGATATCCCGTGAAATTGATTCTCCACCGTGACGTGGATTGAAGTCACATATTTCGAATAAAAAGAAAAAAAAAAACAGCTCACATTATCCGGTGACAGCGAACCACCACGAATAGGCATTAACCATACCATTGTGTTCGGAATGACCCTGTCCCGACACTGCCAAAAAAAAGTATCAACAGCCCCTTGAAGTTCCAGGACCGAAGCTACATACGCCAGCAGGGCCATAACTAACATTGTTTTTTTTTTTGTTTTTTTTTTTTTGGGGGGGGGGGGGGGGTAGAACATTGATGCCCGGCAGTGCAATGTCAATTAGACACTAGCTTGGTAGAGGTCCCCACCGTCTGGGTGCTTTCAACAGGTCATCGTCATTAAAATCATTTGTTATTAGTTACTCTCTCCAGGGATGTGGAATTCTACTGATGAATTGAGTCGGACATTTATATTGCATTTTCTGAGCTGCACGCTAAAATCACGGGGAGTAAAAATCAACCCAAATCAACTTGGTTGAGTGAATATGAACCCAAATGGGTTCATATTCGCTCAAACCAGTTAGTTTGGGTTGATTTTTAACCCAACTGATTTTAGAGTGTGTGTATATTTGAGTCGGGCAAGCAAGAGATTTTGCCCAATTGAGTACACCAAAGCGTGAGTATATTTTCGTCAAGAAAGCAAGAACGTCTGCCCAACTTTGTATTTCATAATTTCTTGCCAAACCTCTGCCCTTCGAAACCCTTAATCTGGAGATTTTTTTTTTTTTTTTTTTTTTTTGGGGGGGGGGGGGGTGTTCTCCCCAGAAGTTACGCCCCTGAACACCAGACATGGGACTGGGGTGGGGACTGTGAAAGTTACCATCAAGGGTATCAGCATAGTATGCCGCACGCGTCGTCCTGTGGTCCTCCCTGAGGAAATGTGATGAAATCGGACATAAATAGTGCTTTCTGGGGCTATCCTGGTCGTCTATTTGTCTTCAATTTGTCTTCAGTTTGCAATGCACTTCAGAAATTTCTTGACAGCAAGCTATAGTACTCACAGAAAAAAATGTGATAACCGTAATAAACTGTATTACATTTTCTATATGTTATTTATTCTGAGCCTTGTCAGCATGTCTTGGGAAGCTCTTGAGAGAGCTTTCCAACAATGATGCCAAAACCTTGATTTATCAACACATGAAATGGGATGAAAATTTAATCTCGTATTTTCAGGTATTTTTACAACTTATTTCCGCTGGTACTTTTCCTACGCATTTTTGTACGGGGCAAATCGTCCCGGCCTACACAAACTTAGGGCAAATACAGTATATTGATCTAATATTATGTCTGCCTTGAATAGTATCAAGAACGGTCTGCACATCCGAGATCGTGCACTCTTAGCAGGATTGTATAGTTTAACCTCTAGCTATAAGCAGACTCTACCTATGCGATGTTATCAACAAAAGAAATCCACATGAAGACAGAGCTCAAGAGGGATATGTATTTTTCCTTCAGTTCTGTTTGGGTTGTACGTCCAAGATTTGGAAAATAATTGCCACAAAGAATATACAGATGAGATATTGGCTTGAGACATAAAGACCAGAAGTACGATGGCAAGTAAACCACAGTATTGTCCTAAAACACTATGTTGGGGGACAGCACCATTTTACTTTTTTATGAGGGCCAAGTGTCTTGAAAGTAGAGATTTTACAGCACTTAATGGGAGGAATGTGGAACTACAAGTATTTATGGTTCAACTGAAGCGTCACAACTACGAAAGTGTATACAGAAAGCACACAAACCAGCTGAGCCGGAGTAAAAAAGGAACAAATCTTCAGTAAAATTGACCAACTGAAACTTTCAGGGAGAATTATCTTAAATATTAAAATAAGGTATTTGCAGGGGGGTCAGGAAAATTTTTTCGGACACTAGGCGCAAAATGTTTGTTTTTCGACCCTTGGGTACCCACCCACCCCTTTTTTGAAGGAAACAAAATGTTTTTCCATTTTGAAATTTGGTACCACCCCCCAAAATTAGAGTAAATCGCACTCAAACTGCTTTGAATGGCAATTTCAACGGGTATTTTTGATGGAACATGGTTTGTATTGTTCCAGTAACCATTCCGACATTTAATCTACCCACAACCAGCTAATGAAGATTGGTGGGAATTTGGTCCCATTTCTTGGCAAGTTTATAAATTTATTCAAACTTTCTCACAGACACTGACAGTTAGCGTATACATGGGTAATCAGGAGAATATATAACATGTACTGGCATTCTACCTACAGTATTGATAAGGTGTAGCAGGGTCAGGTGTGAAATGTGTTGAACATTTTGATGTTTTACCTGGTTTCACCACTGTATTTGCTGTTATTTCTACTACTTATTTCTTTTTCTAACCATTTCTACACTCAATTTTAGTTTCATCAGTCTAATATGAATTTATTAAGCATTATCAAGTGCACAATTCGTAGGGGCAGTTAGCTCAGTGTTGTATTGAATCGGTCAATAGTCAATATGATGAGGGGTGATTCTTTGGTATCGGAAATCCACCCCTCATAAACTGCACTGTTGCACCTTGGACGAATTGAGTAGTGCATCATATGATGGAGTGGTTAGTAAGCTTTGGTTGATTCATCTTAGCAAGTCAGATGATAAAGTGCGAAAGAAATGGTGACCACGTTGAGTTCAAAAGGACTACCATATCTCTCCAAATTTGGCCAGGATGCATTATGAACGTTTTGGGGCTCTGATGTGTCGAATGACGCCCCTGTGATTTATATATTACCTTTTACGTAATGAATGTCAGTGTTCTCCTACAATATATTGGAGACTGTTCATTCAGGTCAGAGGCTTGAAACCTATTTGCTCAAAATATGGTACAGGACCAGTGACAGGACAGTAATTTTCCAAGTGGTTGTTACAATATTCAGCTTGATCTCACTGAAACATAATACACATACGTATCCTTTCCGACTCAGATGATCCCAACACACTTTATTCTATGATTTAATTTTATTCTTTGTTACAGCAGATTGCTGTAGTTAATTTTAAAAGAAGTTGATCTTATTTCTATTATAAGATAAACCAACCAGGTGTCTTATATGTGTTTGCATAAGTTTTCAGATCTCATACTCCAGGTTTCTCTCCAGACTTCCAGTATCTTCCTGCAACTATGGTGCAGGGGTAAATGGCTGAAATTCATATTAACTCAACTGATTCCCTATTGACAAACTGTTTACACAATTGTATAAACAGTTTGTTAACATGGAATCAGTTTCCCTGTTGATAAACTCTCTATCAATAAGATATGATGTCCTATTTGATGGTTCAGCCTTTCTGACAGTATATCACAAATTGAAGAGAATTGGTTTGGAGGCTACCCACTAAGCTCAAGGCTTGAATGATCAATAACAACCCTACATTTTGCTCATACATGTATATGACTGAAATTCACAATTACATAATGAGAATCCGTGAAAGTAGTCGGTTGCATTGGGAAAAGGTATTATGCCACTGTATGATGTCTACTATTCATGGCGAGAAGAGTCCTTTTATTGTCAGATCTGGTTCGATTACATTTATGTTAGATTACAAAAATGATAATTCGTTTAAATTGCTTTAACATTTTTCAAAATCGTGAACCACTGATGTTGTAATGGGGAGCGGTGAATGTCTGTCCACATTCCCATGCTGCTAGCCCCTATCCTGTACCACTAATCACCCCACCCCTCCTGTTAACCCAGAGAAGATGGAGTGGTGGCAAAAAGCCTACACAAGCTTCCCTGATCAATATGCATCACTTATTTGAAAGATAAGAGCTCATTGGAAAAAAAAACAATTTCAAGGCATAGAAAAAAACCCATCTTTTCAGATCCGCTAACCTACCAACCCACCCACCCCGCCTTGTGGCCGGAAACAAAATTGACGCCTCCCCCCCCCCCCCCCCCCCCGGTATTTGTGGAAAAGAATTTCTGGTGAGGATCGGAGAAACAAAGAGTTGACTTGAGTTTCGAGACGTAATGGAATGATTCAGGGACTTGAATGACAGGGTCAAGCAAGCGTTGCAGAGACACGGAGCATATACAATCTCCCTGGTAGGATCAAGCGGGCGAAGACACAAATCAGTTGATCAGTCATCTTTTCGATCGACTTTCTTCAAGTAACAACAAATTGTCTCCCTTGATGCGCCAGATGAAAAATTACGTTCTTAGCTGTGCTTTCCAGTGAGTCGGATGTTCTGTGCGTTTCAGCAATCATGGAAAAGATTCTGGTCACTGGAGCGGGTGTCACTGGTGCAATAGTCTCGTCATTTTTACGTCACGAATTGGGAGTAAATGTGTCAATTCATCTTTGGGATAAAGGATCCGAACCAGGTGCACGAAATTAAGCAATGCACACAACGTTTTGTGTCTCTCGAACAGTGCCTCTCACATCTTAATTTCAGACCTTGGTGGCAAATGAGATTGGCCTTGAGACATTTCGGTTATTATCTGCACATTGCTGGAGACCTTACTTCTCCAGTTCAAATCAAACAGTTGCCTTGCATAACATGTCGACATATGTCTATCTTCATACCTTGGATACTGAAGTTACAGTGGTTCGGACCTTTGCAACTTTGGTCCAAGTAACTTCGGCCCATTTTGGTGATTTTGGACCAGAAATCTATTGGTGACTTTGGACCCTTTGAAGTTATTTCGGACCAAACAAATTTTATATATTTATTAAATCAATGTGAAAAAAGCCATATGCCCTACTCATCATGTTTTTAATAATCTAAGAGATGATCAATGAGATGAAAGCTTGAAGTTGTTTCGCACCAAATAATTTTTATTTATTACTTTCCAAAGTGTGATTTACTGGGATATCCGGGTTTGATTATAAACTATAACTTCACAAGTGAATTATGCAATTAACAATTGGGTCATGTATCCGTGCGTGCAAACGAAGACGCTTTGCTGTTGGTGTTATGGGGACTTCATTGGTTTTTTTTTGTTTTTTTTTTAACCCTTTACCTAACATGAAAAGCAGACGACACTTGCAAAAAAAATTCTTGAATGACTATTATTTTCATTTTGTGTCTCAAAAACATAGGTTAAGACCCCTCATTGGAGCAAGCTTGACGAGCTCATTCCAATGAGGGGTCACAACCTACATTTTAGAGACAAAAGATGAAAAAAATAATGAAAATTAATTGGCGATTTTTCAGAATAGCGCCGGCCGGTTTTGTTCGTTACGTTAGGTAAAGGGTTAAATAATATAATTATCGTTAATAATGAAAAGTAATAAACAGAGTAATCACTTGACTGGACTGGTTACGTGAAATAATTCATTCGAGGCGAGGGACTATGCTGTAAAAACACTCGTGCACATTCGCACACTCGTGTTCGTACAACGTCCCTCACCTTTTATGAATTATTTCATGTAACCAGTCCAGTCAAGCGATTACTCTCTATGTATTTATTAAATCAATGTAAAAAAAGCCATACTCACTACTCATCATGTTTTTAATAATCTAAGAGATGACCAATGAGATAAAGGCATCGAATTATAATAGTTATAATAAAGTCTTGATTAGAACTCAGTTTGGAACAGTAACACAATAAAGAGCAAACGCACTGCCTACAACAACACAGAATGTTGTTGTTGTTGCTGGTAGAGAAAAGAAATCCATGATTACTAAAGGTGAGTTCTTGCGAAAGAGCTTGGTGATGAAAATTGGTCAGTCTTCAATCAAAGCATTCGCACAAATAATGATGTTGTGGGCTGGCATTGTATACTGAACAATCCAATAAAAATTATCAAACCAAACCATTGTCGTGCATATTCACTTGTAATGGGCGTTGGTTGTAACAAAAGTTGTGCACTCATTTTGTAACAAAAGTGGTTGATTTTGTAACAAAAGTGGTGAGCTGTAACAAAAGTGGGCAAATGTAACAAAAGTGGTGGGCTGTAACAAGGGTGGTGGTTGTAACAAAAGTGGTTGAGATAAAGGTGCACAATGTAAAAAATCATGTAAATTTTTTTGATCAAAATCAGAATGTAATTGAGTACCGGTATTTTACAATGTTTCCTTATTTTTCTTAGTATAAGATAAAGGTGCACAATGTAAAATCAAGTAAATTTTTTTTTATCAAAATCAGTGTTCTGGTTGAAAATTAATAAATACTTTTTTAATATTTTTGTTGTTAGTTGTCTATAAACCCTTACCACCCCCCCCACCCCCACCCCTCCCCAGGGCTTGATTTAATCTGAAAATTTTGAATAGCAATTTACTATTCACCCTGGAAAATTGATTAGCAGTTGATCCAAAAGCACTTGAAACTAATAAATCTTGAATAGCAAAATTCAGAAATTGGAGAGCAAAGTGCTATGCTAATCCAGTTAAATCGAGCCCTGCCCCTCCCCACCCCTCAAAAAAGAAGTATTTTGGTCCGATGCAATTGGAATGTGTCTTTGTAATTTCTTGCGTCCAAACACTTGGGAGGTCCAAAATCACCCCGTCGAAGTGACAAAGTGGGTTCGAAATCTCCTCGTTGGTCGTCCAATACAATTATGCCGAAATCACTTTCATCAGGTCTGAAGTCACTTGAGTGGAAATCACTTTTTGTGGTCCGAAGCCACCGAATTGGGCCGAAGTCACTTGGTCTAAAGTTGCAGAGGTCTGAAGTCGCCGGATCCCAGATACTGCAGTGACAAAATAACTTGTTATTTTGAAATGCAAATTCTTCCAAAGAGAACCAAGCTGTCTTGAGGGCATCCCTTGAACCCCCAAACTGATGGACATTTTATATAAAAAGTTTTTTTTTTAATGCTGAGGGCCAGATTGTTATATATATGAGCTAATATGTTCAAACTTTTATTTCAACCATCTGGTATGTCATACTTTTACTTCAGGAAACCCAGCTGTTTATGGACCATTCTGCAAACAATATCGGGGATCTGTCTCCTTAATCTCTATTAATAATAATAACACTTTGGCCAGCCGCTGATTTGTCGCGGTCCTCGGACGAGAAGGCCATGGTTACCCCTGTACTCCCAACTGCCTCCCTATTCCCACGCTTCTCCTCTCCTCCCAACACTGGGAGACAAACTGCTTGATGATATCCCTTGTCCCATTCTTCCCAATCTCTCCGATTAGCATATTAACCCTCTCCTTTGAGTCTCCCCCTAACCACATGTCCTTCATTCTCCCATCCCACTTCCCCATTATACTCCCAGTGAATCTCATTCTTTTAGACTGATACTTTGGGCATTCTAGAAGAAAGTGTTCCAGGGCCTCAACCATGTCCAAGTTACACATCTGGCACTCCCTTTCACCGTCTTTCCCAATTTTTCCCCTCAGCTCCAGGGATCGTGACCTCAGCTTGAACAACAGTGACCCCCCCAAAGGTGCCATCAAGGTACTCTTCAAAACCAGGCTTCTCTTTATCACGCAGGCCACCCAAAGACCTCTTTGATTTGACCCCCTCTCGCCAATTACGGTTACAATCCTCCATGACCCTTTCTCTGACGATTTTTTTACCCTGGTTTGCCCCAACGTCCAGGTCCGAGATCTCCAATGAGTAGTTCTCTACTAGCTCCCTCACTTGGACCATCCACCCCGTTAAACTATTCTTACAGTAATAGCCCTCAAAGGCCTGGAGGCATTGATGCATACACTTTGACAAACTGCATTCTCTGGCTTTGTAGATGGCTAAGATGGGTCTAGGCAAGTCTTTGCTGCCTATATAGGCAGCCAAGACTTGCCTAGAAACAACTGACAAGGTTAGAATGTAACTTGCAATTGTATCTGAAAACGGTATGTCATGAGCTATTTATTGAAGCCCAACATTTTTAGTTGGATTCTATTCAAATTGTTTTTTTGCGAGTATCATGTTCTAGTCATATTAGGAAAGGGGTTAAGATGAAGTGATGGACTACGAAAATATGAACAGTTTGCTTAGCCTGGGTAGAAGGCCTTACACATGAACTGTTGTTACAGCTGTTGTTAAAATCTAGTACAGAAGAGTTCTCTTAATTGGATAACTGTTAATTGAATAACCATGTTAATTGAATATAATTTCGAAACACAAAACCATTTATCATTCAGTACAAATCTGACCTTTTAATTGCATATGGGTTAACTTATAGAGCACATTCTTGTTAACTGAATAAAAAATCTTGAAATATATCAAGAAATATCCTGACAACCACCAAATTCACCAAGTTTATAGACTTATATGGCTTCACTACATTTTTAGCTCTGTCAAACAAGTTTTAATAGAGTAAATGCTCAGTTTATCTCCACAGTATGAGAAGTGACTGAATCACTGTTAATTGAACACTCTTGTTAATTGAATAATTTTCACTGGCAAAGTGTTCAGTTAACACAAATTCTGAAGTGACTTCACTTCTAAAATTTCCAACCAAATGAGAAATATTTGAGGAAAGGGCAGTCTATTTATTTATTTATTGGGGTTTAACAACACTTTTGACAGCCAGGGTCACCTCGTGCTAGACAGTTTTATGGGCGGAGGAAGCTGGAGAATCTAGAGAGAACCACTGAGCAATGGTAAGTAACTGTCAGACTTCCCAACGTACTAACTCCATGCAAGCAGGGTTAGCATTGGTTGAAGACAAGTGCACCATCAACGTGCAGTATGCCTTAGTACGCCGCACGACTACCACCATGTGGGCATTTGGGATGAAGTACCTTGCCCAAGGACAAAATGCAGTTACCCCTGGGGGATCAAACCAGGAACCTTTTGAAAGTGGGCAGTGTTCATGCTGTCAGGTGCCAATTTAGCCAATGGCACTAATAATTTTAATTTGGCACCAAAAAATCCTTGTTGGCTAAAATTTGGGCACCAAAAAGTTCCTTTCACTTGTGATGGAAAGCCATTGCAAAAGTGAATAGCGTGATTGATTAAGAAACAGAAAAAATATATGTTTATTAATGCTACTGAGCACAAAGAAATAGTCAGCTGGCAATGCAGGCGGAAACAATAGCCAATTTTCACGAAACACACTAAAACTCAGGAATTGTGTCCATGAGGTGTTAGAAATGATTTTTGGACAAACCTTCAAGGTTAATTGTCACCGGGAAGTGAAACAGTGTTTTTTTTCCCCTGTGGTACAACAAGCTCTGTTTTACTGGTAAAATAGGACCCTGTCACCAATGCTTGGAGTGAAAGTCCTCTAAAATGGGATACATGGGTGTAAACGATTGACTGAACTTAGACTTTAGCGCCATGTTGCAGTCTGATTAGCCATTGAGCAGAAGTATGTGACCTTATTTATTTATTTATTTATTGATGTTTAAGGTCACATATTTATGCACAATGGCTAATCATGACCGTGACAGTTTTACGGGTGGAGGAAGCCGAGTACCTGGAGAGAACCACCGAGCAACGAGCAGCTGCCAGCTCCCCAACATCGTAACTCCGCACTGCAGCACAGGCAGGGTTAGATTGGTTAAAGACATGCGTACCATCGACGTGCAGTACGCTTAGTACACGGCGTCATCGTGCCCCCACGTGGGCAATGGAGATGAAGTGTCTTGCCCAAGGACACAACGCGGTTGCCGCAGGTGGGATTCGAACCGAGGACCTCTCGGCTTGCAGCCTGTTCCTCTACCTACTGAGCCACCGCGCTCCCCATATGTGACCTTAAACACCATTAAATAAATTGTCAGTGAGTGTGAATGGGGCATTGTTTTTTTCTTCAATAAAACATTGTTAGTTATCAGCTTTACAAAAAGGCAGCATGTAATTAGATAAAATACTTCATACTGTCACGAGTTACTGTATGAAGTATTTATCTAATTAAATGCTTCCTTTTGTAAAGACTCACAGCCTGCTAAGCACAGCGGATTGATGGTAATTAGTCAATTAATCTGTTATTATCTAAGTGCAACAACATATGGACATTCCAACATCATTTAGCCTGACCATTAACTCTTAACCCGCTGAATATTTCGAAACTATTTTTTTTATCAAATCTAGTCATGGCTGCTGTAAAGCAGCCATGACTTGATTTGACAAAAAAATTCATCTAAATTTAACTCCCAAAATCATTGGACAAGAAGTTCTTTCAATTTATAGGGGAAAATTTTGTTTAATGTGCCCAAATTATACTTATTTCAAGGGCAAGAGATTTCATGTCCTTGACAGGAATATATCCACCAGCAGCTTGCAAGGAGTTAATTGAATCAGTGGCATAGGCATAGATATAACATAGGTGACAATCTTTTTCACCTACCAAGGATTTTGTCAGACCTTTCAAGTTCCGCCAGATTTTTCCATGACCAAATGTCCTTTCTGTCTTGGAACAAATTGCCAGTTCATTTTTTAAATCTCAATTTACATGAATCAGACAGTGAAAACACCTCTCACCTGTCGTTAGTATTTTGGCACAAAACACTTTGTTTGGCACTAAAATATTCAGAATGGCAAAAAAATTTGACACCAGATAGTTTCAGGCCAGCTGCACTGCAAGTGGGCATACATCTTTGTTGTGTTGTGTTGTGTTGTGATATTCTATGAAGTAAAAACAAAAATTCTCACTCTTTTAGGTGGTCGCATGTCAACAAGTCGATCCAGAGAAAACAGTGATTGTACAGTAGATCTGGGTGCTCAGTACATATCTGCTACATATGAATATGCAGAAAAACATTCAAGGTAAGCAGCTGAGGTAAGCATATAAAAATTTGGTTTGTGGTTCATGTTGCCATATTCAAAAATGAAAAACATTTCTCTGTGAGCAACTAGAAAACTACTTGAATTTCACATTGTAGAAATAAATTAAGGCCCCACAAAGTAGATCTTCTGTTTCTCAGGTCATTTTTTGTAAAATTGCATGTGGGCGAGCGGTTTTGTATTTTATTCTTAGCTTAACTTGACAAAGTCAAGATAAGCTATTACCATCACGCGTGTGAAAGTCTGTCAGTCTGTTCACATGCTGTTTAGCAGAGGCTGCACTCCATAGTTTTTGTCCGATCATCACGAAATGTCATATGCAGATTTGAGGTCATGTCTGGATGAGAACATCTCCTGTTGGTTGTGATAAACCTGAAAACCTTTAGCACAGTCTACAGGTCGTATTTATGAAGGGATTTCATTGTAACTTGGTAGGATGACTCTGTATAGTGTCTTGATGGGAATGGCCCCTTTTGGTCGTGATCGGTCAACAGTGACGGCTGCAGGAGCCTGAAACCCAAAAACCTTTAGCACATTCTACAGGTCGTATTTATGAAGGGATTTCATTGTAACTTGGTAGGATGACTCTGTATAGTGTCTAGATGAGAATGTCCCCTTTTGGTTGTGACTCAACCGTGACGGCTGCAGGTCGTATTTATGAAGGGATTTCATTAACCTGGTAGGACTCCATATAATGTCCAGATGAGAATGTCCTCTTTTGGTTGCGACTGGTCAACCGTGATGGCTACGCTGGCCTGAAGCCAGAAAACCTTTAGCACAGGTCATATTTATGAAGGGATTTTATTGTAACTTTATAGGCTCTGAATCTGTATAATGTCTAGATGAGATCATCCTTTTTTGGTTGGGTTCAGTCAACCGTGATGGCTGCAGGGGCACGTTACCTAGATTCCTTTAGTACAGTCTACATCTTGCATTTACGGAGGGATTTCATTGCAAATTTGTAGGATGGCTCATTATAATGTCTAGATGAGAACATCCTATTTTGGCCATGATCGGTCAACTGTGATAGCCACACGGGCACGTGACTTAGATTTGTTTAGCACAGTCTACATTTCATATTTATGAAGCGATTTCATTGTAACTTGGAAGGATAACACGGTATGATGTCTAGATGAGATTGTCCTATTTTGGTCACAATTAGTCAGCCATTACTGCCGTCTGGTCATGTGACCTAGATTCCTTTAGCACTGTTTAAAGGTTGTTTTCACAAAGGAATTTCATTGTAACTTGGTATGGTAACTTGGTATGATATCTAGATGAGACTCACTCTCCTATTTTGGTCAGGATCTGTCAACCTTGACCGCCGAACCATCACATGTCCTAGATTCCTTTAACAAAGTCTGTAAGTTATATTTATGTAGGGATTACATTGTAACTTGGTAGGATGACTCATTTTGGAATAATTTTACTGTAACTTGGTAACTTTGGTTGACATGCATTAACTGTGAGGGCCACATTAACACAGGCCTCAGTGCTTTAGTACAGTCTACACCTCAAATTATTCTTGTTGAACACAGCATATAGGGAACATAAATTAACATATTTTCAATTATCACAATTCTTATCTTATTTCATAATCCTTTCATAAACATTGAACATTATTCTTTTCATCACACACTACACACAGTCAAGATAAGCTACAGTGTCATTGACACTTTCATTTATTTTTGTAATTATTTCTTTGTCTTCAGAAGTTCATGTTCTTGGTTTGTTTTGTGGTTTAGGCCTCATAATGTACAGAATAACATTTGTGGTGGTGTATTTCGTCCCTTGAGTGCAAGAAGGCTTTAGCATTGCAAAGCATTGTTGTTCTCAAAGGACAAATGTATCAATTTTATTAACCTGGGTAAATATCAGACATAAACCATTTAATTTTTTAATTTTTAGCTCAACTTTGACGTAGTCAAATTTGAGGTTTTGTCATAGTCTGTTTTTCCATCTGTCCGTCTGTCCTTCAGTCAGCAGTTCAATACGGCTCGGGCTAGAGGCCGTATTTATGAACCGATCTTTACGAAACTTCTTGGTTACCTTTGTTATCACTGTGGGACGAGATCAAGTGTTTTTGGGTGCGGTCCGAAATTCATTTTGTACCGGAATTAGTGCAATCAGTTTTTTGTACAGAACTTCTGTAAGATAAGATAAGATAAGATAAGATTTATTCAGCAAATACACCAGAATAAAAGCAGATTGCTACACACAGAATTAACATACACAGAATCATAAAACACACTAATTCATATGACATACATAAATCATATTACAGACAAGTCCCTCTTGTGAAGGAAGAGCTGGACTATGTTACAAATAACATTGCACAGCACTGGATTATCATTAGTCATTATTACTTTAAATTTGTCCATTGTATCCATTAGAGGAAAGTCAATTTTTTTGTCAGCGAAATAATTTTTCTCTCAATGGTGCATAAAGCGGACATTCCATTACGAAATGCCATTCCGATTCCACCTCCCCCATTGTACAAGCTTCGCATATTCTGTGTTTGATAGGATGAGGAGGTTATAAATGCCTTCCAAGTTCGATCCACAGTTTATGGTTGCTGATGCGTAATCGCGTGGAATTGTTTCTAGCTTCAATGGAAGAAGTGTGAATGAGATACGGTTCCATTTGATAATCTACTTTGAATAATCGATAAGTCCTAAGTTTGTTTTTTCCTATTCTCTTATTATCATTGTGTATATCTTCTTTAAATAATTTAATATGGTCCGATTCAAGTTTGGACTTTAGAAGATTAATTTTACTTTTGGAAATTTCAGTTTCATTCAAACTGTTAAATCCTTTAAGTTTTTCAGTTATTGAGTCAGGAAGTCTACATTTGTTAGCTTCCACAAAAGCATCATTTAGAATGGTATCCGTGGAAGTATAATTTGCGAATCGTACTAAAGCATCTAATGTTATTGGATACCGGCCTAGCTCTGTGCGTACTGCATGGTTGGAGGAATGTTTACCTATATTTAAGATCAGTTTGCGGAACTTGATATGAGCCCTTTCACTGGTGCAGTATCTCTGTTCCTCATATTCAGCTCCGTCGACAATATTTCTTTTCAACCTACTCACAATTGTGTACAATTGGCTGTAACGTAAGTGCAAGCCCTACTTCGGAACTAACTCAAGCTTTTAAGAAACTTTTCCAAACAAGTTGGAAAAGTAATAGAGTGCAAAAGGACAAAAAAGATCGAAAAAGGGTTGAGCGAGACCGGCACTCGAAATTACAGGTACTCTCTCTGCACACTCTTGCATTTACCAAGCGCATGCGCAACAACCGTGACGTCAATTTCTTTTATTTCCGCCATTGTACTGGTCGGAAATTTTGTGACTCATGCTATTTTTAGCTGTTATCTTCGTGGACAACTTATTTGTATGTGCTATCTTCATCTGATTATGTGCAAGTGGATTGTATCCTTTTCAAGCTGCTAAATTATTACTATTTGATGATAGTTTTGATAATTTTTGCTTGCTTTTTCACACATAGTCTTGTTTTTCCCCCACGAGTGAACACAACTATTGTTCTGTTTTCCATTGGTGGGAAGCTTGATTTCATATATCATTTTCATATTATGCCTAAGACTATTCCTTGTTCCTCTTGCTTGCAGGTGAAGCATGTGGACGACTCTCATTCCACATGTGTCACTTGCAACAATTGTACTCAGGCCCTTTCATGTGGTATTTGTGGGGTTTGGTCCTCAAAATTCTGGGCTTCTGTTAACAAGGTGGTTCAGTCTAGAGCTAGAACCCCTTGTTCTCGGGGTAAGGGTAGCCGTGCCTTATCAGATATTTCTGTGAGTGCACGTAGTGACTCTGTCACACAGGATGCTGATCTGTCTTTTTCTGTGGGGTGTTCCTCTGCAACTGTTGACGCGGTGATACCTGACGTGGAGACCGTGGTCTCTTTGTCTTCTGATGTCACTCTTGAGGCATCTCGAGGTCAGCTCGGTGACACTCTCCAATATTTGCCTCCTACGCCGTCGACAGTTGCTGAGGAAGTTGTTAGTACAGATCCTATTCTGTTTGATGGTGGCCCTTCCATCTCCTCTGGGGACCTCTGGGGATGGTATACAGTCTCGGGGGTCCGAGACTGTATCTGCTGGTGTGTCTATGAGCTCTCAGCTTCCCCTGGCTTCGCGGCGAAGCTGTGCGGGTTTGCTGTCTGCTCTGTCTCATCTGGCTAGGTTTGCTCCTAGTCGGTTGAGCCATTTGGTCGCTTCGGCAGCGATTCCTCACCCCTCGAGTGAATCGTTTATTGTTCATTCTTCCCCTGCTAGTGTGCCGACTAGCAGGATGTGGTTGGGACATTGTCATCCAGGACCTGCTGTTCGGCAGAGGTCAGTGACAGCCCCGGTTAGCTGTCACTCTCGGAACCTTCCTCCGGTGATTCCTCACTGTGTTCTGAGTCTGGATGTCGATCGATGCTTGTCGTTGGTCTCAGAGGATGGGCAGTTGGGGCCTTCTGCCATGCAGAGGCCAATGGCAGGATCCTGTCATTCTTGGGACAATCCTCTGGTGTCTTGTCACCATGTCCCAGGTCCAGCTTCCGATCGACGTACACCGTCGGTCTCTTTAGAGGATTTGCAGGCAGGGCCTTCTGTTCTGCAGAGGTCAGTGATTGCCCCTGGACGTCACAATCGGGACTATCCTCCAGTGTCTTCTCACCGTCTCCCTATTCTGTCTGCCAATCAACGTTCGTCGTCGGTCCCTTCTGAGGATTTGGGTTCTTCTACCAGAAGGGTCCATTGGGAGGACACTCCGTCGGGCGATGCTACTGCAACAGATTCTCAGGGTGACCTGCGTCAGGCCGTTTTGGCGCTCACCCGGTTGCTTTCTAGCAACCCTCAAGTTGGCCTCCCTGTGCCTCCTGAGGCACAACCTCCTTTGGTCGGTCGCCAAGATGTCTTGCCTGGCCCCTTGGATACTGCACAGTATTCACAGGAGGTTTCTGCTGGTCAGCCCGAGTTGGGCTACGTCTCTTCTGCAACAGAGGATGATGATTTTCTTGAAGGTGATGGGGCCCCCCCCCCCTCGTCAGTCTTGGGGCAGGCTTTGGATTTTGTCTTTGGCTTATTGCCGGACATTCAACCTTCAGACCCGCCATCTGTGACCGTCCAGCCGCAGTCCTCCGTGGAGTGCTGTAACCCTGTTGAGCCTTCTAGCTCTGGGGCTTTGCGCCCTCTGCAATCGGCTCAGGTTGTGGAGTCCTTCCAGGGTTTGGACGCCAAAATGCGTTCTAAGGCCCTCAAGGGTTCTTTCTTTTCTAGAGCTGATGCCTTTCTACCTCCATCGCAGTTTCGTGTTTACGATTCCATCTGTCCACCAGTCTTCCAAGGGATGACTACTGTGGATGAGGATTCTTCTTCCCTCGGGTTAACTAAGCCTAAGTCGGCAGTTCTCCCGATGTCGGTAGTTGAGTCTATGGTGGGCCTGTCCTGAGAGATGCTGGGTATGTTATCTCTCGCGGACCATGTCGTCGCTGCCCTGGCTGAATATTTTCCACCAGGGGAGTTTGATGATGCTCAGGCGCCTTTTCACGTTTTGTCACAGGCTCTCATGAACTTGACACATGCTCACGCCTGTAACACGGCTAATTTGGAGCTGGCACGCCGGGATGCGGTGTTGGATTCTTCTCCATCCCTTCCTTCTGAGCAGCGTGCTGTTCTGAGGTCTGCCTCTTTGGTTCTACCTCAGTTGTTCCATGGTTCTGTGGAAGCTGTCCGTGGCAAGGTTCTTCGTCATTCGAAGTACCAGCTTTTGCTACGACAGCTGGACCAACATGCTGCTGCGGGTGGTGGTCGTTCCAGGCCCGCCAAGCGTCCTGCTGCGTCAGCCTCACTGGCAACATCGGCTACGGCTTCAGCTCCTTCTGCTCAGAAGAAGCACCGACACGGCCAGGCTCGCTGGCAGCCTCAGGCAGGAAAGTCTCAGGACTCTGTCACTTCCCGAGGTGGTGGTTTCTCCTCTCGGGGGCCTCGCCGAGGCCACAAGTAAAGGTCATCACCTCGATTCGCCTCCAGTTGGGCGAAGGTTGTCACTGTTTTACGACCGCTGGACAGAGATAACGTCGGACACTTGGGTCCTTGACGTCATACAATCTGGTCTGTGACTGTCCTTCCATCGGCACCCCGGTTTATATCAGGTGCCCCTCCCGACTCGGGTCCCTTCCGATTCTCTATGTCGGGACCTTCTGGTGTAGGAGATCGACAATCTCCTCTCCAAAGGGGCGATCGAGGTGGTCAGGAACACCCTTTCACCGGGGTTTTACTCAAGACGTTTCTAGGTGCCAAAGAAGAATGGGCGATTTCGTCCTGTCATCGATCTGAGTATCCTGAACGAGTACATTATAGCACCTCATTTCAGTATGGAGACTTTCCGGTTGGTTCGACATTCAGTTCATCAGGGCGACTTTGCTGCCAGTATTGACCTGAAGGATGCCTACTTCCATGTACCCGTTCATCTGGCGTCACGGAAATACCTTCGGTTCTCGTTTCGGGATCGAGTCTATCAATTCAGAGCTCTCCCATTCGGTTTGAACCTGGCTCCTTGGGCCTTCACCCGACTGATGTCACATGTGGTTGCTTTCCACTGTACTCAGTCGGCTGTGACTTCGTCAGCCTAGCTGGACGACATCCTCCAATTGCACCACAATGCGGCTGTTCTGGAGTCAGATGTCCAGCAGTTTCTTCTTTGCCTACTAGCGTCGCTGGGTTTCAGAGTCAATCGCGAGAAGTCGGATCGCCTTCCTTCTCAGCAATTTCGTCATTTGGGGATGGATTTCGTCACTCTTCACAATGTGGTGTCGGTCCCCAATGCTCGGGCGACGATTCTTTCTGCCTTGACTCGGAACCTGCTTCAATCTTCCTTGGCCAGGACTTTCCTTTGGATGCTGGGCCTTTGTGGTTCGGTGACAGATCTCATTCCGCTCGGTCACTTGTTTGTCGACCTCTCCAACACTTCCTGTTGGATCACTGGCGTCCGAGTGTAGATCCGCCTGACCTGGATCTTCCTATTCCTCGGTCCCTGCTTTGTTACCTCACCCTTGGGCCGATGTTCCCTGGCTGACACAGGGTTTTCCGTTGGATCTTCCTTTGGCCGATCGCATCCTTACTGCGGATGCCAGCGAACGGGGCTGGGGTGTGATGTTGGATCCTCTCGATCTGTCCACTCATGGCGAGTGGGACAGCGAGCAGGTGGGCCTTCATATCAACCAGAAGGAGCTCCTTGCTCTTCTGTTGAGTTTTCGGCTTTGGATCCCTCACCTGTCGGACCATATTGTCTTACTTCTTTCGGACAATACGACAGTACTGGCCTACATATGGAATCAAGAAGGCACACATTCGATTCCCATGTATTGGCTATCTTGGGATCTTCTTCTGTTGGCACGGGATGTAAATGCTCGGGTGTTCATCAATACATTCCCGGGCGTCTCAACGTCCTAGCAGACTACCTGTCCCGACGCGACAGTGTCCTTCCAACCGAATGGATGCTACATCGGTCGGTGTTTCAGGCGATTTCGAGTGGAGGGGACGTCCTCTGGTTGACCTTTTCGCCACTCGTTGGAATCATCAGGTAGAGACCTTTGTCTCTCCTTGTCCAAATCCTCTGGCATTTGCGGTAGACGCTCTGTCTCTGGACTGGACAGGTTGGATCGGCTATGCCTTCCCTCCTGCACCGATTCTCCCTCAAGTATTAGCGAAGATTCGTGCTTGCAGTTGCAGGATCATTCTGATCACACCTCTGTCTCCACAGAGGGTGTGGATCAATCTGCTGCAACCTCTGTTGGCAGATCGGCTGATTCCTCTACCTGTACGTCGCGATCTTCTTTCCCAGGGTCATCCCAGGAAGTATCACAACAACCTGCTGAGCCTGTCCCTTCATGCCTGTCTTTTAATCAGGTCCTGTCTTCGACGTAGAGGTTTTTCGAGACGAACAGTGGAGTGCATTTCTGCATTGTGGCGACATTCCACTGGCATGACTTATGCTGCGATGTGGAAGGTTTTCTGTCGCTGTTGTACAGATCACAATGTGGATTACCGTGATCCGTCAATCGCTCAAATTGCGGATTTTCTGGTATACCTTTTTGACTCCAAGGGCCTTCAGCCTTGCTATTACAATAAATGCTATCGGTCAATGCTGTCTGATACTTTCTCTTAAGTGGGAAAGCGGTGCATCGGTCGTAATCTTTTTCTCTCCAAACTCATTTGGCACTTTTCTTTGAAGAGGCCTCGAGTTTTGCGTCTTACACCCAAGTGGAACTTGGCATGGGTGTTGCACTGTTTGGAGGGGCGCCATTCAAGCCTTTATTTGAGACTGATATGCGTTTTCTCACCTATAAGACGGCTTTCCTTCTAGCGTTTGCTTCTGCTCGACGAGTCAGTGAGCTTCATGCACTATCTGTTGATTCTGCTTTCTTCAGAAATGAGGCTAACAGTGTCACCTTCACTACTGATTGCTCTTTTCTGGCTAAGAATCAACTTCCTGATTCGGTACCTCCTCCCATCTGCATTCGGGCTCTCCCCGCTGTCGATGGTCGGAGACCTCTTCTTTGTCCTGTCCATGCAATCAAGACTTACATTAATCGCACTCAGTTCATTAGGAGGGGTCGGAAGAGATTCTTTCTGTCTCTCATTCCTAAGAGGCAGTCTATCTCTTCCCATTCTATTTCCAGGTGGATCTGTCTTGCAATCAAGCTGGCATATTCCCGCTTGTCTACTTCGGATCTTGTTTCGAACTGGTTTAATGCTCATGAGGTTTGTGCCATTTCTACATCTTGGACGTTTGCCAATTCTGTTTCGCTCAGGGATGTTATGAATGCGACTTACTGGAGGAATGCTTCTACCTTCTCCTCCTTTTATCTCCGCCACCTACAGCAGCAATCTGAGAACCTTTTTTCTTTAGGCCCTCTTGTTGCTGCTCAGGCTGTTGTGCACCCTCGTTAAATTTGTTTTTATCGGGTTTGTGCTTTCGCTCAGCCTTGTTCTTTTCAGGTGCCTTCTCTCTACCTTCATTACAGGTTTCGCTATTGTTCTCTGCCCTTCTTGCTTTTCTTTCTGCTGCTCTTGTTGGTATTGGTTATGTGATTCACCTCCTCCTATTGTTTATTCAGCCAATTGTAAACAATTGTGAGTAGGTTGAAAAGAAATTAATATTTTTTAGTAAATTTTGTTTCTTAACATACCTACAACAATTGTTTACCGGAGGCCCACCCTCCTTGAGGATATCTTTGATATCGATGCCTCCCCGCTAAATCACAAACTTCTCGTTGGCGGAAATACAGAATTGACGTCACGGTTGTTGCGCATGTGCTCGGTAAATGCAGGAGGTATGCAGAGAGAGTACCTGTAATTTCGAGCGCCGGTCTCACTCGACCCTTTTTCGTGCTTTTGCACTCTATTACTTTTCCAACTTGTTTGGAAAAGTTTCTTAAAGCTTGAGTTAGTTCCGAAGTAGGGCTTGCACTTACGTTACAGCCAATTGTAAACAATTGTGGTAGGTATGTTAAGAAACAAAATTTACTAAAAAATTTTAATTTCACTGCCGTATAATAATTTTGGCTTAATTAGTTTATCAAACAGCTTAGAAAAGACAACCACGGTGCATTTCTTTTTGAACGAGCTGTGTAAACTGTACAGTGCCTTGAGCCCCTTAAGACTAAGTTCAGACTGTGCATGTTTCAGGGCGCCATTTTCCGAAAGGGTTTACCCTAGGTATGTGTATTTTGAGGTACATTCCAGTTCTTTACCACCTATTGAAAAGTTTGGGATATTCCTTATTTTTCTGGCCTTAAAAATCATATATTTCGTCTTGTCTATGTTTATTAACAAGTTGTTTTGCTTTCTATATGCTTCTAGTCTGTTCAGACAGTTCTGTAGTCCCCTTTGTGAGTCTGATGTCAGCACTAAGTCATCCGCAAATAGTAAGTGATTCAGTTTATGGTTGTTCAAGTTTATTGGATCACAGTCTTTATCAAAAAACCCACTGATGTCATCTATAAATATTTTAAACAAAGTAGGCGAAATGGTACATCCCTGCCTCATGCCAGTTGTCGACAACAGGGGTGGTCCAATACCCCAATTCATTTTTATGCAGTAGTGACTTGATCGATAGAGCGATTCTATTATTTGTGAAACAGGTCCCGTGACTCCGATTCTTTTTATATGAAAGTTCTGATTCGAGTAAATTTTTGTATGAATGTTTACTAACATGAAATACATCACATATAATACAGGTTTTTTTCTCGTGCAGAAATTATGCAAATTAGATGAACTTTGATTTATTCAGTGTTACTTATACGCAGTAAGTACACATGTCAATATGGCTCTGGCTAGGGGCTGTATTTATGAATCGATCTTCACAAAACTTCTTGTGTATCTTTGTTATCACCTTGGGATAAGAACAAGTGTTTTGGGGTGCAATCCGAAATTCAAGATGGCTGCCGGTGGACATTTTGTACTGAAATTAGACACAATCAGTTTTTGTACAGAACTTCTGTATGATGGTTCTGATTTGAATAAATTTTTGAATGAATGTTTAGTAACATGGAATACACATATAATACAGGTTTTTTTCTCGTGCAGAAATTATGCAAATTAGATGAACTTTGATTTATTCAGTGCTACTTATACACAGTTAGTACACATGTCAATACGACTCGGGCTAGAGTCTGTATTTATGAACCAATCTTCATGAAACTTCTTGGGTACCTTTGTTATCACCTTGGGACGAGAACGAATGTTTTTGGGTGTGGTTTGAAATTTCAAGCCAATTAGACAAACTTTGATTTATTCAGTGCTACTTATACACAGTAAGTGCACATTTTAATATGGCTCTAGCTAGAGGCATCTAACTGTCACCCACCCTTTACAATATTTTACCTGTACATTTGTTACATGCTACAGTCAGTATTTATGTACAGACCTTTACAATACTTTACGTGTACCTTTGTTATCAGGTCATTACCTAGATGTGTGTCATTGCTGTGTTACAAACTATACATGTACATGTCTTACACAAGTTGAGCTACAGTGTCATTGACACTTTCATTTCAAGTTTCCAATAGCACCTTCCTTGCATTTTCAGTATGTGGTATAAAAGTAATTCATTGCTAAATGATCACAGCATACATTCAAGTATTAAATGTAAAATTTAACCCTTTACCCACTTTATATCAAAATTTTGTTATTTATAATTTTTTTTGTTTTAAACTTGCCACAAAATTAAACAAAAACATATCATGGGACCTCTCATTGGAACAAGCTTGATGAGTTCATTCCAGTGAGGGGTCACATCATATTGTTTTGATGAAATTTTTTGGAAAAATAATTTTTTTTTCTACTGCTCAATTTGTAAATTATGCAGGCTGATGCAGTCAATTCCTTAGGTTTTTAAATGGTTAACAAAAACAATTCAAATAATGGTGATTCATGGTTATTATCATCCATATGATATAAAAAATTTATTTTACAACCAGAAGCTATCTCACCCAATACAGGTGAATATGTCAATAGACAAAATACAAATCTGTAAGGAGGGTTGCAACTGCACATGCGATCATTTGATGCAGAAAAAGATAACCACTTTACCTGCACTGAATTGGCAATGAGTTATTACACATGTCGGGGCCACCGTTTTTGATAACAGTAATTAAATGATAAATAGATCACCATATAAATGAAATTTATTTTATTGGGTTTAATGATACTTTCAACAGCCAGAGTCTCCTCGACAGAGAGTTTTATGAGTGGAGGAAGCCAGAAAACCCAGAGACAACCACCAAGCAGTGGTGAGTAATGTCAGACTCCTCAACCTACCAACTCTGCACAAGCGGGGTTAGCATTGGTTGAATGTAACTGCACCATCGATGTGCAGTACGCCTTAGTACACAGCGCCACCATGCCCCCATCTCAACAAAATAAAATAGACTAAATCATTGTTTGCCATGGTGTATATTTTATATTGGCCTACCTTTTGTTACACTTGAAAAATAAAACAAAGAAACACGCAGCTGAAACATTACTATAAACTTCAGCAGTAAAAGTACAGTGGAGCCCACTTAACTGGATATCTCTTTACTGAATAACCCTGTTAATTGAATATAATTTCCAAACAAAACCATTTACCATACCTCCAGTACAAATTGGACATGTTAATTGAATATAGGTTATAGAGTAAACTCCTGTTAATTGAATAACAAATCTTGTGATCTGTTGAGAAATTACCTTGAGTTGCCCCAGCTTTCGTTTGTTTATAGACCTATTTGGCCTCGGTACATCCAATACCAGCATTTAATGTATTATATCTTGTTTGACAGAGCTCTTGGAGCTCTGTCAAACAAGATATAATAGAATAAATGCTAAGTTTATCTCTAGAATACAGGAAAGTGAAACTATTGCTGTTAATTGAATACTGCTGTTAATTGAATAATTTTCATTGGCAAAGTGACTATTCAATTAACAAGACTCCAATGTATAAGTAGAACAATAAATGGGGATTACCTCATGCACAGCAAAAGAACACAATACCATGACAGCATGATCTTCATTCATAAAAAATCAATTCATAGATGCAGAATGATTGCAAACGCTGCGAAAAACTGAGCCCAATCCCTTTATTATGTGAACAACTCAAGAAAAGGAAGAATATTAGATAAATTAATTATAAATTGGTGTATTGATCTCGCCACTGGGTCATAAATGAACTCCTCCTAATTGACCAGTCAATATATGACCCAGAGGCAAGGGCTTGACTTCAATACACCATCATGAAACCCACATAACGGTAAAAACCTATATGTAAACATGCTGTTAAATGCAAACACAATTAGCATATAGGAACAATTTTCTGAGAAAACAGAAACTAAAAAATCACACTGATTGTTATTGCTGATAAAAAGGTTTGTACATGCTTCATTTTAAGGACATAAAAAACAGAAAGCTTATCAATATTACCAAGACACACACGGCTGGGTGATAGCTTGATGATCTGCATGCCAGTGACACCAAAGCTTTGAAGTTTGCACTTTACGACACTGCATGCCAGCTCACTTTAGAGAGGTATATTTTGTGTTTGTATTTCCATACATTACAGTGGCAGTTATTAATTATTAGCCCTTTCTATACAGGGATAAATCATTCACTGCACAGCATACTGCTCAGCACTAAGGTGTGCATTGAGCAGGGCTTAAAATTTATGCAAGAATCAGAATGGATTCTCGCAAATAATTTTTGCAAGGAAAACAATGAGAATCAACTTTGATTCACGCAAAATGACTGATTCTGTCACAGATTACAAAAGTGTCATTAAAGGCTTGGAAGGGAGCGCAGTGGCTCAGTAGTTAGGGCATTGAACTTCAAACCGAAAGATCCACGGTTCGATCCCTGCCAGGGGTAATTGCGTTGTGTCCTTGGACAAGGCACTTCATCCCGATTGCGCACGTGGGGGCATGGTGATGCAAAGTTCTAAGGCGTACTGCACATCGATGCTACACCTGTCTTCAACTAATGCTAAACCTGCTTGTGTGGAGTTAGTACATTGGGGAGTCTGGCAGTTGCTTACGATTGCTTGGTGGTTCTCTCTGGTACTCTGGCTTCCTCCACCAATAAAACTGTGACCCAGGTGACCCTGGCTGTCAACAGTGTCGTACAATCCCCAAAAATAAATAAAGGCCAGGAAAATTCAACTTTTTTTTTTATTCCCTCATAAGGGTAGATTTTGACTTAGCAGAGGTGTCTAGTGAAGTCTTGGCTGCCTTTATAGGCAGCCAATACTTCACTAGAACCCCACTGCCAATTTACAGTAACTTCTATCAGCAAGACCACCAAAAGCCATTATCTGAGAACATAGATTCTACAAGCTCGTGTAAGACAAGAAACTCACAAAAATTGAACTAGGCTCTTAAAGATGAAACCCTAATAAATATGAGGTTTAATTTTTACTATGGAATAAATACTGGTTGTACTCACAAGGATATAACAGTGCTCTCAAATTCAGGACTGAAAATTAATTCTCACAGCAGGAGTTCGCAAGAATCAAAACTGATGCTCGTGAATTCTGACAAATTTTGAGAACTGATTGTGGTACTTAGAGATGCTTAAAATCACATGCACCTTAGTATGCAAGAGCGATCATACATCTCAAATTTTATAAATACTGTAAATGTGTGAGAACATTTCATGAATAAATTTGACCGTCTGTGTTGTGGGTGGCAAATCTGCATGAGTGACTAAGAGTATCTGTGTGTGGGTCAGGGGAGTGTTTCCATGTTTCATTTATTGGTAGGCTGTTGTTTTATTTTTACTTGTTTCAATTTATATCTACACAACATTGAACAAGTGCATCGCCACGTAGTGGATCAATATATGACTGCCTATGAAGAAATTGCTCTTGTGAAGAAATTTTTAGTTGAACAAAAGGTCAATAATTCCTTCAAAAATAATTGTACATTCCCGGCTTACGACCCATTAAAGTTGAATATATTGTTTTCAAGTTATTGTGTGGAGAATCAAAAGTCACCAAAACTCCCAGATGGTTGCCATTGTGGCCATATTGGACATACCAGAATGCTGGTTATCGAAAGGAACCATCCTCTGGTCATGATTAATCAACCATAAAAAGCAGATCTCTTGGATCTATAGTTTTAAAATTATCGCATGGACAATCAAAAGTCCCTGAAATCCGAGATGGCTTACATGGTGGCCATATTGGATATGCCAGAATGCTGGTTATCGAAAGGAACCATCCTCTAATCATGACTAATCAACCATAAAAACAGTATCTGTTGGATGTATTGTTTTCAAGTTATCGCGGGGACAAACAAAAGTTATTGAATGGATGGATGGACAGACAGACAGATTGACAGACAGACAGACAGATGGATGGATGGACTGACAGACTTTTCCATACCATAATATGGCTCGCTCATATGAGTGGCCATAAAAACCCCCACAATTAATCATGGTCATCAAATATTTTTCAGTGAGACTCTTATAAGCAGGGCTGGCTTATTCCTGTTCACCCTGCACACCGATGTTAATTAATCTGTTGCAGCAAGTTATAGTCCATATCAAAATAATGTTCATGAGGGATGGCTTATTCCTGTTCACCCTGCACACTGATGTTCATTAATCTGTTGCAGCAAGTTATAGTCCATATCAAAATAATGCTTGTGAGAAGGAATGATGTTGGTGATGTGTTAGTCACCTCTAGTGATCAGTGAACTAATTTCAGTGGTGATGAATTTATTTTTCTCTCCATTTTAAATAATGATTGCAGTATTTCAGTTTTTATTTTAATTAGTTTTAATTTAAAAATATTTAATCAAAATATATTCTTTTCTATTTCAGGACTAATAATGTTTAAATTCTTATTTTCAAATCTGGGTGCAGATGAGAATGGGCACAAAGCACCAAAAATCAACTGAATTCACTCTGTGTACAATTTGTCAATACATGTACCCCATCTAAACCACCCAACTAAACAACTAGTTAGAACAAAACTATAGTCAGTCAATCTATTATCGTTGATGTTGAGGATTATCACACATGAGCTGGAAACAATAGGTGCAGGGCAATGAAACTTCAGTCCATTATAAGTCCATTATAAGTACTCATCTCAGGCAGCATTCAGGGTACATAGATATTTAATACCTGGATGTCTTTTTTCAACCATTTGTCTTGCACCTCAGGGTTAAAGAGACAACCAACCATGTATTAAATCTCCATGTATCCTGGATGTTGCTCAAGATGATGATTTTGTCCTGCGTCCTACCATAGAAATAATGTGTCTTTCAGTTTCACTAAGTACGATAAATTATCCCAAATGTAGGAAAAAAACTGCAGTCGCAAGGTGGAAATTTTTGTTTTACCATTTTTGGCACCCACCCAACCTCACATGCATTTTTTTCCATCAGAAGTTTGACACCCACCCACCACCCCCTTCCACATGAGGCCATTCATTGTCCCCTGCTGAAGAGTGCCTCTCACTGTACCAATTTTGGGTAGTCATGAATTAAGACAACGTTCAGACCACTCAATAAAGGTCGTTGTTAGTTAATACCAAGTTTTGTGTAGATGTTTAAAATAGAAACACAGAATTTAGTTTCTTGCATTGCAGTCAGATTCTAGCTGAAAAACTTGTTTCATTCCCATTCTAATCAAGAATATTACATGAACATGACATAGTGCAGAGTATCAATTTTCCCTGCACAGTACTGTCAGGTACTATCAGGTGGAGATTAAAACAATATTTTATTTAAAGGATATTAATGATACTTGGTATTAATGTTGCCCACCACCAGAGGGTGTGTCACAAATAAGGTTGGAATGCCTGTCTACAAGCTCAAGGTCACAGACTTAGTTCAAGTTCACATACTCCCACATCCAAATCCAACTATAACAAGTCGTGTCCCGCTCAGAATTTTTAATAGCCTTGAAGGATATTAATGATAGTTGGTATTAATGTTGCCCACCACTAGAGGGTGTGTTGCAAATAAGGTTGGAATGCCTGTCTACAAGATCAAGGTCACAGACTTAGTTCAAATTTACATACCCCCTCATACAAATCTAACTATAACAAGTCATTCCAGCTCAGAACTTTGATGGGCTTGAGGGATATTAGTGATTCTTGGTATTAATGTTGCCCACCACCATAGGATATATCGCAAATAAGGTTGGAATGCCTGTCTACAAGGTCAAGGTCACAGACTTAGTTCAAGTTTACATACCCCACATCCAAAGCCAACTATTACAAGTCGAATCCACCTCAGAACTTTTGATTGTCTCTAAGGATATTAATGGTACTGTTGCCCACTTTCAGAGAGTGTGTCACGAATTAAGTTGGAATGTCTGTGCTCAAAGTCAAGGTCACAAACTTAGTTAAACTTCACATACCCATATCCATAAATACACTGTCATGTCCAGTTCGGAACTTTTGAAATATTTTTCACAAATTTAATATATAGCTTTATTATCATGAATGGGATTGCGAATCAGCTGTGTCCAAATATTCTTTGAGAGTTATTGCCCTTGTTGAATTTAGAATTTCTTGTCATCACAATACTATTTCTAGTCCCCACGTTTCAAAGAAAACAGTTCAACAGTTTTTTCCAAATTTAATAATACATTAAAACCTGTCTTGAGAAACCACTGTATTGAGAGACCACCTGTCTTGAGAGACCACTGTCACATTTTATGGCTTGGTTGTTTTTCTCTGTAAAGGACCTGTCATGGGAGACCACCTGTCTTGAGTGACCACTTTTGTCTGGAAAAAAGGCTGGTCTCTCAAGACTACTACTATACATCTTTTTGGTCATAATATCATGAATAGGATTGTGAATCAGCTGTGTCCAAGTATTTCTTTTCAACCTACTCACAATTGTTTACAGTTGGCTGTAACATAAGTGCAAGCCCTACTTCGGAACTAACTCAAGCTTTTAGAATCTTTTCCAAATGAGTTGGAAAAGTACTAGAGTGCAAAAGCACGAAAAAGATCGAAAAAAGGGTCGAGCGAGACCAGCGCTCGAAATTACAGGTACTCTCTCTGCACACCTCTTGCATTTACTGAGCGCATGCGCAACAACCGTGACGTCAATTCCTTTATTTTCCGCCATTGTACATGGTCGGAAATTTCTTCGTGAACAACTTATTCTACATATTTAGTGTGCTAGTGGATTGTATCCTTTTATCAAGCTACCAAGTTATTATTATTTAATGTTAATTTGTATTTTTATTGCTTGTCTCTTCACACTTTATCTTGTCTTTCCCCCACGTGTGAACACGACCTTAGTGTTGTTTTCCGTCGGCGCGAAGCTTGATTATTATTTTGATATAATGCCTAAGACTATTCCTTGTACCTCTTGTTTGCAGGTGAAACATGTGGACGACTCTCATGCCACATGTGTCACTTGCAACAATTGCACTCAGGCCCAATCATGTGGTATTTGTGGGGTTTGGTCCTCTAAATTCTGGGCTTCTGTGAACAAGGTGGTTCTTTCCAGAGCTAGAACCCCTCGTTTCGGGGTAAGGGTAGCCGTGCCGTAGCAGACATTTCTGCTGGTGCATGTGGTGACTCTGTCACACAGGATTCGGATCTGCCTTCTGTGGCGAGTTCCTCTGCAACTGTTGGCGGTGTTAGTTCAGTGATACCTGACGAGGAGACCGTGGTCTCTTTGTCTTCTGATGTCACTATTGAGGCGTCTTTTCGTTGAGAGCTTTTCCGAGGTCAACTCGGTGACCCTCTCCGATCTGCCTCCTACACCGTCGACCGTTGTTGAGGAAGTTGCTACTCCTGATCCTATTCTGTCTGATCTTCCATCTCCTCTGGGGATGGTAATCAGTCTCGGGGGATCGAGGCTGTATCTGCTGGTGTGTCTGTGTGTTCTCAGCCTCCCCCAGCCTCGCGGCGGGGCTGTGCTGGTTTGCTGTCTGCACCGTCTCATCTGGCTAGGTTTGCTCCTAGTCGGTTGAGCTGGCCGGTCGCTTCGGCAGCGATTCCTCGTCCCTCGAGTGAATCGTTTATCGTTCCACCTTCCCCTGCTAGTGTGCCGCCTAGTGGCATGGTGTTGGGACGTTGGCATCCAGGGCCTGCTGTTCGGCAACGGTCAGTGACAGCCCCTGTTAGCTTCACTCTCGGAACCTTCCTCCGGTGATTCCTCACTGTGTTCCGAGTCTAGGTGTCGATCAATGCTTGTCGTCGGTCTCAGAGGATAGGCAGTTGGGGCCGTCTGCTGCGCAGAGGCCAATGACAGGTTCCTGTCATTCTTGGGACAATCCTCCGGTGTCTTCTCACCGTGTCCTAGGTCCAGCTACCGATCGACGTGCGCCATCGGTCTCTTTAGAGGATTCGCAAGCAGGACCTTCTGTTTCGCAGAGGTCAGTGATGGCCCCTGGGCGTCACAATCGGGACTATCCTCCGGTGTCTTCTCACCGTGTCCCTATTCTGTCTGCCGATCGACGTTCGACGTCGGTCTCTTCTGCGGATTTGGGTTCTTCTACCAGAAGAGTCCATTGGGAGGACACTCTGTCGGGCGATTCTGCTGCGACGGATTCTCAGGGTGACCTGCACCAGGCCGTTTTGGCACTCACCCGGTTGCTTTCTGGCAACCCTCAAGTTGGCCTCCCTGTGCCTCCTGAGGCACAACCTCCTTTGGTTGGTCGCCGAGATGTCTCGCCTGGCCCCTTGGATACTGCAGTATTCACAGGAGGTTTCTGCTGGTCAGCTCGAGTTGGGCTACATCTCCTCTGCTACGGAGGATGACGAGTATCTTGAAGGTGACGGGCCCCCCTCGTCAGTCTTGGGGCAGGCTTTGGATTTCGTCTTTGGCTTATTGCCGGACGTTCAACCTTCCGACCAGCCTTCTGTAACTGTCCGGCCGCGGTCCACTGTGGAGCGCCGTAACCCTGTTGAGCCTTCTAGCTCTGGGGCTTTGCGTCCTCTGCAATCGGCTCAGGTTGTTGAGTCCTTCCAGGGCTTAGACGCCAAAATGCATTCTAAGGCCCTCAAGGGTTCCTTCTTTTCTAGAGCTGATGCCTTTCTGTCTCCATCGTGGTTTCGTGTGTACGATTCTGTCTCTCCACCAGTCTTCCAAGGGATGACTACTGTGGATGAGGATTCTTCTTCCCTCGGGTTGACTAAGCCTAAGTCGGCAGTTCTCCCGATGTCGGTAGTTGAGTCTATGGTGGGCCTGTCCCGAGAGATGCTGGGTATGTTATCTCTCGCGGACCATGTCGTTGCTGCTCTGGCTGAATATTTTTCACCAGGGGAGTTTGATGATGCTCAGGCGCCTTTTCGCGTTTTGTCACAGGCTCTTATGAACTTGACACACGCTCACGCCTGTAACACGGCTAATTTGGAGCTGGCACGCCGGGATGCGGTGTTGGATTCTTTACCATCCCTTCCTTCTGAGCAACGTGCTGTTCTGAGGTCTGCCTCTTTGGTGGGACCTCAGTTGTTCCATGGTTCCGTGGAAGCTGTTCGTGGCGAAGTTCTTCGTCATTCGAAGGACCAGCTTTCGCTGAGACAGCTTGACCAACCTGCTGCTGCGGGTGGGGGTCATTCCAGGCCCGCCAAGCGTGCTGCTGCGTCTGCCTCGTCGGCTACGCCTTTGGCTCTTTCTGCTCCTTCTGCTCATAAGAAGCGCCGACGTGGCCAGGCTCGCTGGCAGCCTCAGGCTGGAAAGTCTCAGGACTCTGTCACTTTCCGAGGTGGTTTCTCCTCTCGGGGGCCTCGTCGAGGCCGCAAGTGAAGGTTCTCATCTCAATTCGCCTCCAGTTGGGGGAAGGCTGTCGCTGTTTTACGACCGTTGGACAGAGATAACGTCGGACTCTTGGGTCCTCGACGTCATTCAATCCGGTCTGCGACTGTCCTTCCATCGGCACCCCAGTTTATCTCGGGTGCCCCTTCCGACTCAGGTCCCTTCCGATTCTCTGCGTCGGGACCTTCTGGTGTAGGAGATCGACAATCTCCTCACCAAAGGGGCGATCGAGGTGGTCAGGAACACCCTTTCACCGGGGTTTTACTCAAGACCTTCTTGGTGCCGAAGAAAAACGGCCAATATTGTCCTGTCATCGATCTGAGTACCCTGAACGAGTACATAATAGCTCCTCGTTTCAGTATGGAGACTTTCCGGTCGGTTCGACGTTCACTTCATCAGGGTGACTTTGCGGCCAGTATCGACCTGAAGGATGCCTACTTCCATGTACCCATTCATCTGGCGTCACGGAAATACCTTTGGTTCTCGTTTCGGGATCGAGTTTTTCAATTCAGAGCTCTCCCGTTCGGTTTGAACCTGGCTCCTTGGGCCTTCACCCGACTGATGTCACAGGTGCTTGCTTTCCACCGCACTCAGTCGGCAGTGACTTCGTCAGCCTACCTAGACGACATCCTCCAATGGCACCACGATGCTGCTGTTCTTGAGTTCGATGTCCGGCAGTTTCTTTGCCTTCTAGCGTCGCTGGGTTTCAGAGTCAATCGCCAGAAGTCGGATCTTCTTCCTTCTCAGCGATTCCGTCATTTGGGGATGGATTTCGACACTCTTCACAATGTAGTGTCGGTCCCCCAAGCTTGGGCGACGATTCTTTCCGCCTTGACTCAGGACCTGCTTCAATCTTCCTCGGTCTTGGCCAGGACTTTCCTTTGGATGCTGGGCCTTTGCGGTTCTGTGACAGATCTCATTCCGCTCGGTCGCTTGTTTGTACGACCTCTCCAACACTTCCTGTTGGATCATTGGCATCCGAATGTAGATCCGCTGGACCTGGAACTCACTATTCCTCGGTCTCTGCTTTGTCACCTCCGCCTTTGGGCAGATATTCCCTGGCGTACACAGGGTGTTCTGTTGGATCTTCCTTTGGCCGATCGCATCCTTACTGCGGATGCCAGCGATCGGGGCTGGGGTGCGACGTTGGATCCTCTTGGTCTGTCTACTCACGGAGAGTGGGACAGCGAGCAAGTGGGCCTTCATATCAACCAGAAGGAGCTCCTTGCTCTTCTGTTGAGTTTTCGGCTTTGGATCCCTCATCTGTCGGACCATGTTGTCCTACTTCTTTCGGACAATTCGACAGTAGTGGCCTACATACGGAATCAAGGAGGCACACATTCAATTCCCATGTATCGGCTGTCTCGGGATCTTCTTCTGTTGGCGCGGGATGTGAACGCTCGGGTGTCCATTCGACACATTCCCGGGCGTCTCAACGTCCTAGCAGACTCCCTGTCCCGACGCGACAGTGTCCTTCCAACCAAATGGATGCTACATCGGTCGGTGTTTCAGGCAATTTGCGAGCAGTGGGGCTGTCCTCAGGTCGACCTTTTCGCTACTCGCTGGAATCATCAGATCGAGACCTTTGTGTCCCCTTGTCCAGATCCTCTGGCATTTGCGGTAGACGCTCTGTCTCTGGACTGGACAGGTTGGATTGGCTATGCCTTTCCTCCTGCACCGATTCTTCCTCAAGTATTAGCGAAGATTCGAACTTACAGTTGCAGGATCATTCTGATCACACCCCTGTCTCCACAGAGGTTGTGGATCAGTCTGCTGTGGCCTCTATTGGCCAATCGACCGATTCGTCTACCTCTACGTCGCGATCTTCTTTCACAGGGTCGTCCCAGGAAGTATCACAACAACCTGGCGAGCCTGTCCCTTCACGCCTGTCTTTTATCAGGTCCAGTCTCCGACGTAGAGGTTTTTCGAGACGATCAGTGGAGTGCATTTCTGCATCGCGGCGACATTCCACTGGAATGACTTATGCTGCCAAGTGGAAGGTTTTCTGCCGCTGATGTTCAGATCACAATGTGAATTACCGTGATCCGTCAATCGCTCAAATTGTGGATTTTCTGGTTTTTCTTTTTGACTCCAAGGGCCTCCAGCCTATTACGATTAAGGGCTATCGGTCTATGCTGTCTGATACTTTCTCTTATGTGGGAAAGCGGTCCATCGGTCGTAATCTTTTTCTCTCCAAACTTATTCGGCACTTTTCTTTGAAGAGGCCTCGAGTTTTGCGTCTTACACCCAAGTGGAACTTGGCATGGGTGTTGCACTGTTTGGAGGGGGCGCCATTCGAGCCTTTATCTGAGACCGACATGCGTTTTCTCACCTATAAGATGGCTTTACTTCTAGCGTTTGCTTCTGCTCATCGAGTCAGTGAGCTTCATGCGCTATCTGTTGATTCTGTCTTCTTCCGAAATGAGGCTAACAGTGTCACCTTCACTACTGATTGCTCTTTTCTGGCTAAGAATCAACTTCCTGATTCCGTACCTCCTCCCATCTGCATTCGGGCTCTCCTTGCTGTAGATGGCCGGAGGCCTCTTCTTTGTCCTGTTCGTGCGATCAAGACTTACATTACTCGCACTCAGTTCATTAGGAGGGGTCGGAAGAGATTCTTTCTGTCTCTCATTCCTAAGAGGCAGTCTATCTCTTCCCATTCTATTTCCAGGTGGATCTGTCTTGCAATCAAGCTGGCTTATTCTCGCTTGTCTGCGTCGGATCTTGTTTCGAACCGGCTTAATGCTCATGAGGTTCGTGCCATTTCTACATCCTGGGCGTTCTCCAATTCTGTTTTGCTCCGTGATGTTATGAATGCGGCTTACTGGAGGAATGCTTCTACCTTCTCCTCCTTTTATCTCCACCACCTTCAGCAGCAATCTGAGGACCTTTATTCTTTAGGTCCTCTCGTTGCTGCTCAGGCTGTTGTGCACCCTCGTTAAAATTGTTTTTGTCGAGGTTGCGCTTCGCTCAGCCTTGTTCTTTTCAGGTACCTTCTCTGTATCTTCATTACAGGTTTTCGTTTTTGTTCTCTGCCATCCTTGCTTTCGTTCTGCTACTCTTGTTGGTATTGGTTATGTGATTCACCTCCTCCTATTGTTTATTCAGCCAATTGTAAACAATTGTGAGTAGGTTGAAAAGAAATTAAAATTTTTTAGTAAATTTTGTTTCTTAACGTACCTACCACAATTGTTTACCGGAGGCCCACCCTCCTTGGGGATATCTTTGATATCGATGCCTCCCCGCTAAATCACAAACTTCTCGTTGGCGGAAATACGGAATTGACGTCACGGTTGTTGCGCATGCGCTCGGTAAACGCAAGAGGTGTGCAGAGAGAGTACCTGTAATTTCGAGCGCTGGTCTCGCTCGACCCTTTTTTCGATCTTTTTCGTGCTTTTGCACTCTAGTACTTTTCCAGCTTGTTTGGAAAAGATTCTAAAAGCTTGAGTTAGTTCCGAAGTAGGGCTTGCACTTATGTTACAGCCAATTGTAAA
This sequence comes from Pictodentalium vernedei, assembly GCA_031216915.1. Taxonomy (NCBI): domain Eukaryota; kingdom Metazoa; phylum Mollusca; class Scaphopoda; order Dentaliida; family Dentaliidae; genus Pictodentalium; species Pictodentalium vernedei. Next base: position 463,942,983 of record CM062297.1, read on the forward strand.
CAGTTGTGGTAGGTATGTTAAGAAACAAAATTTACTAAAAAATTTTAATTTCTTTCATAGTTATTGCTCTTGTTGGACTTAGAATTTCTTGTCATCACATTACTATTAATTGTCATCACATTTCAAAGAAAACTGTTTTTTACAAATTTAATATAGTGGAACCAGCTGGTGGGACCTTGTTAAAAATTGTATAGCCAGTTTACCAGTAAAATTATTCAGTTAACAAGAGTATCTGTGATTCTAACACTTTAATGTATTCTAGAGATAACTGAGCATATACTTTTATTATATCTTTTTTGAAAGAGCTAATAGAGATTTCAAACAAGATATAATAAAGTAAATGCCTATATTGGATTACTGAGACCCGATAAGTCTATTAACAAGAGGAATTTAGTGATTGTCAGAGTAATTTCCTAACATATACTAAAAAAGTAGGGGATATTTGATAAAAGTGAGATATTTGAAGAAATATATTGATATTTTCATCAAAAAGACAGTTGAGGCATTGCACTGTGACATGTGGTGAATAATTTCAGCGATAGTTGTGTGTGACAAGCACACATTCCACACACTGAGCTGTAGAAGACATGGACGGTCAGTGAGAGAATTTACCACATTCAGTTAAGATCTCAATACCTTGCAAATCCTCCTCGGTTCGTGAGAAGAGCATGGATCCGACGTGGCATACTCCTCACCAAACATCCAATATCAGCTTGACTGATGTTATTCCATTCTTCCTGCAGTGCAGCGGTGAGTTCCTGTACATTGGTAGGGGGCTGTTGGGATTGTCCTAGGTGCCTTCCAAGCATATCCCAGACGTGCTCGATTGGTGAAAGGTCTGGACTTAGTGCTGGCCAAGGCAGTCTAGTGATGTTCTGCTCCTGGAGGAAGTATGTAGCGGCACGGGCCCTGTGTGCTCTTGCATTGTCATCTTGGAAAATGAATTGATGACTGTGACATCGTGCAAATAGCACCACATTAGCTGCTAACATGTTGTTATGGTAGTACTGCCCTGTGACATGCCCTTGGATGACATGTAAAGCTGTTCTGCTTGTCATGGTAATGCCTCCCCACACCATAACCGATTCACCATCAAAACGATCTTGCTGCCTAACTGTTGCGTCATGGTATCATTCGTTCTGCTGCTGCAACACTCGGTTTTGCCTGTTGTGGAAGTCGAGAGTGAACCTTGATTCATGAGAAAACATGATGTTGCTCCACGTCGATTGTCCCAGCACTATCGTGCTACACACCAATTATGCCTTGCTGCGATGTGACGTTCAGTCAAATGTGGAATTATATGAGGTCATTGAGAGTACAAATTCCAGCTGTGTTGATGATTTTGGATAGTCTGACCACTGACTTGCACATCTGTTGCTCGGTGCAACTGCTGTCCAATTTCTGAGGCACTTTGATGGCAGTTATGTAATGCTGTGGTTCAGATGAAATGATCCTGGTTAACAGTTGTTGCCCTTGTACGACCTGACCGACGTCTGTCATCAGCATTGCCTGTCTGACAGTAACGTGACCACAACCTGCTAATCACTGATTGAGTAACGTTGAGAATTTGATCCACTGCAATCTGTCTGTTGTCAGCTTCCAACATGCCAACGGCACTTAAACGTTCTTCCTGTGTCAGTCTTCGCATACTTCAAAATTTACATTTCGACCAGAAACTATTGATGAACGAGTTTATACCAAGAAAAGAACGAAGAGACCTCTGAAGAAAGCCTGTCCAGTACAAATGAAAATTTCAAAACGTACCCCACAGACATTAACGTGGCTCTCGTGCGAAAAACCTGCACAAAGTTTTCGAGGGCTGGTGACATTCATGATCCACACTAGACTTGGTAACATATTGATGTCTCCAATCACGTGTATACAATACCATTTTCCGAAAATATCAACATCAGTTTGGATATACCCCACTTGTTTTGAATAGTATATTACAGAACTTTTTATTTAATTGACAGGAGTTGACTATATAACCTATGTGTAATTAACAGGTCAAATTTGTACTAGAGTATGGTAAATGGTTTTGTGTTTGGACATTACATTCAATTAACATGGTTATTCAATTAACTGATATCCAATTAAATGGACTCCACTTTATACAGCATTTTGGTCTTAATATCGTGAGTGGGATTGCGAACCAGTTGTGTCTTAAGTATTTCTTCGACAGTTGTTGCTGGACTTAAATGGTAGGGATTGGCTACTTCATGGTCTTGCACTTGACATGCAAAGATACCGTGTTACAAGGCGGGGTGTGGGGGGAGGGGGAGGGGGGTCAGTTTATCAGTTGATAAAGATTTTGTTAAAAAATAATTACTTTGTTACAATTAATTGGAAAGTACTAGCTGGCATTTTCTGGTCCAATGAATTGTCACAAACAAATTTTATATAAACACTTTTTTTTCTACTTCTGAGCATACTACAAGCTAATTGCATGCAGTTTAAAGCCACCAGCACCAAAACGGCTTTGATCACTTTTCAATAGAATCATATCAGTGAATTCTAGTACTGAAGAAGTTAATTCTTTTTAGATGCACTGTAGGAAATATAATGATCATTGACCCATTTTGTATGGGCAATCTAGACCTGAAACAGTTAACCGATTAATCAATTAACCAATGATCAACATCTTGATCAATCAAAAAAGTAATTGAACGATTAACCATTTCTTTTGAACTATTGTATTATATAGGTTAACAAAGGAGCAAACTTGCTTCAAAACAGGCCCACATTGTCACACTGACTCACATCAATTATATGAGACAGAGTAAAGCATGCAAGTTACATGCTGACATTCTTGTTCATGTAATGTATCAGTAGCTGGAAACTGTCATTCCTAACTCTTTACCCAATGTGCTTGAAAGACGATACTTGCAAAATAAATTCTTAAATTACTAAAAATTTTTCAATACTTGTCTCAAAAACATAGCTATGTTTTTGAGACAAAAATTTAAAGCATAATAAAGTTTGAATGGAGACTTTTGTATGTAGCGCTGGCTGGTTTTCCCGTTATGTTAGGTAAAGAGTTAATATGCTGTAAATCATCAACGGTACGGCAATTATTCAGCTACCTATTAGGGTAAGTGATTAATCGGTTAACCAAGGTTAATCGATCAAGAAAACCCTTTAACCATTTCAGCTCTAGGGTATTGTATAAGACCAGAATTTGTATAAGGCCAGAATTTCTGTCAGTCTTAGCTGGCCTTTAAATTCCACCAACTTTACAGTGGTAACCAATGTCCCCAAATTACAAGAAGCTTTCCAAAGTAGAAGGCATAACAGTTAGTTACGTTTCTTTTTTAGGCTTTAAAGGCTTGGGAGATTTTTAAACATTTTTCTTGGTATTTTTCTTTGATATTGACAGTCTGCAAACTGCCTTTGCAGTTGTTTCTTGGTAAGTCTTGTCTGCCAATATAGGCAGCCAAGACTTTACCCAGAATGTCTTAAATACAACTGTCAAGGTGAAATGAGAGACGCACAATACTGCAACAGAGGCGAGTTCTATTCTGCTCTGCAAACTAACATGTGTAGTCTTCAATTTCTGAAATACATCTACCAACTGTATTCGTTCCCTTGTGAGCTTGACCAGTTTGATGGATTGGAAATTTTGAGATTGGGAATTGGGAAAATCATGCCCAGATCTCACTGGGAATGTGACAGAAAATTCCTGTCATACTGTAGAGCAGCATAGTACATTGAACTAACCCTTTACCCAACATAACAGCCAGAACCGTCCATCGCTATTTACAAAAATCGCCATTTAATTGTCAATATTTTTTCATTTTTTATCTCAAAAATATAGCTTATGACCCTTCTTTGAACGAGCTTATTGAGCTTGTTTCAATGAGGGGGTCATTACCTATGTTTTTGACACAAAAAATGAAAAAATTTAGTTATTCCAAGAATGTTGTTGACAAGTGTCGTCTGCCTTTTGTGTTAGGTAAAGGATTAAGTGACTCATCTGCATAAAAATAAGTACAATTCTAAAATAAAATAATGTTAATCTTAATTTGGCTCACTGTGTTTCTAAAAATAGATGCTTCCAGATCTTTTACAAATTTGGAAGGGTTGTTACCACCAATATCATAAAATGAAATCTTTCTTATTTTTGTAGGTATTATGATGAACTGCTTGCAGCTGGTGTCTTGAAGCCACTTGTTGGAACGATTGATGGAGATAGTTCACTTCCAGATACCAAGCATTATGTAACACCCCTTGGAGTTAGTTCCTTAGTGAAACATTACATTGACAAATCAGGTATAATACATGAGACTTCAATAAGTTATTAAAATATGGAGTAAGAGACCCAGTAAAATTAGGGGATGGGGTGGGTATGACTGGACAAGTTACCTGAACTAGCTAAATTAGATGGCCCAATTTTTTTTAGAATATATAAGCTTAATTGGACCTTTATTACTTATTTAAAACCAAACACTTATTAAAAACGCTTGATATGTCCACATGTATTATTTGATCTTTTGACGGTTTGGTTTATACAGTTTACAAATCTGTGAATGAAATATTCACTTGGGTAGATCATGTGCTCATGAATCATTGCATTGCCATAGATAATTGTTTTTTTTTAACCCTTTACCTAACATGAAAAGCAGACGACAAAAAAAATTCTTGAATATTAATGTTTTTCATTTTTTGTCTCAAAAACAGGTTATAATCCCTCGTTGGAACGAGCTAATAATGAAAATTAATTGGCGATTTTTGAGGATAGCGCTGGCCGGTTCTGGTCGTTACATTGGGTAAAGGGTTAAGATAATTTGTTCAAGTACCATATGTCGGGACCCCAAATTTTATCTCAACGTTGCCCAGTTTTCTTGCTGTTTCTGAAAATTGGGAGGAGGGGTTGGTGCATCCACACCCCACATATACATAGATGGTAGTTATTTATGTAAAATTAATCTGAGGACTTAAGGGTTAATGCTGTTAATGGCACATAAGTTTCAATCACCAAACGATTGGTCTTGTCGTTAATAAAAATGTGACCTGCGAATTGCTTTTATTCCCAAGAATAAATCCCTGTCAATTCAATAAAAAATTTTATCTGCTGAAAAATTTCAAATGTCAGCTGCAACATTTGACAGATATTTTTGCCCTTCAAACATCCAATGTGAGCTCTGTCAAAAGCAAAAATAAAATGGATTAATTAAGTTTCTAGCTTATAATGAAATTTATGGAATCCCTCCCAGAATGTAGAAAGGCTAAATTCCTCAGTATATCTCTTGACCGAAAACTTGACCTTAATGATAACAAAATTTGTTAATTATTTTTTCCCTGAATATTTCACAAACTCTCAACTAAACCATATCAAGTGATCCCTCATTGGAACAAGCCTAATTAGCTCGTTCCAATGAGGGAATCACATATAATTTTGTTGAAAGGGTTTGAAAATATTTCTTTTCAACTGCTTAATTTATAAATTATGTGGGTGGATGTGACTGAATCATTAGGTAAAGGGTTATAAGACTTATAAAGCTAATAAACAATTATTGTCCAGTTCTCATGATTACATTCATGTTGGCTTAACAAATTGAAAAATTAATAAAGAGCAAACAAAAATTTCATCAACACTACTTCACAACCTTGGTAGTCTGGATGAATTGACAGGGTTCCCATGGGCCTTGGATTCAAGGAATAGTCTTGAATTTGACAGTGGGCCATTTAAGGCCATGAAATCCTTAAAAATGGGCCATAATGCCCTGAAAATCCTTAGATAGTCACAAAATAAAAACACGGATGAAGCGTGTAATCATAACTATAGTTTTATATGTCATAGTTTGTGTAGGCATAGTCCGACCTAGGAGTCTTTGGTCATTTCTCTGTCCACCCACTTCTCTTCAAGAGAAGTTTGAGGAGGGGGTAATGACCAAAGGGTCCTAGTAGGAACTAGTGAAGGTGGGGGCCTTGAAAATTCATGAATTTGGCTTTTGTATGTCTGTAGAAAATATTGAAAAATATCTAGAAACGGCCTTGAATAGCCTTCAATGTTATCCATCCTTGCCTGCAGGAACCCTGATCAGGTTTTCTTACAACATGCCAATTACGTGATATAATGCTTGATATTAACATGTGCAGGTACCTGTGTATCCAAAACTAGAATTGTTACCAAATTACAAGAGAGGGGCAGTTCCCCCATCTGCAGATATCTATTTAGTCATGAATTTATACTTTTGTCTTTCAGGAGCAGTGGGGAGATACAAAACTCTGGTGAAATGTATTGATGTTGATAAAACTTCAGAAAAGGTGAAGGTGGCTTCAGAAGATGGTGAGCAGGTCACTTTTGATGGTGTTGTTATCACCCTGCCTGTACCACAAATATTACAGCTACAAGGGAACATCACTGAACTTATAGGTATAATTTTATCACTTTTTGTCTTATAAAATCTTTCTACAAATGTATTTCTACAGCATGTGAGAGTGTGATATGTACTAAAACAACCATGGGATGGAGTTTACGTTCAGATTGTAATGATCAGAAAGGTCATATTTTTATTGACTAGATTACAATACACTCATGCTATTAGTTCCGCTTGACAGGTGTCTGCAGAGCTTTTCTGTAATGATTTGTCTGTCATCTGTTTGTTGTCTGTCATCTGTCTGCTATCATCTGCCATTCATCTGTCATCAACATTTTGTTTGTCTGGGCCATAAATTCTTAACCATTGAATATTTTTTTACAAAGCATTATAACAATTTCAATTATCAAAAGACAGTGTGTTGTGAATTATAATATGGTATGTGCCCCTCGAGGTCAAGGTCACAAGCCCTATGTTAAGGTGACAGTTGGAAAAACTTTGAAACTTTTGTCCAGCCCATATAACTTAGTATTATTGACTGATCTTATTCATACTTGGTTCAATTATTGCTCACGACTCAGAGGTGTGTCACGATTTTGATCCAAGGGTATATCATCAAGGTGAAAGTTACAGACATGAAAAATTTGATATTGTTATGCAGCCCTTGTCCGGTCCATATAACTTGGTATGATTAACAGATCTTATTCACACTTGATACAATTATTACTCATGGCTCAAAGGTGTGTCGCAACTTTGATCCAAGGTCATATCATTTCCCCGCGGGAACCTCGGGAAATGAAGCAGTGCCTGTTCACTGCGGTAAACAGGCTCTGTTTTACTGGTAAAATAGGACCCAGTCACCAATGCATGGGAGGTGCAAACCCTCTCTAAAATGGGCAACATGGCTAATTAACCTTCACCCCTCGTCTTGAGTTGATACTCATGTTGTGGTCTTGATTCGCCATTGTGCAAAAATATGTGACCTTAAACACCAATAAATAATAAATAATAAATAATAATAATAATAATAATAATAATAATAATAATAGGTCATATCATTAAGGTCAAGGTCACAGACAGTAAAAACTTTGATATTGTTACACAGCCCTTGCCCACATAACATGCTATGATTGATAGATCTTATTCATACTTGGTACAATTTTTACTCATGACTCAAAGATGTATCATCAAGTTCAAGGTTAAATTACCTATTTTACCTCAGTATCACAACAATACATAAAATACAAGTTTTCTCTAAAATAATTTTATTTTAGATCCCCTTATTAACATATTGCATGTCGTATCATAAAGTTACATGTAAACAGGTTATCCAATTATTATAACATTCAGAATCATTGCACATAAAATCAAAAAATCACATGTGATATTATTAATTATTATTATTATTTATCAGTATTCATTTATCGTGATCACAAGTGTCCTTTTACTCTCACATGTATGTCATAATATGTAAACTTAGTTTCTCTTGATGGCTTTTGGGTTTGGGTGTGTGTGTGATGAACAGATTTACAGCACGCTGATATTCACTTGTTCATATCCACTCTGGGTGATTGCATGAGTGTGATTCTGGCTCCAGTGGCGTAGCCATAGGGGGGCCCAGGGGGGCCACGGCCCCCCTATTATTCTGTCTGGCCCCCCTAAAAGTTTGGCAGGGTCAACTAAAACATGCCCATGTCAGTTGTTAAATTTATGATGATAAGACTTGTGAATTTTCATTCATTTGGGGCGACACTGTATGTGCGATAACTGCGTGTGTTCACTTGTTGTGTGATTTGTGTCCGGTCATCTTCGGTAGCTGTGTATGTTATAATAGTTGGACCCTATTCGACCAAGGTGAAGTACATCGCAAACAAAGTTTGAAAAATGTCTTGTTCAAAAATGGCAAAAAATATCACCCAAGGACAACAATCTATGTTGAAATTTTTCAAGACTTCGTCATCTAGAGATTGTGAGAAAACCAGTGAGCCTGTGACTGAGCAAACCTCGACAGCGGTTGAAATCCCACCCGTGTCAAATATAAATTCGGATATTTCTCGGAGCCCAGAGGAGCTGCCATCTCAGCCTGACATTGAATTCCCCCGAAGAGCTATAGGTGATCGAGTACGCTCATTCAACAAGATTTGGTATTCGAAATACAAATGGCTAGAGTACAGTGTGGGTGCAGATGCTGTTTTCTGCCAACCATGCAGGTTTCTGAATTCGAGTTACGGCGATAGAACATTCAGTGACATCGGTTTCCGTAATTGGAAGAAGATCGGTGATAAATTAGAGAAACATGATTCATCTACTGTCCACAAAAGAGGAAACGAACGTCTAACCGAGATGCGTCTGAATCACCAATCTGGTCGTGGAACAATAATTGATCAAATCGACCCTTCCAATTCAAGGTCTACATTTGTAGACAGGAACCGAGAAATCCTGAAAGCTGTCTTGGATGTTGTCCTGTTCTGTGCTAAACAAGAAATCCCCCTGCGTGGGCACAGGGAGTGCACTGACAGTTCTAACTCTGGGAATTTCGCTGAGTTGCTAGAATTGATTTCTAAGCATTCCCCTGACTTGAAATCGAAGCTTGACAGTCTGCCCGGCAATGCTAAAATGACAAGCCCAGATATCCAGAATGACTTGCTGGACAGTGCCGCCCATATATTACTCGACCGTATCAAGAAGGAGGTTCTGAAAGCAGAGTACTTCTCCATAATGGCAGATGAATGTAAGGATGCGTCCAAGCGTGAGATTCTTGGGGTTTCTCTGAGATATTATCATTCTGACTCTGGGCAAATTAAAGAACGGGCGATCGGCTTTGTCGAAATAGGTGATCTCTCTGCAGCAACAATTGCTGATAGTATTCTGGACGCACTCACTTTCTTCGATTTGAATCCGTCTAAGTGCGTCGGGCTCTCATTTGATGGCGCCAGCGTGATGTCCGGGAAGAAGAGTGGAGTACAGACGCGATTGCGAACAGTATTCACCAATGCGATTTATACCCACTGCCATAGTCACAGATTGAACCTTGTGATGACTGCTGCATGTTCGTCGGATTCGGAAATAGCCAACTTCTTTTCACTTCTTGATCAGCTGGACAATTTTTTCTCTGGTTCCAAAAGACATTCAAAATTCATCAATACACAGAAGGAAATGCATCCAAACAAGCAGTCTGTGGAGCTAGCTCATTCCTCAGATACACGATGGTCATCAAGGTCGATTTCCGCAGAAAAGGTTCTTAAAGTATTTGATGCGATACTGAGTTGTCTGGATTTTTTCAAAATGGACAAGGACTTCGAGACTCGCACTAAGGCATATGGGTTGCATTCACAGATTAATAACTCTGAATTCCTCTTTCTTTTAGTAGCATTCAGTAGAATCTTTCAGTGCACAGACCAAGCGACTAAAGCCTTGCAGACCGTGTCAAACACTGCGGACTTGACATTAGACCTGATCACTGTGGCAGCTGAAACGCTGCAATGCTTCAGAAATGATGACTCTTCGGGTTACACGCAGACGAAGAAGCTCACAAATGATTTGTGCACATTGTATGGCATAGATCAAGACCCATCTACCAAGAAGAGGAAGATGAAAGTGCCTTCCCATTTCGCGGAGTCTGTCATGGTTGAAGGTTGTGGCCATCGGGTAGACGACACAGACGCCAAACTGAAGCGCCAGTGGTATTTCATACTAGACCAAATTTTGTCGTCCCTGGCTGATAGGTTTGGAGCTGAACAAATTATTCTGATGCGAATTGTGAACACCCTTAAACCGGACAATCCAGATTTCTTGAACGAGAGATCTATCCTAAACTTGGCAGAGAAAGCTAACGTTGAGACGGATCTCACTGAAATTCCAACCTTCAGGAAACTTATAGCGAGGAGAGTTGCCAGAGGCGATGAGTATGGGTGTCTTATCCAAGTAATCTCGATATTGGAGAATGACATTTTCCCTTTCCTACGGAAGCTGTATGTTTATACAGTTACCCTCCCCATGACAAGCTGTGCAGTCGAGAGGATGTTCTCCACAATGAACAGAGTCAAAACAAAAACTCGAAAATCTATGCTCACAAATCGACTGTCAAACTTGTCGATTCTATCATTTGAAGAGGATGTCCCTGACTACGATTTAGTCATAAATCATTTCAAGACGAAACCTCGTCGCCTCCTCTTTTGACATCTTTAATTTTCTCCAATAGGCCTACTGAAATAAGATTAACTTACATGGTCAATAAATACATTTGCTTCATTATGAATGGGTGTTGACGAGCAATTTTCTTTCTTTCAAACTCTTTATTTACTGTGAAGAAATATGCTCGATTCTGTAGATTCATCTCACATTGGTATAAACCAACCGCCATGATGTGAGATGAGTCTCCAGAATCAAGCATATTTATTACTATTTATTTGTACTACGCGCCATCGCATGACGTCAGATGGCTTCGCTATGGGTGAAACTTCAGACGCTTGCAAGTTGTGAGCAAATGGAAGAACTGACAGATCAGCTTGCAATCCGAGTAGATAAATAATGTCGTAGTATACATTAAATATACAAACATTAATTTGGAGAAACGAATTTACACCACTCGTTGGATGGTTGGGTCTATCCCACTTGCCAGAGGCTCGTGGGATAGCCCCCAACAATCCAACTCATAGTGTAAATACGTTCTAGAGATGAGTGATTTTCTAATTTCTGTTCAATTTTCGATTTCGATTTTTTTTGACAAAAAAAAAACAAAACACACAATTCAATTTTTTGATTTTATTAAATTACCCAATTCTGTCATGAACGTTTCACATAGTTTGGAGTTTGTGAAATGTAGTTTTTGCTGTTGAAAAAACCAAGAGGATTTTCACCCCAAAAGCCATCAGAATGCCTCATTTGATCGCTTGGTTTGAAAATTTTCCGGGGAGAACCAAAGCCAACCGCCCCAACTCACCCAGACACCTCTCATATTATGTAGACCCCGAAGCCGTCGCCATGAGCCGCCGCCGCCAGCCATATTTTTCGTCAGCCACCGCCAGCCACATTTTTCGTCAGCCACCCGTATTATAAATCAACCACCACGAAATTTTGCGCCGGCTTGAGCCGTGTAAATTGTCAAAATTTCATAATTAACTCATAATTAACTCTTCACATAATGCTAGTAGCAGACGACAGTCATAAAAAAAAGTTCTCGTATAACTAACAATTTTCATTTTTTGCTTCCAAAACATGGGCTATGACCCATCATTGGAACGAGCACTCGTTCCAATGAGGGGGTCATAACCCATGTTTTGGAGGCAAAAAATAAAGATATTTAAAAAATTGAATGGTGATTTTCGTGTCCACCTTCGTAAGATTTATACATCTCCCTTTCTAGCGCATTTTAGTTTTGTTTCATTCTACCAATCTGGGCTAGCCATGTCTTTACACCTCACAGTTAGCTGAGTCGCCATGAGCCGCCAGTCGTTAAAGTTAAAACTTAGCCAGCTGAGCTAGCTAGCCAGCCATATATTCCTTAAACCAGCCACGAAAATGAATTTACATAGCTTCGGGGTCTAATATTATGACATATAGATCGTGGAAACGCTGCCATCAAAATGAGTCATTTTCAAGTGGATCTCTGGTACAAGACTGGCTCTGGCTGGAAGGGAACTTGACACGGCTGTGGTTGCCCTTTACTCCCCATTTGCTATGTGTTAAAAGAGTTGAAAATGTGTCTTGAATTATCCTCTTTTTTTTGCCTGCATCAAAAATCGCAACATCATGGTAAAAATATCAACTTTTGATACCATGAAAATATAGACAATATTCACCCCCAAAATCCACCAGAATGCACCATTGGAGACTAGAATTTTAAAATTTTCCTGGGGGGAGAACCAGACCCCCCTTGTAATCCTCGCGCCTTTGGCACTCGGAACAGATGCCTGCGGCATCTGTTAGTTGTGCCCCCCCCCCATATATAAGTCGGGCCCCCCCGAAAATCTTTTCCTGGCAACGCGCCTGTCTGGCTCTTCTACAGTAGTGTTATAATTATGTACACGTGTTGATGCGATGTTGGTGTTATTGATGAGTTGGTCGGGACAGGGTCAAAATATGAGTGGCACTCAGCAACAACGATGCTGATATCTGTTTGAGAGAGTGCGATTAACAGATATGCAGCAGGTAGTTTTTGCCTATCCATATCCACTCTGGAGTTCCTGTATCTATGTGTTTGTCTTTGTGATGTGATCATTTTTAGCTTAACTTGACTAAGTCAAGATAAGCTATTGCCATCAGGCGTGCAGAAGTCTGTTGGTCCGTGAGTCTGTTCACATTTTCCTTTAGCACAGGCTACACTCCGTAGTTCTTGTCCAATCATCACAAACTTTCATATGCAGGTTTGGGGTCATGTCTAGATGAGAATGTCCCCTTTTGGTCATGATCGGTCAACCGTGATGGCTGTCCAAGCCCAAAACCCGAAAACCTTTACCACAGTCTGCAGATTGTATTTATGAAGGGATTTCATTGTCACTCGGTAGGATGCCTCTTTATAATATCTAGATGAGAATGCCCCCTTTTGGTCATGATCTGTCAACCATTACGGCTGCCCAAGCCCAAATCCCAAAAAACTTTTAGCACAGTCTGCAGGTCATATTTAATATGAAGGGATTTCATTGTAACTTGGTAGCATGACTATGTATGATGTCTAGATGAGAACTTCCCCATTTGGTCGCGATCTGTCAACCATGACGACTGCCCGAGCCCAAAACCCGAAAACATTTAGCACAGTCTACAGGTCGTATTTATGGAGGGATTTCATTGTAACTTGGTAGGTTGACTTCATATAATGTCGAGATGAGAACATCCCCCTTTGGTAGTGATTGGTCAACTGTGACAGCTTTTGGGGCCTGAAGCCCAAAAATCTTTAGCACAGTCTACAGATCATATTTATGAAGGGATTTCATTGTAACTTGGTAGGATGACTCGTCACTCCAGATAATGTCGAGATGAGAACGTCCCCTTTTGGTCGCGATCATTCAGCCGTGATGGCTGCCCAAGCCCAAAACCTGAAAACCTTTAGCACAGTCTATAGGTCGGATTTATGGAGGGATTTCATTGTAACTTGGTAGGTTGACTTTATATAATGTCTTGATGATAACGCCCCCTTTTGATCGTGATTGGTCAACTGTGACGGCTACAGGGGCCCGAAGCCCGAAAACCTTTAGCACAGTCTACAGGTAATATTTATGAAGGGATTTCATTGTAACTTGGTAGGATGACTCCAGATAATGCCCAGATTAGAACGTCCCCTTTTGGTCATGGTCATTCAACCATGATGGCTGCCCAAGCCTAAAACCCAAAAAACTTTAGCACAGACTACAGGTAGTATTTATGCAGGGATTTCATTGTAACTTGGTAGGATGACTCAGTATAATGTGTAGATGAGGACATCCCCGTTTGGTTGCGATTGGTCAACCATGATGGCTGCACAGGCCTGAAGCCCGAAAACCTTTAGCACAGTCTACAGGCCGTATTTATGAAGGGATTTCATTGTAACTTGATAGGATGACTCGTATTTGAATAATTTCACTGCAACTTGGTAACTTTCGTTGACATACATTAACTGTGAGGGCCACATACATTAACTGTGAGGCCACATTAACCCACCCCTCAATTCTTTAGTACAGTCTACACCTCATATTAGTTTTATAGAAAACATAGCATACAGGGAACAGAAATTAACATATTCCCAATTATCACAATTCTTGTCTTATTTCATAATCCTTTCAAAAACATTGAACATTATCCTTTTCATCAAACACAACACACAGACAAATTAAGCTAAAGTGTCATTGACACTTTCATTGTAAATGGTATGCAAGTGTCGAGTGAGTTGCAGTTTGGTACATATAGTGATTGCATAGAAGTCAGCATTGCCATCTTGTACGCAAAAGGGATAATTTTGGGTATCCACAGAGGCCGTTTATGGGAACCTTACCCAATGACATTTGGGCATGATTTTTTCCAATTCTTAACCTTGAATTTTCCTATCTCACTCAAACAAAAATTTAATGCACAACTGGAGCCCAGAACTGGGTAGTCATAAGGCCTCAAAAAACCATTGGTGTTCTGAGGCCTTGTGACCACCAAGATCAGGACACCAATTATACAATAAATTTTAATTGCTTACCAAATGAGGTCCCAATATTCAAAGGCAAATGACAAAGTTCTTTAGTAGTATGAAAATAATTTAATAGAGACTACAGAGACTGTGTGAACATGATTGCATGTGATTGTTTGTCACAAAACTTACTTGTAGTATACATGCAGTTGCTCAGGTATCGGTCTTAGTATTCTCTGTTCAATTCGATTGTAAAATTGCTTAGTCTTTGTATGTTATTCCCCCCCCACCCCCCCCTACCCCCACCCCCCCCCCCCCCAAAAAAAAACAAAAATAATAAAAAATAAAAAATAATAAAAAATTCCAAATTGGAGCCCACATGATGCAAATTTTCCCTATGGCATGGACCCTGGACCCTTTCCCCAAGGGGGCAAAATAATCCCTGCTTAGGAAGTATATTTATTTGTTTGCCTGGATTACGCTATTGGATATGTGGGTGTTTAGGAATAGTTTCCTATCTATAGTTATTCCAAGGAACCTGGCCTCATTGCAAGTCTTAACTGGTTGAGTGCTAGATTATTTTTGGTTATTCAAATTTGTCCATGTCTCTTTACCTTGTTACAATTTATGGGAGAGTGCCTCGTGGCACTCTCCCATAAATTGTAACAGGTCAAATACTCACGGACTAAATAATTTTAATCCCAAAATAATATGAAGCACATACACAGAATACGGAGCCTTTAAGTTGCGGCATCTACACTTCAGAATAAAGCCCAAAAATGGGCTTCCAGCACTCTACCAGTTAAGTTCAGAATTGTAGAGGTGTAAGTTGATGGGTAGCACTTTGTATTTTTTAGTTATTATTACTTTTGGGGTTTTTAATTGAGTTGAGCTTGATGTGCCAGATGAAGATGAGTTTTGGCATTTACAGATGATGTCCATGACTTCAGTGGTGAGGATGTAGGCTACAAGGTCTCCATCATCACCAGGTTCCTGTGTTTGGGAGAAATTAGGTTTGAAAATTGTTTGTTATGGTTTACAAACTCGTTAACATTATCTTTGAAATTGTCAGTGTCATCGAAGTTAATGCCTTAATTCATTTTGTGAGTTTCCTTAAGTACTTTGGCAAAGGTGTCTGCCTTTGCCTTGTCATCAAAGGCTTTTGTGCCGTCAGGCTGATCGAGGGGTGAGCTATTTGATCTTTTGCTTTTTGTCCTGTTAATAATTTAAAGATGTCCCAGAGCTGTTAGTAGCAACATTGAAAAAGTTTTCTGTAGTAAAGTCCTGTATGGGTGATTAGAGGAGGTGGTTGAGGAGAAGGGTTTTTTGGGAGAGATCCAGAATGGCTTCAGGAAGGGAAGGAGAGTCACTGACCACCTTTTCACGCTATCCCAAATGATAGAATCTGCGAAAGCAAAAAGGAAAAAGATGTTTATGGCCTTTTTGGACGTTAAAAAGGCATATGATAGGGTATGGAGGGAGGGTATGTGGCGCAAGTTTGAGGCTCTGGGCTTGGGAAGCGAGTTTGTTGGAATTATGAAAGCATTATATAAAGATGTACAGAGTGAACTTAGCCTGGGTAACATAACAACAAAACATGTGCCCATGGAGATAGGCCTAAAACAGGGGTGTATCCTTTTGCCACTTCTCTTTTCATTGTACATCAAAGGAGAAACAGTTTCAATAAGGTCTTTGTGGGGAAAACCATTTGGGAAATGGTGGGTCTGCCAAGTATAACATATGGTACAGAAGTGGTATCCATAAACCAGACATCTGTAAAGAGCTTGGAAATCCTGCAGAACGATGCAGGCCGATGGATAACGGGGTCAAGTAAAGCCGCAGCACTAGAAGCAATCAGGGGTGAGCTTGGGTCGATGAGGATCAAGGACAGGATAGACTTATTGAAACTCAGTTATCTTAATTATTTGGTAAATCTCCCCGACAGCCGATGGAGTAAAGTAATGTTCCTGAGAATTTTCAACTCAAATATCAAGACAGGGTGGATGGTCCAAGTGAGGGAACTAATAGAGAACTGCTCATTGGAGATCTCCGACCTAGACGTTGGGGCAAACCAGGGTAAAAAAAATCGTCAGAGAAAGGGTCATGGAGGATGGTAACCTTGATTGGCAAGAGGGGTCAAATCAAAGAGGTCTTTGGGTGGTCTGCGCGATAAAGAGAATCCTGGTTTGGAAGAGTACCTTGATGGCACCTTTGGGGGTCACTGTTGTTCAAGCCGAGGTCGCGGTCCCTGGAGCTGAGGGGAAAAATTGGGAAAAACAGTAAAAGGGAGTGCCAGATGTGTAATTTGGGTGTGGTGGAGACCCTGGAACACTTTCTTCTAGAATGCCCAAAATACCAGTCTAAAAGAATAAGATTCACTGGGAGTATAATGGGGAAGTGGGATGGGAGAATGAAGGACATGTGGTTAGTGGAAGACTCAGAGGAGATGGTTAATATGCTAATCCGAGAGATTGGGAAGAATGGTGCTAGGGATGTCATCAAGCAGTTCATCTCCAAGTGTTGGGAGGAGAGAAGAAGCGTGGGAATAGGGAGGCAGTTGGGAGCAGAGGGGTAACCAAGGCCTTCTCATCAGAGAACCACGACAAACCAGCAGCCGGCCAAAGTGTTATTATTATTAGCTTATTGGGAACTTGTTGGCCATTTAGTTTTCCTTTGATCTCCTTTCACCTTTCGCGGTTTTTGTTTTTAATTGCCTGTTTGACTTCAGCATGGTGGTGGTTATGAATAGGTCTATGTTTGTTTTTTTTATTTGGTTCATGTTCTCTGTTATAGGTTCTAAAGGTTTTCCTTTAGGGGTTTTATTTTCCTGAAGTTTAGTCTCTACCATTTGTTTAAACAGGTCCCAGACAATTTTGGCCAAGGACCGCTTTTGGATGGGTTCATACTTAGCTGGGCCTTTGTCATAGGTGAGGGTAGCATGCATGGGGAGATGGTTGCTTCCTAAATCATCATCGCTAACCTGGAAGTTGGTCATGTAGTTGATTAGGGACTTACTAATAATGATTAGGTCAAGGATATTGGAGCAGTGTTGGGGGTTGTTGCTTATATGTGCAATCGATTGGTCATCATTTAGTAAGTGGAGGTCATATTTCTCAATTATGTTAAAGAGGGTGTCTCTCGGTTAGGTTCCAAGGAGTTGCAACCGAAGTACTGGTTTTTGGCTTTGAAGTCCCCCAATCAGATATAATGTTCGAAGTCCCCAAGGAAGATATAATGTTAGTACCTGAAGAATCAAATGCTTTTCCATTCACTATTTTGTTAGGATTGTTCTAGTACAATGGTCCTCTTGTTGTCGATTCTAATTTCAGCTGCTACCACCTTGACATCAAGGTAGTCTTTGGGTATGGTCTAAAATTTGAGATTCAATTTGATTAGGAGGGCAATGGCCCCTCCCTTCCAGGTGGGGCAGTCCCTCCTTAGGGTACTAAACCCATTAATTGTGAAGGGTTTGAATTTATTTAACCAGGTTTCGCTAATGGCAACTATGTTTGTGTTCTCAAAATAGTTGGTCGTTTGTGATTTTTATGTGTAATGTTTCTGGCATTCCACTGGGCTATTTTACCTTATTCATGATGGTTGGGAGTTAAGATTGGGGGTGGAGATGTCATTTCATTTCCTGCAGAGTTTAGTCTTTTGTTATAGCAGCTTCATTCAACAAATGGGAAAATTGGGTTTTAAAGAGAATGGAGGCCATTTAACTTATGACTCAAGAGATTTCCGGTAAGTTGACTGAGATGTGATTTTTATATATCTTTTGAAAAAATGGCATATATTATGTGATTGGTCTGTCCATCTATCTGTCTGCCCATCCATTAGTAAACTGTTTTTTGTCCGGAAGTTTTCTCAATCATCTTTCAAAAGATCTTTTTCAATCTTGGCATGAATAATAACCACAATAGGAACCTGTGCATCTGAGATTTTGTGGGTTATCGGATAAATCCTTTAGTGATGTACCGATTATCAAAACTTGCTATTAACTGATTACCGGTTATTTCTCTGCCGATTATGCCAATTCCGATGCCGATTCCGATGGTTGAAGTAGGACACTGAAGAAAATCTGTTGGTACCTGTTATACTACAGAATTTCGTTGATAAATCATCAATTATGAAAGCTTAATACCACATAAGTTTTCAGAGTATGCATATTTAGTGATGGGCAATATTAGCCAACATATATTTGCATTTTGGTTGGGGTGTGGGAAAAACATTGTTATTAATGATACAATCACACAATAATGTTCTCGTGAAGATTGTGGTTTGTTCCGGTAAATAGTGTTAGTGTTAATTCGGTTTTGTGTAAGGAAACAATTCACTTGGCTGTATTACCCAGGAATATACTGAGCACACATACTTTGTGTCATAATTGAATAATAATTTTGATGTTAATATGTGTTGTGAAGTCGTATGACGCATGGTTTACACGTACATCAGAATGTATTATTCAGTGTTCTTTTTTTTTCACCTTGTTACCTCCCTTGATGTGTTTCTCCAATGTTTACATGAACTCTACAATCTTCGGGAAATGTTGGTGATCTTGTACCAATTGCAGTTGGTAAATTCTGTAATATCTCTGCTCTGCAAATCCCTAAATTTTCTGCCATGCAAAACACGTTTTTAATGGGGAAACTTTATTGAAATGGCCAGATATCAAAGGGATTTTTAATAGTCAGTGTTAATATAGAATAACCGGAAACTGCCAATATTCATAATTGGCTGATTAGTCAGTGTTAATATAGAATAACCGAAAACAGCCAGTTTTCATAATTGGCTGATGCCACATAACTGGCCGGTCCGATTGCCGATTCTGATTATCAGTTCATCACTAAACTCCTTCCAAAGTTATGGCCTTACGGACTTAAAATTTCCACTGCTCTCTGAAGTCCTTAAACCTTCTTTTGTCTGATGATTTTGTAAAGTTGTGTTTTAACCAATAATCTTCAAACTCTGCATGAATAATAACCATAATAGGAACCTGGGCACCTGTGCTTTGGGAGCTCTCATGATTTTATAGTGGGGGCAGCCCCAATAACTGCTTGGGTGCTGTCCTCTGCATTTGGGGCAGGAGAGGCCTGCTGCTTGAAAGGCACTAGAAAAATGGTTGTCTCCGCACTTCATACAAGTGACTTGGCCTCGGCATTTTTTACTTGCTGCATGCCCAAACTTTTGGCATTTATGGCACTGCATGGAGGAAGGGCGACTGCAATCCTCAGTGGCATGTATTCAGCTATTAATTTAAATAACTTTGCTTAGGAATTCAAGCTTGGCATGCCTGGTAAGCCCATGACCTTTAGTTTCCTTGTCTTGATTGCCAGTAGCTTTTGAAACAAATTGTTCCCATGGACAACCAGGCAAGGCTCTATTAATGTCTTCATCATTTGCGTTGGTGAACTTGAATTACCACAATTATGTAATTCAGCCATGATACCAGAATGGGGGAGACTTTCTTTTACGGAGTGGTTGTGGTGGATTACTTGCCAATTTCTTTCTTGGCTTTGTCGGCGTACTTGTTGCCGGACTAGGGAGTATTATGGGGTTCGCAGTTTGATGAGGGGGTCATCACCTCTGAATTTTTTAACTGGCTTGATGGGGTACTGTGTCCATTCATTCTGTTACATCACCCTCCATTGGGGTGGGTGATATGACCAGTTGGGGTATTTGTAGGTTCAGGACAACTGCTACATTGGCCATTGCTGTCCATATCATTCCCATTTGGCTTCATGGCTTGCAAGGTGGATTTGATTTTCTTTAACTTTTTATTACGTTTACCTATCTTCAGTATCTTGGCCTTTCTCTGAATCTTTCATCTTTGGTTTAGGGGAATTTGCTTTAAATTGCAAGTTATCAATGTCCGAGTCTGTGACAAACTTGAATTTGGACTCTGATTCTGATTCCAGCCCACTGGAGTTGCACAATTTTTTCGTTCAGTTTTACAGGGTATTGTCGTGACTGGTGGGTCGGTCAGTTGTATCCAGATATGTTAAGTCTCACGGATTCACCGTGAGACTTCCAGATTGGGTCATGATCTCCCGCACTCACGGTAGCACCCAAAAATCTCCTGCATCATCAGAATTTTTCAAGTGAAAAAAAATGAAATCAACCATTTCTTTATTGTGTACAATTTACTTCACGTTTGCAAACGGTAATCCATGAGATCTGCTCAGTGACCCGGATATTTAAGTAAGCTTCAGAAATTCAGTCTCTTTTTTTTAGTCCCCTATGGGAACCGTAAGGGGACTATGGGATTGCACTCCGTCCATCCGTCTGTCTGTCCGTCTGTCTGTCTGTCCATCTGTCTGTCTGTTTTTTATGTTACCACCTCTCCCCCCAACGTGCTTTAAGCTACACCTTTCATATTTGGTACTTGGATAAATGGTTCTGAGGGGATGATGCTCGCTCAAAATTTTTTTTTCAAAATCCAAGATGGCGGAATGGCGGCCATTTTTGTTGTGTTTTTTAAGCTTTTTTTCTTTATTTTCATGTTACCACCTCTCCCACCAACATGGTTCAAGCTACACCTTTCATATTTGGTACATGGATAAATGGTTCCGAGGGGATGATGCACGCTCAAATTTTTTTTTTCAGAATCCAAGATGGCAGAATGGCGGCCATTTTTGTTGTGTTTTTTAAGCTTTTTTTTCTCTATTTTCATGTTACCACCCCTCCCACCAACATGGTTCAAGCTACACCTTTCATATTTGGTACATGGATAAATGGTTCTGAGGGGATGATGCACGCTCCAATTTTTTTTTTCAAAATCCAAGATGGCGGAACGGCGGCCATTTTTGTTGTGTTTTCTTAAGCTTTTTTTCTCTATTTTGATGTTACCACCCCTCCCACCAACATGGTTCAAGCTACACCTTTCATATTTGGTACATGGATAAATGGTTCTGAGGGGATGATGCACGCTCAAAATTTTTTTTTCAAAATCCAAGATGGCGGAATGGCGGCCATTTTTATTGTGTTTTTTAAGCTTTTTTTTCTGTATTGTCATGTTACCACCCCTCCCACCAACATGGTTCAAGCTACACCTTTCATATTTGGTACATGGATAAATGGTTCTGAGGGGATGATGCACGCTCAAAATTTTTTTTTCAAAATCCAAGATGGCGGCCATTTTTGTTGTGTTTTTTAAGCTTTTTTTCTCTATTTTGATGTTACCACCCCTCCCACCAACATGGTTCAAGCTACACCTTTCATATTTGGTACATGGATAAATGGTTCTGAGGGGATGATGCACGCTCAAAATTTTTTTTCTCAAAATCCAAGATGGCGGAATGGCGGCCATTTTTGCTGTGTTTTTTAAGCTTTTTTTCTCTATTTTCATGTTACCACCCCTCCCACCAACATGGTTCAAGCTACACTTTGCATATTTGGCACATGGATAGAGGGTTGGGAGGGGATGATGCACGTTCAATATTTTTTCTTCAAAATCCAAGATGGCGGCATGGCGGCCATTTTTGTTGTGTTTTTTAAGCTTTTTTTCTCTATTTTATGTTACCACCCCTCACTCCAACATGGTTCAAGCTACACTTTTTATATCTGGCACATGGATAGAGGGTTGTAATGAGATGTTGCACGTTTAATATTTTTTTTCCAAAATTCAAGATGGCACCATGGCAACCATTTCTGTTGTGTTTTTTAAGCTTTTTTCTCTATTTTAATGTTATCACTACTCCCTCCAACATGGTTCAAGCTGCACTTTTCATATATGGTACATGGAATAAGGATGTTGTGAGGGGATTATGCACGCTCAATATTTTTTTTTCAAAACCTAACATCTGTCTGTCTGTCCATCTGTCTGTCTGTCTGTTTTTACCACCTCTCCCTCTAATATGCTTCAAGCTACACCTTTCATATTTGGTACATGGATAAATGGTTCTGAGGGGATGATGCACAGTCAATATTTATTTTTCAAAATCCAAGATGGCAGAATGGCGGCCATTTTTGTTGTGTTTTTTTAAGCTTTTTTCTCTATTTTATGTTACCACCCCTCCCTCCAACATGGTTCAAGCTAAGCCTTTCATATATGGTACATGGATAAAGGGTTGTAAGGGGATTATGCACGCTCAATATTTTTTTTTAAAAATCCAAGATGCTTATATACTCTAGTGTCTTCTGTGACAAAAACTCCTTATGTCACAAAAGTGCTGTAGGGGACTAATACCACCTCGGTGGTCAAACACTTGTTTCCCTTCCCTTTGTTCCAAATCGTGTTTTATTAAAATAAATTAATACAAGAATGGACTATTTGAAATTATTCTGTCATTAAATGGTGATCGAAGACCAAACAATATAGCTTGGTGCAATGTTTTCGCAACAAAAACACCGACCTTTTTTCTTGGTACTTAAGCGACTTTGCCCCAGTTTTCACAACATAAGGTTCCGCTCTACAGTTTCGCACTATTGCACAGGGTAAAATTCTAAAAATAGGGCATATGGTGAAACTAATGCCATGTAAATTGGTGATATATTTTTAGTATCAGATATATGATTACATTAGGCTATTTGTTGGACAAGAGAATTTGAAGTTTTGGTCCCAAATTTGGAGTCTGGTGCATTGGGGTAAATTACCAGATGAATTATGGGAAACGGTGGCTTTGAAAAATTGGCTATTTTTTGAAATGTCATTTTTGAAAAATTCTGCTTTTGAGGCTGCTGGGTGGCTGAAAATGACTGGTATTGACATTTTTTAATGCTATTTTGCTGGTTGAAGTCTTACCTTTGACAATAAATTATTTCACCCACATTCAGATTGTTTATTTCTGCTTAGTCAGATAGTGTTGTATGTTTGTAGTGTATTTGGGAATTGTAATACATGTTATGTGTTAGATAACTAAGTTCCAGAATATTTGCATTTGAAGTGAGTGCATGGCATGTCATTTTTGGAAATGCCTGGAAAACTCTGAAGCGGAACCTTAAGAGCTTTTTGTTGTTAGTGTCAACTCTTTAACCAGGAAGTTCTTTGTGTTTTGAGTTCTAAATCCACCATTTTTCAAAAAAGCTTTTATTATTTCTGGTTTGTGTGCAATTGTTAGTGATAGTTAACATTCATCAAGTGATATCTCTGCACAACTGGAAGGAAATAAGTGGAAATTTTAAGAAATTTGTTGATGTATCCTAATTTCGTAACTGTTTTTGAATTTGCGTCCAGTTTCGAAAACACATTAAGGTAGAGCACTGCATTTCCTAAACACTGAGCTCTGTATTCATGATAGATCTATGCAATTATGAACAACCTGGTTGTTATTATTCACCACAGAATTGCAGTCATGGTGTCTACTTTTTATTTTGGTCACTGGTGTCATGTCAGTGTGTCATCCGTCCGTTAAGCTGTTTTCCCTTTTTAATCAGGTGAGCAACCACCCCCACCCCCAAACCAATGGTTGTTACTGCTTATTGTTTTACATTTTGACTGTATTTAACAGTGCTATTGACAGGACATGGGTAGTCAATGTAGCTGGTGGTAATAATAAAATGTTATCTCCTGTGGCTCAGAGCAATGTGGGGCTTTGGAAGGTGTGATATGGTGTGGTTGTGGAAATCAGGCAAAAACTGCCCACAAAATCTATTCGGCAGTCACAAAGACCATGCTGTATCTTTTTACTGGTTGAAAACAGAGTCTTGTGGTTTTTGTTCATTCAACTCAGGATAGACAGCAGATTCTTTTGCCTGAGTGAAATCCAAGGGGAGATCACTCTTGTTTTCTCTTAAGGTTCCGCTCTACAGTTTCGCACTATTGCACAGGGGTGGGTGGGGGGGGGGGGGTGGGGGTGGGGGGGGTATAATTCTAAAAATAGGGCATATGGTGAAACTAATGCCATGTAAATTGGAGATATATTTTTAGTATCAGATATATGATTACATTAGGCTATTTGTTGGACAAGAGAATTTGAAGTTTTGGTCCCAAATTTGGAGGCTGATGCATTGGGGTAAATTACCAGATGAATTATGGGAAACGGTGGCTTTGAAAAATTGGCTATTTTTTGAAATGTCATTTTTACATGGGTTTGTTACCAGGCATATAACTAAAAAATGAGACAGAAACAGGAAATTTTTTTTTCACATTTTAGAAACGGGGTTATATGCCCCAGGGTAAGGTGAGTGGGGATAGTGGGAAAATTCTGCTTTTGAGGCTGCTGGGTGGCTGAAAATGACTGGTATTGACATTTTTTAATGCTATTTTGCTGGTTGTAGCCTTACCTTTGACAATAAATTATTTCACCCACATTCAGATTGTTTATTTCTGCTTAGTCAGATAGTGTTGTATGTTTTCAGTGGATTTGGGAAATGTAATACATGCTATGGGTTAGATAACTAAGTTACAGAATATTTGCATTTGAGGTGAGTGCATGGCATGTCATTTTTGGAAATGCCTGGAAAACTCTGGAGCGGAACCTAAACACAGCCGCATGTGAAGGAACAACAGCTGATTACTGTTTGAAACCATACTGATTTCAGCTCATCAGAGATTGGCATTTTAATTGAAAAATAACTTTGTTTTCAAAACATTCTATGATGAATGGATCACAGGTAACTATAGTTGTGTATATATATCAGGCGATGTATACCATTCGCAATAGAATTTGCAATGTTGAAAATCCATCAAAAAAACATCGCTACGATTCTAAATTTAAAGAATCATGGAAGAAGGAAATGACCTGAAATTTATACAGGCATAAAGTAAGGGAGGGGGGGGGGGGGAGTAGTTGTGGGATAAACTAATGTGAATGGTATTGAACTAGGTTTGGAATAGAATATGTTGGGATGGGGAGGGGTAGTAGTGAGTAAATTAATGGATATAAAGTGGGTGGGGGGGGGGGATTAAACTATATAAACTGTATAAATTTTCCCCACTTACAATTACAAAGTGTGTATGGTCCCTTAACTGAAAGTTTGCTGGTGGTTCTTAAGCTTTTTCTCAAAAATTGTAAGTGAGGTAAATTTATGCAGCGATGAAGTGTGTGTGTGTGTGGGGGGGGGGGGGGGGGGGGGGGGGGGGGGTTACCAGTAAATTGATCGAGATACATGTAGATAACTTAATAAATTGTTGTTCAATGAACAAAAGTCTTGTTATAATATTCACACGCAAAAACCTCCCTGATGGTCATTTTCAAAACTTAACATGTCTGGTTGTGTCTTCAGCTTCTTCACCCGATTGAGTGACCATGATCTATGACAGTTTTTTGTCCTGAATATGTGGGACAGAAGTCAGTAGTTCCTGTGCTCATTTTGTCTGATGTTTCCACCTGCTTTGGTTGTCTAGGGGAGATGTCATTGTTGTTGAGGAGCTATGGTGGGAGGTGATCTATTATTCCAAAGAGCTTCAAGCCTTTTCAGGTCTGACATTAGCTCTTTATTTTTCTCTTTCTTGTTCTCTTTAGCTTTCTTCCCTCTCTGAGGCCATTATGGATCTAAGGGTCTTGCTGTCTTTCCGGGCCTTTTCATGGATTAGTTTGAGCTGGTCTAGAACCTCCTGGTTCTTCTGATCACTTTCATGATTCAGTGGCTCGTTTTCCTTTTTCAAACTGTGAACCTCACTCTCTCTTTCTTCTCAGTCTAGTCATCTCCCTTTTATTTTTTTTCCTCCTCTGCAGCGATTTCTTGGCAAGCATTTCTCTGGAGAAAGGGCGCTCAGAGCCCAGGTTGAGTTTTCTAGTGAGGTTGGTATTGAGAGGTAAATTATTTTAAAGGTGGGGTGACAGTTAGATGCTAAACTAGAAAAGAAATCTTTGAGTCTCAGAGTGGGTCTGACTGAACCCAAAAATATTTGTTTTCATAGCACAGTGATAACAAAGGCACCCCAAAACACTCGTTCAAGTCACAAGGTGATAACAAAGATACCCCAAGAAGTTTCGTGAAGATCGGTTCATAAATACTGACTCTAGCCCAAGCCGTATTGACATCTGCACTTACTGTGTATAAGTAGCACTGAACAAATCAAAGTTCATCTAATTTGCATAATTTCTACACGAGAAAAAACCTGTATTATATGTGATGTATTCCATGTTACTAAACATTCCTACAAAAATTTATTCAAATCAGAACTTTCATACAGACGTTCTGTACAAAAAACTGATTGCACTAATTTTGGTACAAAATGGCAGCCGGCAGCCATCTTGAATTTCGGACCGCACCCAAAAACACCTATCCTCGTCCCAAGGTGATAACAAAGGTACCCAAGATGTTTCGTGAAGATCTGTTCTTAAATACAGCCTCCAGCCCTAGCCGTATTGACATGTGTACTTACAGTGTATAAGTAGCACTGAATAAATCAAAGTTCATCTAATTTGCATAATTTCTGCACGAGAAAAAAACCTGTATTATATGTGATGTATTCCATGTTACTAAACATTCATACAAAAATTGTTTCAAATCAGAACTTTCATACAGAAGTTGTGTACAAAAAACTGATTCCACTAATTTTGGGACAAAATGGCTGCTGGCAGCCATCTTGAATTTTTGGAATGCACCCCAAAACACTCGTTCTCATCCCACGGTGATAACAGAGGTACCCAAGAAGTTTTGTAAAGATCGGTTCATAAATACAGCCTCTAGCCTGAGCCATATAGAAGTTGTGTACAAAAAACTGATTGGACCTAATTTCGGTACAAAATGGCCACTGGCAGCCATCTCGAATTTTGGATCGCACCCAGAAACACTGATTCTCGTCCCACGGTGATAACAAATGTACCCAAGAAGTTTCGTAAAGATCAGTTCATAAATACGGCCTCTAGCCTGAGACGTATTGGCATTTGCAGTTACAGTGCTAAAAGTAACACTAAATAGATCAAAGTTAGTCCAATTGGCATAATTTATGCACAAGAAAAAAACCTGTATTATATGTGATGTATCCCATGGTACTAAGCATTCATACAAAAAATTATTCAAATCAACACTTTCATATGGAAGTTCTACACAAAAATCTGATTGCACCTAATTTTGTACAAAATGGCTGCCAGTGGCCATCTTGAATTTCAGACCGGACCCCAAAACACTCGTTCTCGTCACACGGTGATAATAAAGGTACCCAAGAAGTTTCGTAAAGATCGGTTCATAAATACGGCCTCTAGCCAGAGCTGTATTGGCATTTGCAGTGCTGAAAGTAACACTAAATAAATCAAACTTAGTCTAATTTGCATAATTTACGAAAAAAAAATCCGTATTATATGTGATGTATCCCATGGTACTAAACATTCATACAAAAAATTATTCAAGTCAGAGCTTTCGTATGGAAATTCTACGGAAAAATCTGATTGCACCTAATTTTGTACAAAATGGCTGCCAGTGGCCAACTTGAATTTCGGATCGGACCCCAAAACACTCGTTCTCGTCCCACGATGATAACAAAGACACCCAAGAAGTTTCATAAAGATCGGTTCATAAATACGGCCTCTAGCCCGAACCGTATTGAATTGTTGACAGACAAACGGCCAGATGGACAGACAGACAACTGGCCATGGCATAAGCTCAAATTTGACTCAAGTCAAAGTTGAGCTAAAGATTGCCATTTAATTTTCATTATTTTTTTCAATTTTAGCCCCCCAAAACATAGCTTATGGCCCCTCATTGGAACAAGCTCATTGAGCCCATCCCAGTGAGGGGTCCTAAGCTATGTTTTTGATGCCAAAAATGAAAAAAATTAGTTATTCAATAAT
Organism: Pictodentalium vernedei; assembly: GCA_031216915.1. Taxonomy (NCBI): domain Eukaryota; kingdom Metazoa; phylum Mollusca; class Scaphopoda; order Dentaliida; family Dentaliidae; genus Pictodentalium; species Pictodentalium vernedei. Next base: position 463,971,068 of record CM062297.1, read on the forward strand.
TTTGTTTGCAAGTGTCATCTGCTTTTCATACTAGGTGAATGGTTAAAATGCTTCATAAGTCATGGATATGCTTCACATTCTCATAGAAGTAAATATTTTTTGTTCGTATGGATTTGTCTTGTTACAATTGATTGGAGAGTGCTGGTAGGAAATCTTGAATAACTTGTTACAGGGCAAACCCACGTGAATCTGTTCCAGCTACTGTTCCCCAGTCAAACAGTTAACATGATTCCAGACCACTATATAACAATATTAGTCATATGGGTCTTTGGCAGGGCATATTCCTATGTATCTTGTCAGAATTTTATGTACCTTGAGCTGAAAGTGCAGTGGTTATGGCATAGGACTTCAATCTGAAAGGTAATTTGAGGGTAACTGCATTGTGTCCTTGGGCAAGGCACTTAAACCTGATTGCCCTTGTCGGGGCATGATGGTGCAGCTTACTAGGGCATACTGCCTGTCAATGGTGCACTTGTGCAGAGGGAGTACGTTGGGGAGTCTGACAGTTTGCTACTGTGCAGTGGGTCTCTCCAGGTACACTGGCTTCCTTCACATGAAAACTGCCCAACATGAGGAGACCCTGGCTGTCGTTTGTGTCATTAAAACCCCATTAGAAAAATAGATACCAAGGGCTGAAGGCTACATTCTGACAGAGGACATGCTAAAAATCCATATAACAATCTGTCCAATGAATTTGGAATGATACCTTAATAACAATTATATAACAAACACAAATTTTTTTCTTCACATTTTAAAGTAGACATAGGTATGAAGTCAGATTTCCAGTACAGTTTTCTAATGAGAATAATCTCCCTCACAGCACACAACTTTGCATGATTTCATTACCTGGTAAAGTCCCAAACAAAATGGAGAAGAGTGTGACAATTTGGTTTGGACAGTATTGGTTTTGAAATAAATTACTTTATTTTATTTTCAGATAAAACAAATTCCTTGAAGAAAAGGCTACTGAATGTGTCCTACTCTTCAAGATATGCACTGGGCTTATTCTTCAGGAAAGGACAAATATTTGATGTACCATGGAGTGCAAAATATGTAACAGATAACCCAGTCATCAGATTCATCTCCATTGATACTAAAAAGAGAAACCAAGGTATGACACACTGATTTTTTTATCTTCATAAGTTTACAGACAGTGATTGTGACAGTGATCCTCTGCACAGTGATGTCAAATTACTAAAATTTCATGCAGTAAATGTTTCCCATAATGCATCTAGGAATTTAACCAATTCATTCTTGTTTGACACAGCTCATTGAATTAGAAATAGGCAATATACCGAAAAACTGAACTGATACCGATATAGGGATACTGAGAAACAGAAACAAACCTTAAGTTGCATACCAAAACCATCTGAATTTTCAAATTTTCCTACATTTGATCATGTTGCCGAAGTGTACATTCACGTCCAGCTACGATATTTTTACATAAATTGATGTAGTAGTGTTATCTGAGATGGAATTTGACGGGTGCCACTCTGGCGACTTTGGGCACATTTTTATTTTTGCTCAAAAGAAATTGGTGGTGCTGTCCAAATTTACAGAAAATAATTAGCAATTTTGGTGTTCTGTAACTGCATTCCTGGAAGTACAGTGAAACCATGTTAATTGAATAATAATAATAATAATTGATTTTCTAGAGTGTAAAACCACAAATAGTGCTCTAAAATGCTTGACAGAAATAAAAATAACACTTTTCTGAAATAAAGAGTCACATCTGTTTTAGTTGCCTCTTAGAGAGGTTCAGGAGAATGCTTCAGTAAATAGGAAAGTTTTAAGATTTCTTTTGAAGACATCGAGAGTTTCTGAAATTCTGACACTAATTGGCAGGGAATTCCACAATCTGGGACCCACGATGAAGAACAACCGATCATGAGCCTGACTGGATCTGCTAAAAGGTACAACTAGTTGAATTTGATTTTTAGACTTGAGACTGCCTGATGGTTAAAAAACAGTGAGGAGCTCTTGCATGTAAACTGGAGCCAGTTTGTGGATACATTTGAATACTAAGATCAATATTTTGAAATCAATTCTCTGTTTAACTGGAAGCCAATGTAGTCTTAAAACAGGTGTTATGTGTTCAGAGCGTTTGGTACCAGTAATTATCCTAACAGCAGTATTCTGAACTTTTTGAAGCTTCTGAATCAGGCACTGGAACAACCCCACTAACACTGAATTACAATAGTCTAGTTGTAAGGTGATGAAGTTTTTCAAGTGCTGACTGGTTAAAATAGGTCGCATTCTTCCAACATTACGAAGCTGCCAGTAGCATTTTTGACATATTTTATTATACCCCACGCAACGAAGTTGCAGGGGTATAATGTTTTTGACTGGTCCATCCGTCAGTCCGTCAGTCCGTCCTACTTGTTTTCCGGACTTTTTTTCTACACGCTTCCAGATATTGAGCTGATTTTTGGTATGTGAGTCTAACATGGTGGCCTACAGATCAAGTTTGCATTTTTTTTCGCTCCTCTGATTTTTACCGAAATTACAGCCCTTAGACTCGGAAAAATTCATCAAAATTACAGTTTTCCGGACTTTTTTTCTACACGCTTCCAGATATTGAGCTGATTTTTGGTATGTTAGTCTAACATGGTGGCCTACAGATCAAGTTTTCATTTTGTTCCGCTCCACTGATTTTTACCGAAATTACGGCCCTTGAACTTTGAAAAGTTCATCAAAATTACAGTTTTCCGCACTTTTTTTCTACACGCTTCCAGATATTGAGCTGTTTTTGGGTATGTTAGTCTAACATGGTGGCCTACAGATCATGTTTGCATTTTGTTCCGCTCCACTGATTTTTACCGAAATTACGGCCCTTGGACTCTGAAAAATTCATCAAAATTACAGTTTTCCGGACTTTTTTTCTACACGCTTCCAGATATTGAGCTGATTTTGGGTATGTGAGTCTAACATGGTGGCCTACAGATCAAGTTTGCATTTTTTCCACTCCACTGATTTTTACCGAAATTACGGCCCTTGAACTTTGAAAAGTTCATCAAAATTACAGTTTTCCGGACTTTTTTTCTACACGCTTCCAGATATTGAGCTGTTTTTGGGTATGTTAGTCTAACATGGTGGCCTACAGATCAAGTTTGCATTTTGTTCCGCTCCACTGATTTTTACCGAAATTACGGCCCTTGAACTTTGAAAAGTTCATCAAAATTACAGTTTTCCGGACTTTTTTCTACACGCTTCCAGATATTGAGCTGATTTTGGGTATGTGAGTCTAGCATGGTGGCCTACAGATCAAGTTTGCATTTTTTTCCGCTCCTCTGATTTTTACCGAAATTACAGCCCTTAGACTCTGAAAAATTCATCAAAATTACAGTTTTCCGGACTTTTTTTCTACACGCTTCCAGATATTGAGCTGATTTTTGGTATGTTAGTCTAACATGGTGGCCTACAGAGCAAGTTTTCATTTTGTTCCGCTCCACTGATTTTTACCGAAATTATGGCCCTTGAACTTTGAAAAGTTCATCAAAATTACAGTTTTCCGGACTTTTTTTCTACACGCTTCCAGATATTGAGCTGTTTTTGGGTATGTTAGTCTAACATGGTGGCCTACAGATCATGTTTGCATTTTGTTCCGCTCCACTGATTTTTACCGAAATTACGGCCCTTGGACTCTGAAAAATTCATCAAAATTACAGTATTCCGCACTTTTTTTCTACACGCTTCCAGATATTGAGCTGATTTTGGGTATGTTAGTCTAACATGGTGGCCTACAGATCAAGTTCGCATTTTTTTCCGCTCCTCTGATTTTTACCGAAATTACAGCTCTTAGACTCTGAAAAATTCATCAAAATTACAGTTTTCCGGACTTTTTTTCTACACGCTTCCAGATATTGAGCTGATTTTTGGTACGTTAGTCTAACATGGTGGCGTACAGATCAAGTTTTCATTTTGTTCCGCTCCACTGATTTTTACAGAAATTACGGCCCTTGAACTTTGAAAAGTTCATCAAAATTACAGTTTTCCGGACTTTTTTTCTACACGCTTCCAGATATTGAGCTGTTTTTGGGTATGTTAGTCTGACATGGTGGCCTACAGATCAAGTTTGCATTTTGTTCCGCTCCACTGATTTTTACCGAAATTACGGCCCTTGAACTTTGAAAAGTTCATCAAAATTACAGTTTTGCAGACTTTTTTCCTACACGCTTCCAGATATTGAGCTGATTTTTGGTATGTGAGTCTAACATGGTGGCCTACAGAACAAGTTTGCGTTTTGTTTCGCTCCACTGATTTTTACCGAAATTACGACCCTTGGACTCTGAAAAATGCATTAAAATTACAGTTTTCCGGACTTTTTTTCTACACGCTTCAAGATATTGAGCTGATGTTTGGTATGTTAGTCTGACATAGTGGCCTGCAGATCAAGTTTGCATTTTGTTCCGCTCCACTGATTTTTACCAAAATTACGGCCCTTGAACTTTGAAAAGTTCATCAAAATTAAAGTTTTCCAGACTTCTTTTCTACGCGCTTCCAGATATTGAGCTGATTTTTGATATGTTAGTCTAACATGGTGGCCTACAGAACAAGTTTGGGTTTTGTTCCACTCCACTGATTTTTACCAAAATTACGGCCCCATAGACTTTGAAAAGTTCATCAAAATTATAGTTTTCCAGGCTTTTTCTCTGCTTGAATTCTTTCAGTACCATTGAAACTACAGAACACTGTTTTCTGCAGTATTCCTAGAATCTATGTTTATTTTTAAAAAATGATTAGAGCTTGAAATATCGGGGTGTGTGGGGTATGTGAGCATGCTCACTAAGGTTCTATATTTGATATGAATGTCTAGTTTTAAATTTGAGTCCATAATCAGTCCAATATTCCTGGCTGATTCACTTTTCATAGTGATGTTGTTTCCAACCAGAATTGATGTAACAGAGGGTGTAGGCATACGAACCCCGGATATCACTAAAAATTCAAGTCTATCATCCTGTAACGGGTAGTGTTGAAACGATTATCCGACTAATCTGAGTCGACGCGATTATTAAATTAGTCGATCCCAAAATCTGCTAGTCGATTAGTCGGGAAAAACCACCACCTCCATGCAATCAGGTCATCAGTATCGTTTAACGTTATCGGGACACATGATTAATTTGTTAAAGCCTCAATGCATTGTTGCGTTGATGATTGCCACTGCCGACAGTCTGTGGGGTGATCTTGGTGACCCGAACTGAACTTAAAGTCTCAAACTTCAAAGACAAGTGTTTCCAACCAGAATTGATGTAACAGAGGGTGTAGGCATACGAACCCCGGATATCACTAAAAATTCAAGTCTATCATCCTGTAACGGGTAGTGTTGAAACGATTATCCGACTAATCTGAGTCGACGCGATTATTAAATTAGTCGATCCCAAAATCTGCTAGTCGATTAGTTGGGAAAAACCACCACCTCCATGCAATCATGTAATCAGTATCGTTTAACGTTATCGGGACACATGATTAATTTGTTAAAGCCTCAATGCATTGTTGCGTTGATGATTGCCACTGCCGACAGTCTGTGGGGTGATCTTGGTGACCAGAACTGAACTCAAAGTCTCAAACTTCAAAGACAAGTGTCTCCGCGGTTTCATTATTTTATGTTGAATCGTTGATTACATACAGTGCCAACTGCGACCTTGACCTTGTTTATTTTGCTGTGATGCAATTCATCTGATTCATCTGAGTGATACAACTAACTTGTCACTGTGCCTGTGGCACGTGCCGCATTTGCCTTTGATGTGAGCACAATCAATAAGGGTCAGGGACTACTTGATAGGGTATGATAGAACCTGGGACAAATGTGATATTGACATCTTGACATGTAGCTCATGTTCTATTCAAAGGTTTCACTATAACAGCACCGGTGTAGAATCTTGGTGAATAGCCTTGTTTTGAGTTTTGTGTATGCATGGTGAACAACTGATTTTAAAAACCCATGTTATGATATGAGCCAGTAAGCTGCCCGTTTATTGGTTTATAAGTGACCAAACACAACTGCTTAAGCAAAGTAAATATATGACTAACCACTTTCAGTTGTGTCGGTTTAGCATTTGAACGTTACGTTCTGACTATCAGAGTTGGTGGATACTCATAACTTATGAAAATATCAATGCCACACTGCCCATTTCATACTGTAGGCACAGAAATGGAAAATTGGGAGGGGTCCGACTAATCAACTAGTATTCGATTACCTCTGTCGACTAGTCGACTCCTGAAAATCCCTAACCGTTTCAGCACTAGTAACGGGACAGGGTCCAGGGGTTCCAATATATTTCCTAACTCTTAACAAACGCTTTTGGGATGTGCCTTCCTAGACCTCCATTACCAGATTTGCAGGTTCAATGTTCTTGAACTATGGCCTCTCTAAGAATTATAGGTTGATACTATGGAGTGTAAGTGAACAGACAAGATGAGAAATAAATCAGTTGCTATGGATTTTAATTTGGTCAACAAGTGTAAACAATATATAAAAAAATGAAATGTACATAGCACACCATGATGGCAGGAGAGTGAAGGAGCTAACTTGTGTGAATCAATATCCATACCCAAAATTGTTTATAAACGACTGCCTCTGGTCCTTATATCTGAATGATTTTGTATTTTAATTTCAAAAGGTGGAGCTCAAAAAGATATGTATAGTTTAATTATTTTACCAGCAAAGGGCTTCAGAAGAACATATTATACTACCATTTCCGTATCAGAATTCTAAGTCACCAATTAGGGATCAGATACACATACTATACTACCATTTTCATATCAGAATTCTAAGTCAACAATTAGGGATCAGATACACATACTATGCTACCATTTTTCACTTCATCTTTTAGAGTCACCAAAAAGGAGGTTAGAAGAACACACTATACTACTGTTTTATCTGAATAAGTTTTAGTTTTAAAATGATGGCTTAAAAGTACAAATGTATTCTACGTTTTCAATATTTCATGGATTCATTTTAGGTATTGATTGTCGGGCTTTGAATTCTATCTCTAAACCGAGAAAATTAATTCGGGAAACTTAATTATTATTTATTTGAGAAAACAGTCATCTACAGACCCTAACTTCAGATAAAGTTACTTCGGCAAAGTCTGCAAATTTCCCTACATAATTGTCAGAGTTTTAAATTTTCCCATTACAAAACACACTGACCACCCGAAATCGGACTTGTAAGTTCTTGTTAGGGAAGGTAAAGCTGTTGAACCTGTAGGTTTTCATGTCTCTACCGAAGTGATTTGAAATCACCACTCGGCCCAATTATATAGTTAAATCAGCCAATAAGATTCCGAAATATTGTGTCTTGTGACAAATGTGAATTCGTGCAGAAATGTAACGAATGCCGTCTGTTGATAGGTGCTACTGACAGCTTCAAACCAATGAAATTACAGCTTTTATAAACTCTTAGGCTAACTTTGCAAAATGATGGAAGTTTTAGGTTTTCACCTAACTTTTAATAAGGAATTTTAAAAATATATTTTAACAGATCTATTATAAGGGTAAATGAAACTGAGAATTAAATGTACTGAATCACAAATATAGCTCAGACTACTGACACGGTACGATTATTTTTAATAATAAAAACATTGAGAGAAAAATAAACTTGAGGCAGCCGATAAACAACAACAGACATTGATTCACACAAATCGACCCCGTCACAATCCATTCCCGCATGAGATTTATGCAAGTTTCCATGTTTTTGACTGCAGCAAATGAGTCACTTGGAACAGATGGGTTGAATGTGATGTACAGTTGGGTGTCGTCTGCGTATAGATGATATGATATGCCATGCTTTTTGAGAAGGTGACCTAGAGAAGAAGTGTACAGAGTAAACAAGAGTGGTCCAAGAACTGAGCCCTGAGGAACACCACACTTTAACGTCCTGTTTTCTGAACCGATCTTGTTGATATATATTTGTTGACTGCGACCTTCTAGATATGATGCAAACCATGATAAGACACTTCCACATATGCCATGCTGTGTCAATGTCTGCATGAGAATACAATGGTCGACTGTGTCGATTGCTGCCGACAAATCCAAGAGAACAAGCAGTACAGCCTTACCCTCAGACACTGATTTAACAATGTCATTGTTGACTCGCAGTAGGGCTGTTTCTGTACTGTGGTTGGCTTTATATGCAGACTGGAAAGGCTCTAAAAGATCATTTTCATGCAGATGATTTTTGAGTTGTAAAGCAACAACCCTTTCCAACAATTTAGACAGGAAAGAGAGGATCGATACTGGTCTTTAATTCTTCAGGTTGTCAGGATCAAGAGATGGTTTCTTGATGAGTGGAGTAACAAGTGCTTTTTTCAATGGGTTTGGAACAAACCCCTCATGTTGGGATGCAGATATAATAGATGTTATGGCTGGCAGAAGATAATCAATTGTCTCTTTCAAAAGGAATGTTGGAATTTGATCCAGGTCATTGGATTTATTGGATGATGATAAAATCATTTTTCGAATGTCTTCTTCTGAGACAGAGTGAAAATTAGAAAAATCACTTTTTATGTCAAGACGATCAAACTCTGGTGGTTCACATGATGGTATAATATCCAGAATTACTTGAATTTTAGTTATGAAATAATCGCTAAATTTTTCCAGAATTTCTTCAGTATTTAGATGATCTGGGAGAATGACTTTTTGTTTTTTACCAAGGAGACTATTGGTTAGCGAGAACAGCACCCTTGTATTAGATGACTCCTCTATAAGAGAATTGTAGTACTCCCGCTTCGCCTTTTTGATGATCTTGTTAGTTGTATTTCTTTGGTGGCAGAACATCTGCCGGTGAACCTCAAGCTTCGTTTTATTGTAAAGATGCTCAAGTCTGCGAGGCTGTTGTTTAGCAGCTCTAACATCTTCTGTAAACCACTCCACTTTTTCCCTATGAGCTATAATTTTTGACTTGGGTGGTGCATGTTCACCCATGATGCCCTTAAGAGTTTCTTAAGGGCCACATTGTCAATGAAAATTATTCAATTAACAGGAATATTCAATTAACAGGTATTGTGTCACTTTCCTGTATTCTAGAGATAAAGTTAGCATTTATCCTATTATATCTTGTTTGACAGAGCTCCCTGAGCTCTGTCAAACAAGATATAATAGATTAGATGCCTGTATTGGATGTACTGAGGCCAAATAGGTCTATAAACAAAGAAAAACTGGGGAGAGTCAAGGTAATTTCTCGACAGCTTACAAGATTTTTTATTCCATTAACAGGATTTTGCTCTATAACCTATATTCAGTTAACAGGTCAAATTTGTACTTGAGGTATGGTAAATGGTTTTGTGTTGGGAAATTATATTCAAATAACAGGGATATACAATTAAGAGATATCCAATTAAGTGGGCTCCACTGTATATCATATCGATGTCACATCAATACTCACTTTGCTGTGTTTTCAAGTAAGTGTAGTGCACAGCGAGTTGCAAATTCTAATTTCAGCGCCATATTTGGCATTGGAATTTCCTTCTTCGTATATGTACATTTGAGCATGTTTAACACATACAAATCAAATATTTCACTTTTACATCGCTATATAGATTCATCTTACAAAGTTCAATTACACAAAGCATTATTGTTTCTTTCTGTGAAAGCCGAGCGTTACGTCACACATAAAACAAAACAGCATATGACAAATGATGGCAGAAATAAATATCTACAGAAACATGATTTAGCAATAAAATGTGATAGAACGGAAATTTAATTGCAGTTCTGTAATTTTTTTAGTCTCGTTTGACAAGACTACAGTGACTGAGTCCCGTCTGTTGCATTTGTGATATCTTCTGTCTGGTAAGTAATGTGTTGTGCATCAAATGTATAACCACAAAACCAACATATACACATATAAACACCCACATCCACATATCCAGGCACACGCATGCACAGACGCATTTAGGCTTTATGCCCATCCTTTCATGAGAGTATCTGTGGAGTGTTATGATCCGTGGCCAAAGCGTTGTTAAATTAGAGTTCGGAAACCAAATTGAACAGACTTACAAACCGCCCCACTGACATACAGACACACATACAGAGCTATTACAATAGGGCTCCCGCCACTGGCATGGACACAAACGCATACAACCAGGTGAATTCTCATATTTTAATTCCAAATGTAACCCTATCAAACAGTAGGCCTACACGGGGAAAACAAGTTTACATTGGGAATATTGGGCTTTTCAGAATATCAGACCTTTGCAGTATTGCGCCTTCGAACTATTGGGTCTTTGAAGCATCAGACCTTGGACTACTGAGCGTTTGGACTATTGAGCCTTCGGAGTATTGGGCCTATGGAGTAGCAGACCTTTGGGGTAACGGTAAATCAGGGTATCAGGGTAATCCAGGGTTCGGAGTATTGAACCATCAGAATATCAGAGTTTTGGGCTTTCGGACTATTTGATCTTTGGCATATTGAATGTTTGGAATATTGGATCTTTGTACTATTGGTCCTTGGAATATCAGCACCTCAGAGTATTGAGTCATTGGAATATAGGGACATGCCCATCCTAAGGCTGATGGGATCAACTTATAAGCAATCAAGGAGACCCATCTTCAACTTGCATTGAAGAGTGTTCCTCCGCAACTCACTCTGAGCAGCAGACATTTCTTACCCTCCCAAATGTTCAGCTCATCCAACGTCTAATGAGTAATGCCTGAAAACATTTGTGGGAACCTCACAAGTAAACCTCTCCCAACATTAAAAATTCTCTCACTCGCTGTAAAAAGAAGTCTAAGGACAGAAAATATTCGAGCTCCCACCTTGCAGTAAGTGTGTTGTGGTTGAGACCCTGACATGGTCGGGAGCCTTGATATCTGCTGGGTATTCTGTTGAAGCCTTATAAATTGAAAGTTTCACCCAATGAGGTTGTCACAGCAGCCAATCCACAGTTCGACGCCAGATTTCGCTCACAGCAAAGAATTAAGCCGTTAGTGTTCTGCAAATGCTCGGCAAGGCCGCACTGGGAAGTCTTGCTCCAGATGGGATTTCCTGAGTAAACTCCTGCATACTCCCCTGGACAGGCCCGAATGCACCAGCATCCTAAAAGTGTGGTTCCCTGCCCATCAAGTAAATAACCTGTATCTGAGGGGGCATTCAAACTACAAGAGGAGGTGGTCAATGGAACACCATAGGCCTTGCCTGCAGCACAGATCGGGTGGGTGCCGATGGCAGCAAAGCCTGCCCTCCGAAAGCAAGAGGTCGGCTCTTTGACAAGTGGCAGCCTCTCAACAAGAGGGGTGAAGGTAACTGCACACCACTTGCACAGTAAGTGGCCGGGTTGAGTTCCAGAACCAATATATGGCAAAGTTTCTTCTGCTTGCATTTCTGTATAAACAAGTTTTTGCCCCTACATTCCAGACAGAGGCCAGTCACTGATGTAAGGTGATGGTACATCATCGACTTGGGTCAGATACGACAGAGCCTCTTCTGAGCACGGTGATACCGACAGTGTTCATTCTCACAGCTCTTTCCATAAGGGCCAATGGACCAACGACAAGCCAAGCACACTTCTTTTTACATCATGTTTCATTCCAGATACAAATCTAAAGAGGTACTAATGCCAGAAGTGCCCAGGTAGTAGACCTCCAAGGCTTAGCAGTGGACCACCACCATTGCCAGTTTTGAACCTTCCAAGCCAGTCAGCTGTCTTTAAATTTGTCAACCATGAAAATATCCAGCTTCCACCTCCTGGTCGCTCTCGTGTACAGCAGACTTTGCCCCACATAACTCTGTCAGCAGCTGTTTTTGCTTTTGTTCTTCGGCCCAGCTTCCACTTTCCTTTGCCATTCTGTAATTATGCACACCAGTGGTGTGTTGTCCACTAAGGCTGTCACCCTCTCTGGTGTCACAACCATTTCTGATGAATCTATCGGATTTTCTGATTGTTTCTATGAAGTTGTGTAGGTTATCCTGCTCTGGAGTGGGTAATGTGCAAGGACAGACTGATATGTCCAAATTGGAAATGTTTGCCTGTTTTCAGGGCTGAGCTAGGTATGTTCATAATTTTGGTACAGCTCAAACATCACCACATGCTTCATGATCGACAAATGGGTCAGCTTCTAGATCCGAAAACAGCTCATCAATAAATGTGCTGTAAAATATCCAGCCTTCCTTGTACTACCTACTACTTGTGTGGTGCCAACGAATCATGTGATGTCGAATTCAGTAAAACTGAAATGGGAGACAGTTTGAGCAGCAACGATTCGGAGGAGGAAGACACCATCCGTCGTTGGTTGGATGTCAGGTGATGGTACATGTATGAGCCAGTGACTCAATTCTCTCATTCTACAAAATGTTGGGTAGCAGCGATTGATCCCAAAATTTTCAACACCAGTGGATGAAGATGGGAATTTAAAATATTTCATAGATCTTGTTCACAGACCTTGTAAATTATGGCTGACTTGCGGTGACCCTGGCTGTCGAAAGTGTTGTTAAACTCCAGTAAATAAATTGTAAATTATGTGAGCATAAAAGAAGTTACTGTTAATTCAGAATGTTATTGGTTTAGTATTTTGAACATATATAATTGCTCTAAATGTTTTTTTTTCCAATTTCCTTGTTCTTAAATATTATATCGTTTCAGTTTGCTAAACTAAAACAATATAACATTTCTGAAGAAGACTATGTTGGCCAATTGCATAACAAATATTAGGCACAGTTTGCTAAAAATTGAACACTGAGCCAGTTAAATGCCATGCACATTATAGATTGTGACGGCATGCTCAATTACAGTATATCTGCCCCACCCCCCTCCACCTCCTCATACACTTTTGATTTTACATGTATTGGATCTGTTGCAACTTAGTAAACCCATATGGTGGTTTGTCAGAAGATTATTCTTCACTTTTGGATTAACCCTTTACCCAACATAATGGTCAAAACTGGCAAGTGCTATTCTCAAAACTTGCCACATAATTTTCATTTTTTGTCTCAAAAACATAGGTTATGACCCTTCATTGGAATGAGCTCGTTCCAATGAGGGGTCATAATCTATGTTTTTGAGACAAAAAAATGAAAAAATTAGTTTTCAAGAATTTTTTTTGCAAGTGTCGTCTGCTTTTCATGTTAGGTAAAGGGTTAAAACTTTACTGAAAAAAGGAAGGAATCCATTTCCATTGTATGTCTTTCAGCACTTAGTTTATTTTTATTTTTATCAGACCCCACCCCAATTTAACTGCTGGAAAAAAATTTGCCCACCGGTGGGCAAAAAAAATTGAATTTGGACGCTACTTGACACTTTTCGTAATTTTTGTGGTTTGGTGACCTAATTCACTATTGATAAGGACCTGTTGAGGCTTGATAACAGTTGAAAGGTTCATTTTCATCAAAGAAGTGACTGATGATTTTCTTTTCAGTTTTGTTAACCATTAATGGACTGGCAATTGTCCTGAATTCCCGCTAGACTACATCCTGTACATGTGCAGTTGCTTAGCAGTTATTTCCAGTCAAGTCTTGGCTGCCTGCCCAGGTGATTTGTCTATTGTCAGCAGGACTTTCTAAAGATGGCATGATCAGGACACATGCTCTGAGATCGCAAATGCCTGAAATAGGTCTTTAAACCTTAAGGTGCATTAGAACAAGTCACAAAATTACTGTCAACATAATTTGTGTATATAAAAGAATACCACTGTTGAGCTCATTGGCAGTGGCTTTTATAGCATATAGTGATACAAGAACAACTTATTCTGTTTTTTTTTGTGTGTATTCTCCTTTGGTACTATCAGCAAATTTCAGTCAGGACAGATACTGGATCCCGATCTGAGGTATACCATCCAAAAAATACCAAATCCAATACCAAACTTAAAATTCCAATTCTGTCCATCTTTACAGTGAAGTGTCAGGTGAAAGGTCAATTAAATGCTTTGGACAAAGGCACTGGAAAGACAATTTCCATGGCTCCATTCACTTCCATCTTTGTTTTTTGTAATAAGTGCATTTGAAGAGATCATGTACACTCACCTTGAATTTCTTGAGTCATCCTCCACTTTCTGGGTACTCGGGGTGACCAGGTGGCAAAAAAAATAATTTTCATGGCGATAAGTCATGTTTTTTTTAAATCCTGCACCTCCAACAAAGCATGAGGTGAAATGGTGTTTGGGGAGGAAATATTTTGTCCCCGCTATTTCATTTAGTCTGCCTACATCACTGGGTACAGTTGCAATCTCCCATCCAGAAAAAGATCAAAAAGTTTCATTAACCTATAGTCTGAGTGAGAGAGAAGTTGCTCTAACAGCACATTCTGAGTCCTGACCTTGAACTTCAAATAGGAAAATTTATTTGTTTACTTATTTGTATTTAAGGTAACATATTGCCCCACAATGGCTAATTGTGACTGCAACATGGAGAAAAAGTAAAGTTTAGTCAATTGTTTATCCCCACACCTAAGGAATTGGCCGCATCTGGCCACGTAATGTATAAACCAAGCAGCTGAAAAAAGTTTATTTTTTAAAACATTTCAACAAAACCATATCATGTGACCCCCTCATTGGAATGAGCGTATTCAGCTCATTCCAATGAGGGGTGACATAATGTGGTTTTGTTGAAGATTTTTGAAAAATTAAAATAATATTTAAAATTTTTACATCATGTGCATTGTTGTGCTTTTTAGTGTACTTCCACCCCAAGCACTGGTGACTGGGTCCTATTTTACCAGTAAAACAGTGTGTGTTTACCACAGTAAACAAGTACTGCTTCACTTTCCGAGGTTCCCCAGATGAAAAAGAAAATGGGTAACCTACAAAAATCCCCCCCCCCCCCAAAGGACCCTCTAACAAATATCCCCCCAGTCATTTTCATGCAATTAGCAAATATCCCCCCATATTTTTTTCAGGTGAACAGAAATCCCTCCCACGTAATTTCAGGTGAACAAAAATCCCCCCCCCCCCCCCACCCCTCCCTCATAATTTGTTAGCAGTATATTTTAAGGCCATCCAAAAATCCCCCAAAGCAATTAACAATTGCAGTTATCAGTTCCAGAGATTTTGTTTGATTCTTAGAGGACACATTTTTTATACAGATTTCCCTTCTTTGCAGTTTATGTAACTAATACATTTTATGTAATTAATACCGTTTTAAAAAAAAACATCTATGAGGTATTTAAGCAGCAGTTACAGATATGCACTGCATTTTAAAAAATAAAGTTTATTGTGAGTAATAATGGTTCTAAAAAACTTTGCTTTGAATGTATCAGAATACATGAAATGATCATAAATGAATATAACTGTCTTGATCAACATTTGTTGATGCATGTTTTCTTGTAAATAGTGATGAGTGTTTATGTGATTTACAAATTAAATTAATGAATTTTTAAATCTTCTTTTTTATAATTAACTTTGTACTGCCTTCAAACCTTTTGGTATAAGAGGCTGGGGTGGGGGGGTGGTCAGATTTTTGTACTACTCCTAAAACAATGGGGGGGGGGGGGGGTGATTTTTGTACTACCTTCAAAAACTGTGGGGGAGAGATTTTTGCTAAGAGTGTAAAAATGATTGAGGTGGGGGGGGGGGGGAGGGATTTTTGTAGGGGGGGGGGGGGGGGGGAAGAGATTTTAACCTGCATTCAAGAAAATGGGTTTATTAAACCTGTGTACTTTCCCATAAGATGTTGAGCTCATTCTAATTAATTCCTAATTATTATTTTTGTCAGTAAGACTCAAGCAGTTATTGAGTTTTTTTCTTTCTGTATTTTAAGGTGGCGATAATTCAATACCATCCATATGCATTCACACCGGGGTGCCATTTGGTTTGAAACATCTTGAAGATGATAAAGAAGAAGTGGGAAAGATAATTTATGAACAGTACAGAGAATTATTTCCTCAGTTTCCTGAACCTTGCAGCACAAAGAGTCACAGATGGAGGTACTCACAGGTAATGCCCAAACTGTTCTATAAAATATAAATTTACAATGAACTGTTTAATAAAATAAACTTTCACAACTTAACCCTTCACCAAACACATACAATATCAAAATTTGTTAGGCCCCAAAAAGTGGATCTTCGGTTTCTCGGGCCATTTTTGTAAAATTGCATGTGGGCGCACGTTTTTTTATTTTATTTTTTAATTATTTTTTTGTCATCAAAAGTTCATATTCTTGGTTTATTTTATGTTTTAGGCCTCATAATCTACAGAATAGCATGGGTGGTGGTTTATTTGAGCACACTAAGGCTAAAGCATTGCAAAGCCTTGTTGCACTCAAGGGACAAATTTATCAGTTTTGTTGGTCAAGTTGTGTTAACAACCAAGACCTATGGTTTAGCAATGGTTGGTGTGCGTGTGGGTGGAAAGTTGGGTGGGCGCCCTTTGGGCAGACGTCCAGTCATCCTCGCATTGTTAGCGCAATAACTTGAACAAACGTTCTCCATTTTGACTAATATACTCGCCCAAAAAAGAAAGTGTGCATTGCAGAAATTGATCAAACTCCAAAAAAATAATTTCGTAGGTGTAAAGAGTGTTAACCTGTTCATGAATAAGTTATACTGAACACAAAAACAGCTTTCCCCGTTCAAATTGCATTAACGTTAAATGACGTGCTGCACGTTTGTGAAAAGACATGTTTTGCACGTGGAGAGTCTGAAAATTCATGCAGCAGTGTGAATCCTTGGGTATTTAAACACTAAAGTAAGGCCTTCCTATCGTTCACATTCAGACTTGCACTGCTGTTAAAACGACTCCACATTAGCATGCCAAGATTGACAATGAATCAACGTCTCCTTGCCCTGGGTATGATTAGAGCTGGCAGAACACACAGAGAGGTTGCCCAGCATTTGAACTGCCACCGTAACACTGTAGACAGGCTAGTCCATCGACATGCACAACATGATGACGTTCGAGACCGACCCCGCTCCGGGAGACCCCGAGTTACCACCCCTGCACAAGATCGGTATATCCGTGTCGTCCATCTCTGGAACCGGCAACAAACGGCAACGACGACAGCCAGGACATCCCTAACCTGAGACGGATACATCCTCAAACAGTAATCAACCGGCTGAGAGAATACGGCTTACGTCCTCGAACACCTGCTATGTCACGGCCCAGGCGTCATTCTACAGCAGGACAATGCCCGACCCCACGCAGCTTGTGCTGTTCAACAGTATATGCAGCAACAACAAGTGGATGTTCTTCCCTGGCCCGCAAATTCGCCCGATATCTCACCCATTGAGCACGTATGGGACGAAATGAAACGTCAGTTACGCCGGCTTCCCCATGCACCGTCAACGCTTGTGAAACTCCAAAGACAGCTTATCAGAATATGGAACAACATCCCACAACACTTCCACACTAACTTGTTCGCTTCCATGCGGCGTAGATGCACAACAGTAGTCGATGCAGACGGAGGTCATACCAGATACTGAGTGTGTGACTTTTGTGTTTGACCCTTAGTGTCTTTGACTCTCCATGGCACCAAGAGCATTCGTTGTAGCGTAATGAAATTTCTCGTGTTGATCACAAATTGATTCATCTGTGATTGAATAAAATTTCCATGAATGAAAATGATATATATCTTTTTTTAGTGTTATTTTTTAGCATGCACACTTTCTTTTTTGGGAGAGCATGTTTGCCATACAGGTCTTTTTCTTCGATTTGACTGATATTTGGCATACAGGTATTTTGCAATCATATCTTGAACAAGGTCGAGAACTTGCCCAGCCCGATTTTTCGTTACTGATTATGGCCCTTAATTCGACAATTTTTACAAATTTTCGCTCGCTAGCGCAATAACTTGAATAAACTTTCTTCGATTTGACTAATATTTGCCATGCAGGTCCTTTGCAATAATATTTCAAGCGAGTTCAAAATCTGGCTCAGCCCAATTTTTCCTTGCAGAGTTGTGAGCCTTAATTCATAAATTTTTATGAATTTTGAGCTCATTAGCACAATAATTTGAACAAACGTTCTTTTGACTAATATTTGCTATGCAGGTCTTGTGCAATAATATCTCAAGCAAGTTCGTAAACTGGCCTGGTCAGATTCTTCGTTACAGAATTATGGGTCTTAATTCATCAATTTTTACAAATTTTTAGCTCAATAGCGCTATAACTTGAACAAACGTTCTCACTTTGACTAATTTTTGACATACAAGTCTTTTGTACAATTATCTCAGGCAAGTTCGAAAACTGGCCCGATCTGCTCTCTCGTTACAGAGTTATGGGCCTTTATTAGTCCATTTTCACGAATTTTAAGCTCGTCAATTTTTACCAGTTTTGATCTCAACGCAATGTCATTTCTGATTTTCAATAGAGAGTGAATGAAGAAAGTAGCCACAACTCGAAGCCACCATCTCCGATGCACACCTCTTGTTAACTTGGGTAAAATATCGGACATAAACCATTTAGTTTTTAGTTTTTTAAGTTTGCATTGGTTATAAAAAGAGAGCATGCAGCAGCCAAAAGGACCTTGCAGGAGGGCCTGAGAAACAGATTTTAAACTTTTTTAGGCCTTATTTCATTTTTTTTTGTTTCAAATTTTTCAACGCTTTCTACAAAACTGTATCATATGATGCCCTCATTGGTATGAGTTCATTCCAATGAGGGGTTCACATGATAACGGTTTTGTCAAAATTAAAAAAAAATTTTTTTTTCTAACTGCTCAGTTTGCAAATTGTTAGACAGATGTAAGCAACTCATTAGGTAAAGGGTTGAAAATAATACACTTTCCATTTTCATATCGTACTTGACATTGAAAATTTTGCTTACATGTGGTAGTTCTTTGAAAAGACCAACATACTTTAACCTCTTAACAGGTTGAGTGCTGGAAGACGAAATTTGAGCTTCACTGAAATATGCCAGTTCTCCAACGAAAAAGACTTCAAATTCTGTTGTTGCTCATCATATTCAATTAAAAGCAAAATACTTTGTTCCAAAGTATTTCTTTTGCTGCTGTTCATTGGAGAGTACCCATAGGCAATTGTAACAAAACAATTCTTTACAAATGTATCAATTAGGCCAGCACTATACCAGACTATTAACATAGTTTTAGATGATGATGTGGCCCAATTAACTGCAAAATTTATTTTTTAAGCCGTTTCATTGAAAGAGGCCCATATCTGGGCTCTGCAAAATTGTGCAGGAAGCCTGTCTTTGGGGTTTTAACTTATTCATTTGTCACTTGCCTAGTAATAATTTTTATACCATGCTCGCCTATGTTACTACCTGTGAAAAGCCTGTATGTTAAATTTTAGCTTTTAACCCCACCACTGGTGTAAAGTTTTTACTGCGGTTAAAAAAAATTACACATACAGTCAGAAATTCATCCAACTTGACCTTTGACATAACACAATTTGCCAACTTCGATACATTCACACTTCGCGATGTTTCATTCAAACATACGTTTTGTGGCACTATCTACTAAGTGCAATGACTGAAGTTTAAAATACCGACAATTAAATATTTAAAATAAAATTTAGAAATTGTTAGTAATGATTTGACCGAAAAAGCAAGGTAAATTCACTCAACT
Organism: Pictodentalium vernedei; assembly: GCA_031216915.1. Classification (NCBI taxonomy): domain Eukaryota; kingdom Metazoa; phylum Mollusca; class Scaphopoda; order Dentaliida; family Dentaliidae; genus Pictodentalium; species Pictodentalium vernedei. Next base: position 463,990,514 of record CM062297.1, read on the forward strand.
TTGATGATGTGTCTAGTTGTCAATCAAGCATTCATGTGCAGCCGGTAGTACTGCCCACCGGTGCAGATGTGAACAAAACAAACCCATGTGTTTGCGATAGAAAGAGTCATTTTTTCTCCATTTTAAGTGACAAAAGTTGATTATTTATTAAGAGCATGGTATAAATAAAACAAATACGTACTAGGCCCGGTAATCAGATTTAAACCACCAGTAGAATAAGGGTTTTAACCACTCGGCAAGCCAAGTGGTTAAAACCCTTATCCCACTCAAGGTTTAAATCTGATTACCGCCCTAGTACCTATTTATTATACCCCCACTTTCGAAGAAAATGGGGGTATACTGGATTACATGCGTCCGTGCATCTGTCCGTCCATCCTTGTGCGAGTCCATCTGAGAATATTCAGAACTTTCATAACTTGAGTAAATTATTATTTTCTATAATATTTGTTGGTCATAGGTATGCCCACAATGCCCAAACCAGTTATTTTATTTTTTTTTTTTATTACTTGTTGACTAAGAAATTGTAGGAAATAGACAGTATTTGTCTGTTCAGCCTGTATCTCAGGTATGGGTTATCGGATTTCAGTGAAATATGGCATGCAGTTTGCCTATGACATAGGCTTCTGCCTCATTGCATAAAACTTCCAAACACCAAACAATTTACCATACCTTTTGACTTAGAAATTGTTGAAAACGTTCGGAGAAAATGGGGGGGGGGGGGGGTATACTGGATTGCGTCCACCCATCTGCGCATCCGTCCATCAGTCCATACGAGAATATTCATAAATAATGTTTGTTGGTCATAGGTATGCCCACACTAGGCGGTACACCACGTGGGGGTATGCATCGGACGACAGTCCAGCTCTTGTTCTATATATCTCAGTTTACATTATTTTCTCACAGTTTGGCACTCCAGTAAATATTCTAGAAAATAAAACATAAATTTATTTATTTATTGATTGGTGCTTAAGGTCATATGCAGCATCAATAGCTATATCATGACTTGAACATAGTTATGAAATCAAGTTTAGCCAATTGTGTATACCTATTACCCACTTTACAGGACTTTCACCTAGGGCTGCACGGTATTCGGATTTGAGTATCGGTGACGGTATTGAAAACAATACCACAGTATACCGGTATACCATGAAACAGTTCAGTTGAAAGCAAAATAAAACTGATATACCTTACTTTTCCGTAAGCCCTTGATAAATGTGATGTACACAATCCCACCGTCCCAGATGAAAAACAACTCATGAAATTTGGTACATTCAGAGTATTGAGTTTACTTTGAATGTAAAAGAATTTCGATGTTCATTAATTCGTTGTTTGTCAGCAATCTGACAAAATTTGTTTCAAATTACGCAGATTGTAAAATTTGCAACAATTTTTGTCAAATTGCTGACAGACGTGTGAAGCCATCACTGCTGTTTCACTGGGAAATCATTGTCAGTTAGTGATTGACACCAGACTATCATGAAATTGAATGGTGATCACGTCTTGGAGGCGTGCTTAATATCAACAGACTGACTGACCTGACATGTGACAGCTGACATTTGACATTGTCATATTAGGAAGTTCATTGCAGGAAGATAGGGGAAGGGGAGGAGCTACTAAGGGCAAGTTGAGCTGGCACTCAACAATTGGACAGATGTTGTTTTGATAAAAAAGAAACTGACAATGTATTATTGTTTTGATTGCCACTGTTTTTCGTAAAGCCACACACGTGCAATTGACACAGTGTTGGTAACAATAACCTGGCTCAATAATTAAATGCTTATCGAGACAAGAGAGGTCGACCATGATTTTACAGGAGTTAAACTGACAAAGACTAATTTACTTGTATCTGAGTTTCTATTGGATGAAAGCGAGTAAACCGACTTATAATTTTATAACTTATTTTCGTAACAATAGGTTAATAACTTTGCATACATGGATTAGTCTTCCATTGAATCCATTCAAATCACTCATTTCCCCAGAGCAGTAATACTTCTATCTATAACTCCAAAAATATTTGTTTTTATTGGTGATCTGTTTTCCCTATTATCGCACATTATATATATTTTTATTTCAAGAAAATGCAAATTTCAGATCATAATACCGGGCCCAAAAATTGAAAACCATTACTCATGGTATACCAGTATTAATTTTTGATCAATGGTTTTTAACCGGTGTTGATATCAATACTGGTACCAACCGGTATACCGTAATACCATGCAGCCCCACTTTCACCCCAGGCACTGGTTACCGGGTCCTACTTTACCAGTAAAGTAGAACTTTGGGGTTCCCATGGGAGTCACAAAAAATGAAATTTGTCATTTTGTTCTCACTCAAGCCATGAGGCCTATTTCCATGGCACAAGCATATTAGAGTACATGATTTCTTTGGATGGCATGTCACAGGTAATGTCCTCAGCTTTTTGTGGTACCCAATTACACAGCTAGCCGAAGCAGGTGAGCTTATCCCTTACCTAACATAACTTTTTGCAACCTTTGCAACCTGCCAAGTCACTTTTTCTAAACTTTTAAATCATTTTAAAACTTGAAATTTTTTTTCAAACATAGCTTTTGTCTTGTCAGTGTAACCACCATCCAGTGAAGCAGTCATATGGTAAGACTAATTAATTTTACCGTTGTCCCAAACTATGATTGGCAAATGATTACCCCTTCTGCATTTGGATATAGTAAATCTTAAACATTCAGCCTGATAAATGATGTTATTGTCTCTTTCCAGGTATTCAAAAGCTTTGAAGGACAGCCAGGTTGTATAGTTCTGATGGAAAAACCCTTAATTATTCTAACTGGTGATGCTTTCACCCATTCCAACTATGATGGATGCCTGGAATCAGCTTTATCTGTGTTGAAAGTGTTCCAAGGACAGAACTGCAGGCCTGATATACCAAGCTAAAATGTTTCTTCATGATTATTCAGCTTACCTTTTACAGTCTGGGCAGTTTCGAGCAAAATGTCACAATTCATTCTGCCCTAAACCTTTAACCCAGCATATGATCAATTAGGCCAAACACTACCTCACATGAAATCACCACTCAAGTGCTAATTTTTAATATTTTGATTGTGAAAACTTGCCTCATTGGAACAATTTTACTGTGTTGTTCCAAGTGGAGGGGGTATTATAAGCTATTTATCCAAACAAAAAAAATTAAATTTTATATCTTCTTATTATATTAGATGAAGTGATGAAGGGTTAATTGTTCTTGAGTGGAAGCAATAACAAGAGTTTGGTTAACCCTCTGCTAAATGTAATGACCAAATCAACCCAAAGATATAAACACAAAAAATTACCATTCAGTTTTTGCTCTTTTTTCAAATTTGCTTCACAAACTTAGCTCATGATATCTCAGTTGAACAAGTTCAATGACTCTTGTTCCACTGAGGGGTCATAAGCTTTATTTTTTGTAACAAAAATTATACTTTTTAGTTAATCAAGAAAAAAATTTCCCAGTGCCATCTTTTAATTATATTAGTTCAAGGAGGGAGCACAGTGGCTCAATGGTAGACTGTTGGACTTCTATGCTAGAGGCCCCGAGTTCAATCCCTGTCTGGGACAACCCGCGTTGTGTCCTTAGGCAAGGCACTTTATCCCGGTTGGCTACATGGGGGCACGATGACGCCATGTACAAAGGCGTACTGCACGTCGATGGTGCACATGTCTTCAACCGCTGTAACCCTGCTTGAGCGGAGCTTGAACAGAGTTAGACTGTTGAGGAGCTGACAGTTGCTTGTTGATGCTTGGTGGTTCTCTTCAGGTACTCCGCCTTCCTCCACCCGTAAAATTGTCACTGTCACAATTAGCCATAACAATAAATAGATAAATAAATAAATAAATAAATAAATAAATAAATTAGTTCAAGGGTAAAAGGTAAAGAATTCAAATTCTTTGGATATGTATCATATTCATGTCAAAGCAAATAATATTTGGGTCACATACATCTGTTTTATTGCAATTTTGGGGAGGAATTGTAATAAAACACGATTAGGACCACATGCTGACCACTTAAATTAATTCTCAACCCACTGAGTATCTTTCAGATATTTTTCAAGAAATCTAGCCATGCATGCTTTACAGCAGCCATGACTAGATTTGATGAAAAATTCATCCAAATTTAATACAAGAAATCATTAGTGAAAGAATCCACTCAATTTATTGAAGAAAATTTTATTAAATGTGCCAAAATTTATATTTATTGAGTGACAAGAGACATTTTGTGCTAGGCGGCGGGGGGGGGGGAGGGGGGGGGGCTGAGTTGGTAGAGGTGTAGGCTGCAAGCTGAGAGGTTCTCAGTTCCAATCACACCTGTGGCAACCGGGTTATTGTGTACTAAGGCGTACTGCACGTCGATGGTGCACCTGTCTTCAACCAATGCTAACCCTGCTTATGTGGAGTTAGTATGTTGGGGAGCTGACAGTTGCTTGCCATTGCTCAGTGATTCTCTCCGGGTACTCTGGCTTCCTCCACCCGTAAAACTGTCATGATTAGCCATTGTGCAGAAATGTTAAAAAATTTATAGTAATTTATATATTTTTTATACTTACCAATGACCCAGACTTAGCTGGTGTTAACTCCTTAAATTCTAGGGCCAAACACAAATTTTGCCCCCCAATCCACAAAATTTGCATCAAAATCCAAAATTTCAATGTCCTATGTGGTCCTCCATACCTTTTATCCACTGCGCATGTGCAGTGTCAAGGAGGTCTCGAAATTGGCGCAAATGTCATTCTTACAACCAGTGCCTGGTAAGCGTTATGTAATCAGCAGGGAGGTATGAGTTCCCAACTCATGGGAGGGCCATCCCCGTTTGGGTCATTGGTGAGTATAAAAAATATATAAATTACGAAAAATTTTTAACATTTTTATACTGTACCAATGGCCCATACTTAGCTGAATAGAAAGAAGGCTGGAGGGCCTAGGGCATAAAGGAAAATCCAATAGGCTCAATTACATGTAAACAGAATTATCCCCTCAAGGAGAAGAGGAGAACAGGTTTTACATGTATCCTTCTTGTTTGTATCAAAAAAGAAAGACACATTACCATTCCGTAATTGAGCACAATAACATCAATGATTTCTATTAACATCTGGTATAACCCATTACACTAATCTTTTTAATGGAAAGCCAATAAATAAAGGAAGTCCAGAGAATGAGACTCTTTATACTCATTAAAAGCGTCCGAGGATTGTATATTAACGTTCGTATGACACGTGACATACACAAATGCTTCACACCGAGCTACACTTTAAAAATATTATATGAATGAGTTAAACATTAGCTTTACACTTTAAAACCATCCCGGTACCGACTCGGAATTACTGACTCCAGAGGAGGTATTCCCTTGCTTTTCACTATAAAGCAGGTGACCTCAGGGAACACCATCCCCCCCCCCCCCTCCCTTCCCCTTGGTCAATTACCCCAGTGTGAAGAGGGCAGCAGGACAGAGTCGCTGCCGGAACAGAAAGCCTGCATAATTATAGTTGCAACTGTTTAGTGGACGACATTCTGAGCAACAGATAACGGACCTAAACATCAAAGGTCGCCAGAAATGGACTCAATATTTCTAAGATAAAACTTCGTGAACGTGGAAGGCGGAGACCAATATGCAGCCTTCATCAAATCGGTAATAGTAACACTATTAGCATAAGCCAAAAATGTAGACAGTGCTCTTACTTCATGCGCCGAAATCTTAAGCACAGACTGCTGAGTTGAAGATAATTTTTCATAAGCAGTATGGATAGTTAATTGAATCCACCTAGCAATAGAATGGACCGTAATGTCCCTTCTATTTGGCAGCAGAGACAGAAAGAAACGTTTACATCCCTTACTGATAAACTCAGATCTACGTTTCTAAATACGTATAGCTCTAACAGGACAGAGTAAAGGCCTATGCCCGTCTGAAGACGGAAGAGCCTTAATAACAATAGGTTCCGGATACTTATTAGGAGCCTGATTCTTAGCCAAAAATCCAACATTAGAAGTCAAGGTAATAGTATTACCTACACTACGATAGTGAGAATCATCAACAGATAGTGCATGAAGCTCACTAACTCTTCTAGCAGAAGAGAAGGCTAAGAGAAAAGCTGTCTTATAAGATAAGAATTTGAAGTCCACTGTATCAAGAGGCTCAAATGGCACTTCTTTTAGCTTAAGAAGAACCCCAGCTAAATTCCACTTAGGAATTAATCTAAGGGTTCTAGGTCTATTAGATAAAGAGACATTAGATCCAATCTGTAAACTATCATGATGTGCATAGGTATCAACAGAATGATCCCTACATCACCGTGAGAAAACCTTCCACTTAGCAGCATAACTTAGTGAAGAGGAGGTCCTCCTACAGTTAGAAATTGCATCCACTGCCCGTCCTGTAAATGTCTGCCGTGCAAGAAGGACCGCACAACGCAAATACGTGAAGGTTGAGACCTTGCAGGTTGTGGTGCAGTGTGCGTGATTTCCCCTGCAAAAGAAGGTCTTACCGTGGAGGAAGCTTCCGTGGAATGTCCCAGAACATACCCCTGAGTAGATTTATCCATGGTCTCTGGGGTGACCAACAGAATCTTGCAGTGAGATTGCTTGATTTTTAGCAATATCATCTGAATAAACGGAGCTGGAGGATATGCGTATCCTATCATTCCATCCCAAGAGATTGTCTACTGCAAATGCTCAAGGATCTGGGCATGGCGACACATACGTCTGCAACTGATTGTTCAGATGCGTCGCAAATAAGTCTCCATTCGTGGCAAATCTGAGTGAATACTCGTTGTTGAGAGTCCATTCTGTCGGCAACATGCGATCTTTCTGAGAAAGGAAGTCTGCTAGAACGTTCAGACAACCCTGTATATGATGGACCGATAGACAAACTTGATGCTCTAGGACAAACAGAAGGATCCTTTCTGTTAAATTGAATAAATGAGTGGAATGAGTGCCTCCCTGGTTCCGAATGTACGCTACTACTGTCGATTGTCGGACAGAATTTGAACATGGGAATTCTGAAGAATGTTCATTCATTGACGTAGCGCAAGCCATATTGACATCATCTCTTGATGTTTATGTACTTGTTAGGAACTGCGGATCCCCAAGACCCTGGCACCTCAAATCCGTTGGGCTCAGAGTTGCGCCCCAACCTGTTTGACTCGCATCCGTCATTATTGTAAAACTCGGATCCGGCAGTTGCAGTGGTACTCCTTGAGTTAACCACTGAATATCTGCCCAAGTCTGAATCTCTTGTTTCACTTGATTCGACAAGACAATATTCGATTCGAGCGAATGAGTCTTCACACTCCAATTCTGAGATAAAATATATGTGGAGTGGACGAGTGCGTAGCCGCTCCATCGGAATAAGATCTGCAGCGGGTCCACACAAACCTCTCAGTCTCATGAATTCTCTCGCTGTTACTACATATGAGTGAAGACAAAAGCGAGCGTAACAACTGACTAATATCACTCTGGCTAACGGCAGACAAACGAGATTGTTGTGCGTCTCTAAGCTCATTCCCACGTGGGTGAATGATTAGGACGGCACTAGATCCGACTTCTTTTCGTTTACTATGAAACCGAGAGGTCGGAGCAATTGAAGCAGACTCAGAACATTGTTCTGAAGCGTTAACTAGCTGCCGTAACCCTGAAGAATGTCGTCCAAGTAGGCCGACGTAAGCACAGATGAATGAGCTGGGAAATGAGTCATTACCGAGATCATTATTCGAGTGAAGGCCCAGGGCGCTAGGTTCAGACCAGAGCATCATTGCTCGGAACTGAAAACAACTCCTGGGACAGCAAAGCGAAGGTACTTTCTAAATGCCGGATGTACCATGATGTAAAAGTACGTATCCTTGAGATCTATGCTCACAGCATAATCGTTCACCTGAGTGCTTGCTCTGACCGATCGGATGGTCTCCATATAAAAATTTGGAGCCACAATCAGCTTGTTTATCCAGCTCATATCTATAACTGGAGAAAACGAGCCGTCTGATCTTGGAACCAGGAACAGGTGACTGCAGAAAACTGGAGATTCCTGGTTTTCTACGTCTATAGCATTCTTGTCCAGAAGAGATTGAACTTCTGATAGAAGCGAATCTCTCTTCTGAATGTTTAACAGAAGCTGAGACCAGCGTGGACTTCGAGTTAACGGAGGTTTTTCCTTGAAGGACTAGTTTAGACCTTCAGAAATAACCCCTTGCACCCATGGGTCGACCGTAATTGACAACCAATTGATTAAGAATCTCGACAGCCTTCCGCCCACTGGGACGCAATAGAGGTTTAGACCATCACCTCCTGGCCCTGCAAGGATTGCGGAAGGGGAAACCACGTCCTCCACGACCCGCACCTCGCCCAGTCGACCTAGGGGCGTCTGACCCGATATCTTGGCCAGCATTACGACCCCTATGTGAGTCGCTACTCTGACGGTCTCCGGAGTAAGATGTAGAGGCTTTCTTAGATCCTCTATAGGAACTTCCTTTGGATGGATTCACCCCCGAGGAACCTGCCTTACTCCTCCCTGCTGAGTCCGCCTTTTTCAAAGCGGAATAAAAGCAGAGAATCCGGAGCTTTCTTAGTAATCTGATATAGATTGTAGAAAGCTTAAAGTCGAAGAGAAGCTCTCCTGAGACCGGAGCGACTGGAAGAGAGTTTTTTCACCTTACCATCCACTCCTGTGGATGCAGCCAATGCAGCATCACGTCTAACTAACTCCATATTGCCACTGATAGACATGGACGCCGGCAATGACAATTCCAGGTCTTCAGCCTAGTCGTCCAAACGCAGAGGAACTCTCGGCACGCCTTGTCCTGCCATTTCAAATTTATGTCTAGTATTGATGAAAGGCAGCTGTATAGCGCTAGGCGATAAGAAACCGGATTTGCCAGTCCTAGAGGCTAGCTTGAATATAGCGTCATTCAAAAGTTCAAATGTCCTTGACATTTCTGGACTGGGTCGGAAACTCAGGGACATTGTCCCTAATCCGGCCGAAAAAGTCTGTGTCCAGTGACACTTTCAGTTTCTTATCAGGTAACGCAGCATTTTTGTCCAGAGAAACAACTTCTAAAAGGTGATGCCAGATGAAATCTACGGCCACCTTAAGTTGTTCGGAAAGGGAAAATTTCAGCTGTGCTGATTCCCTTTTACCATCCGTCTGGACCACATAATAATCTAGGTCGTCCCTTACTGACTCTGCAGGGGAGCGAACCGACCCAGCTTGCTCAGATAGTTTCTTTACTGAAAAAGTTTCTGATAGCTGCTGGGATGCTGCAATGAATTGAGCTGTCTGATAGCAAGTCCGTCACAGAGGCCTGTGGAGCCGCGGTCCTTGGCTAGCGAATGGCCTGACCTGGTCGATGGGGAATCCCTGGTCGGCAAAGTAGGCTGGATTTCTGTGGTCACATAGCCAAGGTGCGGTCGTGTGTGCTGACGTGAGGATGAGGAAGCCAATAGACAAGCCGCGTCGGACTGTCTATGCAACGGAGCGTCCCGAGCAGGAGGAGTGGACGTATGCTCCGACTAACAAACGTTACATACAACAACATCTTGGGCCAGATGTTGTTGTAAGAGAGAGGGGGCCTCTCTCGCTCATGGTCCGGGTAGACCTGGACGAGCTAGCTACCGGAATGACAGGCTTCCTCCGTACTATCCTCGGATCTGTTGTCGCTGGGTGTGCACGTTCAATGTTTATAGTGCTCGCATCACCCGAATTCCTCTCTGGACCGCAACGGATGAACCCGGCTGCTGAGCCATTCGATGAATGGTCGCTACACCGGGCGAGCTAGCGGACGACAATGCCATCAATCCTACTTGGGACCTCTTAGGCAATTGTCGTATTTTCATGAGCACTTAGCCGCTAGCTCTTTGTTAGACTGCGACGACGGAGGCACGCTTCTTGAAGACATCACAGAAACATCACCCTGTTCTTGTTCCTCTGAAAAAGAGACTGAAAAACTAAAGTGACCCTGCGGAGAGAGGATCGGCATGGACCTCTCACCGCTAACAATATACCGTGACACACGTCTCCAACGTTAGTCATCCCATTATAACATTTCGAAAAAATAATTCAAAAGAAAAAAAATTTTCGAAATAATTTCAGAAGAGCCCAAGTTCCCAATGGGAACAGTGAGCCCAAAATGGATCCCAAAAAAGCCTAAGTGTGGACAAAAATTTTAAAACATATTTAAAAATTAATGTAACACTTACGGACAATATTAATGTATCTGGCTATGAGTAGAACTAAACAGAAGACAAGTAATCACTATCAGAAGTAACCGTTGTCAACGTAAACAAAAGTGTACAAAAAACGGAAACATGACTCCAGGCACTGTAAACATGGCCCAAAATCAGTTACCAATTTAACCACTATCCGATGTAAAACAGAGACTTCCAGAGAAGAAACTGCAGTACATCAGATGGTAGATGCAGACCAAGGGTGAGGACGTAAGCATGGGGAAAAACAGAATAATTATTCTGTTACCAAGCCAAAACTCCCAAGAAATTTTAGAAAAAAAATTTACAAAAATTATGCCAAAAGCATGGGAGAATAGCAAGGGGGGTACTAAGGAAAGGGAGAGAGGAAACACTGAACAAACAATGGTAAATTCATAGCCAGAATGACAACATCAGGCTCATGCCCCGAAATTAGGGAACATGAAATAATTTTGTAAAAAAAAATTATAAGTTACAGCTCTGAACACATCCTGCCACTGTTTCTTCCTCTCATCCTTTTATTTCCTCCTTAGATCCACCATTTCTTCTGATAATTATGTGTCTGGCATCATTTAAACTGAGATTTAGAAGCACAAATATCAGTGACATGTTACTATTTAACTAGTTAATTTCGAGACCTCCTTCACACTGCGCATGTGCAGTGGATAAAAGGTATGGAAGACCACATAGGACATTGAAATTTCGGATTTTGATGCAAATTTTGGGGATTGGGGGGGGGGGGGGGCAAAATTTGTGTTTGGCCCTAGAAATTTAAGGAGTTAGCACCAGCGAAGTCTGGGTCATTGGTACAGTATAAAAATATGTGACCTTAAATATCAATGAAGAAATAAATAATATCTGTCAGCAGCATGTAAGTAGTTAAACTAGCACTCCACTAGTTTAGAAGTTTCACTGAAATGTTACCTACTATTGGAAAAGACTCCGAGGACAAGCTTCCATCAGTATCTCATCCAACTGCAATTCATCAGCACTGACAAAGATACACCAAGCCATTAACAATATAGAATATGTTGAGGCAGTGGCATGTCAAAGGTCTGTTGATAATATCAAAATAATAAAGCAAATATTTTTTTACCATGTTGTAGTTGTCACTTCATAGACATGGTTTCTCTGTAGGTAACTTAGATAATGTTTATTGGAGTTTAATGTTACTTTTAAACCCATTTGATTCTACTGCTCCTGAGCATGCTTTATACCAATTAAATATCTGTTCCATGCAGTTTAGGAAATATGGAATTTGAAGTTCTTTCCTATCTTTTGTCAGAGGTTACCACAGGAGCACGTGAAAATTGTTTGCATGAATCAAGTCACCCAATAATATAAGTTACATGGCGTGTAGCTGGCTGATACATTTCCATACAAGGCGATGAGTGTTCATATCAGGTGAGGCGAAGCCGAACCTGATATGAACACTCAGAGCCTTGTATGGAAATGTATCAGCCAGCTACACGCCATGTAACATATTTATTATGTCGAAAGTCCATGTAAATCAAGCGATTAATAATTTTCTCCATAAACAAACAACGGCCCGGAATTTATTTTTCAGGAACCACTATTGATAGCACCGTGCAGAATCATGAACAGTAACAGGCACCGGTACGTGTAACCATGGTAATTGTAAACAAATCATCACTTTGCGAAGGGCGATTGTTTACAAATGAAACGAATCGCTGCTTGCCACTGAGATCAGTGCTGCTTGCCAACTCGGCATAATCTGGAGGCCCCTTGCGTACATTTACTGTTGTTACTACCTAAAAAGGACTAATAAAGCAGTTTTGAACATTAAAAATCACTTTTTTACTGTAGAGCAAACAATAACAATAACGCAACTTGAACTTTGAAGTTGAATCTGAAACGCACACCGACTTTCTGTTAAATTAATTCTGTTTGATCGGAATGTTTCAAAAACAAGTTTGTTCATTTATTATTTATAGTGATGTTGATGTTGCCGATTTTGCAATTTCTGAAAATAGGAGCACCCTTTGGCATTGATGAGCTGGACAAATGTTCGTTTTCATCATCAAAGGGCTCAAAAAGTTGCTCTAGACAAAAATCGAAACTGTCATTTCCCTGTCGTGGGTGCTCTGGAAGTGCAAGATTTCTTTCAGTTTCAAGAACGTTTGAGTTTATTTCATCATTTGTTTCATAATAAATAGCAGGATTACATGTTCCTCCAGTAATCGACATGGCAACCGCTTTTCCCATAGACGATGCGCATTAAGGGAAATAACTCCAGAGGGGCAACACAAATTTTCTATTCACCTCAAAAACCCGATCCAAACAGTGACTGAAGGAGTCGTAAAACAAAGAACTTTTCAGACTACAAATATTATCTTCTGCCCATCTTTTTACATATTTAATGTTTTAAATCACAAAATACGGTATCTTGAAAATATTTTCGGAACCTAAATTCTCTTATTTTGTTTTAATTCAGATTTTGAAAATTCGAAGTGAGGGGAATTGCATCAAAATAGTAATGGCGGCTACTCACCTGATATTAATTAATATCAGGTGAGTAACCCGATACGGTGGAATCTTTAGAAGGTATTCCAGCATTTTGATTGGACAAACTAACTTTGAGACATAATAATACTGCATACTAAATTTGGTTCAAATCTGCAAACTGGGGTGTGTCAATAAACAAAAATGAGCTTAAATATTGCCCAAGAGAGTTTCTTTGAACAAACTTGAGTGTGTTGTACCATATCGAAGATCAAATCGTGCAGCCAGTAATGATGAGAAGATTGCTTAGTGTGTTTCCTATTTCCCCAAAAGTTAAAATGGACGTCCCCAGAATGGTGCACCTTGAGGCAACCGGTTGCAATTTTTCAACTCATTTTTTTTATTATTCTACTTTTAAGGGAGCTGCAAACCAAATAACATATATGTGTCCTTTGCAGTTCTGGAAGTACAGGCATTTCAATTTTTAGCATGTAGGGTTCCAATGAGAATGCCGGGAATTTCAAAAGTTTGCAGAGAGGCATCATGCTGGTATGGGATTTGAGAAAGTTGACCTTCTCTGAGAAATGGCTTCAGATGGATGGACACAAGTCCACATGCCCATTAGCAATTTGGCAGTCCAAGATTCTGCTTTTGAGTCTATATCCCAGTTGGGAATAATGAAGAAAAGGTTTGGTAAGAAGCAGAAATCAACTTTGTAAGTGGATAAAAGGATGTGGGCAGGGAGACAGACAAATGCTGCAAAAGCTTCAACTCCCTGAATCCAAGTTGAGGGTATACAACTCCATTCCAAAATTGATAGCATATTGTTTTAGGTTTTTTTCCAAAAATAAATGTCACATTTCTGATTGAAGAAAAATGCAAACCCAAAATTTCTTAGTTCAATATTTTTTTAAAAAAAAACTTTTTAACAAAGATATAGAGTACACCAGTTACTCAAATATTTAATTGGTCTGCATTTACCATAAGACAACAGTCAAGACATATTCTAAAAAGTGCTTCTTCTATTGTATCATAAGCTTTGTGTTACCATCTTCCTTTTCTCATATCACAAAATGTTCTGTTCTTTTGCACCCGTTATAAATGTTCACCATTGTGTACCTAGAAAGATTGCTTAATTCATCCATTTGATATGTTATGCTTCTGCTTCTTCTTTCTCTGTTCCACTGACTCTTGTGGTTTCAGTGGTGGTGGTTGGTGCTTTTTAGCTCATCTTGACAAAGTCAAGCTGAGCTAATCTCATCGCTTCCCGTCCGTCGTCTGTCGTCCGTCGTCTGTCGTCCGTCATCCGTCAACACCATATTTTGGTCTTCTCCTCCAAAGCCACTGGGCCAATTCAAGTGAAAGTTTATGTGAGTGATGGTCCCAAAGGGGCATTTCATTTTTATTCAACTCGGCATGCCCAGCCCCATAGGGAGGGAGTGGGGGAAAATGCTCCAAAATATTTTTAAAATCTTCTTCTCAAGAACCAGTGTGTACAATGACTTGATATTTGCTATGGAGCTTCCATATGAGGTGTAGAATCAAGTTTGTTCAAACGAAGTTCGTAAAGTAATATTTGGCTTTGTAATAGGAGGGGTAAGATTTTTGGCCCCGCCTGAAATTTCTATTTTCTGAACCGATGGTCCGGTATGAACCAAATTTGGTTTGTGGTAGTATTGGGTCATAAGTACTTGACCCATGCAAAAAAAAAATTCCCGCATCCCCATGGGAACCCTGGGAGCTAAAAATAGAAATATTTTCAAACGCCCATATTTCCCAAACCCCACGGAACAGAGAGCTTTTATTTGGTATGAAGTATCCTTATGACCAGTAGAATTGAATGGTAAAAAAAAATTGCCATCGGTTATGTTATGGTGTTCTGAAATGGGCATCGAAAAAATGCTGAGTCAGCATATTTGCAAAAATTTAAAAAAATCTTTTCTCCAGAACCAATCATCAGAATCTTTTGATATTTGGTATACAGCATTCATAGGGGGGTCAGATAAAAATTTGTTGAAATAAAGCTCATTGGTTCATATTTGGGCTCTCTACAGGAGCCCAAAGTTTTAACATAGGGTAATATGGGGAATATTCTTTAAAAATCTTCTTCTTCAGAACCACCAGTCAGAATCTTTTAATATTTGGTATACATCATTGTTATGAGGGTCAGATTCTAGATTGTTCAAACCAAGTCCCTAGGTTAATATTTGGGCTTACTACGGAAGCCCAAATTTTATCTTTGTTCAATATGGAGGGTAATTTAAAAAAATCTTCTTCTTCAGATCCATCAGTCAGAATGCTTTGATATTTGGTATGCAACATCTCTATGGGGGACAGATTCAAGTTTGTTCAAATCAAATCCCTAGGTATATATTTGGGCTCACTATGGTAGCCCAAATTTTTACTTAGTGCAATATGAGAAAATTTCTTTAAAAATCTTCTTCTTCAGATCCACCAGTCGGAATGCTTTTATATTTGGTATACAACATCTCTAGGGGGGTCAGATTCCAGGTTGTTCAATTCGAGTGCCTAGGTTAATATTTGGGCTCCATATGGGAACATGAAATTTAACTTAGTACAATATGAGGGAATTTCTTCAAAAATCTTCTTCTTCAGATTCACTTGTCAGAATGCTTTCACGTTTGGTATACAACATCTCTAGGGGGGTAAGATTCAAGTTTGTTCAAATTGGATCCATAGGTCAATATTTGGGCTCACTATGGTAGCCCACATTTGAACTTAGTGCAATTCGAAGAAATTTCTTTACAATTTCTCTTCTTCAGATCCAACAGTCAGAATGCTTTCATATTCGGTACACAACATCTCTAGGGAAGTCAGATTTTACTGTGTTCAAATCAAGAGTCTGGGTTAATATTTGGGCTCTCTATGGGAGCCAGAATTGGCCATTTTGCTGAAGAATTAAAAATTTTGTATTCAATACCCTCTAGAGGTACTAAGATTAATCCACATAGGTTGTATCAAGGGGCTTCATAGGGCAGCTCTACATTTTACTTTTGATCAACTGAAGAAAAGGCATGATGCCCAGATTATTTTTGTCACTCCTGAGGGACTCAAGGATTGCTAGTGTAGCCTATGGAGATGGCTTGCTTAATGTAGACTCATTCTTGGACTCTGTTTAAATTGTGTTCTGTACAAGATGAGCGCTTCAGGCTCCGTGGGGCCTCTTGTTTTTCTTTTCCTCTGGTGTGGACCAGTGCGGGAGGGCCCACAAAAGGTGCTACCACTCCCAGAGGTGGGTTTCATCTTGTACTTGACAGTGAGCTGAATGCAGCCACCCTCAACATGGACATCCCAGTTGAGAAGTGAACTGGTGTCCAAAACCATCAGGGTATCCTTAATTTTCTTTGGCACAAAATCCCTGGTTAATTAGTTACAGAACCTAAAATGCACCGACAAGTTTAAATACTCAGTTTTCAAAACAAAGCAAAGAAAATGGCAGAATGAAATGATTTAAATAATGCTGCCATTTTCGTCATCCAAACTGGTGCCACTTTTGCCAATCCTTGGTGCCATTTTTCGCCAGCGTAAATTGTTGACGTTTTTTCCACCATTGGTGCCGTTTTCACTCACTTGGCACCATTTTTGCCAGGTTCCATTTTCGCATGGTGCCGCTTTCGCTATCGAATGCACTCAATTTCAGCGTGTTTGACAACAGAACCATGTGAAGCCAAACACAGGAAACTGTGTCATTGAAAACAAAATCACAAGGAGAAGAGGTGTGTTCATGCTTTATTTATAATCAAGGTTTACACACATTTCGTCCCAATCAATTCAATACCATTACTTTCCTGAATGGGATGTTTATCACTTAGTGCTCTTAGTGCCCTCTCCAACAGTGTTTTACATCACACTACTTTATTGCACCTTTAACTGTTAGAGTGCTGGAAGCCCACATTTGGGCTTTACTTTATGTGCAGCTACCATAATGTAAAGGCTACATATTCAGTAGATATGCTTCATATTATCTTTTAAGTGAAATTAATTTATCTGTATGGATTTGCCTTGTTACAATTTATGGGAGAGTGCCTATGGGCACTCTCCCAGAAATTATAACAAGGCAAAGACATGAGAACAAATTTTGGTGATCAAAAATAATTTAGCACTCTACCAGTTATGTAATAACAGCTTCACAGAGTTAATTTCATATTATTCATATTGTAGTTCCCTTTGTTTGTAGTTTAATGATATGTGGACATAAGTTCAACTGGTCAAAAACCGATAACAATAAAAAACATAAAAAAAACCATTCCAAATTCAAAAATAAGTAACTACTTGGTCTTGTAAGTCAAACTAGTTTCAATATTATACACTGAATTAGATAGATAGCAATTAATGACTGTTTATGGACTCCAATTATTCAATGAAATGATCACAAAATGTTACACATTTCTCTTTAAAATCCCCAGTTCAGATTTCAAATGTAAATGTATCATTAGACCATAGACTATGAGGAGTTGCAATATGTTAAAGCAGTTTGTTCTATTCTGGAAACATAGAGTATTCTTAATTAACTCTTAACCAGCTGAGTATTTTCAAATATTTTTCATCAAATCTAGTCATGGCTGCTGTGAAGAAGCCATGACTGGATTTGATGAAAAATTCATCTAAATGTAACAAAAGAAATCATTGGTAAAAAGGTCAGTTTACAGGAAAAGAAAGAAATTTAGTTAAATGTGCCCAAACCATACTTATTTCAATGGCAAGAGATCTGTGTCCTGGGCAGGAATGACTGCCAGCAGCGTGCAAGGAGTTTACCTACTTAGTGTTTTCATTAATTTTTCATTATGTAAAACAGCCATGACTTGATTTGATGAAAAAGTTAATAACAGAATGTGACACCGAGAAATTACATGTATTGTTAAGAGCATGTAAGAAGACTACTTTTATTCATAGGGGTATATTTTGTTCACTGGAACCAGGAACAAACCCTACTAGGTAACCAGAGTATTTCTGCTTTAGGCAAGAACATCCACCTGCAACGGACTAAGAGTTCAACCAGGCAAAATGAACACGGTTCTCTTTTCTGTTGTAATGTATCTTTGTACACTTGGCTTAAATATATGTGATAAGTGACAGGCTGAGATCAACAACATTAACCACCATGTATCTTAAAAATTGAAACTCGCCCTGACACTCCTCCTGTCAATGCCACAACATAATCAGAATTTGTTGAGAATCTAATCTTCTTTATGTAACTGTCCAGCTTAATTGAAAATTCCTCTATCCCTGTTTCCAATTTCCACAACTTAAGAACATTTTTTCGACACCCTGTAACAAGCCACTGATTGTCTCTGGAGATAACTGCATTAGTTACCTGAAATTATGATTAAAAGAACTTGATGAATGTTTGTTTGTATGTTTTTTTTTGCACTTTTAACAGCTAGGGTCACATTGTATCAAATAGTTTTACAGATGGAGGAAGCTGGAGAACGCAGAGCGAACCAGTGAGCAGCGATGAGCAACTGTCAGACTCTCCAACATACTAATTCCGCAAAAGCAGAGTTAGCACTGGTTGAAGGCAAGTGCAACATCAACGTGCAGTATGTCTTAGTACACTGCACTACCGTACACCCACATAGGCAATTGGGATTAAGTGTCTTGCCCAGGGGCACGATGCAGTTACTGTTGATCAAGCTCAAACCATCAACCGTTCAGTTTAAAGTCTCAACTTGATGAATACATTTCTACTCTCAAAATCATGAACCACTTTATTTCCAAGGCCCATATAAGTGCCTCACATACCACTTCTTATCTTGGGAGTTTCCATTACTTAACTGGTAGAGTGCTAAATTACTTTTGACCATCAAAATTTGTTCAATTATCTTTGTCCTGTTACAATTCATGGGAAAGTGCCTGTTGGCACTCTCCCATAAATTATAACAAGGCAAATCCTAATAGACTAAATAATATCTCTTCAAAGATAATATGAAGTACAGCCATTGAATTTGAAGCCTTCAAGTTGTGGTATCAGTACTTCAGAATAAAGCCCAAATATGGGCTTCCAACATTCTATCAGTTAATGATATGCAGCTTTATTTTATGCTTTAATCATTTACCTAACATGATTAACACACTTGAGAACAGTTTTTTCTGCATTAAAAAATGTTTATTTTTGGCCTAAAATAACAAAGCATACACACCCTTCAATGGAATGAGATTCAGTGTGCCAGTTTGGTCAAGAGCTATGTGTTTGAGGCAACATCTCATTGACAAGGGGCAGATTGCCATATCAAACCCACTGCCTGTGGCAGCTTGTTTGATACAAAGATCTGACCCTCGTCAACTCAATGTGATATTACGACCCATATCACTTCACTGAAGCAATAATATGCATTTATTACACACCCATCTAAAATTAACATTTATTCACTACATTTCAAATGTGTGATAAAAATAAAGTTGTATTGCACATGCAATTAACACCAAAATGGGACCAGTCATACTTTTTGGGGATAAATGGACATATTCTGATTAACTGGCAGAGTGCTGAATTATTTTTGGTCGTCAATATTTGCTCACTTGTTTTTTCCTTTTTACAAGTTATGGGAGAGTGCCTTGTGGCACTCTCCCATAAATTTTGGCAAGGCGAACCTACGTAGACTTAATAATTGCACTTTGAAGGTACTATGAAGCACATCCAGCAGAATATGGCACTCTTAAGTTTTTTTAAATTTTTTTTTTATTAAAGGAAACATGGCAATTTCAAACTGCTTTTGGATTACATTAATTTGTGTTTCAGTATTTCACATATATTTTGAGAATTACTTTATTGACTTTCTAGCCTAAACTTCGGCATACTGTTGTTGAAATATCAAAACTTCAAGCTTCAAATTTCCCCCCATAATTCACTTGGGAAGACTAACCAATTCAGTCTCGTTTGACAGAGCTCAATGAGCTCTGTCATACAAGATTGAATTGGTTAAAGCACAAATTCAATTATGCGATACATTTCTTGCTTGAAATCTTGGTATGTACTGTGCAGTTTACTTTACAAAGGAATGATATTTGAACACCAGACTATTGTGGAGGCAAGACAATCAACTGGCTTTTCTTGAAACTGAAAGGTTAGATCCCTATAGCCAGTCCATTGTATAATCTGTATATTTGTTTAAATATCAAACTGCATTATGGGACATATATACTGCTGAAAATTTTGACAGTGTTCAGAAGGTTAAAGGACAGTAACCCCAACTAGATTAATTAAATCCATTAGCATTGAATACCCCAGGGGCCCGGTTGATACACTCTCAACACAGCACAAATTGTAACAAAGTTATGACGTCACTTGTACTGGTGAATCAACCAGGACAGCTCAGTTGTAAGCGAAAGTAAACAAAAAATTCATATCCGTGAATAATAGTTGGCATTCTTCACAATGAAACATCGTCTCTCTGTCAGACATTTTGTCGAATGACATCACAGTACAAATCTTGCACCACCTCAGGAGGAGGTGTAAATTTGTGCCGGTCGGCACAGTCCCGTCACATGTTCTGTTCGTGGTTGATTGTGGGGAATCCCTGTTAGACAATCCCATCATCTTTATACAAGTTGCACATCACCAATTGGTTTGTATTAATTCTGTAAGATTTCACTGCTGTTAACTGAAAGGCGTGGAAGGAGTTGTTTCCACCAAATGTGTACTTTCTCTTTACAGAAAGAAAAAAACTTTTGTAATAGATCAAGGGCAGTAACTTCTCACAAATTAAACTGCCCAATATCATTATGCATGCAGCACATTTTTAACCATCAATAATCATGTTTTCAGTTTCGTTAACCTAAACCTGAAAGTTGATTTCACCATAACAGTCTTCATAAAAATGCCAAATTTTTAAAGTAGTTCAAGAGAAGCTCAAAAAAAAAGAAACGTAAAAAAATCCCTTTATCCATACAGAAGTTGCACACTGGTAATCTGTTTAACAATAATTGTGTAAGGTCTTGCTACTCAAAACCAAAAGTTGTGTAAGGAGGTGATTTCACCATCCATGTACAACCATAAAAGCAACAAAAAATGATTTAAATTTTGATACAAACATAACCTTTAACAGGTTGACTGCTAGAAGCCACTATCAGGGCTTTAAAAAAAAATAGGCTGATGAAATCATCAGAAGTGTACCCATATGTGCAACTAGTAGAAAGCTGTATGACGGAAAGCAACCACGGATGCCGACATTATGTACACCATACATGGTATGGGTACATATAGAAATGGATTGGAGGAGTGCCTAATTTGATTGATAAAGGGTTAATATCTCCGTATCAAATTATTAGATTTATATATAAAGTAACCTGATAATTGGAATAATATTTTTTGAGTTATCGCATGCCGAAGAAATGGATTGGCAGACTTCTCAATTTGAAGGATAAAGGGTTAATATCAAATTATCAGATTTACACCAAAACCTACACAGCTCAGCACATCAGTAAACTGAACACATATATGAAGTAACATGACAATCAGATTGATATTTTTTGAGTTATCTCATGCCAAAGGGATTGGCGGAATTTTCAATTTGAAGGATAAAGGGATTAATATTTCAGGATCAAATTATCAGATTTACACCAAAAACTATACAGATCGGCACATCAGTAACCTGAACACAAATATAAAGTAACTTGACAATCCAAGCAATATTTTTAAAGTTATCGAATGCCAAAGAGATTGGAGAAATTTTCAATTTGAAGAATAAAGGGTTAATATCTCAGGATCAAAATAACAGATTTACACCAAAAACTATACAGCTCGGTACATAAGTAACCTGAACACAAACATAAAGTAACTTGACAATCCAAGCAATATTTTTCAAGTTATCGAATGCCAAAGGGATTGGAGGAATTTTCAATTTGAAGGATAAAGGTTTAATATCTCAGGATTAAATTATCAGATTTACACCAAAAACTATACAGCTCGGCACATCAGTAACCTGAACACAAATAAAAAGTAACTTGACAATCCAAGCAATATTTTTCAAGTTATCGAATGCCAAAGGGATTGGAGGAATTGTCAATTTAAAGGATAAAGGGTTAATATCTCAGGATCAAATCATCAGATTTACACCAAAAACTATACAGCTCAGCAAACCAGTAACCTGAACACAAATAAAAAGTAACTTGACAATCCAAGCAATATTTTTCAAGTTATCGAATGCCAAAGGGATTGGAGGAATTTTCAATTTGAAGGATAAAGGGTTAATATCTATCCAAGCAATATTTTTCAAGTTATCGAATTCCAAAGAAATGGATACGGATGCCAGACGGACAGATGGACGGACGGACAAAGGAAGAACGAACGACGGATGGTCACCCCGGATGCCGGCATTATGTGTACCATGCATAGTATGGGTACACATATAAATATAGCCTATTTTTGTGAATTCAAAGGGCCATAACTCATAGAAAAAATATTCCAACAGCAAAACAGCTCATGATAATGAACATATGTATGAAATTTCATCAAAATCTGAGCAGTTATGTTGAAGTTATAATGCAAACAGACATCTGGGTGCAGACTGACAGATGTATGGATGGACGCAAGGAAAAAAAGTGGGGGTATAATAACTGCCAAGGTGTAATTCCCATCAGCAAGACCATCAAGAACCTGTATGTGGGCACATGTGCTAAGGAACTAGGCCCATAACTATGGAATGTGTGCTGGTTGCACTCTCAAGGGTATAAACAATACATATAAATTTTAAATTACATAACTGGTTGAGTGCTAGAAGTCACTATGATGGCTCTATTGAAAAGTGCTGGAAGCCACTTTAGTGGCTTTACAGTGTGTGCTTGATGTTTCCTGAGTAATAGAAGAATTTTTTATATAAATTGTTTGGTTGCTATTATTGAAGAGTGCCAATTGTATGTTTTAAAAAAAAATTCCCATGTTTCAAATCACTTTAGGAAAATAATTTAGCACTCAACCAGTTAAGAACTCAAAATCAATTCTTACCACAGGAGTTAGCAAGAATCGAAACTGATTCCCATAATTAGGACAAATTTTAAGGCCTAAACAGCCAAAAACAAAACTGTTGTGTACTTGTTGGCTTACCTCAGCATTGTGTTTTGTTGAAGGTGATCTCATTCCAACTGCCAGGCCACCATTGGTTTCATAAACCACAACAAAACCATTATGTGATCCACTTGCTAAATACTTGCTATTATTTGACAAACAGTAGACTGTATCTGGTTCGATCTCATTATCCGTTTTTCCAGTCCAGTGTGGCCGATACATCATACCCATACCCCTGTTGATACAGGACACAAGCTGATCACATTTCCCAGTAGGAATGTCCCAAAACACAGCCATGTTCCGTACAGCGATACTCAAACTGTTGCCTTTAAAAGGTGTTATTGTGTTCCCAAGCGTTGGAATCTTTGACATTCGTCTGTAGCAGTGAATGAGTGCACCTGTAGATTGTGTCAAATCTACTGCTGCAAATCTGTATGGGTGTGGCTGAGGTCCAAAGCCACCTGTCTTCCAAGAAGTCTCAATTGATTTTCTGTCTTCTGGAGTGCATTCACACTTGAAGACTAAATATCTCTCTGTCCATGTGGAATAAATTTCCAGACTCTGATACTTCAGACCTTTCTGTACCGTGATGCATTTTTTTATGCATTGTTGTTTGAAATCAAGAATTCCCACTTGAATGTAATTGTCAGGTTTGCTTATGTAATAACAACTGTTCAGATCATGTGATAATGTGACGTCCAGTACATCAAGGCAATTTTTTTCAATTACTTTATGGCCAGTTTCATAGTTCAAAGCAATTAGCTGTTTGTTTTCTTTATCCAAAACAACAGTTACTGAACCTTTACCTGACATCAAAACATCACCATGTAAATGAATTGGAAGAGTTTTAAGTAATTTTCCTGTTTCAACTGACCAAACTTTAAGGTGCTTATCAGAGGTAGTTGTTAATAAATGATTACCTGATTCAGAGACATCAAATGCTGTTATATTACCATCATCTGAGAGATGTTGTGAATCTGACTGTTGAGATGGCAAAGAATGAGAGTCTGATATTGTTTGAAAAACGTTTTGTTGATAAATGCTAATATTTTCCTCAGAATCCATCACAACTATGTATTGACCTAAAACACATAATTGTTTAAAGATTTCCTTGTTGTTTGTGGTTTTAATAAGAATTTTGTTCTCCATTACCTCTGATACAATAACACCAGAATTTACCACGATATACATCACTTGTTTATCCCATGATATGTCTGCAGATAAAATATTACTTTCCAGATCATATTGGCTCAATAATTGCCCAATCTCATAATCATATAATAGTACCTTGCCCTCTTTTGTCAGAACTACAGTTTGTGATGTGGCTGGAGATACAAACAGTTTGGAAGGTTCCTGAATGCCAACAGAATATAATATGCTGGACGAAGACATGTCTCCTGCTAATAGACTGAATGCATTTTCTTTTACTATTATACCCACAACTATCAATTTCTCCTCATGAATATGTATATAATCTTTATACATCACACCATCTAAACTGCAGTGAATTTGTATATGGTGTGAAGCTGAATTGCAAGATCCAATAAATCCAGTACCTTCTTTTATTGTCCCTGAAATAACACATGTTCCATCTCTCAACAAAAACGCCTCACATAAACTTGTAATTGTTTCCTTTGTAGTGCAATAGGTCAGCAAATTTCTAGAATCCATAGTCAAAAAACTAAGAGAAGTATCTGACAGAACCACCACAGCCAAGGACAGATTTTCTACCACATCAAAACACATAGCCTTTATTTCTTTTTTCTCTGTAAATTTATATTCGGCAATTAACTTGTTCTCTTCAACTGAGTATGTACAGAGCATGTTGTCTGTGATGTAGTAAATATTGTTTGTTTCGTCTCCCAATAGTAATGATGTTTCAGGTAAACGATTTTGTATCTGAATAGTTAAACTGGTTTCACTGATAATATTGAAAATAGTGAATTCAGCCATTGTTCCTGCAATTTTGTCTGAATCTGTGTGCAGCTTTTCAAGAAGCAAAGAGTTATCATGGATGGAGAATTTTTCTGAATAACCCTGATATGTACATATTGGGTAATCTGTTTTGCTCTCAGGAAATAAACAAGGATAAGTTGGTATCAAAGATGTCTGGGATGATTCATCAAGAAATTTTTGACACTGCTGAACAAGATCTGATAAGTGTTTTTGTGCTTCACATTTCTTATAATAAGCCAAGAATAAAACTGCAAATCTAGATTGTGAATTCAAATGTGCTTCATATATCCGAAGAAAATTGACAAGAATGTTTAATTCCTCATCTTCTATACAAAGTAAATAAAGTTCTAAATCATCAATACAATGTTTTAGTGAAAAGGATGCAATTTTGGTTGTGAGGAATCTGAAATTACAATATGCTAATTCTTTTGCAAGAGTCCTGTTATCTGCACTTTGAGAATGACGAAAATGAAATGTCAAGCATTCTAATGTTCTTCTATTGTTACTTACTATAGGCTGATGTGTCACATGTCGATCAGCATCAACAAAAGTCTTATTTCTTCGTGTCAGTGTTATATCTCTTTTTAGTCCTTTTTCAGCTGAATAAACCTGTATTAAAACATCATGAAGCCGAGCAGCATTATGACCACTTGTGTATCTTTTTTGTGCAGCTTCAATGAACTGCCTATGATACCAAAATAATGTTGTTTTTCCAAAGGATAATCTCTCTGCAAGATATTCTTTGATATCATACAGAATTCGAGTCCATAAAACTGGTGGAATTCTGACAATGCCCTCTACTGGTGGATCATGATATCTGTAGACATCATCCAATGCTTTATCATCACATGACAAAGCATCCTCTATCTCAACTTCAGACAACCCATTCAGTCCCACTGTCAAGAGCCCTGCAGCACAGGCAAATAAAATCTTTCCAAACTTCATTTCCATATTTTCAAACAAATTACTTATTGCATCCTGAACAGTTGTAGCTACATTTATCTCAGACAATTGGGTTGTAGAACTCCACTTTAATGATTCATCAAGAAGCAGTTTCAAAAACAAAGGACTTGGTGTTTTCTCAGTTCTGTTTAACAACAGATTTTTTTGATCTGGTGTCAGTTTTCTATGTTTTTGTTTCAAATAAGTTGAAATTATTTCATTTCCAGTACTTATAGGAATCCTAGGAACTTCCAGATAGTTGGTACTGCCTTTCACAATGTTTCTTACATTGTTCAAAATGCCCTTTTCCTTTGGTAAAGTTGATATAATAAAACGCACATTTGATGGCAAGGTATCAGGAAGCCATGTCATTGTGAATGGATCATTGGAATCAGATAATTGATCAATGGAATCCAGCAGAATAACTATAGTCTTTTTGAGAGCAGAAGCAGCTCTTCTCAGAAATCGGGGAAGATATTTAACCAGAGATTTGTAGTTTTTATACCCCATTGGCTCAAGAATGAGATTGGCATCATCAGCTATCTGCCTACAAACTTCAAACAGAACATCAAAGATATTAGTGGAATTAGGAGACGTTCCAAGAAATCTTATTACTCCTATGAAATCATTTTCCAGCCAGATTCTCAGTTTTCCCATAATCATTGCCATAACAGAAGTTTTACCACAACCTGACTCTGCATGTATGATTAATGGTTTCCTAGTTTTGTCATTTACTATATAATCCTCAGCAGTCTTTAAAACTGATTCTTGACCACAGAAGCTTTCACATTTCTTATTACAGAATTTCAGATGATGTAATATTTCAGAAAAGTTACTGTAATATTCTGAAATCCGTATTCCAGGCCTTCTTAGGTCATCCAGTCCATTACAGATCAGTTTCTTGGTACTTGTTATGAATTGTTCACAGAACTGCTTTGTGTATGCCTCATGTTCAGGGTATATCATCGGGTCAATGCCACCTGGTTTCCATGGCAACTGAAATTCATAAAATTCTTCACTTCCTATTTCCTTTTTGACCTGAGATCGTAATGATTTCATCAACTCTTGAACTTCAGTATTTACTTCAATCTGTTAATAAAAAGAAAGACAACATTAACATTTCAAAATTTTCAACAGCACTTATAACCAAATAAAAAAAAATAACCCTCCACCTACTGACATCAAAATTTTAACCTAAAATCTTTTCCATAATGCAAATAGAAATTTAACCAATTGAATCTTGTTTGACAGAGCTCATAAAGCATGACAAACAAGTCGGAATTTGTCAGAATTTGTTCATGTTTTTTTGCCTTGTTAACATTTATGGGAAAGTGCCTATTGGTACTCTCGCATAAATTGTAACAAGAGCAATGTGAAGCATAGCAAATGCCCCGATGGTGTCATAACGCCATGGCAGCCATATTGAATTGGCTAGCTAGACCAAAATCGAAAGGAAGCATTGTCTTGTCATCCACAAGTAACCTCAAAAATGTGTTTTGATCAAATAAGTGGTTTTCAAATCGTGACCAAAAGGGGATGTTCTCATCTAGACATTACCTGGAGTCATCCTTCCAAGTTACAATGAAATCCCTTCATAAATACGACCTGTAGACTGTGCTAAAGGTTTTTGGGCTTCGGACCCCTGTAGCCGCACAGTTGACCGATCATGACCAAAAGGGAACATTCTCATCTAGACATCATAATGGGTCATCTTACTAAGTTACAATGAACTCCCTTCATAAATACAACCTGTAGTCTGTGCTAAAGGTTTTTCGGGTTTTGGGCTCGGGTATCTGTCACGGGTTGAACGATCGTGACCAAAAGGGGACGTTCTCATCTAGACATTATCTGGAGTCATCCCACCAAGTTACAATGAAATCCCTTCATAAATACGACCTGTAGACTGTGCTAAAGGTTTTTGGGCTTTGGGCCCCTGTAGCCATCACAGTTGACCAATCACAACCAAAAGGGGACATTCTCATCTAGACATTATATGGAGTCATCCTACCAAGTTACAATGAAATCCCTCCATAATAAATAAGACCTGTATTCTGTGCTAAAGGTTTTTGGGTTTCGGGCATGGGCAGCAGTCACGGTTGACAGATCGTGACCAGAAGGGGACGTTCTCATCTAGACATTATACTGAGTCATCTTACCAAGATACAATGAAATCCCTTCATAAATATGACCTGTAGATTGTGCTAAAGGTTTTCAGGTTTTGGGCTCGGACAGCCATCATGGTTGACCGATCGCTACCAAAATGGGACATTCTCATCTAGACATGACCTCAAACCAACGTATGAAATTTCGTGATGATCGGACAAGAACTTCAGGGTGTAGCCTGTGCTGAAGGAAAATGTGAACAGACTCACAGACTAACAGACTTCTGCATGTGT
This sequence comes from Pictodentalium vernedei, assembly GCA_031216915.1. Lineage (NCBI taxonomy): Eukaryota > Metazoa > Mollusca > Scaphopoda > Dentaliida > Dentaliidae > Pictodentalium > Pictodentalium vernedei. Next base: position 464,018,489 of record CM062297.1, read on the forward strand.
GACGGCAATAGGTTATCTTGACTTTGTCAAGTTACGCTAAAATGACAAAGTCAGCCCAATAAATCTGCAGCAGTATAAATCGGACCAAACCCACTTAACACACATAACAAAAATGAATTGGATCAGTTGACATCTGCTCAAGTTATCGCACTATCAAGCACAAAATTCGCATAAACTGACCAAGTCAACTCAATATTTTTGTTGTTGTATATCCGAATGAGCCCATTTTCAAACTCGAATGAGATAATCTTTTCAGAAAAACAAATAACAATGAAAGTGTCAATGACACTGTAGCTCAACTTGTCAAGACAAAGACAAAGACATGTACATGTATAGTATGTGATACAGCAATGACAAACATCTAGGTAATGACCTGATAACAAAGGTACATATAAAGTATTGTAACGGTCTGTACATAAATACTGACCGTTGCCTGTAACAAATGTATAGGTAAAGTATTGTAAAGGTGGGTGACAGTCAGATGCTAAACTAGAAAAGAAATCTTTGCGTCCCAGAATGGGTCTGACTGAACCCCAAAATATTTGTTCTCATAGCACAGTGATAACAAAGGCACCCCAAAACACACTCATTCCTGTCCCAAGGTGAAAACAAAGGTACCCAAGAAGTTTCGTGAAGATCAGTTCACAAATATGAGCTGTGTAGAAGTTGTGACAAAAAACTGATTGGACCAAATTTCAGTACAAAATGGCCACTGGCTGCCATCTTGAATTTTGGACCGCACCCAGAAACACTCATTCTCATCCCAAGGTGATAACAAAGGTACCCAAGAAGTTTTGTGAAGATCGGTTCATAAATACAGCCTCTAGCCCGAGCCGTATTGACATGTGCACTTACAGTGTATAAGTAGCACTGAATAAATCAAAGTTCATCTAATTTGCATAATTTCTGCACGAGAAAAAAACCTGTACTATATGTGATGTATTCCATGTTACTAAACATTCATACAAAAATTTATTCAAATCAGAACTTTCATACAGAAGTTCTGCACAAAAGACTGATTGCACTAAATTTGGTACAAAATGGCTGCTGGTGGCCATCTTGAATTTCGGACCATGCCCAAAAACACTCGTTCTCATCCCACGGTGATAACAAAGGTACCCAAGAAGTTTCGTAAAGATCGGTTCATAAATACGGCCTCTAGCCTGAGCCGTATAGAAGTTGTGTACAAAAAACTGATTAGACCTAATTTCGGTACAAAATGGCCACTGGCAGCCATCTTGAATTTTGGACCGCACCCAGAAACACTCCTTCTCGCCCCAAGGTGATAACAAAGGTACCCAAGATGTTTCGTGAAGATCGGTTCATAAATACAGACTCTAGCCCGAGCCGTATTGCCATGTGTACTTACTGTGTGTAAGTAGAACTGAAAAAATCAAAGTTCATCTAATTTGCATAATTTCTGCACGAGAAAAAAACCCGTATTATATGTGATGTATCCCATGGTACTAAACATTCACACAAAAAATTATTCAAATCAGCGCTTTCACATGGAAGTTCTGTGCAAAAATCTGATTGCACCAAATTTTGTACAAAATGGCTGCCATCGGCCATCTTGAATTTAGGACCGGACCCAAAAACACTCGTTCTCGTCCCGCGGTGATAACAAAGGTACCCAAGGAGTTTCGTAAAGATCAGTTCATAAATACGGCCTCTAGCCTGAGCTGTATTGGCATTTGCACTTACAGTGCTGAAAGTAATACCAAAAAACATCAAAGTTAGTCTAATTTGCATAATTTACACACGAGAAAAAACCCCGTATTATATGTGATGTATCCCATGGTACTAAACATTCATACAAAAAATTATTCAAATCAGAGCTTTCATATGGAAGTTCTGTACAAAAAACAGATTTCTGCATCGTCGGTACAAAATGGTGGCTGGCAGCCATCTTGAATTTCGGATCGCACCCAAAAACACTCGTTCTCGTCCCACAGTCATAACAAAGGTACCCAAGAAGTTTCGTAAAGATCGGTTCATAAATACGGCCTCTAGCCCTAGCCGTATCCAATTGTTGACGGACAGACGGACGACGGGCCATGGCATAAGCTCAAATTTGGCTTCGCCAAAGTTGAGCTAAAAATGCTCGATTCGGTTGATGTTTGTTTAAGTTATTGTGCTACCAAGAACACAATTTACAAAAAAACGACCAGGTCAGCCCAATTATTCTGCTGCCATACATCGGACTGAGCCTGTTTTTGAACTCGATCAGGACAATGATCCTTGAAACCCATGTGCCAAATATCAGTCAAATCTGTTGTTTGTTGAAGTTACTGCACTACCATGCTCAAAATTAGTCGACTTTAACAAAAGGCCATAACTCTTGTGAAAAAGCATGGACACATCCTATTTCACGTCATCGGCTATTGAACATGCATAACAAGTCACATAACAAATATTATCAAAATCTGTCCAGAAACAACTAAGTAAAAAGTCAAAAGGGCCACCCACCCGACCGTAACACCCACCCACACACCCAATCACTGACTCTCACCATACCAATAGTCAAGTTTTTTTTTTGAAAACTTTACTAAAATATTTGTTAATTTTTATATGCCCGTTTGAAAAACGGATGTATTATGTTATGGCGCTGTCTGTCTGTCTGCCTGTCTGTCTGGGGACAGTTGTATTCCATGCTCTACAGAGCGTGATTTCAATCGGATTTAAAAAATATTTGATATACTGCAGAACCAGAATAAGATCTCGCGCAAGTTTGAATTGAGTTTGACAGTTTTCCTAGTAGTTATTCCCCCTTTAATACTTAGAAATCGAGCAAATTATGCTTTCCGTGCTCTACAGACCGTCAACTTAATCAGATTCTTTTCAAATTTAATACGCAGCTTCATGGCCATAATATCTCGCACAAGTTCATATTTGGGTCATGTTCAGTTGTTTTCTTAGGAGTTATTGCCCTTTTCATACTTAGAAATCAGTCAAATTATGCTTTCTGTGCTCTAAAGTCTGTGAACTTAATCGGATTCTTTTGAAATTTAATATGCAGCTTCATGAGCATGGTATCTCGCACAAGTGCAAATTCAGGTCATGTTTGTCGATTTCTGTAGGAGTTATTGCCTTTTAATACTTAGAAATCAGGCAACTTATGCTTTCCGTGCTCTACAGACAGTGAACTTAATCAGATTCTTTTCAAATTTAATACGCAGCTTCATGGGCATAATATCTTGTTATGTAAATCTATTAATTTGATCTGGAGATATTAACCCTTTATCCATCAGGCATTCCTCCAATCCATATCTATATGTACCCATACCATGTATGGTGTACATAATGTCGGCATCCAGGATGGCCCTCCGTCATACAGCTTTCTACTAGTTATGCGTATGGGTACACATCTGACGATTTCATCGGCCTATTTTTTTTTATTTTGTGAAGACCACAGATCGCTTAATTGGGCAATGATTGGATGGAGGGGGAGAAGGGGGGGGGGGGGGGGTTCAGACATAGTTGAGTTAACAAAAATTTCAAACTTTACCCAAAAGAAACTTGTGCATGGTCCAATTTTGACTGGCGTATGTTGCCCCACTAAGAGGTGCTCTTGTTTTATATCCTGGTGATAATAGGAGCATTTATTCTCTTGTATCTCATTTTATCTTGCAAAAAGAATGTATTTCCCCCAATACAAGTAATGAGAGTCCAAGAGGGCCTGAGGGCATTAACCTGACATTATAGCCTAAATAACAACCCAGGGAACTGATTTGAACAAGTTGCATCTGCCTCTCTTAAGAAAAGCTTATACCAAATATTCAAGATTCTGACTGGTGGATCTGAAAAAAAAATAAGATTTTTAAAGAATATTCCTCATACTGAACTAAGTTATAATTTGGGCTCCCATAGGGAGCGCAAATATGAACCCAGGGACTTGGGTTGAAGAAACTTGAATCTCACCCCAATAAGGATGCTGCATACCAAAATTCAAAAGATTCTGATGGGTGGATCGGAAGAAGATTTTTAAAGAATACTCCTCATATTGCACTAATCTGAACATTTGGGCTCCCACAGACAGCCCAAATATGGACCCTGGGATTTGATTTCAACAAACTTGTGAATGCATCTTCCAAAGATGTTATATGCGAAATATGAAAGCCTTTGGAGCAGTGATATGGGGGAAGAAGATTCTTTAATGTTTTTCCCATTACTCACAGTGTTAAAAATGATGACTCAGCATTTTGTCAAAGTCCTGGAAAAGTACCCTATGATAAAACTGATGGCAATTTTATTTTTGGACCATTCCTTTCTGTTGTTCCTAAGGAAGCTTCACACAAAATAAAAATTCTTAGTGCTCTGTAGTTTTGGAGATATGGGCGTTTTAAATTTTTTCTATTTTTAGGTCCTGAAGTTCCCATGGGGCGACGGGAAAATTTTTGTTGGCATACATTAGGTACTTGTGACCCAATAAGCCGTCATATCAAGTTTGGTTCAAATCGGCCTCCCAGTTCGAAAAAAGAAATTTTGGTACAATTTGGATACAGGAAGCCCAAATATGAACCCAGGGACTTGGCTTTAACAAACTTATATCTCACCTCCCTAAGAATAACAAAAGATTCTGACTGGTGGATGTGATGAAGATTTTTCAAAAATATTCCTCATATTGAACTAAATTATCATTCGGGCTCCTACAGGAAGCCCAAATATGAACCCAGGGACTTGACTTGAACAAACTTGAATCACACCCACTAAGGATGCAGCATACCCAATATCAAAAGATTCTGACTGCTGGATCTGAAGAAGAAGATTTTTAAAGAAAATTCCTCATACTGCACTAATTTAAACATCTGGACTCCCATAAAGAGCCCAAATATGGACCCAGAGATTTGATTTCAATAAACATGTGAAACAATCTTCCAAAGATGTTATATGTGAAATTTGAAAGCTTTTGGAGCAGTGGTTTGGGAGAAGAAGAGTCTAAAATGTTTTTCCCATTATCTACAGTGTTAAAAAATGCTGACTCCGCACTTTTCCAAAGTTCTGAATAAGTACCCTATGTTAAAACCGATAGCAATTTTATTTTTTGACCATTCCATTCTGTTGGTCCTAAGGGAGCTTCACACCAAATAAAAATTCTCCGTGCCATGTAGTTCTGGAGAAATGGGCGTTTGAATTTTTTTCTATTTTTAGCTCCTGCGGTCCCCATGGGGTGATGAGAATTTTTTTTTGGGGGGGGGGGGGGGGGCATAAATTAATTACTTATGACCCAATAAGCCCTCATATCAAATTTGGTTCAAATCAGCCTCTCGGTTTGGAAAACATAAATTTTGGGCGGGGCAAAAATTCTTGCCCCTCCCATAACGATGGCAAATATAGCTCCTCGAACTTCTCTTGTACAAATCCAAGTCTACACCTCAAAAGGAAGCTGCACTCCAAATATCAAGTCCCTGCTACTTCTGGTTCTGATTTTTTTAAGATATAGCACACTTTTTGGGCATGGCCATACCGTGGGGCGGGGCAAGTTGATTTGAACAAAATCAAAATGCAATGTCATAACAAACAATTATCTCAAATTTCACTTAAATTGGTTCAGCAGTTTTGGAGAAGATGCAAACACCATGTTCACAGACGATGGACGGCGAGTGATCACTATAGCACACCTGACTGAAAGTCAGGCAAGCTAAAAATGTCTGGACAAAATACAAATCTGTACTGAGAGTAGCAACGACATGTGCAATAATTTGATTCAGAGGGAGAACATTTTCTGCCTGCATCAAGTTGGCATCAAGTTATTACACAGATCGAGGCCTTTGTTTTTGATAGCAGTAATTAAATGATAAATCAATCACCATGTCAACGAGGTAAATTAGACTACATCATTTTTATTTGTACCCATACTATGTATGGTACACATAATGCCAGCATCCAGGGTGGACATCCATCTTCGTCCATCCTTTGTCCATCCGTCCGTCCAGGCAGACATTTGGGGTTTAGGTGGCTATTTGTTGGTAGAAATGGGGGTTAGGTGACTACTGCAATTTATGTGACTAGTCACATAGTTAAATGTCATTATTCTAGGGTGGTGTTTAGAGTTGGGGTGGGGTGGGTTCGGGTCAGTAAAGGTTTGCTACCAGCCCAAAAATTTTTCACCTTAAAAGTTGTTTTAGTACAACGGACATGCATTTTAGTTAAAATAGACTAGGAATATATTGAATTTTCATTAGTCTAGGGTGGGGTTTAGTTTTGGGGGTGGGGGGGGGTAGGGCTAGGGTCCGTAAAGGGTAGAGTCAGGGTTTGCTACCACCCCAAAAATTTTCCCCCAAATCACTTGTTTTAATATAATGGACATGCATTTTATTGTAGTCACATAACTACCAATTGTTAGAATGTCCGTCTATCTGTTCGTCCGGCATCCGTATCCATTTCTTTGGCATTCGATAACTTGAAAAATATTGCTTGGATTGTCAAGTTACTTTATGTTTGTGTTCAGGTTACTGATGTGCCCAGCTGTATAGTTTTTGGTGTAAATCTGATAATTTGATCCTAAGATATTAACCCTTTATTCTTCAAATTGAAAATTACTGCAATCCCTTTGGCATTCGATAACTTGAAAAATATTGCTTGGATTGTCAGGTTACTTTATATTTGGGTTCAGGTTACTGATTTGCTGGGCTGTATAGTTTTTGGTGTAAATCTGATGATTTGATCCCGAGGTATTAACCCTTTATCCTTCAAATTGAAAATTCCTCCAATCCCTTTGGCATTCGATAACTTGAAAAATATTGCTTGGATTGTCAAGTTACTTTATATTTGTGTTCAGGTTACTGATGTGCCGAGCTGTATAGTTTTTGGTGTAAATCTGATAATTTGATCCTGAGCTATTAACCCATTATCCTTCAAATTGAAAATTCCTCAATCCCTTTGGCATGAGATAACTCAAATAAACAGCTGTGCCATGAGCGCATGATACACCCGTTATTAATTACAAGAGGGAACCACACAATATGAGTATGCATGTGTACTTGTCAGGTAGATATTAACCCTTTATCCATCAAATTAGACACTCCTCCAATCCATTTCTATATGTACCCATACCATGTATGGTGTACATAATGTCGGCATCCGTGGTGGCCCTCCGTCATACAGCTTTCTACTAGTTGCGCGTATGGGTACACATCTGACGATTTCATCGGCCTATTTTTTACCCTGATTTTATATAGGCCTGCCATACGTTAAACATGAATGCTACTATAAACTTCAGCGGTAAAAGTACAAGTGGAACAATGAATGGGGATTACATCTTGAATAGTGCAAGAACATGTTGCTAGGATGTAATGATCTTCATTCATTAAAAATCAATTATCAATTCTGAGATTTATTTATTGGGATTTAACGTCACTTTCGACCGCCATGGTCAACTACTATTGGACTGTTTTACGCATGGAGCAACCCAGAGTACACACAGAGAGGACTATCAGGCAATGGCAAGCAACTGCCAGCCTCTCCAATGTACTAACTACACACAACCAGCGTTAGCACTGATTGAAGACAGGTGCACCATCAACGAGCAGTATGCCACCGTGCCCCCATGTGGGCAATCTGGATTAAGTGCCTTGCACAAGGACACAACATAGTTACCTCTGGCTGAGATTGAATCCGTGGACCTTTTTGTTTGAAGTCCAATTCTGTAACCACTGAGCCACCGCACTCCCATGATGCTGAATGATATTCAAAACAGATGCTGTGAACCACTGTATCCAATCCCTTATTCATGTGAAAAAGTCAAGAAAGGGAGGAATATTGTAAGATAAATTTGTTATTACCATCATGTGGGTTTCTGAGAAGGGTGTATTGAAGTCTCGATCTCTCTTCTGGGTCATATGCATAATGAGGCCCCAAAATAAATATTGTTATTACTGAAGCAAGTTTTACTTCATCCCAATCATTTTAAGTGTGGCCATTGTATTCAAAGCCTAAAACTTGGGTTGAACTGATGAATGTGATTGGTCTAATTTGTTACTAATATCCAATGAAAACTTGTGTACAAACTGCAGCTGGTGATATAAAACACCCACTAAGACCAACATATTCTGTTGGAGATGGGAGGGCAGGAACCGTGTATGAAATACAAGAATTATATTGGCTCTAATTCAGGCCATGTGCATTCAGAGTGTTGAGTGTGCATGGGAGAATGCACGTTTTACCTTCATTGAGTTTTGTTGTATCAAGTGGAGTTTCTCTGCCTTAAACACAATAAACTTGTGTTGCTGATACATGATTCAATTTGGCAGACTGCATCACTCCAGTGAGAAAATTTGTCATAAATAAATGCAATCCTGCTTATCTCACTCCCTGAATGTGATGGCAACAGCTTTCCAGTATGACAAATTCATTAAACAGGTCTTTGATCCAAAGTATTCTATCAGAGTTTTAACTATCCTTCACCTGTGGTTCAATGTACATAAAATTCTGACAGGTGTATGGGGCAGAATACCTTGCAGTAAACCTTTTTTTTTTTTTTTACAGTTTTCACAGTAAATTAAACCAAACACATATATATATGGACAAAAAAAAAATACAATGTGTAAAGAATGAGTTCTTCTGATCAAAATTCAACATGGGCTTGTGTGGTTATAGATAGAAGACACTTGGATTTAACTAATTATTTTAGATATTGTCTCCCACCTCAGTCTGAGTTTGATTTTGTTTGCCTTGCTGAACGAGTATAAATAGAGTGAGTATATATCGAGAGCTCTGTAATATCTCGGGATAAAATCATCAGATTTACACCAAAAACTATATAGCTCAGAACATCAGTAACCTGAACACAAATATAAAGTAACTAGACAATCCAAGCAATATTTTTCAAGTTATCGAATGCCAAAGGGATTGGAAGAATTTTCAATTTGAAGGATAAAGGGTTAATATCTCGGGATCAAATCATCAGATTTACACCAAAAACTATACAGCTCGGCAAATCAGTAACCTGAACACAAATATAAAGTAACTAGACAATCCAAGCAATATTTTTCAAGCTATCGAATGCCAAAGGAATTTTCAATTTGAAGGATAAAGGGTTAATATCTCAGGATCTAATTATCCGATTTACACCAAAAACTATACAGCTTGGCACATCAGTACCCTGAACACAAATATAAAGTAACCTGACAATCCAAGCAATATTTTTCAAGTTATCGAATGCCAAAGAAATGGCTATGGATGCTGGACGGGCAGACGGATGGACGAACGACGTATGGTCACCCCGGATGCCGGCATTATGTGTACCATACATAGTATGGGTACACATAAAAATCTGTAAACATGTATACAGTATGTTGGATAAGTGAGCTTCTGTTTGCATTCCTAATATTACTTCCTTAAGGCTAACCTGAACATTTGAACTACAAACAATATTAACCTTTTCTATGAGTTGAAGTAAAACTGTTTTTGAATGTGAACAATCGTAAAAGAGATGTGTTATTGATTCTTTTGAATTAAAACAAAAGCGCCAGAACCAAGTTTCTGAAAGACCACTACAAAATAGTTTAGAATTGGTGTATAATATAGGATGATTTATTTTGAACTGTAGTGTCTGTAAATATGCATCACTGGTAGAAGTGAATTGTTGTCTTGTATACATATTGCCATTCGTCTGTGCTTTTATCATATCTGAGCTCATCGCTCCATTTTGCTTCGGATTTTCTTGCAGGTACAGCTATCTTGTTCAGGAAAAGGCTGTAAAAATCTTTAAAAACTTTGGCAGTTGACTTTAAGCAGGATACAAATGCATTCTCCACAACATCAATTTTTTGTGTACATTCTTGGATTATTTTTTCCAATTTTGTGGTATTGAATTTATCAATCCCAAATATTTAGTGAACGGAATATCTTAGTTGTATTTGGTTTTAAAGGTGCCATTTCTGTTAGAATCTACAACATCTTTTATAAAAAACACAGCAGCTACAAACCATTTTTCTAAATTATAGAATGCATTATTTAATTTGATACTTTTATTATAAAATATTGGTTGTGATAAAATATCCTTATATGTTGAAATAGAATAGTCTTGAAGGAGTGACCACGAAATTACAACATTTCGCCAGAATGGGGGCATTGATTCCAGTAATTTTTGTAAACCATCTTTTGTAAAATGCCAAACATTGTTGAATCCAAATTTTTCAAAGTTATCAAGTGCCAGTGTTTTCCACTGTGAAGAGTTTTCTGAGTCTAAGAGCTTCTTAACCCAAATAATTTTTAATGAATTACATAGGGTTTTAATGTGCGGGATTTTGAGACCACCTTTCTCCACTGGGTTTATCATGGTAGAGCGTTTGATTTTGTCTTTCTTATGTGACCAAAGGAATGTGAAAACCATGCGCTGCAGTTTATCGATAATCCAATCGGGTGGGTTGGGAAGGACTGTGAGAGAGTGTATGATAATTGGAAGAGCTTGAGTTTTTAACACCGTAGCTTTTCCAACAAGGGTAAGATTTCTTAATGACCAATCATTTAATAGTTTCTGCATTTTTTAAAATTTTTCTATAAAATTTTTATCCAGGTAATTTGTATTACTTAAATTGTATTTTATTCCCAAAAATGGTAAAATCTTCATCATGATTCCATTTGATCGGTTTGTCCATTTTTAGTTCCACACTGCAACCCTTACGAGAACCGATCCATACTATATAAGTTTTGTCAAAATTTACTTTTAGACCTGATAAATGAGAAAACTTGTCAACAATATTTAAGGCTGCGTTGAGTGATTTTTGATCATCGTCAAGAAATAAGGTGCTGTCGTCTGCATACTGGTTAATTATATATTCAGAATTGTTTATTTTTATACCATTTATTTCTGGACTAAATTTTAACCTAGCACTCAGTATTTCTACACACAGGATAAACAGGTATGGGGAGAGTGGGTCCTCTTGTCTTACACCTCTTTCCACATTGAAAAACTCTGAAAGAAGACCATTGTTCAATACACAGCTGGAAACGTCACAATAGAAAGCCTTAAACCAACAAATGATTGATTTACTGAAATTGTAAAAGTTTAGGGTTTTCTCAATGTAGTTCCATTCAAGAGAGTCAAAGGCTTTTTCGAAATCCAGTAATACTAACATTCCCGGAATATTACTTGATTTGCACTTGTCGATTAGGTCAGTAATTAGATGTGTAGATTCCCCAATAAACCTCCCTTTTACAAAACCCAACTGACTTTCAGAGATAAGTTTGGGTAGGACCGTTTTTATACGAGATGCTATTGCCGAAGAGCCAATTTTAAAATCAACGTTTAGAAGAGAAATAGGTCGCCAATTTTTAACGTACAATTTAGATTTTCTTTCCTTTGGAATGCATGTTATTATACCATGTCTTTGTGTAATTGAGAATGTACCATTTTTGTAACCAGAATTTAGCGATTTAACCAAAAAAGGACTAAGATCTTTCCAGAAATATTTGTAAAATTCGGAAGTAAATCGACCTGAGCCGGGCGATTTATTGCATGTTTTTCAAAGCAGCTAAGCATTCAGAGGCTGTCAATGGACCATCTAGTAAAATAATGTCTTCGTCGTCAAGTTTTTTTAGAAATGGGTTATTATTAGTGAAAAACATGTCATCTGTATATACTGATGGAGTATTTATCTTGGAACTATATAAATTTTTGTAAAAACATTTTTGTTCTGAAATAATATCTTTAATATCTGTACATTCTGTGTTGTCATCTTTAAATAATTTTGCTATTAATTTTTCTGTATATTGCCTTTTCTCCAAATTACAAAAGTATTTTGTCGGTTTTTCCCCTTCTACTTTCCACTTTGCTTTAATTCTTATTATAATGCCTTGCACTTTTTTGAATCGTAAATGTTTCAGTTCGGAGTCCAAAGACATAATCTCACCTCTAACTGTTTCATCCCCGCTATCTAATTTTATATATAGTTCTTTTAATTTATTTTCTATATATGTTTCAGAGTTTTGATTTTTTCGTTTCAAGTAAGATGCATATGAAATTGTTTTACCGCGTATCATTAATTTTAGTGTTTCTCAAAAAAGCTAATCATTTATAGAGAGCTCAACATAATGTGAGTTGTTAGATAAATCACTTTTACTATTTATACAGTATTGTTTTATTGTTTCAAAAATGGTATTTCTAACAGCTGTTGTATATTCTGGATCAGATAATAAGCTATTATTAAATTTCCAAAGTCCTCTACCTTTTTCTTGTTTTATAAATTTGAGAGCGACTGATACAGGAGAGTGATCTGAGCGGTAATTAGGCTCAATGTCAGTTGACTGAACTAGGTCCTGCAGGTCAGAAGTTATTAAGAAATAATTCAATCGTGCAGACTTATCATTTGGACCCTCCACGTGAAACGTTCGCAGGATGGATTTTATTGTCTCCATATGTCATTCAGATCTAAAAGTTCCATGTAATTAGATACACATTGTTGGGCTTTCACATTGTTCTTATTTTTATAGTTTTTGGTGTCGAGGCGATAGTCCATTGGGATGTTCCAATCACCACCAATTATTATAGAAGTGTTCCCTATGCTTTCTATTTTATCGAAAAAATCATTATAAAAATCAGGTGAGTCATTGTTTGGGCCAAATACTACTGCAATTGTCATACAATTATCCTGAACCACGGTGTCTAGTATAATGAAGTTTCCAGAAGTGTCATAAATCTCATTTTTTATTTCATATTTAAATGTGCTTCTGAACAGTATAGCTGTACCTCGCTTGTAACTTGTATTCGAGCAGAAAAAGGCATCTAAACCCCATTCATGCTTCCATGGTAATTCGGTCTCCTTATTGGAATGGGTGTTTACTAATAGGGCAATGTCACACATGCAGGGGTCAGCCGAGTGGGCGACTAGGGTGAAGAAGTCACCTTGTCATTCCTCAAATCGCCTTGGCATACATTGGGGGCGAAATTCAATTCGCCCTCCAAAACTTCCTTGGGAGACATGGCAGTTTAATGTATTTTCTTATGTTTTATTTCCAAAAAAACCCCAATGCTTCCACATTCACAAAAATGTAAACACGACAGCTGCTGTTAAAATCCGTCATACAGCTCTGAAAATAGCCTAAACTAGCTCAATTTTATATTTCTGAAAAGAGTTGTAATGGCGTAGTCGTTCGAACAACACGCCCAAACTGATAGCAACCAGCACAAAATGCTATTTAAAACCAAAAGTGTCAGCAAAAACATTGAATCACACAACTTCACAAGACACGCATCAAATTTATTAGAATTTATTGAAGTTATGCAGGTAACCACCGTTTCAAAACGCCAAAAATGTGCAGGGGACAGTTCATCCATAACAACATTGAAATTGCTTACCGTTACGCCCTGTTCCATTGAAAAATTGGTTGCACTGAAATTCGCCCCGCAATTTTCTTTTCTTTGAAAACTTGTGTTGGAAGGGGGTTAAATGTAATAAGGCTATGATAGAAATAACACATATTAGGATGGCAGGCCTTATAGCACGAATCGCACGTGTCAATGTAAGATGGATGGCAGAAATTGTAATTTTTCTGAACCGAGTATTATCACCCAGCACAGCAGGTGAGGAAGACAACTGAAATATTTTGTCATTTACCTTAGAAATAAATTAGCTCAAATTGTTAATGACGCTTAATTTACAAAGGATGTCGAAAACTTTAACTACGCTTTTCAATTCAATTAGGACATTCAGAAACCATGAATGACCCAGCTTCTTATGTGAACTTGAAATTTATTTTAAATACTTTAAATATTTTTTTTAAAAGAATATACCTTCTATTACAGAGAAGAACACACTCACCATGGGTAATGCTAAATTTCAAATCCACTGCACTGAGACAAATACAAAATCAACTGCATGGTAACCCTAGTCATCACTGTTAGGGAAAGAGTTAGAGTATTCAGAAATCATGAACGACACAATTTTTTTGTAGGGGGGGGGGGGGGGGATTTTAACCTGCATGACTTAGTTTTGTGTGTGTAAGGATGTTTGTATAACTTTTATTTATTTTTTTTCTCCACAATTGTGTCCTCTACGTACATTTATTTTGTCACAATGTCATATAAGTTTTGTTTTTTTCTGACTTCTCCCTCATGTCCACTGACTTCTCCCTAAAGTCTCTGGAGGGAGAAGTCACTTCTCCCTAAAATCAGCTGCCAGGCTGACCCCTGCACACATGTTCCTGCAGCGGGAGAAGAAATCCCTTTGCTTTACAGTAACTGAAGCGAGACCTCGGCAGTTCATACTACAGAAGTTGATCTGACTCATATTTGGTTAGTTTTGTAAATAATCACAACTCTTTCAGCGAGGCAAACACTTATAAATGAAGAAAGGATTTAATTTGTATTTCACATCGAAGTATATTGTGTTTGGGGTTTTTTGTAAAATAATAACAAGAGGGGAGAAACCAAAGTGGGACATGTTTTACCACTTTTCTGTCAGGTATAACTTTGCCATTTGGGAGAGTTTAAAAACACACTCAGGGAGGAACAAAAAAAAGAGATCTTAAAAACAACAACACCCGCCCCCCCCCCCCCCCCCCCCCCCCAAAAAAAAGCAAAAAAACAACAACAAAAAACAAAACAAAACAAAAAACAAAAACGACATACATCTGGGGGTCAACAGCACCTTCACCTATGTGATATGTGGTCTGGTTGAGAAGGCAAGAGATGGAGGGCGAGAGAGATGTAGAGAAAGAGAGGGAGAGAGAGAGAGCATGTGAGAGCGAGGGGGAGATAGAGATGGACAAAGGGAGAGGGTGAGGGTGAATGGTAGGAATATTTTAAATCGAAGAAAGTGAGAAAGAGAGGGTAAGGGCCAGACAGAGTGACAGGCATATAGACAGAGAGACAAGTGTTAATGGAGTGATGTGATCAAAAGAAGGGCATATATACATATATGCTTGCATACTTATACCCAACATAGATGTTACAATGAGCAGGAAACTGTTTTCTACCATCTCTTCTGGAGTAGGAACCTACTACAGATACATATTAATCCTGTTCCAAGGTATCTCCACATTCACCGGAACACAACCTGATGCAGATTCTAGGGTAAAAGGAGTGCACCCAAGGGGGTTGAGAAATTGCAAATGGCAGCCTTGAGGGCAGTGATATGTCTCACAATTGTAAGTTTTATGGTAGCAGAGCGAGAAGATACCTTTGGACAGACATAAAATGGCATCCAACTATAAAATTCCTCCAAAATTTGAAGAAATTTCCTGTGACAAATGGAGAAATGAAGTCAGCATGTGGATTTTAGTGACAGATTTACCAGTCAAAAAGCAAGCACTAGCAGTTGCATTGAGCCTCAGTGGGAAGGCGAGAGATGTTGCATTGTCAATTGATGCTGCAGAATTAAATACTGACAATGGAATGAAAAGTCTTCTGGATAAACTGGATAGTGTTTTCAAGAAAAGTAAAATCGATTCTGCATATCAGGCAAAAAAAATATCCTTTGATAGTTTTCGAAAAACTGAAAATATGAGCACGACTGATTTCATCATTGAATTTAAAACCGTTATAGACTAATTCAAAAACATGATATGATATTACCTGATCCAGTAGTGGCATTTAAACTCTTGGATGGTGCAGGATTTTCTACACGAGATAGACAGTTGGCTTTGACTGCATGTCAGGACTTATCTTATGAAAACATGAAATCGGGATTGAAGCGCATATTTGGTGGAGGTAATGAACAATCCACTTCAGAAACCATACAAGTGTGTATTAAAAAAGAACCCCAAGAATCGGTCATGGCACTAGAACAGCATCCATTCAGTAGAAAATCTTATGCCAGCGGTCGTTCAGATAAAAAGCTTCCTCAAAAAGGCACTAATCCTTTGAATAAATTTGGACAACGAACACGTTGTGTAATATGTGACTCAGTGTTTCATTATGCTAAAAACTGTCCTGATAAGAGTGTACGTCAAAAAAACATCAATCTAGTTGAAACGGATTCCGTAGAATCTGTGAACTTAACATTATTCACCAAAGAAATAACAAATGAAAATGAAATATTTGCAATGGAAGCAGCAGTTCTTGATACTGCATGCACAAAAACTGTTTGTGGTGAAAGGTGGTTGAAAGACTATTCAAATAGTATCCCAGAGAGTTGTAGGGCAAAAATCTCTAAACAACACAGCAATCAAACATTTAAATTTGGAGATGGTGTCAGCATAGTTTCAAAAGAACTTGTTACTATTCCAGCCCACATCAATGGCACACTTTGTAACATTGAAACAGAAGTGGTTGCCTGCATCATTCCTCTTCTTCTTAGTAAGTCCTCTCTAAAGTAAGCAGGTGCTGTCATAGATGTAGAAAATGATAAGGTGTCTCTGTTCGGAAAGGATACACCTTTGGAGCACACGTCTAGTGGTCACTATTGTATATCAATAACTGATGGATTAAAAACATCAGATATGATGTATAACGATGAAGTTCTTTGTGTTACTGATGATATTAATACAATTGAGTGTACAGAAAATAAACTACTGAAACTTCATAAACAGTTTGGTCACACTTCTGAATCTAAACTTATAAAACTCCTTCATAATTCAGGAATCAGTGATTCAACAACTCTTAGTCATTTAGGCTATAAAAAAAAGAACCTCTGTTTCTCAGGCCCGCGCGCATGGTCATTTTTGGTGGGCATGCAACCTTTTTACGACACCAAAAAAATCTTCCAAAAAAATTTGAGATATTGTGCTCATTTCGGTAAATCGATATCGATGCGTTCGCAAATTTTAAATTAACACACTTCAAGCTTTTTCTACATCATGCCTTAATAAAGTGGGTGGGTTTTAGCAATATTCACGACAGAAAGTGTTTTATTCTGTAAAAGTCATAATGACAGCAAGAAGGAAGGTGTCTTTCAGTCTGACAACAAACAGTCACAAAGGGGAATGGTCGATTCGCACCACATTTGATTCGCACCAAACCTCAGAAAGTCTGCAAAGTCAGGTGCTATGTCGAATGGAACACAGTCTCCTGGCATTTATTTTTAGTAACATTTGTATTGTAAATGGCCGTCATTGGGAATTTGTGTACTGTTATTTGAAACCGTTACGAGTTTCCCAGTTAATTTAAATAAATGCATTTGAGATGCAGGATAATTGGATAACTAATAGTAACGGTTGCTTGATATAAAAGTAACAGTCATAGTTGAAAATAAATTGCATATAGGCAGGTATGTGCGGTCGAATTGGTTAATAAAAACACGCAAACATTCGTTTTGTATTTCATTTTCAGATTTAAAAAAAATATGATTTATGGATGAACTGCCCGTTCAAATGGGTTGTGATAATTTTGAATATAATGGGGAAAAATTGCGACTCACAATTTTGTTAGGCAGGTTGTGAAAGGATTTTTTTTTTTTTGGTAAAATAAATCTCTGAAAGTTGGCACTTCGACATTTGATTTGTCCCAGAGACGTTTCAACCCGAGACGTTTCACCCACGAGGCATTTTGTGACTTTCGTCCTGTGTTATAATTTTCACGTTTCACTGAAAAAACAAACATTCAAACCCCACTTCATTTACGACCCAACACCCCTGTGGTGAATAACCAATATATTTGCGAAATTTTGCGTGGTCCACCAGGCGTTTGGATGGGGGTCAAATTACCACAAACAACCTCTCGGAGAGAAAATGCTAAGAAAAAAAAAACCCCGCCCGCCCGCATGCTTTTTTGGAAAAAATGGCCTGGGAAACAGACAATCAACTTTGTATGGCCTTACATGATGTATTAAAAAATGTGATCTTTGTATGAGATATAAGAAGCCTCCACCCAAACCTGCAGTGAGTTTGCCTCTATCGAATAGTTTTAATGATGTTGTTGCTCTTGATCTTCATGAAATTGCTCCAAGTTTGTGGTACTTTCACATGATAGATCTCTTCACAAGATTTAGTGCAGCAATAATAATTAGAAATAAGCGAGCTTCCACAGTTGTCAATAAATTTATTCAACACTGGATTGCTATATATGGCCCGTGTAACTCAGTACTTTCAGACAATGGACTAGAGTTTTAAAATGAGGAATTCCGAGATATGGTAGAGAATTTTAACATAACTGTTTTTAAAACTGCTGCAGAGAGTCCCTGGAGCAATGGTATTGTCGAAAGACATAATAAGTTCTTGAGTGAAATATTAACAAAAGTTAAAGAGGATAATAATATTGACTATGAAACAGACTTAGCTTGGTCAGTGAATGCTAAGAATTCTTTGGACTCTGTTAGTGGTTTCAGCCCACAACAATTAGTTTATGGTACAAATCCTAAACTGCCTTCTGTTTTACATGATAGTTTGCCAGCTCTAGAGGGAATCACGATGAGCGATTATGTTCATAAACATTTAACTGCTTTACATTCAGCAAGAAAAGCGTATATTGAAGCAGAATGTTCAGAGAGAATACGCAGAGCTCTTAGAAAGCAAGCAAGAAATTTTCATGATCGTTATCAAATGGGTGATAGAGTTTATTACAAGCGAAATGACAGTTCAAAGTGGAAAGGTCCTGCAGTAGTTATTGGGCAAGATGGGGCTGTCATTTTTCTTCGACATGGAGGCACTTACATTCGTGTACATCAGTGCAGAATAACAAAACTGGAGTATGATGATGTTCCATTACCACAAACATCAGAGCCCGAATCACAAAAAACTACAAATGTGATAGACAATAGTCAACCTAGTAATAATGTTGAAAGTGCTGATGATTTTAGTGTAAATGGTGATGTTACTGACTGTATAGAACTCGATGAGTCCACCCCAAGTGGAAACAATATACATGTATCGGATGACAATTCTGGGGATAATTCTACTGAGCAGACAGCAAGAATAATTAGAAATCTGAAGGTTGGACAATATCTCAATTTTAAAGACTTGGAGGGTTGTGATTGTACAGTAAAAGTTATTTCAAGAGCAGGAAAAGTCACGGGGGGTAATAAGTATTGGTACAATGTTGAGTATATAACCCCAATAGATAAGTCAGGACTTCAACAATCTGTAGAGTTAAGGAGACATAATGCCACTACAGCTCTATGTGACAGCTCTTCACATATAGAAGAGACAGTGTATAAAATAGACAATGATTCATTTGATGATGCTAAAGCTGAAGAGCTGTCAAAGTGGAAATATTTTGGTGTTTACGAAACTGTTCCAGATAATGGTCAGAAATGTATCTCAACAAAATGGATATGTTCTCTGAAATCAACCTCTCAAGGAACAATTAAAAAGGCCAGACTAGTGGCTAGAGGTTTGAAAACTCTGATAATGTTGACACTGATTCACCAACTTGTTCAAAAGAATCTCTTCACCTCGTCATTACTTTGATAGCCCAGCTTAAATGGAAATTATATTCGATGGATATAAAAACAGCTTTTTTACAGGGTTCCCAAATAACAAGAACTGTTTATCTTCGACCTCCTATTGAGGCATCAGCTTCCAAATTCGTATGGAAACTTAAAAAATGTGTATATGGACTAGGGGATGCTTTATTACATTGGTATAAAAAGGTCAGGGATGTAATGGTATCTTGTGGTGCAAAACCTTCATCTGTTGAGCCTGCTGTATTTATGTGGCATCAGAATGACAAAATTATTGAAATCCTGTGTTGCCATGTGGATGATTTCATTTTAGCTGGTGACCCAGATCATGAGGCAGATACACACAAAAAGTTACGAAAAGAACTACATATTGGCAGAGAGGAAAGTGAATGTTTCAAATATATTGGGCTTAATATTTACACAAAAGGTGAAGTACTTCATGTAGACCAACAAGATTACACAGACAGTCTACAACCAATTGTACATGTTATAGACAAAGAACGGTATGCATTAAAGGATAGTTCACTAACAACGAACAAATTTCATGAATACCAATCAAAAGCTGGTCAAATTAATTGGATAGCCACACAAACTAGACCTGATATCGCATTTGAATCCTCCAGGATAGCATCGAGAATGAAAGACTCAACTGTTAAAAACCTAATTGATATAAATAAAGCTATCAGACATGTAAAATCAGAGAAAGTTACTCTTAATTATCCATATCTTGGACCTATTAAGAACTTAAAACTTGCAGTATACAGTGATGCTTCCCTTGGTAATTTGACAGATGGAGGAAGCCAAGGTGGCTTTATTATCCTCATGGTTGGAGAAGACAATAAATTTTCACTAATAGACTGGAAATCTAAGTGGATCCGTCGTGTGGTAAGGAGTACTATAGCTGCAGAGACTCTTGCATTATCTGATGCAGTGGACAACACACTATTTATATCAACTCTGTTTTCTGAAATCATGTACAATAAAGCAGACCCTTCTTTGATTCCGATAGACTGCATATCTGATAATAAATCACTTGTTCAAGCAGCCTATTCTACTAATCAGGTTTCAGAAAAACGGCTCCGTGTTGAAATAAGTAGTCTAAGAGAAATGCTGCAGCAACAGCAAATAAGAAACATAAAATGGACTGAATCAGAAAATCAACTAGCGAACTGTTTAACAAAGTCTGGTGCATCATCTCTAGCTCTTTTGGGTGGGCTAGAGAGAGCCCAACTGAACTAATCAAACTACTGAAAACCAGATCATGTAAATAGTGTATATTAACTGTAAGATGAAAAAACTGCATATAGTGTAATATAGGTTATGATTGCTTTATATCATTCCTTGAGTGCAACAGGATGCTATACATTATACAGGAATCCAAAACTGTACCTTACATATATGAGAGTAACAATATCCACTAAGGTGCATTAGCATCCCCGACAGAAAATTCAGGATCGCTGCCATCTAGTAAATAAGCCATTCTAAGCTCACATCAGACAACTTCAGCCTTATTGGACAGAGAATAAAGAGTACGGCGAGTTCTGGCCTTCCATCTTTCATTCTGTAACCCGATGGGTAGTATTGTGGTCCATCGAGGAAACGGACTGTCCAGCGTGTTGATGCTATGTCGAGGTGTGACTTCAAACTAACAGAAAAATATAACAGCAATTTGACCTTGGTTATTAAAGAATATGAAAAATGTTTGTTGACACTAAGAAAGAGGGAAAGAGTGGAAATGGAGAGATAGGGGAGAGAGAGAGACAGAGAGAGAGAGAGAGACAGAGAGAGGGACAGACAGACTGACAGACGGCTTTGTTTAGTAGAAGCTGTCTGACTGGCTGAAACAGTTTCCAGAAATGTCTGTGGTTGTGTTTCCAGATAACTGGGTTATTAGAGTAGAAATGTTTAAGATGTCACTTTCTGTTTTAAACCTTTGAATCTTTCCATCGATTGTCTTGGCAAGAAGTTTCCCGTTAGAGCACCATGAGTTTGTAGGAGCTGACAATTGAGTCTAGTTAATCCTCAGTAATGCTCATTCCAATATTTTTTAGTTTTTTCCTGTTTTTAACACTTCCATTTTTGAACGTGATAAAAATTTACGAGAATAGGCCTATGTGATCTGTTTACCCTGCAGTAAACCTGTATAACTATTAGAGTCAGGTTTGGGTTCAAAAGTGGTATAAAAAATACTAACCCTTTACCTAACATGAAAGGCAGACAAAACCTGCAAACAAAATTCATGAATAACTAGTTTGTTTTCATTTTTTGTGTCAAAAACATATCTTATGACCACTCATTGGAACGAGCTCAACAAGCTTGTTCCAATAAGGGGTCATAAGCTATATTTTTTAACGAAAAATGAATGGTGATTTTTGTGAATAGCACTGGCTGGTTTGGGCTGTTACATTGGGTAAAGAGTTAACCCTTTACCCAATGCAGACGATATCAAAATGTATTATTTTAAATATCATTTTTTAAAAATTCTCAAAAAATGTCAATCAAACCCTATCATGTGACCCCCTTATTGGAACGAGCTCAACAAGCTCGTTCCAAGGAAGGGTCACATGATATGGCTTTGTTGAAAATTTGTGAAATTTGCTGCTGAATTTGTATATAATGCAGGTGGATGTGGCAGATTTGTTGGGTAAAGGGTTAAGAGAAGTCCTAATAATCCAACCTGTGGCCTCTACTGTTTCACATCATATAGGTGGGAGCTCCACTTCAGGGGTGTTTTAGTAATAATCCACTCTCCATGTATGGTAAACATGTATTATCTATTTTCTTTGAAGAATACTACGGTTTACAGGCATTTTATCACATAGAAGTCTGAAGCAAAATTGACCTGTCTCCGATGTTGTACAAGAAGTGCCTGGAAACCAATATTTGGGATAACAGTGAGCAAGAAAACTTGTATAACCTAAGCATTTGTTTCTATCCAAAGGTCATCTGCCTGAGTAGGCAGAAGACACTTAACTAGAAATAACTACCATTTTACTGGTTTCCATGCTCTTATCTATAAGGGCGAATATGCATTTCTTTATATCATTCCTTGAGTGCAACAGGATGCCATCTGCAATGCTAAAGCATTGTAGATGGCACCTTGTTGCATTCAATGGACAATATATTTGTCTCCCTGTCTGTTTGCTATTCACCTGTATGCACTCCTACATTTTCAGAGATGTCAAATTGAAATTTTGCAATAGGGGTTAATTTTCTATCAGGAGTAACATGGGCAGGGGGACTTCTACATCCAACATCACTTTAACCTTCAACCTGAGCAACACCAGGTATATTTTAGCTAGTGTTCAGTAAATTCACTCTCACTTTCCAGACTTGTGAGAATTATCATAGTTTTAACCCTCCGCACACTGATATCAAAATGAGCACTGCCGAACAAGAGTGAATTGATAATTAATAGTTGTTTTATGGGAAAAATATGCATCTTAAGCTTTTGATATTTCTACCTCAGAGTGGAGAGGGTTAAGTTTCCTTCATACTGCATCAGTATTCCAAAAGTGCCAATTTGATTACTGTACCTTTTCGCCACTCTTCGAAGTGTCAATGTACCTGGTAGCATTCTTATCTCCAAGAGCATAATCGGTCAAACCATCCATAATCCGATGGAAGAATATACAATGCTGGCTGGGAAGTTCAGCTTCTAAAATACCTTTTCTTATTTCACACTCAGTCACTGGAATACAAAAATTGGAATAAGTATTAACGACCACCTACTCTAAGATATCTAAAAAAAAAATGTAAGGCCCCGCAAAGTAGATATTCTGTTTCTCAGGCCAAGAAAAATTGAATGTGGGCGGACAGTTTAATATTTTATTTCTATCATTATTTATTTGCCATCAAAAGTTCATGTTCTTGTTTTTTTATGTTTTAGGCCTCAAAATCTACAGAATAGCATGGGTGGTGGAGTATTTCAGCCCTTGAGTGCAAGAAGGCTTTGCAATGCTAAAGCATTGCAAAGCCTTGTTGCACTCAGGGGACAAATTTATCAGTTTTATTATCTTGGGTAAAATCTCGGACATAAACCATTTAATTTTTATTTTTTTAAGTTTGCATTGGTTATAAAAAGAGAACAAGCGTGAAGACCTGGGAAACAGATTATTAACTTATTTCAGACCTAAAGCCTCATTTTAACTGGCACAGTTCTAGTTTAACAATGAGATTGAATAAAGACATTTGATGTAATTTTATTGGTTCACAGCATCTCTAATATTTAATAGTAATTCTTAAACAAATGAAAGTGTCAATGACACTGTAGCTCAACTTGACAAACTTGAACATGGTAAGTTATAAATGAAATGGCAAAACTGAAGATCATTGGTACTAATGTTATTTGGTGAAATTTCAACATAACAGCATTGTGTGTGCACAACGTCAAGAGTAATCCTTGAATTTATAATTGTAAACTGTAAGACTGGCTAAAGGAAGAATGTTGATACACAAATGCAGTAAGTTCAGAGGTTATTGCAAATGGCAACTTTTTTCACAGGAATGAATGCTAATCAATAGCTCTTATCTAAAGGTCTCACCCAGTGAGCACACCAAGTTAAAAAAACAAGAGGCCCCAAGGGGCCTTAATCGCTCACCGGGCAAAGTGATTCAAACAAAGTGGTTCAAAGAAGTATTTGGGGTCACATTCAGTTAGACATGGTTCATCAACACTACAAAGGAATGAAGTCATGAGAGACAAATTTTATGGAACTAGGGACATGGCTTGAACAAACTTGAATCTTACCCCCCAAGGATGCTGCATACCAAATATCAAAAGCATTCATCTGCTGGATCTGAAGAAGAAGATTTTTAAAGAAAATTCCCCATTTTGAACTAAGTTATCATTCGGGCTCCCACGGTGAGCCCAAATATGAACCCAGGGACTTGGCTTGAACAAACTTGAATCTCACCCCCTAAGGATGCTGCATGCCATATATCAAAACAATCTGACTGCTGAATCAGAAGAAAACTTTTAAAGAAAAATTCCTCATATTGACTAAGTTATAATTCGGGCTCCCACAGGGAGCCCAAATACGGACCCAGAGACTTGGCTTTAACAAACTTGAATCTCACCCCCCTAAGGATGCTACACACCACATATCAAAACATTCCGACTGCTGGATCTGAAGAAGAAGATTTTTAAAGAACATTCCACATTTCGAACTAAGTTACAATTCAAGCTCCCACAGTGAGCCCAAATATGGACCTACTGATATGGCTTGAACAAACTTGAATCTCCTCCCCCTCACCCCCCAAGGATGCTGCATACCAAATATCAAAATATTCCGACTGATGGATCTGAAGAAGAAGATTTTTAAAGAAAATTCTTCATTTTGAACTAAGTTATCATTCGGGCTCCCACAGTGAGCCCAAATATGGACCTAGGGACATGGTTTGAACAAACTTGAATCTCACCCCCCTAAAGATGCTGCATACCAAATATCAAAACATTCTAACTGCTGGATCTGAAGAAGAGGATTTTTAAAGAAAATTCCTCATTTTGAACTAAGTTATAATTCAGGCTACCACAGTGAGCCCAAATATGAACCCAGGGATTTGGCTTGAACAAACTTGAATCTCACTCCCCTAAGCATGCTGCATACCCAATATCAAAAGATTCTGCCTTCTGGATCTTGAGAAGAAGATTTTTAAAGACATTTGCCTGAAATGCACTAAGTTCGAATTTAGGCTCCTATACTGAGCCCAAATATGAACCCAGGGGGCCGATTTGAACAAACTTGAATCAGATCCACCCCACAATGTTGCATACAAAATATCAAAAGATTCTGCCTGCTGGATCTGGAGAAGAAGATTTTTTAAGAAATTTGCCTGAAATGCACTAAGTTCGAATTTGAGCTTTTATAGTGAGCCCAAATATGAATCCAGGGGAGCCGATTTGAACAAACTTGAATCAAATCCACCCCACAATGTTGCATACCAAATATCAAAAGATTCTGCCTGCTGGATCTGGAGAAGAAGATTTTTTAAGAAATTTTCCTGAAATGCACTAAGTTCGAATTTGGGCTTCTATAGTGAGCCCAAATATGAATCCAGGGGGCCGATTTGAACAAACTTGAATCAGACCCATACCAAGATGCTGCGTACCAAGTATCAAAAGATTCTGCCCACTGGTTCTGGAGAAGAAGATTTTTTAATAATTTTTCTATAATTCATACGGTGCTATCAGAGTTATGCCCCATACAGAGCCCCCATGCGACGTGGCCATTTCATTTGAACAAACATGAATTGCGATATAGTAATGAACATCCACATGAAGTTTTGGGAAAATCGAACCAGTGGTTTCAGAGGAGAAGTCGTTTGAAAAGTGTTCACGACGACAGACGACGGCTGGCCGGTGATAAGTTAAGCTCCCTTCGGTGAGCTAAAAATCCTGATAAATGTGGCCTGTAGGCCATGTCAAAGAGGAATGTTGATGCACAAATGCAATAAATTCAAAGACTGTTGCGAACAGCAAGAGTTTTTGATGGAAATGAAAAGAAAATTGATAGCTCCTTTGTCATCCTGCATAAGCATACAAAGTTTCAAAACAACCTGATAATGAATGCACCCTCTGAGGCATGCCAAAGGAAGATGTTAATGCACAAATGCACTAAGTTTGAATGTCATTGCTTGTGGCAATGTTTTTTTCTCTGAGGCATGCCAAAGGAAGATGTTAATGCACAAATGCACTAAGTTTGAATGTCATTGCTTGTGGCAATGTTTTTTTCTCTTTTTTATGGAAATTCATTAATATACCCTGCAGAGAGTGCAAAAGGGATAAGTTGCTACACAAATGCAGTAAGTTCAAAGGCTGGTGAAAACGACAATAATTTTTTAAAGGAAATGAAAATAAATGCAACCTGTGAGGTGTGCCAAAGGAAATTGTGGATGTACGTACATACGTATGCCGATGGATGAGAAGTGATTGCAATAACTCATTTTGACTTTGTCAAGTTGAGCTAATAAATGTGCCCTGTAGGGTGTGCCAAAGGGAAATATTGAGGTCTGACTAAACTAAGTTCTAAGAACGTTGGCAGCGGCAACATTTTTCGACGGAAATTGAAGAAAATCGATAGCTCTCATCTAGAGGTCTCCCCAAACAAGCATACCAGGCTTCAAAACAATCCGATCATAAATGTGCCCTGTAGGGTGTGCCAAAGGGAAATATTGAGGTCTGACTAAACTAAGTTCTAAGAACGTTGGCAGTGGCAACATTTTTTGACAGAAATGGACGAAAATCAAAAGCTCCCATCTAGAGGTCACCTCAAACAAGCATGCCAGGTTTCAAAGCAATCTGATCATAAATGTGCCCTGTAGGGTGTGCCAAAGGGAAATACTGAGGTCTTGTGACTAAACTAAGTTCTAAGAACGTTGGCAGTGGCAACATTTTTTGACGGAAATGGAAAAAAATCGACTGCTCCCATCTAGAGATCACCCCAAACAAGCATACCAGGTTTCAAAGCAATCTGATCACAAATGTGCCCTGTAGGGTGTGCCAAAGGGAAATATTGTGGTCTGACTAAACAAAGTTATAAAGAACGTTGGCCATGGCAACATTTTTTGACAGAAATTGAAGAAAATCGATAGCTCCCATCTAGAGGTCACCCTAAACAGGCATACCAGGTTTCAAAGCAATCTGATCATAAATGTGCCCTGTAGGGTGTGCCAAAGGGAAATATTGTGGTCTGACTAAACTAAGTTCTAAGAATGTTGGCCCCGGCAACATTTTTTGACGGAAATTGAAGAAAATCGATAGCTCCCATCTAGAGATCACCCCAAATAAGCATGCCAGGTTTCAAAGCAATCCGACCATAAATGTGCCCTGTAGGGTGTGCCAAAGGGAAATATTGAGGTCTTCTGACTGAACTAAGTTCTAAGAA
Source organism: Pictodentalium vernedei (assembly GCA_031216915.1). NCBI lineage: Eukaryota > Metazoa > Mollusca > Scaphopoda > Dentaliida > Dentaliidae > Pictodentalium > Pictodentalium vernedei. Next base: position 464,045,655 of record CM062297.1, read on the forward strand.
CGTTGGCCATGGCAACATTTTTTGTTGGAAATTAAAGAAAATCGATAGCTCCCATCTAGAGGTCACCCCAAATAAGCATGCCAGGTTTCAAAGCCATCCAACCATAAATGTGCCCTGTAAGGTGTGCCAAAGGGAAATATTGAGGTCTTCTGACTGAACAAAGTTCAAAGAACGTTGGCCGTGCCAACATTTTTTTACAGAAATTGAAGAAAATGGATAGCTCCCATCTAGAGGTCTCCCCAAACAAGCATATCAGATTTCAAAGCAATATGATCATAAATGTGCCCTGTAGGGTGTGCCAAAGGGAAATATTGTGGTCTGACTAAACTAAATTCTAAGAACATTGGCAATGGCAACATTTTTTGTCGGAAATTGAAGAAAATCGAGAGCTCCCATCTAGAGGTCACCCTAAAGAAGCATACCAGGTTTCAAAACAATCCAATCATAAATGTGCCCTGCAGGGTGTGCCAAAGGGAAATATTGTGGTCTTACTAAACTAAGTTCTAAGAACGTTGGCCGCGGCAATACTTTTCGACGGAAATTGACGAAAATCGATAGCTCCCATCTAGAAGTCACCCCAAACAAGCATGGCAGGTTTCAAAGCAATCCGATCATGAATGTGCTCTGTAGAGTGTGCCAAAGAGAAATATTGAGGTCTGACTAAATTAAGTTCTAAGAACGTTGGCCGAGGCAACATTTTTCGACAGAAATTGAAAAAAATTGATAGCTCCCATCTAGAGGTCACCCTAAACAAGCATACCAGGTTTCAAAGCAATCCAATCATAAATGTGCCCTGTAGGGTGTGCCAAAGGAAAATATTGTGGTTTGACTAAACTAAGTTCTAAGAACGTTGGCCGCAGCAACATTTTTTGACAGAAATTGAAGAAAATCGATAGCTCCCATCTAGAGATCACCCCAAATAAGCATGCCAGGTTTCAAAGCAATCCGACCATAAATGTGCCCTGTAGGGTGTGCCAAAGGGAAATATTGAGGTGTTCTGACTGAACTAAGTTCTAAGAACGTTGGCCATGGCAACATTTTTTGTTGGAAATTGAAGAAAATCGATAGCTCCCATCTAGAGGTCACCCTAAACAGGCATACCAGGTTTCAAAGCAATCCAATCATAAATGTGCCCTGTAGGGTGTGCCAAAGAAAAATACTGTGGTCTGACTAAACTAAGTTCTAAGAACGTTGGCCCCGGAAACATTTTTTGATGGAAATTGAAGAAAATCGATAGCTCCCATCTAGAGGTCACCCCAAATAAGCATGCCAGGTTTCAAAGCCATCCGACCATAAATGTGCCCTGTAAGGTGTGCAAAAGGGAAATATTGAGGTCTTCTGACTGAACTAAGTTCTAAGAACGTTGGCCGTGCCAACATTTTTTGACGGAAATTGAAGAAAATGGATAGCTCCCATCTAGAGGTCTCCCCAAACAAGCATATCAGATTTCAAAGCAATATGATCATAAATGTGCCCTGTAGTGTGTGCCAAAGGGAAATATTGTGGCCTGACTAAACTAAATTCTAAGAACGTTGGCCGTGGCAACATTTTTTGTCGGAAAATGAAGAAAATCGAGAGCATCCAATCATCCAATCATAAATGTGCCCTGTAGGGTGTGCCAAAGGGAAATATTGTGGTCTGACTAAACTAAGTTCTAAGAACGTTGGCCGCGGCAATACTTTTCGACGGAAATTGACGAAAGTTAAAAAATTTATAGTAATTTATATATTTTTTATACTTACCAATGACCCAGACTTAGCTGGTGCTAACTCTAACAAAACCAGGGCCAAACACAAATTTTGCCCCCCAATCCCCAAAATTTGCATCCAAAACAAAAAGAAATCATGTCCTAAAGGACCTCCATACTACGCCTCTACTGCGCATGCGCAGTGACGCAGACGTCCCGAAATTGGCGCCAATTATCATTCTTACTGGCAGTGCCTGGTCAGCGCTATGTACTCAGCGGGGAGTCAAGAGTTCCCAACTCCAGGGAGGGCCATCCCCGTCTGGGTCATTGGTAAGTATAAAAAATATATAAATTACTATAAATTTTTTAACATTTTTATACTGTACCAATGACCCAGACTTAGCTGAATAGTAAACAGGCTGGAGGGCCTAGGACATAGAGGAAAATCCAATAAGCTCAACTATATAGAAAAGAGGTAACCCCTTAAGGAGAAAAGGAGTATTAGGCTTTACATGTATCTTTCTTATTTAATATTAAATTAGAAAGATACACTACCCTTAATAATTGAGCACAATAACATTCATGTTCTCTATTAACATCCAGTATAACCCTTATACTAATTATTTTTAAAGCAAGCCAATAAATAAAGTAGTCCAGAGAATTGAGACTCTTTATAGTCATTTAAAAGTGTCCGAGTATTGTATATTGAAGCCCGTTTGACACTTGACATATACAAATGCTTCACACCGAGCTACACTTTAAAAATAAGACATGAATGAATTTAAACATTAATATTACACTTTAAAACCATCCCGGAAGCGACTCAGAAATACTGACTTGGAGGAGGCATTCCCTTGCTTTTCACTATAAAGCAGGTGACCTAAGGGAACACCCGCCGCCCCCCCCCCCCCCCCCCCCCTTCCCCTTGCCCTGGGTCAAATAGCCCAGAGCGAAGAGGGCAGCCGGACAGAGTCACTGCCGGAACAGAAAGCCTGCATAACTATAGTTGCAACTGTTTAGTGGACGACATTCTGAGCAACAGATAACGGACCTAAACAATGCAGGTCTCCAGAAATGGACTCAATATTTCTGAGATAAAAATTCGTAAATGTGGATGGCTGAGACCAATAAGCAGCCTTCATTATATCTGTAATAGCAACACTATTAGCATAAGCCCAGGAAGTAGAAAGAGCTCTTACTTGATGAGCAGAAATCTTAAGCACAGACTGCTGAGAAGAAGATAAATCTTCATAAGCAGTACGGATAGTTAACTGAATCCATCTAGCAATAGAATGGACTGAAATGTCCTTTCTATTAGGCATCAAAGACAGAAAGAAACGTTTCCGTCCCTTTCTGATAAACTGAGATCTCTGTTTATAGATACGTAGTGCTCTAACAGGACAGAGTAAAGGCCTACGCCCGTCTGAAGACGGAAGAGCCTTAATAACAATAGGTTCCGGATATTTATTAGGAGCCTGATTCTTAGCTAAAAAACCCACATTAGTAGTGAAGGTGATAGTGTTCCCAACACTACGATAATGAGAATCATCCACCGATAGTGCATGAAGCTCACTGACTCTTCTAGCAGAAGAGAAAGCTAAGAGAAAAGCTGTCTTATAAGATAAGAATTTGAAATCTACTGTCCCAAGAGGTTCAAATGGCTTTTCCTTCAATTTAAGGAGAACCCAAGCTAAATTCCACTTAGGAATTAATCTAAGAGTTCTGGGTCTATTTATTGAAAAGTTTCTAACCAACTTCGATAAAGAGACATTAGATCCAATTTGTAAACTATCATGATGTGCATAGGTATCAGATAACATAGATCTCTAACCCTTTATAGTAACAGGCTGCAGTTTGATTTCGTCAAACAAGTATACTAGAAAGTTTGCAATGTCTGGTATAGAGGGATCGAATATATCTACAGAATGATCCCTACACCAACGATGAAAAACCTTCCACTTAGCCGCATAGTTTAGCGAAGAGGAGGTCCTCCTACAGTTAGAAATTGCGTCCACTGCTCGTCCTGTAAAGTGCTTGCCATGCAAGAAGGACCGCACAACGGAAAAACGTGAAGGTTGAGACCTTGCGGGTTGTGATGGAGTTGGTGCGATTTCCCCTGCGAAAGAAGATCCTCCCGTGGAGGAAGCTTCCGCGGTAGGTCCCACAACAGACACCTGAGTAGATTTATCCACGGTCTCTGTGGCGACAGAGATGCTACTAACAGAATCTTGCATTGAGATTGCTTTATCGTTAGCAATACTTGTTGAATTAACGGCGCTGGAGGATACGCATATCCTATCATTCCGTCCCAAGGGATCGACAGAGCGTCTACTGCAAATGCTCTTGGATCCGGACACGGAGACACATACGTCTGTAACTGATTGTTGAGATGTGTCGCAAATAAGTCTATCATTGGCCGTTCCCATTGGTAGCAAATCTGATTGAATACTTGTTTGTTGAGAGTCCACTCCGACGGCAACAAGCGACCCTTTCGTGAAAGGGAGTCTGCTAGCACATTCAGACGACCCGGTATGTGACGGACCGAAAGAAGAACGTGATGTTCTAACGCAAACAGAAGGATTCTTTCCGTTAGATTGAACAACGGAACTGAATGAGTGCCTCCCTGATTCCGTATATACGCCACTACTGTCGTATTGTCGGATAGGATTTGGACATGAGCATCGTGAATAATGTCCATCCAGTGACGTAACGCAAGCCAAATTGACATCATTTCCTTGATGTTTATGTGCTTGCACAGGAATTGCGGATCCCAAAGACCCTGGCATCTCGAATCCGTTGGGATTAATGATGCACCCCAACCTGTTTGACTGGCATCCATCATAACAGTAAAACTCGGATCCGGCAACTGCAGCAGAACTCCTTGAGTTAACCACTGAATGTTTGCCCAAGTCTGAATCTCTTGTTTCACTTGATCTGACAAGAGAACGTCTACATCGAGCGAATGTATTTTCACACTCCAATTCTGAGTCAGGAAAATTTGAAGAGGACGTGTGCGTAACCGCCCCATCGGAATGAGATCCGCGGCGGCTCCGCACAGACCTATCAGTCTCATAAATTCTCTCGCCGTGACTTTGTCTGCGTGCAGACAATAGCGAGCGTAACAACTGACTAATTTCGCTCTGGTTAACGGCAGACGAACGAGATTGTTGTGCGTCTCGAAGCTCATTCCCAGATGAGTGAATGACTTGGACGGCACCAGATCCGACTTCTCCTCGTTTACTATAAAACCGAGACGTCGGAGCAATAGAAGAAGATTCTGAACATCGTTCTGAAGCGTTAACTCGTTGCCGTACCTCTGATGAATGTCGTCCAGGTAGGCCGACGTTACCGCAGACGAATGAGCTCGGAAGTAGATCATTACCGAGTTCATTACCCGAGTGAAAGCCCAGGGTGCTAGATTCAATCCGAAGCACATCGCCCGGAATTGATACACCACTCCTAGGACTGCGAAGCGTAGATACTTTCGGAATGTCGGATGTACCATTACGTGAAAGTACGCATCTTTGAGATCTATGCTCGTTGCATAATCGTTCACCCGAATACTCGCTCTGACCGATCGAATCGTCTCCATATAAAACTTCGGAGCGACGATCAGCTTGTTTATCCAGCTCAAATCTATGACTGGACGGAACGAGCCATCTGGTTTCGGAACCAGAAACAGATGGCTGTAGAATCCCGGAGATTCCTGGTTTTCTACGACCTCTACCGTCTTCTTCATTAAAAGAGACTGCACCTCTGATAACAGAGCGTCTCTTTTCTGAGGATTTGACGGAAGATGAGTCCACTTTGGACTTCGAGTTAATGGAGGCTTTCGTTTGAAGGATATCTTTAGACCTTCCGAAGTCACTCCTCTCACCCAAGGGTCGTCCGTAATCGACGCCCATTCTTGTGAAAAGCTCGACAACCTTCCGCCAACCGGAACGCGATAGAGGTTTAAGCCATCACCTCCTGGACCTGCGAGGCCTGCGGTAGGAGAAACCACGTCTTCCACGACCCGCACCTCGCCTCGTCGACCTCGGGGCGTCCGACCGATTGTCCCGGCCTGAAGGACGTCCCGAACGAGAGTCGCTATCCTGACGGTCTCTCGAATAAGACCAAGAGGATGCACCGGAACCTCTATAGGAACCTCTCTTGGGCGCATTAGACCCAGAAGTGCCTTATTCGTGTCTGCTGTATCCGACTTCTTAGGAGCAGATCTGAACAACAGAGAATCATTAGCTTTCTTTTTAATTTTATCATAAATAGCGGAAAGCTTGCCGTCAAAGAGAAGTTCTCCTGAGACCGAAGCGACTCTAAGAGAGTTCTTCACCTTAGAATCCACTAGGGTGGATGTAGCTAGGGCTGCGTCACGTCTAACCAACTCCAGATTTGCCACTGAAAGGGCGGAGTTACACGTGGAATAAGCTACTGCCCTTGAAAGAAGTCTTAAAAAGGATTGTATATCCTGAAACTCTTTCCCCTGAAGGCGCAGTGATAACGCCTTAGTAAGGTGATCTGCGTAAGATAAGGCATCTAAATTGGCTCTGTTAGACGCAATAGCTGTTTCCAACACCGCGGTTGGAATAGAAGCTGACGACGGTAATGATAGCTCTAAGTCTTCCGCCTCGTCGTCCATACGCAGAGGAACTCTCGGTATACCCTGTCCTGCCGTATCGAATTTATTCCTTGCATTAATGAAAGGCAGGTTGAGAGTATTAGCGGACAAGAAACCTGCTTTCCCCGTCCTGGAAGCAAGTTTAAATATAGCGTCGTTCAATAATTCAAATGTTCTTGCAACATTATTGGACTGCGACGGAAACTCGGGAGCGATGTCCCTGAACCGCTCAAAAAATTCAGAGTCCAATGACGCTATAATTCTCTTGTCCGGAAGCGCAGCAGTCTGGCCCGACGGAACAACTTGAGGGAGAAAGTGCCGGATGAAGTCCACGGCAGCTTTATGTTGTTCCGAAAGGGATAGCTCCAAGTCATCCGTATCCCTTTCACCATCCGGTCGGACCTCATGATGTTCCCGGTCGTCCGCCCCCGATGCTTCGGCGGAGCGTACCGACCCAGCGCCGTCGGATAATTCTCGATCCGACACCGTTTCTGTCGGCTGCTGGGATGCTGCGATAAGCTGTGCTATCTGCACAAGAATGTCCGGCATCGAGACCTGCGGAGGCGCAGTCTTTCGCTGCTTCGCCGAGGGCAGCTCCGCATCAGATGGCTCCCGCATACTTTTCCTATGCGAACGTCCAGAGTCCATCGGTCTCGAATCCCTGGCTGCCGGATGGTGTGACCTTGTCGCCGAAGAATCCTTCATCGGCGAAGCTGGTAATATATCGGCGGTCACGCAGCCAAGGTGCGGTCGTGTGCGCTGACGAGAAGAGGAAGCCTTAACAGTCTCTGCGGACTGCTTATACAACGGAGCGTCCCGAGCGACGGACGTATGCTCCGCTAAAGACACATTTTGTACCACAACATCTGGCCCCAGATGTTGTTGTACGAGAGAGGGGCCTCTCTCGCTCGCGGCCTGGCTGGACCTGGACGAGCTAGGAACCGGACTCAAAGGCTTCCTCCGTTCTCGCATACTATCCGCCGTCACTGGGTGTGCATCTATTATGTTTATAGTGCTCGCATCACCCAAAATTTCCTCTTGGACCGCATCGGACGAACCCGGCTGCCGAACCATTCGGTGAATGGACGCTACACCGGGCGAGCTAGCGGACGACATTTGTCTAATCTCCATGAGCACTTTTGCCGCTAGCTCTGAATTCATTTGTGACGACGGACGCACACTTGAAGAAGATAACATGGAAACATCACCCTGTTCTGGTTCCTCTGAAATAGAAACTGAGAGAGTAGAGTGACCTTGCGGAGAAAGAGCCGGAATCGCTCTTTCTCCAGAAACAACATATCGTGACACACGTTTCCAATGTTTCTCATCCCAATGTTCACATATAGGACAGGGATTAATGCGAGAACACTGACTACAATTAATACAATGATCATGAAAGTCAGAGGAAGATTTCTTCCTATTACTATTTGAACAACGTCCCTTCATTGTGAAAGAACAACAATAAGTCCTAGTTACTCGCAAAAACCCCTGACACAAAGATACATAATAACATGATCCATTAATAAATGAAAAAACAATTGCAAAACAAAATAATTTTGAAAAAATATTTTTTCAGCGAAGCCCAAGTGGCTGAAAAGTAACGTTGAGCCCCGATGGATCCGATGGCAAAGTGTGGTCAAAAATTTTAAATTTATATTAAATAATTAATGAGACACTTTCGGATAATATAAATGTATCTTATAGTGAGATAAACTACAGCAAAGGCAAACAGCCCCCCTCAAAAAAGGCTGTTGCCAATGAAAACAAACAGTGTAAAAACACCAGAAAACATGACTCCAGGCACTGAAAAAACTGGCCCGGAATCAGTCATCAATTACACTCTATCTGATGCAAAACAGAGACTCCCAGGGGAGAATCTGTAGAACATCAGATGGAAGATGCAGAACACAAACGTTATACACCCATGGGTGAAAACGTAACTATGGGGAAAATAACAGAAAACATTCTGTAACCAAGCAACTCTCCCAGGAAATTTTAGAAATGAAATTTCTCAAAAATATGCCAAAAGCATGGGAGAATTGCAAGGGGGGACTTTAGAAGGCTAGGGGAGAGGAAACACTGAATAAGCAGTGCAACAATTAGCAAGAATGACATCAAGAGGCCCATGCCTCGAAAATAGGCAACTTAACATAATTTCAGCAAAAAATTTTAAGTACAGCCCTGATTATTTTTTGTCACTTCTTTCTCCTCTCCTCCTTCTATCCTCCTTAGAATCACATTTTCTCCAAAAATTACGTGTCTGGCATCCTTTAAACTGAGATTTACAAGCACAAAGATCAGTGAGATGTTGACTGATGAAGGGCCAAACAGAGAATGATAATTGGCGCCAATTTCGGGACGTCTGTGTCACTGCGCATGCGCAGTAGAGGCGTAGTATGGAGGTCCTTTAGGACATGATTTCTTTTTGTTTTGGATGCAAATTTTGGGGATTGGGGGGCAAAATTTGTGTTTGGCCCTGGTTTTGTTAGAGTTAGCACCAGCTAAGTCTGGGTCATTGGTACAGTATAAAAATATCGATAGCTCCCATCTAGAAGTCACCCCAAACAAGCATGGCAGGTTTCAAAGCAATCTGATCATGAATGTGCTCTGTAGAGTGTGCCAAAGGGAAATATTGAGGTCTTCTGACGAAACTAAGTTCTAAGAATGTTGGCTGCGGCAACATTTTTTGACGAAAATTGAAGAAAATCAATAGCTCCCATCTAGAGGTCTCCACAAACAAGCATACCAAGTTTCAAAGCAATCTGATCATAAATGTACCCTGTAGGGTGTGCCAAAGGGAAATATTGAGGTCTGACTAAATTAAGTTCTAAGAATGTTGGCCAAGGAAACATTTTTCGACAGAAATTGAAAAAAATCAATAGCTCCCATCTAGAGGTCACCCTAAACAAGCATACCAGGTTTCAAAGCAATCCAATCATAAATGTGCCCTGTAGGGTGTGCCAAAGGAAAATATTGTGGTTTGACTAAACTAAGTTCTAAGAACGTTGGGCGCAGCAACATTTTTTGACAGAAATTGAAGAAAATCGATAGCTCCCATCTAGAGGTCACCCCAAACAAGCATACCAAGTTTCAAAGTGATCTGATCGTAAATGCGGCCTGTGAGGTGTGCCAAAGAAAATTGTGGACGTACGTACTAACGTACTAACTGATGGCAATAGCTCAGCTTAACTTTGTCAAGTTGAGCTAAAAATGAAAGTGTCAATGACACTATAGCTTAACTTGTCTGTGTGTTGTGTTTGATGAAAAGGATAATGTTCAATCTTTATGAAAGGATTATGAAATAAGACAAGAATTGTGATAATTGGGAATATGCTAATTTCTGTTCCCTGTATGCTATATTTTTAATAAAAGTTAAAAAATTTATAGTAATTTATTAATTAATTTTTTATACTTACCAATGACCCAGAATTAGCTGGTGCTAACTCTTAAATATTTAGGGCCAAACACAAATTTTACCCCCCAATCCCCCAAATTTGCATCAAAAACTGAAACTTACATGTCCTATATGGTCCTCTGTACTTTTACTCTATTTCGCATGCGCAGTGTCAAGGAGGTCTCGCAATTGGCGCAATTATCATTCTTACAACCAGTGCCAGGGGCGCGGTGGCTCAGTTGGTAGAGGTGCAGGCTGCAAGCCGAGAGGTCCTCGGTTCGAATCCCACCTGCGGCAACCGCGTTGTGTCCTTGGGCAAGACACTTCACCCCGATTGCCTACATGGGGGCACGATGACGCTGTGTACTGAGGCGTACTGCACGTCTATGGTGCGCATGTCTTCAACCAATCTAACCCTGCCTGTGCTGCGGTGCAGAGTTCAGAGTTACGATGTTGGAGAGCTGACAGCTGCTCGTCGTTGCTCAGTGGTTCTCTCCGGGTACTCCGGATTCCTCCACCTGTAAAACTGTCACGGTCACGATTAGCCATTGTGCATAAGTATGTGACCTTAAACACCAATAAATAATAATAATAATAATACAACCAGTGCCTGGTAAGCGTTATGTACTCAGCGGGGAGGTATGAGTTCCCAACTCATGGGAGGGCCATCCCCGTCTGGGTCATTGGGAAGTATAAAAAATATATAAGTTATTATAAATTTTTTAACATTTTTATACTGTACCAATGACCCAGACTTAGCTGAACAGTAAAAAGGTTGGAGGGCCTAGGACATAAAGGAAAATCGAACAGGCTCAACTGCATGTAACAGAATTATCCCCTTGAGGAGAAAAGGAGAAATAGGCTTTACATGTATCTTTCTTATTTGCATCAAAAAGAAAGACACAATCCATTCTGTAATTGAGCACAATAACATCAATGATCTCTATTAACATCCAGTATAACTCGTTATGCTAATTATTTTTAAAGGAAAGCTAATAAATAAAGGAAGTCCAGAGAAATGAGACTCTTTATACTCATTAAAAGTGTCCGAGGATTGTATATTAACACCCGTGTGAAACGTGACATATACCAATGTTTCACACCGAGCTACACTTTAAAAATATAAAATGGATGAGTTGACATTAGCTTAACACTTTAAAACCATCCCAACACCGACTTAGAATTACTGACTCCAAAGGAGGTATTCCCTTGCTTTACACTATAAAGCAGGTGACCTAAGAGAACACCCTCCCCTCCCCCTTCCCCTTGCCCTGGGTCAAATATCCCAGAGCGAAGAGGGCAGCAGGTCACTGCTGGAACAGAAAGCCTGCATAACTATAGTTGCAACTGTTTAGTGGACGACATTCTGAGCAACAGATAACGGACATAAACAATGCAGATCTCCAGAAATGGACCCAATATTTCCAAGATAAAGATTTGTGAAAGTGGAAGGCTGAGACCAATATGTAGCCTTCATTAGATCTGTAATGCAACACTAGAGCGTAAGCCCAAGATGTAGATAGAGCTCTTACTTCATGAGCTGAAATCTTAAGCACAGACTGCTGAGCTGAAGATAATTTATCATAAACAGTACGGATAGTTAACTGAATCCATCTAGCAATAGAATGGACCGAAATATGGAGGAAGCCTCCCCGGCATGTCCCACAACAGACACCTGAGTAGATTAATCCACGGTCTCTGTGGAGACAGAGATGCTACCAACAGAATTTTGCATTGAGATTGTTATATCTTGAGCAATATCTTCTGAATCAACAGTGCTGGAGGATATGCATAACCTATCATTCCGTCTCACAAGATCGATAGAGCGTCTACTGCAAACGCTCGAGGATCCAGACATGGTGACACATACGTCTGCAACTGATTGTTGAGATGCGTCGCAAATAAGTCTATCATTGGCCGCTCCCATTGGTAGCAAATCTGATTGAATACTCTTTTGTTGGGAGTCCATTCTGATGGCAACAAGCGACCCCTCCGTGAAAGGGAATCCGCTAATACATTCAGACGACCCAGAATATGACGGACCGATAGGAGAACTTGATGTTCTAGTACAAACAGAAGGATTCATTCCGTTAACTTGAATAACAGAATGGAATGAGTGCCTCCCTGGTTCTGAATATACGCTATTACCGTCGTATTGTCGGACAGAATTTGCACGTGTGCATTCTGAATAACGTTCATCCAATGACGTAGCGCAAGTCAAATTGACATCATTTCTTTGATGTTTATGTGCTTGATTAGGAACTGCGGATCCCAAAGACCCAGGCACTTCAAATCCGTTGGGCTCAATGTTGCACCCCAACCTGTTTGACTGGCATCCGTCATAATTGTAAAACTCGGATCCGGCAATTGCAGTGGAACTCCCTGAGTTAACCACTGAATATCTGCCCAAGTCTGAATCTCTTGTTTCACTTGATTTGACAAGAGGATGTCCGTATCAAGCGAATGATTCTTCACCCTCCGAGTCAGAAAGATTTGAAGAGGACGAGTGCGTAGCCACCCCATCGGAATAAAATCTGCGGCAGCTCCGCACAAACCTATCAGTTTCATGAATTCTCTTGCTGTAACTTTGTCTGAGTGAAGACAATAGCGAGCGAAACAACTGATTAAATTCACTCTGGTTAACGGCAGATGAACAAGATTGTTGTGCATCTCGAAGCTCATCCCCAGGTGTGTGAATGACTTGGATGGCACGAGATCCGACTTCTCCTCGTTTACTATGAAACCGAGACGTCGGAGCAATAGAAGCAGATTCTGCACATCGTTCTGAAGCATTAACTCGTTGCTGTACCTCTGAAGAATGTCGTCCAGGTAGGCCGACGTTACCGCAGACGAATGAGCTTGGAAATGAGTCATTACCGAGTTCATTAATCGAGTGAAAGCCCAGGGTGCTAGATTCAGACCGAAGCACATTGCTCGGAACTGAAACACGACTCCTAGGATGGCGAAGCGAAGATACTTTCTGAACACCGGACGTACCATGACGTGAAAGTATGCATCCTTGAGATCTATGCTCGTTGCATAGTCGTTCACCTGAATGCTTGCTCTGACCGATCGGATGGTCTCCATATAGAATTTTAGAGCCACGATCAGCTTGTTTATCCAGCTCAGATCTATGACTGGAAGGAACGAGCTGTCTGGTTTTGGAACCAGAAAAAGATGGCTGTAGAAACCTGGAGATTCCTGGTTTTCTACGACATCTATCGCGTTCTTCTCCAGAAGAGACTGGACCTCTGATAGAAGCGAGCCTCTTTCTGTGGAATTGACGGAAGCTGAGTCCATCTTGGACTTCGAGTTAACGGAGGTTTTCCTTTGAAGGACAGTTTTCGTCCTTCCGAAATCACTCCTCGAACCCAAGGGTCGTCCGTAACCGACTCCCAATTGGTTGAGAAACTCGACAGTCTTCCGTGCACTGGAACACGATAGAGGTTTATACCATCACCTCCTGGACCTGCGAGGCTTCAAAAGGAGAAACCACGTCCTCCACAGCCCGCACCTTGCCCCGTCGACCTTGGGGCATCTGACCGGTTGTCTCAGCCAGTATTACGGCCCTTACCTGAGTCGCTACCCTGACAGTCTCTACAGTAAGACCTAGAGGATGCATAGGAACCTCTATAGGAACTTCCCTTGGACATATTCACCCCAGAAGTGCCTGTCCTCCTCTTCTCCGCTGAATTCGACTTATAGAAGCGGATTTGAAAAGCAGAGAGTCTGAAGCTTTCTTAGTTATCTGATCATAGATTGCGGAAAGCTTGCTGTCGAAGAGGAGCTCTCCGGAAACCAGAGCGACTCTGAGAGAGTTTTTCACCTTACTATCCACACGCGTGGCTGTAGCCAGGGCCGCATCACGTATAACCAACTCCAGATTTGCCACTGAAAGGGCGGAGTTAAACGTGGAGAATGCTATGGCCCTTGAAAGAACTCTTAAGGAGGTTTGTACAACCTGGAATTCTTTTCCTTTGAGACGTAATGATAACGCTCTGGTAAGGTGACCTGCGTACGATAATGCGTCTAAACTAGCCCTGTTAGACGATATTGCCGTTTCCAACGTCATGGTTGGAATAGACATAGACAACGGTATAGACAATTCAAGGTCTTCCGCCTGGTCGTCTAGATGCAGAAGAACTCTCGGAATGCACTGTCCTGCTGTTTCGAATTATTCCTTGAATTGATGAAAGGCAGATGTAAAGCATTTGCCGATAAGAAACCGGACCTGCCCATTTTGGTAGCAAGTTTATATATATAGCATCATTCAATAGTTCAAATGTCCATGAGACATTTCTGGACTGTGTCAGAAACTCAGGGATGATGTCCCTAAACTGATTAAAGAATTCTGTGTCCAGTGGCGCTATCAGTCTCTTATTCGGCAACGCAGCATTTTGGTCTGGAGGAACAACGTCAGAAAGCTAAAGCCGGCTGAACTCTATGGCAATTTTTGTTGTTCCGAAAGGGAAAATTCCAACTACTCCGTATCCCTTTCGCCATCCTGTCGGACCACTTGTAAATCTTGGTCGTCCGTGCCTGCACTTGCAGCGGAACGTACCGACCCAGCTTCTTTGGATTACTCCTGATCCGACAGAGTTTCTGTTGGTTGCTGGCATGCTGTGATAATTTGTGCCATCTGCAATAGCACATCCATAACAGAGGCCTGTGGAGCTGCGGTCTTACAACATTTAGCCGCTGGAAGCTCCTAGGATGTTGACTACTGCATACTTCTTTATGTGAACAACCGGAGTATGAAGGCCTCATGTCCTTGGCTAATGGATGGCATGACCTGGACGCCGTGAATTCCTGGTCGGCGAGGTTGGCTGGATATCACTGATCACGTAGACAAGGTGTGGTCGTGTGTGCTGCCGTGAGGATGAGGAAGCCAATAGAGCAGTCTCTCCGGACTGTCTATATAATGGAGCGTCCCGAGTGGTGGACGTATGCTCCGACTGAAGAACGTTCTGTACCACAACATCTGGGCCCAGATGTTGTTGTACGGAAGAGGGACCTCTCTTGCTCGCAGCCCATGCTGAGCTGGACGAGCTAGGAACCAGACTAATAGGCTTCCTCCGTACCATCCTCGTATCCGCCGTCACTGGGTGTGCACGTTGTATTTTATAGTGCTTGCATCCAATAGAACAGCCGCGGCGGACTGTCTATGCGACGGAGCGTCCCGAGCAGGAAGAGTGGACGTATGCTCCAACTAACAAACGAACATACAACAACATTGCAGCGCAGATGTTGTTGTAAGAGAGAAGGGGCCTCTCTCGCTCGCGGTCTGGATAGACCTGGACGAGCTAGCTACCGGACTGACAGGCTCCCTCCGTACTATCCTCGGATCCGTCATTGCTGGGTGTGCACGTTCCCTGTTTATAGTGCTCCCATCACCCAAACTGCTTCTCTGGACCGCAACGGACGAACCCGGCTGCCGAGCCATTCGATGAATGGTCGCTACACCAGGCGGACTAGCGGACGATTAATGCCTTCGATCCTACTAGGGACCTCTTCAGCAATTGTTGTAATACCATGAGCACTTAGCCGCTAGCCCTAATACTGCAACGATGGAGACACATTTGTTGAAGACATCACGGAAACAACACCCTGTTCTTGTTCTGATAAAGAGACTGATAAACTAGAGTGACCTTGCAGAGAGAGGACTGGAATGGACCCCTCACAGCTAACAAAATACCGTGATACACGTCTCCAACATTGTCATTCCAATTTGCACACACTGAGCAAGAATTAGTGCGAGTACATTGACTACAAGAAACACAATGAACATGAGAATAAGATTTCCTCGCCTTACAATTGAACAATATTTTTTCATCTTAAAAAAAAAATATAAACAGTCAGAATACTCGCACTAACCCTTGAAACAAAGATACATAATATAATATAATATAATCCATTATAACATTTCGAAAAAATAATTCAAAAGGAAAAAAAAATTTTGAAAAATTTTCAGAAGAGCCCAAGTTCCCAATGGGAACAATGAGCCCAAATGGATCCCAAAAAAGCCTAAGTGTGGACAAAATTTTTAAAACATTTTTAAAAATTAATGTAACACTTACGGACAATATTAATGTATCTGGCTATGAGCAGAACTAAAAGAAGACAAGTAATCACCATCAGAAGTAACCGTTGTCAACAAAAGCAAAAGTGAACAGAAACCGGAAACATGACTCCAGGCACTGAAACCATGGCCCAAAGTCAGTAACCAACTTAAACACTATCCGATGTAAAACAGAGGCTTCCAGAGAAGAAACTGCAATACATCAGATGGTAGATGCAGAAAACAATGCCTAAACACCCAAGGGTGAGGACGTAAATATGGGGAAAAAACAGAATAATCATTCTGTTACCAAGCCAAAACTCCCAAGAAATTTCAGTAAGAAAAAATTCCAAAATTATGCCAAAAGCATGGGGGATATTAAGGAAAGGGAGAGAGGAAACATTGAACAAACAATGGTAAGTTCATAGCCAGAATGACAAAATAAGGCTCTTGCCTTGAAATAAGGGAACATGAAATAATTTCGTAAAAAAGTTAAAAAATTTATAGTAATTTATATATTTTTTATACTTACCAATGACCCAGACATAGCTGGTGCTAACTCTTAAAATATAGGGCCAAACACAAATTTTGCCCCCCAATCCCCAAAATTTGCATCTAAAACCAAAGAAAACATGTCCTGAATGGCCCTCCACACTTCACCTCTACTGCGCATGCGCAGTGTCAAGGACGTTCTGAAATTGGCGCCATTAATCATTCTTATAACCAGTGCCTGGTAAGCGCTATGTACTCAGCGGGGAGGTATGAGTTCCCAACTCCTGGGAGGGCCATCCCCGTCTGGGTCATTGGTAAGTATAAAAAATATATAAATTACTATAAATTTTTTAACATTTTTATACTGTACCAATGATCCAGACATAGCTGAATAGTAAAAAGGCTGGAGGGCCAAGGTCATAGAGCAAGTTGGAATACGCTCAATATATAAAATAGAGTCATCCCCTCTAGGGAAAAAGAAGTATTAGGCCTTACATGTATCTTTCATATTTATGATAAATTAGAAAGATACAACACCTTCCAAAATTGAGCATCATACATCCATGTACTCTATTAATATCTAGTATAATCCTTATACTAATAATTTTTAAAGCAAGCCAATAAATAAAGTAAGTCTAGAGAATAGAGACTCTTTATACTTCTTAAAAGTGTCTGAGGATTGTATAATAACGTCCCTTGACATGTGCTATTTCAAAAGCTATACTTTAAAAACTAAGACCTGAATGAATTTTTAAAACATAAACTTCTCACTAAAAAACCATCCCAATAACAGCTCAGAATTACCAACTCCAGAGGAGGTATCCCCTTGTTTTCATAGTAAAACAGGTGACCCAAGGGAATACCCTCCCCCCCCCTTTTTTTTCTTGCCCTGGGTCAAATAGCCCAGAGCGAAGAGGGCAGCAGAACGGAGTCACTGCCGAAACAGACAGCCTACCTAGCTATAGTAGCAACTGTTAAGTGAATGACATTCTGAGCAGTAGATACTAGACCTAACAACAGAGGCCTCCAGAAATGGACTCGATATTTCTGAGATAAAAATTCATGAATGTGGATGGCTGAGCGCAATGAGCAGCCTTCAAAAATCTATAATAGCGACACTATTAATGTAAGCCCAAGATGTAGAAGAACTCTTACTTCATGAGCCGAAATCTCAAGCACAACTGCTGAGTCAATGATATACCATACGCAGTATCGATAGTTAATTGAATCCATTAGCAATAGAATGGAGCGTAACGTCCTTCTATTAGGCATCAAAGACAGAAGAAGCTTACGCCCGTAGAAATAAACAGATATCTGTTTATAAATACGTAAACTCTAACCGGACAGAGTAAAGGCCTATGCCCGTACGAAGACGGAAGGACCTTAATAACAATAGGTTCCGGATATTTATTAGGAGCCTGACTCTTATGCAAAAATCCAACCTAAATAGTAAAGGAAGTAGTGATTCCGAAACTACGAAAGTGAGAATCATCCACCGATAGTGCATGAAGCTCACTGACTCTTCAGTTAAAGAGAAGCCAACAGATTTACTGTCTAAAAGGTCAGAATTTGAAAACTACTGTTTCCAGAGGCTCAAATGATTACTTAGCTAAATAAGAACCGAAGTTAAGTTTCGTATAGAAATTTAATCTAATGATTCTAAGTCTATTTATCGAAAAGTTACTAACTGACTTAGATAAAGAGACATAAGACTCAATTGTAAACTATCATAGAGTGCATAGGTATGAGATAACATAAACCTATAACCCTAATAGTAACAGGCTGCAGTAGATCTTGTCAAACAAGTATACTAGAAAGTTGCAATGACTAGTATGGAGGGATCAACAATATCAACATAGTGATCCCTACACCAACGACGGAAGAGCCTCCACTTTAGCCGCATAGTATAGCGAAGAAGAGGTTCTCCTACAGTAAGAAATCGCGTCCAATGCTCGTCCAGTACAATGCTTACAATGCAATAAGGACCACACAACGGAATACGTGAAGGTTGAGACCTTGCGGGTTGTGATGAAGATGACACAATTTTTCCCAGCGAAAAAAGATCCTCTCATGGAGGAAGTTTTCGCGTTAAGTCCCACAGTAGACCTCAGAGTAAATTTACCCACGGTCTCTTTGAAGACAGAGATGCTATCAACATAAATGTATTGTGGTTGTTTATCTTAGCAATACTTGCTGAAACAACAGCGCAGGAGGATACGCATATCCTATCATTCCGTCCTATTAGATCAATAGAGCGTTAACAACATAAGCTCAGAGATCCGGACATGTAAACACATACGTCTGCAATTGATTAGCAAGTTGTGTTGTAAATAAATTATCATTGGGCGCTCCCATTGATAGCAAATCTGATTGAATACTTGTTTGTTGAGAGTCCATTCTGACGGCAACAAGCGACCCATAAGTGAAAGGGAGTCCGGTAATACAATCAGACGACCCGGAATATGACAGACCGAAGCAGAACTTGGTGTACTATAACAAACAGAAGGATTCTTTCCATTAAATTGAATAACGGAAACGAATAAGTGCCTCCCTGGTTCCGGAGATACGCCACTACTGTCGTATTATCGGACAGGATTTGGACATGCGTTTCTGAATAATGTTCATCCAATGACATAAAGCAAGCCTAAAAAACATTATTCCGTGGAAGATAAGAGCTTGCCTAGAGACTGCAGAACCCAAAGACCCTGGCACTTCGAATCCGTTGGGATCAATATTGCATCCCAACCTGTTTGACTGGCAACCGTCATAATTATAAAACTCGGATCCGGCAACTGCAGTGGCACTCTCTGAGTCAACCACCGAATGTTTGCCCCAGTCTGAATCTCTTGCTACAGTAGATAGATAAGAGAACATGTAAATCGAGCAATTCATGGATTGCTGAAAAGTTGCCGTCGAAGAGAAGCTTCTCCGAGATCGAAGCAACTCTGAGAGAGTTCTTCACCTTACTATCCACGCACGTGGATGTAGCTAGGGCTGTGTCACGTCTAACCAACTCCAGGTAGCCACTGAAAGGCAGAGTTATACGTGAACAAACTACTGCCCTCAAAAGAAATCACATTGAGGATCATATCCCGGAATTCTTCCTCTTGAAGACGTAATGATAACGCCTCAGTAAGGTGGATTACGTATGATAAAGCGTCTAAGTTAAGTCTATTAGACATCATTGTCATTTCCAACATTGTGGTTGGAAAAGACATAGACGGCGAAAAAGATAATTTGCAGTCTTTACCCACGCCGTCTAGATGCATATGAACTCTCGGTATGCCCTGTTCTGCCAAAATAAATTATTCCTATAAATGATAAAAGGCAGAATTGAGCATTGCGGACAAGAAACTAAACTATCATGCTTGGTAGCAAGCTTATATATATATATAGCGTCGATAAATAATACACATGTTCTAATGACATTATTGGACTGTGTCGGTAAGTCAGGGACAATGTCCCTGAACCGATCTAAAATTCCATGTCCAATGACGCTATAAGTCTCTTATCCAACATCGCAGCAATGTAGTCTGAAGGAACAACCACTGGAAGATAATGTCGGAAGAAATGTATGGCAGCTTCCGATGTTCCGAAAGGGAAAACTCGAAATCGTCCGAATCCCTTTCGCCATCCTGTCGGACCCTATAAAGCGTTCGGTCGTCCGAACCTAATGCAACCGCGGACCGCACCGACCCAGCGCCGTCGGATAATTCCTGATCCGACCGAGAAACTGTCGATTGCTGGGATGCTGCGAAAAACTGTGCTAACTTGGAAAGCACGTCCGTCACTGAGGTCTGTGGAGAAGCGGTCTTACGATGCATTGCCGCTGGAAGCTCCGTGATCGTTACCCCGTGCATACTACTATTATGCGAGCAAACGGAGTGTATAGGCCTCGTGTCCCTTGGCTACCGGATGGCGTGACCTGTTCGCCGTGGAATCACTGAATGACGAAACTGGTCGGATACTCGAGGTCACGTAGCCAATGTGCGGTCGTGTGCACTGCTGTGAGGATGAGGAAGCATAATCGACAGTCTCTCGGACTGTCAATATAACGGAGCATCCGGAGCGGCGGACATATGCTCCGAATGTAAAATATCTGAACCACAACATGCGGTCCCCTATGTTGTTGGACGAGAGAGGGACCTCTCTCGCTCACAGCCCGGACGGACCTGGACGAGCCAGGAACCGGACTAACAGGCTTCCTCTGATCTGTCCACAATCCGCCGTCACTGGGTGAGTACTAAAGTTATTATAGTGCTCGCATCACCCAAATCTCCTTCCTTGACCGCAACGGACGAACCCGGCAGCCGAACCATTCGATGAATGTACGCTACACCGGGTGAGCTAGCGAATGTCACTCCGTCGATCCTACAAGGGACCTCTTAGGCGATAGACATATTCCATGAGCACTTATTGCCGCTAGCTCTTCATTAACTATGACGACAGAGGCACACTTTTGAAAGACATCTCTGTAAGTTTGCGAACAAGAAACCAGAAATGCTTGGTAATAGCAAGCATATAATAATTAATATATAGCGTCGATCAATAATTCAAAAGTTTGTGTGACATTATTGGACTATGTCGGAACTGAGGGACGATGTCCCTGAACCGAACCAAAAATTTCTAAGTCCACCGACGCTATCAGTTTCTTATCCGGCATCGCAGCATTCTGGTCCGACGAAAGAACCTGTAGAAGATCAAGTCAGATGACATACACAACAGCATATGTTGTTCCGAAAGGGAAAGCTCGAAATCCTCCGAATCCCTTTCGGTATCCCGTCAGGCCGGATGAAATTTTCGGACATCCGTACCCGCTTCCGCGGAGCGTCCCGACCCAGCATCATCGGATAATACATTATGCGACAGATTCAGTTGTTGCTGGGATGCTGCGATAAGCTGTGCTATTTAAGATAGCACGTCTGTCCCCGAGGCCTGTGCAGTAGCGGTCTTACGATGCATTGCCGCCGGAAGCTCCGTGTACGTTGACTCCCGCACACTTTCCTATGCGAACGTCCGGAGTCGTTGTTGTACGAGAGAGGGGCCTCTCTCGCTCGCCGTCCGGATGGACCTGAACGAGCTAGGAACCGGACTAAAAGGCTTCCTCCGTTCTCCCTCTAATCCGCCGTCACTGGGTGTGCATTTGGTTGATTTATAGTGCTCGCATCACCCCAAAACTCCTTCTAGACCGCAACGGACGAACCCGGCTGCCGAACCATTCGATGAATGGACGCTACACCGGGCGAGCTAGCGGACGTCAAAGGCCGTCAAACCTACTAGGGTCCTCTTAGGCCATTGGCGTATTTATGTGAGCACTTTTCCGCTAGCCCTTCATTAATTGTGACGACGGAGGCACACTGTTGGAAGACATCACGGATACATCACCCTAATCTTGATCGTCTGAAATAGAAATTGATAAAGTAGAGTGACCCTGCGGGGAAAGGACCGGAATGTCCAATTCCCCACTAACATACCTTGACATACGCTTCCCATGTTGTCATCGAAATCATCACATACAGAACAGGAGTTAGTGCGAGTACACTGACTACATATAGAATGATTATAAAAGACAGAGGAAGACTTCCTCTTATTACAATTGATCAAAATCCTTTCAATGTGAAAAGAAAACAAAGTCCTGGTACTCGCACCAACCCCTGACAATCAAAATACATAATAATATGATCCATTAACATAGAAAAAATAATTGAAATCAAAATATTTTGAAAAAATATTTTTTCAGAACAGACCAAGTTTCTGAAAAGTAACGTTGAGCCCCAATGGATCCCAAGCCTAAGTGTGGACAAAAATTTTAAAAATATTTTAAACAATTTATGCAACACTTACGAACAATAATAATGTATCTAGTTATGATTAAATTAACATCAAGATATTATTTTCAAGAAATGCCCCCTCACACAGAGGGCTGTTGTAAATGTAAACAATAAGTGTAAAAACACTAAAATAAGACTCCAGGCACCCAGGCCCGAAATCAGTTACCAATAATACACTATCTGATGCAAAACAGAGACTTCCAGGGAAGAAACTGCAGAACATCAGATGGAAAAGAACAGAATTCATTCTGTTATTCAGCTAAAACTCCCAAGAAATTTTAGTAATAATAATTACAGAAAATATGCCAAAAGCATGGGAGAATAGCAAGAGGGGACTTAAAGGAAAGGGAGAGAGGAAAACACTGAAAAGTTAAAAAATTTATAGTAATTTATATATTTTTTATACTTACCAATGACCCAGACTTAGCTGGTGCTAACTCTAACAAAACCAGGGCCAAACACAAATTTTGCCCCCCAATCCCCAAAATTTGCATCCAAAACCAAAAGAAATCATGTCCTATAGGACCTCCATACTACGCCCCCACTGCGCATGCGCAGTGTCAAGGACGTCCCGAAATTGGCGCCAATTATCATTCTTACTGGCAGTGCCTGGTCAGCACTATGTACTCAGCGGGGAGGCAAGAGTTCCCAACTCCTGGGAGGGCCATCCCTGTCTGGGTCATTGGTAAGTATAAAAAATATATAAATTACTATAAATTTTTTAACATTTTTATACTGTACCAATGACCCAGACTTAGCTGAATAGTAAACAGGCTGGAGGGCCTAGGACATAGAGGAAAATCCAATAAGCTCAACTATATAATAAAGAGGTAACCCCTTAAGGAGAAAAGGAGTATTAGGCTTTACATGTATCTTTCTTATTTAATATTTAAATTAGAAAGATACAATACCCTTAATAATTGAGCACAATAATATTCATGTTCTCTATTAACATCCAGTATAACCCTTATACTAATTATTCTTAAAGTAAGCCAATAAATAAAGAAGTCCAGAGAATTGAGACTCTTTATAATCTTTTAAAAGTGTCCGAGTATTGTATATTAAAGCCCGTTTGACACTTGACATATACAAATGCTTCACACCGAGCTACACTTTAAAAATAAGACATGAATGAATTTTAACATTAATATTACACTTTAAAACCATCCCGGAAGCGACTCAGAAATACTGACTTTGGAGGAGGCATTCCCTTGCTTTTCACTATAAAGCAGGTGACCTAAGGGAACACCCGCCCCGCCCCCCCTTCCCCTTGCCCTGGGTCAAATAGCCCAGAGCGAAGAGGGCAGCCGGACGGAGTCACTGCCGGAACAGAAAGCCTGCATAACTATAGTTGCAACTGTTTAGTGGACGACATTCTGAGCAACAGATAACGGACCTAAACAATGCAGGTCTCCAGAAATGGACTCAATATTTCTGAGATAAAAATTCGTGAATGTGGATGGCTGAGACCAATAAGCAGCCTTCATTAAATCTGTAATAGCAACACTATTAGCATAAGCCCAAGAAGTAGCAAGAGCTCTTACTTCATGAGTGGAAATCTTAAGCACAGACTGCTGAGAAGAAGATAAACTCTCATAAGCAGTACGGATAGTTAATTGAATCCATCTAGCAATAGAATGGACCGAAATGTCCCTTCTATTAGGCATCAAAGACAGAAAGAAACGTTTCCGTCCCTTTCTGATAAACTGAGATCTCTGTTTATAGATACGTAACGCTCTAACAGGACAGAGTAAAGGCCTACGCCCGTCTGAAGACGGAAGAGCCTTAATAACAATAGGTTCCGGATATTTATTAGGAGCCTGATTCTTAGCTAAAAAACCCACATTAGTAGTGAAGGTGATAGTGTTCCCGACACTACGATAGTGAGAATCATCCACCGACAGTGCATGAAGCTCACTGACTCTTCTAGCAGAAGAGAAAGCTAAGAGAAAAGCTGTCTTATAAGATAAGAATTTGAAATCTACTGTCCCAAGAGGTTCAAATGGCTTTTCCTTCAATTTAAGAAGAACCCAAGCTAAATTCCATTTAGGAATTAATCTAAGAGTTCTGGGTCTATTTATCGAGAAGTTTCTAACCAACTTAGATAAAGAGACATTAGATCCAATTTGTAAACTATCATGATGTGCATAGGTATCAGATAACATAGACCTATAACCCTTAATAGTAACAGGCTGCAGTTTGATTTCGTCAAACAAGTATACTAGAAAGTTTGCAATGTCTGGTATAGAGGGATCAAAAATATCTACAGAATGATCCCTACACCAACGGTGAAAAACCTTCCACTTAGCCACATAGTTTAGCGAAGAGGAGGTCCTCCTACAGTTAGAAATCGCGTCCACTGCTCGTCCTGTAAAGTGCTTGCCATGCAAGAAGGACCGCACAACGGAAAAACGTGAAGGTTGAGACCTTGCGGGTTGTGATGGAGTTGACGCGATTTCCCCTGCGAAAGAAGATCCTCCCGTGGAGGAAGCTTTCGCGGTAGGTCCCACAACAGACACCTGAGTAGATTTATCCACGGTCTCTTTGGCGACAGAGATGCTACCAACAGAATCTTGCATTGAGATTGTTTTATCTTTAGCAATACTTGTTGAATTAACGGCGCTGGAGGATACGCATATCCTATCATTCCGTCCCAAGGGATCGACAGAGCGTCTACTGCAAATGCTCTTGGATCCGGACACGGAGACACATACGTCTGCAACTGATTGTTGAGATGTGTCGCAAATAAGTCTATCATTGGCCGTTCCCATTGGTAGCAAATCTGATTGAATACTTGTTTGTTGAGAGTCCACTCCGACGGCAACAAGCGACCCTTTCGTGAAAGGGAGTCTGCTAGCACATTCAGACGACCCGGTATGTGACGGACCGGAAGAAGAACCTGATGTTCTAGCGCAAACAGAAGGATTCTTTCCGTTAGATTGAACAACGGAACTGAATGAGTGCCTCCCTGATTCCGTATATACGCCACTACTGTCGTATTGTCAGATAGGATTTGGACATGAGCATTGTGAATAATGTCCATCCAATGACGTAACGCAAGCCAAATTGACATCATTTCCTTGATGTTTATGTGCTTGCACAGGAATTGCGGATCCCAAAGACCCTGGCATCTCGAATCCGTTGGGATCAATGATGCACCCCAACCTGTTTGACTGGCATCCGTCATAATGGTAAAACTCGGATCCGGCAACTGCAGCAGAACTCCCTGAGTTAACCACTGAATGTTTGCCCAAGTCTGAATCTCTTGTTTCACTTGATCTGACAAGAGAACGTCTACGTCGAGCGAATGAATTTTCACACTCCAATTCTGAGTCAAGAAAATTTGGAGAGGACGCGTGCGTAACCGCCCCATCGGAATGAGATCCGCAGCGGCTCCGCACAGACCTATCAGTCTCATAAATTCTCTCGCTGTGACTTTGTCTGCGTGCAGACAATAGCGAGCGTAACAACTGACTAATTTCGCTCTGGTTAATGGCAGACGAACGAGATTGTTGTGCATCTCGAAGCTCATTCCCAGATGAGTGAATGACTTGGACGGCACCAGATCCGACTTCTCCTCGTTTACTATAAAACCGAGACGTTGGAGCAATAGAAGTAGATTCTGAACATCGTTCTGAAGCGTTAACTCGTTGCCGTACCTCTGAAGAATGTCGTCCAGGTAGGCCGACGTTACTGCAGACGAATGAGCTCGGAAATAGATCATTACCGAGTTCATTACCCAAGTGAAAGCCCAGGGTGCTAGATTCAGTCCGAAGCACATCGCCCGGAATTGATACACCACTCCTAGGACTGCGAAGCGTAGATACTTTCTGAATGTCGGATGTACCATGACGTGAAAGTACGCATCTTTGAGATCTATGCTTGTTGCATAATCGTTCACCCGAATACTCGCTCTGACCGACCGAATCGTCTCCATATAAAATTTCGGAGCGACGATCAGCTTGTTTATCCAGCTCAAATCTATGACTGGACGGAACGAGCCGTCTGGTTTCGGAACCAGAAACAGATGGCTGTAGAATCCCGGGGTCTCCTGGTTTTCTACGACCTCTACCTCGTTCTTCATTAAAAGAGACTGCACCTCTGATAACAGAGCGTCTCTTTTCTGCGGATTTGACGGAAGTTGAGTCCACTTTGGACTTCGAGTTAATGGAGGCTTTCGTTTGAAGGATATCTTTAGGCCTTCCGAAGTCACTCCTCTCACCCAAGGGTCGTCCGTAATCGACGCCCATTCTTGTGAAAAGCTCGACAACCTTCCGCCAACCGGTACGCGATAGAGGTTTAAGCCATCACCTCCTGGACCTGCGAGGCCTGCGGTAGGAGAAACCACGTCCTCCACGACCCGCACCTCGTCCCGTCGACCTCGGGGCGTCCGACCGGTTGTCCCGGCCCAAAGGACGTCCCGAACGAGAGTCGCTACCCTGACGGTCTCTCGAATAAGACCAAGAGGACGCACCGGAACCTCTATAAGAACCTCTCTTGGGCGCATTAGACCCAGAAGTGCCTGTCTTATTCTTGTCTGCTGTATCCGACTTCTTAGAAGCAGATTTGAACAACAGAGAATCCGAAGCTTTCTTTGTAATTTTATCATAAATAGCAGAAAGCTTGCCGTCAAAGAGAAGTTCTCCGGAGACCGAAGCGACTCTAAGAGAGTTCTTCACCTTAGTATCCACGAGTGTGGATGTAGCTAGGGCTGCGTCACGTCTAACCAACTCCAGGTTTGCCACGGAAAGGGCGGAGTTACACGTGGAATAACCTACTGCCCTTGAAAGAAGTCTTAAAGAGGATTGTATATCCTGAAATTCTTTCCCTTGAAGGCGCAGTGATAATGCCTTAGTAAGGTGATCTGCGTAAGATAAGGCATCTAAATTGGCTCTGTTAGACGAAATAGCTGTTTCCAACACCGCGGTTGGAATAGAAGCCGACGACGGTAATGATAGCTCTAAGTCTTCCGCCTCGTCGTCCATATGCAGAGGAACTCTCTGGATACCCTGTCCTGCCGTGTCGAATTTATTCCTTGCATTAATGAAGGCAGGTTGAGAGTATTGGCAGACAAGAAACCTGCTTTCCCCCGTCTTGGAAGCAAGTTTAAATATAGCGGCGTTCAATAATTCAAATGTTCTTGCAACATTATTGGACTGCGACGGAAACTCGGGAGCGATGTCCCTGAACCGCTCAAAAAATTCAGAGTCCAATGACGCTATAATCCTCTTGTCCGGAACCGCAGCAGTCTGGCCCGACGGAACAACTTGAGGGAGAAAGTGCCGGATGAAGTCCACGGCAGCTTTATGTTGTTCCGAAAGGGATAGCTCCAAATCATCCGTATCCCTTTCACCATCCGGTCGGACCTCATGATGCTCCCGGTCGTCCGCCCCCGATGCTTTGGCGGAGCGTACCGACCCAGCGCCGTCTGACAATTCTCGATCCGACACCGTTTCTGTCGGCTGCTGGGATGCTGCGATAAGCTGTGCTATCTGCACAAGAATGTCCGGCGTCGAGACCTGCGGAGGCGCAGTCTTTCGCTGCTTCGCCGAGTGCAGCTCCGTATCAGATGGCTCCCGCATACTTTTTCTATGCGAACGTCCGGAGTCCATCGGCCTCGAGTCCCTGGCTGCCTTGTGACCTGGTCGCCGAAGAATCCTTGATCAGCGAAGCTGGTAAGATATCGGCAGTCACGCAGCCAAGATGCGGTCGTGTGCGCTGACGAGAAGAAGAAGCCTTAGCAGTCTCCGCGGACTGCCTATACAACAGAGCGTCCCGAGCGACGGACGTATGCTCCGCTTGCGACACATTTTGTACCACAACATCTGGTCCCAGATGTTGTTGTACGAGAGAGGGGCCTCTCTCGCTCGTGGCCCGGCTGGACCTGGACGAGCTAGGAACCGGATTCAAAGGCTTCCTCCGATCTCGCTTACTATGCGCCGTCACTGGGTGTGCACATTGAATGTTTATAGTGCTCGCATCACCCAACATTTCCTCCTGGACCGCATCGGACGAACCCGGCTGCCGAACCATTCGGTGAATGGACGCTACACCGGGCGAGCTAGCGGACGACATTTGTCTAATCTCCATGAGCACTTTTGCCGCTAGCTCTGAATTCAACATATCGTGACACACGTTTCCAATGTTTGTCATCCCAATATTGACATATAGAACAGGGATTAGTGCGAGAACACTGACTACAATTAATACAATGATCATGAAAGTCAGAGGAAGATTTCTTCCCATTACAATTTGAACAATATCCTTTCATTGTGAAAAGTCAACAACAAGTCCTAGTTACTCACACAAACCCCTGACACAAAGATACATAATAACATGATCCATTAATAAATGAAAAAACAATTGCAAATCAAAATAATTTTGAAAAAATATTTTTTCAGCGAAGCCCAAGTTTCTGAAAAGTAACATTGAGCCCCGATGGATCCGATGGCAAAGTGTGGTCAAAAATTTTAAATTTATATTAAATAATTAATGAGACACTTATGGATAATATAAATGTATCTTATAGTGAGATAAACTACACCAAAGGCAAACAGCCCCCCTCAAAAAAGGCTGTTGCCAATGTAAACAAACAGTGTAAAACACCAGAAAACATGACTCCAGGCACTGAAAAAACTGGCCCGAAATCAGTCATCAAAATTACACTCCATCTGATGCAAGACAGAGACTCCCAGGGGAGAATCTGCAGAACATCAGATGGAAGATGCAGAACACAACGTTTATACACCCATGGGTGAAAACGTAACTATGGGGAAAATAACAGAAAACATTCTGTATCCAAGCAACTCTCCCAAGAAAATTTTAGAAATGAACTTTCTCAAAAATATGCCAAAAGCATGGGAGAATTGCAAGGGGGGACTTTAGAAGGCTAGGGGAGAGGAAACACTGAATAAGCAGTGCAACATTTAGCAAGAATGACAACAAGAGGCCCATGCCTCGAAAATAGGCAACTTAACATAACTTCATAAAAAGTTTTAAGTACAGCCCTGATTATTTTTTGTCACTTCTTTTTCCTCTCCTCCTTCTATATCCTCCTTAGAATCACCATTTCTCCAAAAATTACGTGTCTGGCATCCTTTAAACTGAGATTTACAAGCACAAAGATCAGTGAGATGTTGACTGATGAAGGGCCAAACAGAGAATGATAATTGGCGCCAATTTCGGGACGTCCTTGACACTGCGCATGCGCAGTGGGGGCGTAGTATGGAGGTCCTATAGGACATGATTTCTTTTGGTTTTGGATGCAAATTTTGGGGATTGGGGGGCAAAATTTGTGTTTGGCCCTGGTTTTGTTAGAGTTAGCACCAGCTAAGTCTGGGTCATTGGTACAGTATAAAAATATCAGTGTAACATGATAACAAGAATGACAACAAAATGGCTGCTGCCTCGAAAATAGGTAACTTAACATAATTTCCTTAAAAAATTTTAAGTTACAGCCCTGATAATTTTCTGTCACATATTTTTCCTCTCCTCCTTCTATATCCTCCTTAGAATCACCATTTCACTAATATTTATGTGTCTGGCATCATTTAAACTGAGATTTACAAGCACAAAGATCAGTCAGATGTTAACTGATGAAGGGCCAAACTAAGAATGATTAATGGCGCCAATTTCGGAACGTCCTTGACACTGCGCATGCGCAGTAGAGGTGAAGTGTGGAGGGCCATTCAGGACATGTTTTCTTTGGTTTTAGATGCAAATTTTGGGGATTGGGGGGCAAAATTTGTGTTTGGCCCTATATTTTAAGAGTTAGCACCAGCTATGTCTGGGTCATTGGTACAGTATAAAAATATTAGAAGTTACATCCCTGAACACATTCTGCCACTGTTTCTTCCTCTTATCCTTTATTTCATCCTTAGATCCACCATTTCTTCAAAATTATGTGTCTGGCATCATTTAAACTGAGATTTACAAGCACAAATATCAGTGACATGTTACTGATTTTAGAGCCAAACAAAGAATGATAATTGCGCCAATTTCGAGACCTCCTTGACACTGCGCATGCGCAGTAGAGTAAAAGTACGGAGGACCATATAGGACATGTAATTTTCGGTTTTTGATGCAAATTTTGGAGATTGGGGGTAAAATTTGTGTTTGGCCCTAAATATTTAAGAGTTAGCACCAGCTAAGTCTGGGTCATTGGTACAGTATAAAAATATAATATGAGGTGTAGACTGTACTAAAGAATTGGGGTGGGTTAATGTGGCTTTCACAGTTAATATATGTGGCTCTCACAGTTAACAAATGTCAACAAAAGTTGCCAAGTTACAATGAAATTATTCCAAAACGAGTCATCCTATCAAGTTACAATGAAATCCCTTCATAAATATGGCCTGTAGACTGCGCTAAAGGTTTTTGGGCTTCAGGCCAGTGTAGCCATCACCGTTGACCGATTGCAACTAAAAGGGGATGTCCTCATTTCGATATTATACTGAGTCATTCTACCAAGTTACAATGAAATCTCTTCACAAATATGACCTGTAGTCTGTACTAAAGTTTTTCGAGTTTTGGGCTCAGGCAGCCAGCATGGTTGAAAGAATGTGACCAAAAGGGGCCATTCTCATCTGGGCATTATCTAGAGTCATCCTACCAAGTTATAATGAAATCCCTTTATAAATATGACCTGTAGATCGTGCTAAAGGTTTTCGGGCTTCGGACCCCAGTAGCCGTCATAGTTGACCAATCACGACCAAAAGGGGATGTCATCATCTAGGCATTATATGGAGTCAACCTAACAAGTTACACAGAAATCTTTCCAAAAATACGACCTATAGACTATGCTAAAGGTTTTGGGGTTTTGGGCTCGGGCAGCCATCACGGCTGAATGATGGCGACCAAAAGGGGACGTTCTCATCTAGAAATTATTTGGAGTCATCCTACCAAGTTACAATGAAATCCCTTCATAAATATGACCTGTAGACTGTGTTAAATGTTTTCGGGTTTTGGGCTCGGGCAGTCGTCACGGTTGGCAGACCATGACCAAATGGAGAAGTTCTCATCTAGAAATCATACGGAGTCATCCTACCAAGTTACAATGAAATTCCTCCATATTAAATATGACCTGTAGACTGTGCTAAACTAACAGACTTCTGCACGTGTGATGGCAATAGCCTATCTTGACTTTGTCAAGTTAAGCTAATAAGTGCAATATGGAAATTGGCTCTAGATGTGCACTATCAGTTTTGTTCGTTTACTAATAGGAGCCAAAGAATTTTCATGCTGGGGCCATCAGGTGCTTGTCATGGAATGAGCTGCCTGCAGTTCTATTTGGGTTTTACATATGTATCTTGTGCCTGTCATATTCCTGAGTTATCACACGTGTCAGAAAATGAAAAATTTATAATAATTTGTGTATTTTTTATACTTGGCAATGGCCCAGACTTAGCTGGTGCAAACTCATAACTTTTAAGGGCCAAACACAAATTTTGAACCTCCCCCCCCCCCCCAACCCCCAAAATTTGCATAGAAATCCAGAAATTTAAAGTCCTATATGGTCCTCCATACCTTTATACACTGCACATGCGCTGCACGCAGGAAGTGACGGAAATTGGCACCAGCCATCATTCTTACCAGATTATGTGCCTGATTAAGTAGGGAATCCAGCAGAGAGGAGTGAGTGCCCACTCACGGGAGGGCCATCCCCATCTGGGCCATTGGTATGTATAAAAAATATACAAATAACTATCAATTTTTCATATTTTTCTACTGTACCAATGGCCCAGACTTAGCTGAATAGTAAAAAGGCTAGAGGGCCTAGGACTTAAAGGAATAGCAGGCTAAATTTCAGCTCCTTAGCCTGCAGGAGGACTCCCAAAGGTGAACAGGAGATTCAAATATGGGAAATTACATACATCCTTCTCTACACAACAGTATCCATAATCCTCTGAGTGGAGTCTTAATCTACAACGATAGACATAAAATGAAGCAGGCAATTGAAAACTAAGTTGCGGCACCCGATCATAAAAACCTAGAGGAACTCCTTGTGCCTCGTCCTGATTGTTGCAGGAAACATATTCCTGAAAAAACGAAACTAATGACATGCACATGAAGAATGCTCATTATTGCTCACTAGGCTAATATGGCGTCATCAATAGGGCTAAATGCCTCAGTCAACTAACACAAATAGCACCGTTAAGGAAACACAACCTCTTTTATTATAATGATACTTTGTCCAAGAGGACACTGGTCTCAGCCTAGCTGACAGAGCTTAAGGTCTTCCTATCTGTGAAGACAAATATCTGGGTGTAAACGGAGACTTACGATGTTAGCCGCTCAAGTTAAGGAAAAAGACCTCTCTTAATTCACATAAGGCTAATATGGCGTCAACAAAAGGACTAATTGCCTCAGACACCTAAGAATGCAATACCGAGAAGGAAAAAACATACTCTTTCCTTCTAATGGTCCTAATTCCACGACAGCGGTCTCAACCTAGCTAACGCAGCTAGTGATTTTCCTATCTGTGAAGACTGAATCTGAGAGTAATCTGCAGCCTCTGAAAACTCACTCAAAAGAGACTTGCGACATTTTCCGCACTTCGGCTGATGTGAAGATGTAATAAGCTGTACAATTTCAGCAGCAGGTCCATCCTTGAGGCAAAAAAAAATGGAGTAAACTATCTGCAGTTGACAGAACAATGACCTGACCCCAGATCATATTGGAGTGCCTCTGAATGTTAAAAAATTTATAGTAATTTATATATTTTTTATACTTACCAATGACCCAGACATAGCTGGTGCTAACTCTTAAAATATAGGGCCAAACACAAATTTTGCCCCCCAATCCCCAAAATTTGCATCTAAAACTAAAGAAAACATGTCCTGAAAGGCCCTCCACACTTCGCCCCTACTGCGCATGCGCAGTGTCAAGGACGTTCCGAAATTGGCGCCATTAATCATTCTAATAACCAGTGCCTGGTAAGCGCTATGTACTCAGCGGGGAGGCAAGAGTTCCCAACTCCTGGGAGGGCCATCCCCGTCTGGGTCATTGGTAAGTATAAAAAATATATAAATTACTATAAATTTTTTAACATTTTTATACTGTACCAATGACCCAGACATAGCTGAATAGTAAAAAGGCTGGAGGGCCAAGGACATAGAGCAAAATGGAATACGCTCAATAAAATAAAATAGAGTCATCCCCTGTAGGGAAAAAGAAGTAATAGGCCTTACATGTATCTTTCTTATTTATGATAAATTAGAAAGATACAACACCTTCCAAAATTGAGCTTCATACATCCATGTACTCTATTAATATCCAATATAATCCTTATACTAATAATTTTTAAAGTAAGCCAATAAATAAAGTAAGTCTAGAGAATAGAGACTCTTATACTCCTAAAAGTGTCTGAGGATTGCATAATCATGTCCGTTGACATATGCAATATTCAAAAGCTATACTTTAAAAACTAAGACTTGAATGAATTTTAAAAACCTAAACTTCTCACTAAACAACCATCCCAATAACAGCTCAGAATTACTAACTCCGGAGGAGGTATCCCCTTGTTTTCATAGTAAAACAGGTGACCCAAGGGAACACCCTCCCCCCCCCCCCTTTTTCTTGCCCTGGGTCAAATAGCCCAGAGCGAAGAGGGCAGCCGAACGGAGACACTGCCGAAACAGACAGCCTACCTAGCTATAGTAGCAACTGTTAAGTGAATGACATTCTGAGCAGTAGATAATAGACCTAACAATAGAGGCCTCCAGAAATGGACTCGATATTTCTGAGATAAAATTCATGAATGTGGATGGCTGAGCGCAATGAGCGGCCTTCAAAAATCTATAATAGCGACACTATTAATGTAAGCCCAAGAAGTAGAAGAACTCTTACTTCATGAGCCGAAATCTTAAGCACAACTGCTAAGTCAATGATATACTATAAGCAGTACCGATAGTTAATAGAATCCATTAACAATAAAATGGAGCGTAACGTCCTTCTACTAGACATCAAGACAGAAGAAGCTTACGCCCATAGTAATAAACAGAAATCTGTTTATAAATACATAAACTGAACCCGGAAAGAGTAAAGGCCTATGCCCATACGAAGACGGAAGGACCTTAAAATAATAGGTTCCGGATAATAGGAGCCTAACTCTTATGCAACAATCCAACCTAAATAGTAACGGAAGTATTGATTCCGAAACTATGAAAGTGAAAATCATCCATCGATAGTGCATGAAACTCACTGACTCTACAGTAAAAGAGAAACCAACAGAATTACTGTCTAAAAGGTCAGAATTTGAAAACTACTGTTTCCAGAGGCTCAAATGATTACTTAGCTAAATAAGAACCGAAGTTAAAATCCGTATAGGAATTTAATCTAAAGATTCTAAGTCTATTTATCAAAAAGTTACTAACTGACTTAGATAAAGAGACAAAAGACTCAATTGTAAACTATCGTAGAGTGCATAGGTATGAGGTAACATAAACCTATAACCTAAATAATAACAGGCTGCAGTAGATCTTGTGAAACAAGTATACTAAAAAAAAGCAATGAGTAGTATGGAGGGATCAACAATATGAACATAATGATCCCTACACCACGACGGAAGAGCCTCCACTTTAGCCGCATAGAATAGCGAAGAAGAGGATCTCCTATAGTAAGAAATCGCGTCCAAAGCTCGTCCAGTACAGTGCTTACAATGCAATACGGACCACACAACGGAATACATGAAGGTTGCGACCTTGCTGGTTGTGATAAGATGACACGATTTACCCAGTGAAAAAGATCCTCACATAGAGGAAGATTTCACGTTAAGACCCACAGTAGACAAGAGAGTAAATTACTCATGATCTCTGTGAAGATAGAGAT
Organism: Pictodentalium vernedei; assembly: GCA_031216915.1. Lineage (NCBI taxonomy): Eukaryota > Metazoa > Mollusca > Scaphopoda > Dentaliida > Dentaliidae > Pictodentalium > Pictodentalium vernedei. The sequence continues at coordinate 464,080,560 of CM062297.1, forward strand.
GCTATCAACAGAAATGTATTGTGGTTGTTTATCTTAGCAATACCTGCTAAAACAACAGCGCCGGAGGATACGCGTATCCTATCATTCCGTCCTATAGATCAATAGAGCGTTAACAATATTAGCTCAGAGATCTGGACAAGCCAACACATACGTCTGCAATTGATTAGCAAGCTGTGTCATAAATAAATCATCATTGGGCGCTCCCATAGATAGCAAATCTGATTGAATACTTGTTTGTTGGGAGTCCATTCTGACAGCAACAAGCGACCCGTAAGAGAACGGGAGTCCGATAAAACAATCAGACGACCCGGAATATGACGGACCAAAACTGAACTTGGTGTACTATAACCAACAGACGGATTCTTTCCATTAAATTGAATAACGGAAACGAAAGAGTGCCTCCCTGGTTCCGGAGATACGCCACTACTGTCGAATTAAAGGACAAGAATTTGGGCATGCGTTTCTGAATAATGTTCATGCAATGACATAAAGCAAGCCTAAAAAACATTATTCCGCGGAAGAAAACTGATTGCTAAAAGACTGCGGAACCCAAAGACCCTGGCACTTCGAATCCGTAGGGATCAGTATTATATCCCAATCTGTTTGGCTGGCAACCGTCATAACAGCCACACTCGGGTCCGGCAACTGCGGCGGCACTCTCTGAGTCAACCACCGAATGTTTGCCCCAGTCTGAATCTCTTGTAACACTAGATAGACAAGAGAACGTGTAAATCGAGCAATTCATGGATTGCCGAAAAGTTGCCGTCGAAGAGAAGCTCCTCCGAGAACGAAGCGACTCTGAGAGAGTTCTTAACCTTACTATCCACGCGTGTGGATGTAGCTAGGGCTGCGTCACGTCTAACTAACTCCAATCAGCCACTGAAGGGCGGAGTTATACGTGAACAAACTACTGCCCTCAAAAGAAATTACATTGAGAATAATATCCCGTAAATCTTTTCTTGAAGACGTAATGATAACGCCTCAGTAAGGCGGATTACGTATAATAAAGCGTCTAAGTTAAGTCTACTATACATAATGTCGTTCCCAACATTGAAATTGGAAAAGACATAAACGGCGAAAAAGAATATATGCAGTTTTTAATCACACCGTCTAGACGCATATGAACTCTCGGTATGCCCTGCTCTGCCAAAATAAACTATTTGTATAAATGATAAAATGGCAGAAATGAGCAACGCGGACAAGAAACTAAACTATCATGCTTAGTAGCAGGCTTATATATATATATATATATAGCGTCGAGAAATAAAACACATATTGTAATGACAATATTGGACTGCGTCGGTAAGTCAGGGACAATGTCCCCGAACCGATCGAAAAATCCGAGTCCAATGACGCTATAAGTCTCTTATCCAAGATCGCAGCAATGAAGTCCGAAATAATAATCACTGGAAGATAATGCCAGAAGATATGAAAGGCATCTTCCGATACTACTAAAGGGAAAACTCGAAATCTTTCGAATCCCTTTTGCCATCCTGTCGGACCCTATAAAGCGTTCGGTCGTCCGTACCTGATGCAACCGCGGACCGCACCGACCCAGCGCCGTCGGATAATTCCTGATTCGACCGAGAAACTGTCAATTGCTGGGATGCTGCGAAACAACTGTGCTAACTCGGATAGCACGTCCGTCACTGAGGCCTGAGGAGAAGCGGTCTTACGATGCATTGCCGCTGGAAGCTCCGTGATCGTTACCCCGTGCATACTGCCAATATGCGAGCGAACGGAGTGTATAGGCCTCGTGTCCCTTGGCTACCAGATGGCGCGACCTATTCGCCGTGGAATCACTGAATGCCGTAACTGATCGGATACTCGAGGTCACGTAGCCAATGTGTGGTCGTGTGCCCTGCTGTGAGGATGAGGAAGCATTAAAGACAGTCTCTCGGACTGTCAATATAACGGAGCGTCCCGACCAATGGACATATGCTCCGAATGTAAAATATCTGAACCACAACATGCGGTCCCCTATGTTGTTGGGCGAGAGAGGGACCTCTCTCGCTCACAGCCCGGACGGACCTGGACAAGCCAGGAACCGGACTAACAGGCTTCCTCCGATCTGTCCTCAATCTGCCGTCACTGGGTGAGTACTAAAGTAATTAAAGTGCTCGCATCACCCAAATCTCCTTCCTAGACCGCAACGGACGAACCCGGCAGCCGAACCATTCGATGAATGTACGCTACACCGGGTGAGCTAGCGAATGTCACTCCGTAGGCGATAGACATATTCCATGAGCACTTATTGCCGCTAACTCTTCATTAACTATGACGACAGAGGCACACTTTTGAAAGACATCTCCATAACTCTTCGAACAAAAAACCAGAAATGCTTGGTTAGCAAGCATAAAATAATAATATATATAGCGTCGTTCAATAATTCGAAAGTTTGTGTGACATTATTGGACTATGTCGGAACTGAGGGACGATGTCCCTGAACCGAACCAAAAATTTCTAAGTCCACCGACGCTATCAGTTTCTTATCCGGCATCGCAGCATTCTGGTCCGACGGAAGAAGCTGTAGAAGACCAAGTCAGATGACATACACAACAGCATATGTTGTTCTGAAAGGGAAAGCTCGAAATCCTCCGAATCCCTTTCGGTATCCCGTCGGACCGGATGAAACTTTCGGACGTCCGTACCCGCTTCCGCGGAGCGTCCCGACCCAGCATCGTCGGATAAAATATATGCGACAGATTCAGTTGATGCTGGGATGCTGCGATAAACTGTGCTATTAAGGAAAGCACGTCCGTTCCCGAGGCCTGTGCAGTAGCGATCTTACGATGCATTGCCGCCGGAAGCTCCGTGTACGTTGACTCCCGCACACTTCCTATGCGAACGTCCGGAGTCTGCAGGCCTCGTGTCCCTGGCTACCGGATGGTGTGACCTGGTCGCCGAAGAATCCTTGATCGGCGAAGCTGGTAATATATCGGCGGTCACGCAGCCAAGGTGCGGTCATGTGCGCTGACGAGAAGAGGAAGCCTTAGCAGTCTCAGCGGACTGCCTATACAACGGAGCGTCCCGAGCGACGGACGTATGCTCCGCTTACGACACATTTTGTACCACAACATCTGGGGCCAGATGTTGTTGAACGAGAGAGGGGCCTCTCTCGCTTGCCGTCCGGATGGACCGGAACGAGCTATGAACCGGACTAAAAGGCTTCCTGCGTTCTCCCTCCGATCCGCCGTCACTGGGTGTGCATTAGGTTAATTTATAGTGCTCGCATCACCCCAAAATTCCTTCTAGACCGCAACGGACGAACCCGGCTGCCGAACCATTCGGTGAATGGACGCTACACTGGGCGAGCTAGCAGACGTCAAAGGCCGTCGAACCTACTAGGGTCCTCTTAGGCAATTGGCGTATTTACATGAGCACTTTTCCGCTAGCCCTTCATTAATTGTGACGACGGAGGCATACTGTTGGAAGACATCACAGATACATCACCCTAATCTTGATCGTCTGAAATAGAAATTGATAAAGTAGAGTGACCCTGCGGGGAAAGGACCGGAGTGTCCAAATCCCCAACAACATACCGTGACATACGCTTCCCATATTGTCATCGAAATCATACGATACAGAACAGGAGTTAATGCGAGTACACTGACCACATATAGAATGATAATAAAGTCAGAGGAAGACTTCCTCTTAAAACAATTGATCAATATGCTTTCAATGTGAAAAGAAAACAAGTCCTGGTACTCGCACTAACCCCTGGCAATCAAAATACATAATAATAATATGATCCATTAATATAGAAAAAATAATTGAAATCAAAATATTTTGAAAAAATATTTTTTCAGAACAGCCCAAGTTTCTGAAAAGTAATGTTGAGCCCCAATGGATCCCAAGCCTAAGTGTGGACAAAAATTTTAAAAATATTTTAAACAATTTATTCAACACTTACGAACAATAATAATGTATCTAGTTATGATTAAAATAACATCAAGATATTATTTTTTAGAAATCCCCCCTCACACAGAGGGCTGTTGTAAATGTAAACAATGAGTGTAAAAACACTAAAATAAGACTCCAGGCACCCAGGCCCGAAATCAGTTACCAAAAATACACTATCTGATGCAAAACAGAGACTTCCAGGGAAGAAACTGCAGAACATCAGATGGTAGATGCAGAACACAACGCCTAACCACCCGTAGGTGAAGACGTAAACATGGGGAAAGAACAGAATTCATTCTGTTATTCAGCTAAAACTCCCAAGAAAATTTAGTAATAATAATTACAAAACTATGCCAAAAGCATGGGAGAATAGCAAGGGGGAACTTAAAGGACAGGGAGAGAGGAAAACACTTAAAAAAACAGTGTAACTAAATAATCAGAATGACAACAAAATGGCTGCTGCCTTGAAAATAGGTAACTTAACATAATTTCATTAAAAAATTTTAAGTTACAGCCCTGATAATATTCTGTCACACATTCTTTTCCTCTCCTCCTTCTCTATCCTCCTTAGAATCACCATTTCACTAATATTTATGTGTCTGGCATCATTTAAACTGAGATTTATAAGCACAAAGATCAGTCAGATGTTAACTGATGAAGGGCCAAACTTAGAATGATTAATGGCGCCAATTTCGGAACGTCCTTGACACTGCGCATGCGCAGTAGGGGCGAAGTGTGGAGGGCCTTTCAGGACATGTTTTCTTTAGTTTTAGATGCAAATTTTGGGGATTGGGGGGCAAAATTTGTGTTTGGCCCTATATTTTAAGAGTTAGCACCAGCTATGTCTGGGTCATTGGTACAGTATAAAAATATGCCTTGATGAGCTTGCAATTGGTTACCTAACTTCAGTAGCAACGAATGGATTTGGATACATGGAACTGCAGAAAACAGGTAAAGTCAGAAGGTAGTTTGCGGTCGACTATGCCTAGTCCTGATGACAGAAGGGAGGAATTGGAATTAGCAGCCGGCTGCTGTCGGGAAGGAGAGGGCTCTCCCGTTCACTCGGATGAATGCCTCAACACACTGCGCTTTGCTGAAGACTAAACAGTCGATCCTGACTGCTACTGGGACGGAGAGGACTCTCCTGCTCATTACGATGAGCATCCCAACAAACACCAACCGACCTAATCCTCTTGTGTGCCGTCATCGTTACGTGAGCTTTATTTTTTGAGGTGCTCGCTCTACCCAAACACAAATCTCAGCACAACAGACCAACCAGGTGATATTGATTTCACTAATGGCAAACTGCACCACCGTATGAGTCAGCCACTGTCAGGGAAATAAGGCACCAAAGGCCTTACTCCCTGCTATATATAAGTGCCCTGTGACTACTCACTATTCTCACATGTGCAGACAATATGTGCGTCAGCATGCTGCCAAAGGTCTGATATCGAAGCTTATATGAGCAAATATCTAAGATACTTCACCGCCTGCTGCTCTCGGGACTATGACCTGACCCCAGGTCTTAACAGTGCATGTCCCAACTGAAGATGATGCAATGTGCTAGCATTGGAAAATCCGACTTAGGTGGTGATGAAAGGACCTGGATCTGTGGAAATGAAGAACATCAGAAGTCGGCAAGCTAGCTTGCGGTCTACTGTGCATTGCCTGCATGACAAAAGAGGAGAAAGCCAAACAGCTGGCATCGGATGCTATCGGGGAGAAGAGGGCTCTCCCATTCATCCGGACGAACACCCCGACTAACTACACTTGCAATAGTCAACTGTTATCAGAGTGGAGAGGACCCTGAGCATCCCTGAAAAACGGACAAGCTTCCACCCTTTCCGTGCCGTTGTCGCCGGGTGAGCTTTATATTTTAAGGTGCTCACTCAACCCATTTCTACACTCTCCTCAACCGCAACAGACCTAACTGGCATCCCAGGTTTAACTGGAGAACCGCTTCACTGGTTGAGCTAGCTGCCAGCAGGGAATTAAGAGCACTAACTAGAGGCCTGATATTCCTGCTTTATGATCATGAGCATCTTACAGTTAGCTCTGTTTGCTTATATGAGTGCGACGACGACTATGGATAGGTGTCGATGAACCATAACCATATTCTTGTTCCTCTGAAAAAAAGAAATAATTATCCCACGGCACCAGTTCCGTATCGGAACTTCGCCACCCACAACATATGTCGACACCCATTTAGAACGTCTATCCAATATTCACACCTTGCACAAAAATGTGCCATGGCTACAAGCCCAGCAGGCCTGCAAATCAGAAGAGGACCTAATGGACCCACACAAAGTATGGTTCTTCACCGCAGGTCACCATGACATACAAGAAAATATAAGCCCTCAACACTCCCTAAAATGTATAAAAAACTACACTATACATTATAGGATATAACATCACAATAGAAAAATAAAATTTTCTAAAAAATGTAGATGACAGCCCAAGTACCCCAAGGGTACCCTGATAGAGCCTAAGTGTAGATATAATACACCACAACTATGACAAGAACAGCAAGATAGGGCCTAACATGTAATGTAATACACTAAAACTATAACTGTACTACAGTAAACCGTCACAGTACTTACCAAAACGTTTGAGAAAAAGTAAACAACGCCAGAAAACAAACCGGAAATAACAAGACAGGCACATAATAAACGGCCCTAAGTCAATAACCGGTGTATAAAACTACCAACTGCAAAACTAAATCTTCGCAGGAAGATAAAATAATGCAGTCGGTAGAAGTTGTAAGACTAAGACGTCCCCAGAGGTCAACTTGACCAGAACGCAAACAAGGGGGTACGCGGAGCTTATATTCTGATGAAAACCTCAAATTCCCAAGAAATTTGGAAAAATTTAATCTCTTAAAAAATGCCACAGGCACTTGGGAACTTAACAAGAGGGATCATGGAAGGACAGAGGAGAACATTAAACAATACTAGTGATGTCATAAGAACGTATCAGGCATATATCCCAAAAATGGGAAATATAATAATTTTTATCATTAAAAAATTAAAAGTTACATCCCTGAATGCTGCAAAACACCAATGTTCTCCTGCAACATCCTGTAAAACCAATGAATCCACCAATATATTCATTGATCTGTGACTGGCATCTTCAAAAAATAAGTTTTATAGCACAGAAGTCAGGTAGATGTTACTGACATAAGGCCAAACAAAAGAATTTTGGCTGGTGCCAATTTCCGTCACTTTCTGCTTGCGGTGCAGTGTATAAACGTATGGAGGATCATATAGGACTTTAAATTTCTGGATTTCTATGCAAATTTTGGGGGTTGGGGGTTCAAAATTTGTGTTTGGATCTTAAAGTTATGAGTTTGCACCAGCTAAGTCTGGGCCATTGATACAGTAGAAAAAACTCACTTTGGCCCAATCAATCACCTCCTCCCTGTGTGTAAAAAGCACTTTATTGCTAAATGTTACAGAAGGATGTCAGATACAAAATGAGAAATTTCTGATTGCTCCGGCTCTGTTTGTGCTCCCAATCAAATTCAATATGAACATGTACAGACAGTCAAGCTCAAGGCTGACAATTTCAGTTTGAAAGAAGAATTTTGCTGTGGATGAAAATACTTTCCATTTTCATTGGGATTGTGTTGCTTTTTCCAATAACATTGCAGTGAGTGCAATGGGGCCCCACGATAAAACAGTGGATGATTCTGCGATTTTGGATTGAAATAGTTGGAGCAGTGGACTGCCAGTGCCAGTAAATAAAGAGACCCAAGGAGTCTTAAACGCTCACCCGAGAAAGTTGTTTAAATAAAGATTTGAGGTCACATTCCGTATCTGGCTAGTTAACACTACAGAGAAATGAAGGCATGCAATTATTTATAACTCTGTTGTCCATGTCAAATGCTTTAGCTAGTATTCTGACACAAACACAGAAATAATGTCTGGATTTCCATAATGATAAAAAAATGAAAAAGAGTCATTTTTCGAGGACATGTAATAATCTCTATTTTCTGGTATTTTCCAGGGTAGGTGGTGAACCCTGCTTTCAAACTATGACTGTGACAACATTGAATATTCAATATGGGGAGGGGGTTTATTGGGTGAATTTTTATTTTTGAATGTTAAAATGAGTTTTAAAGGATTTTGAGTGATTTTATGCACACAGAAAAAAAATTCAACCAATTCACCCTGGAGGTGGAGGAGAGGGTGCACCCCATTTAAATAAACGTTAATCTTAACCATCCACATGTACATCTGACTAAATTTGACCATAACTGGCCCCATCACTCATGGGCATAATTCATTTAAACGAATGAATAATAAATTCTCCATAAGGGTTTAAGATAAATTTCAAACCCCTCTGGTGCCTGCCACAAACTGTCAAGAGTAATGCCTTGAACAAACTTTAACCTTGGAATCAAGGTAATGCTATACACCAAATATCAAAAGAATGTAAATAAGAAGAAGATTTTTAAAAAACTTCCCTCATATTGCACTAAGTTAACATTCAGGGTCCAGCAGTGAGCCCAAATATGAACTCAGGGACTCCATTTAAATAAACTGGAATCTGAGACCCTGTGCACATTATATATCAAAGGATTCTGATTGGTGGTTCTGGGGAAGAAGATTTTTTTATAAAAGTTATGTCTCATGTGCCCCTTGTACTGCTCAACATGAGCATGGCAACATTGTTTGAACAAGTGGAACAAACATATTACAAGGAGCATGAATACCAAGTGGGGTTAAATTCATCAAGCTCTGTAGTTTTTGAAAAGTCGATAACGTGAAGTTCACAATAGACAGTGAATGGAAGACAAAGACAATGGTAAAAAATGATCAGTAAAGCTTCCCTTAAGCAATCGCCCAGGTGGGCTAAAAATATTTTATGTGGCTCACTGATGGATCATTTGATTTGTAGAGTAGACTATTAATATTTTCAACCTGCAGCCAGAAGGCTTCAGGTTGAAAATTTTAAATGATCTTCTCCAGCAGACTGCAATTTCAGAAATCTGAAATAAGCAGCTTCCCAAAATACATTTTCGTGCATTTCACTGCTTTTTCAGGGCTGAAAGTGCATCAAGTATATGATTTTTCATTATTGTACACTTTTAATTTATTTTTAACTGTTTAATACCATGGATAATTCAAAATACTTCACTATGAATCATTATTCTGAACGAAATGTTATGCATATAATTCGGTTATCGTCAGATCACTGAAGTTAAGCAATGTCAAGCCCGGTTAGTTCTCAGATGGGTGACCGTCTGACAGATCAATTCGGACTCCCACATTGTGTCCTTGGGCAAGGCACTTAACCCTAATTGTCCACATGGGGGCACAATGACGCCGTGTACTAAGGCGCACTGAATGTCGATGGTGTGCATGTCTTCAACCAATCTAACCCTGCCTGTGCTGCAGTGTGGAGTTACGATGTTGGGGAGCTGGCGGCCTGCTCGTCGTTGCTCAGTGGTTCTCTCAAGGTACTTGGCTTCCCCCACCCATAAAACTGTCACGGTCATGATTAGGCATTGTGCATAAGTATGTGACCTTAAACACCAATAAGTAAATAAATATTATTCATATAATTCAATTACTATTATTATGTGCATATAAATTAGTTTTTTCAAAGCTGAGATCTTGTTAGTTAGAATACATTGCCAAGCAGAGGCAGGCAAGTGTTGTGGACCAGAGCCAACCTGAGGTGCCGCCCTATCAATATGCATCGCTACCTACGTTTTGTGGGTTGCTTTCATATGGACATCTAGATATCAGAGCTTTATTGACATAATTTACCACTCCCTCCTCCACTGACAACCACCGATGTCAAGTCCAAAGACTGAGACACTATGCTCTAAATGACATGAGTACAATTTTTATACAAGTTAATGTACATGCATTTAACTGCTTGCATGCTGCTGGCAGATTTTCCCGCCCAGGTCAGGATTTCTCTTGCCACCGAATTAAGTATCATTTGGGCACATTTAAACCAATTTTTCCCCTGAAAATTGAATGGATTTTTTCACCAATGATTTCTTGTGTTTTTTTAAGATAAATCTTTCATCAAATCTAGTCACGGTTGCTGAAAAATATCTTGAAAATACTCAGCAGGTTAAGAGTTGATATTGATGATAAATATAGCATATACTTCAAATTTGGGGCATTTAAGTTCTGGGATGCTTTACCCTTGATGCATTTCAGTCTCATACATTTAAGCTTAAATGTATCAGTCTCCCAATAATTGACGGAAGGAAATATTTATTTCCAAAGATATACAGAGTGCAGGGTACAGAATGTAAATATACTGTCATTAGAGTTTGCTAAGCTGTTAATCAGCAGAGTGCTATACAGTGGAGCCCACGTAATTGGATGTCTCTTAATTGTATATCCCTGTTAACTGAATATAGGTTATAGAGTAAACTCCTGTTAATTTTAAAAAAAATTATTGTAACCAGTCGAAAAATTACCGACTCTCCCCAGTTTTCCTACGTTTGTAGACCTATTTGACATCAGTACATCCAATACAAGCATTTAATCTATTATATCTTGTTTGACAGAGCTCGTGGAGCTCTGTCAAACAAGATATAATAGAATAAGTGCTAAATTTATCTCTACAATACAGGAAAGTGACACAATCCCTGTTAATTGAATACTCCTGTTAACTGAATAAATTTCATTGGCAAAGTAGCTGTTCAATTAACAGGGTTCCACTGTAATATTTTTGGACATCAGAATTTGTTAACATGTCTTATCTTGCTACAATCTATGGAAGTATGCCTACAGGCACTCTCCCATAAATTGTAAATGCAAATCCTTACTAAATAATTTCACTTGAAAGATAATATAATCCTTAAGGGCACATAGAAAACATTGAAATGCTGAGGACGAGTTTCAAATGAAGTGCCGAGTGTCCTTGTACTAATTGTTATTATAGACGTGAAGGTGTGTATTAAACACAGAACAACACATGCGTGTGAATGGGTTAATCGATATGGCACTTACGTCATTGCAGAAGGATAAAACTTGAGGCCTGCAGCCTCTCATTTTATCCTCCTGTGCTAACAATCATGCCATATCGATTAACCCATTCACATGTGTGTGTCATTGTGTATTTCCTCCAGAAGCAGCATGTTGGGCCAATGGTTCTATTGCAGTAAGAAGTGGACAAAGCTGGAATTAAACCCTTAAGGGATAAAGCACATACACAGAATATGAAGGCTTTTAGTTGTGGTACTTATGCTTCACAATAAAGCTCAAGTATGGGCTTCCAGCACTCTACTCTACTTTCTTATGAGACTGAATTTATACTTGGACTTATATCACACACAGAACAAATCTGTTAACTGCATACTGATTAAACAGTACACTCCTGTTAATGGAATAAAATGTTAAAAAATTTATAGTAATTTATATATTTTTTATACTTACCAATGACCCAGACTTAGCTGGTGCTAACTCCACAAAAACCAGGGCCAAACACAAATTTTGCCCCCCAATCCCCAAAATTTGCATCCAAAACAAAAAGAAATCATGTCCTAAAGGACCTCCATAGTACGACTCTACTGCGCATGCGCAGTGACGCAGTCGTCCCGAAATTGGCGCCAAATATCATTCTTACTGGCAGTGCCTGGTCAGCGCTATGTACTCAGCGGGGAGGCAAGAGTTCCCAACTCAGGGAGGGCCATCCCCGTCTGGGTCATTGGTAAGTATAAAAAATATATAAATTACTATAAATTTTTTAACATTTTTATACTGTACCAATGACCCAGACTTAGCTGAATAGTAAACAGGCTGGAGGGCCTAGGACATAGAGGAAAATCCAATAAGCTCAATTATAAAATAAAGAGATAACCCCTTAAGGAGAAAAGGAGTATTAGGCTTTACATGTATCTTTCTTATTTAATATTTAAATTAGAAAGATACACTACCCTTAATAATTGAGCACAATAACATTCAAGTTCTCTATTAATATCCAGTATAACCTTTATACTAATTAATATTAAAACAAGCCAATAAATAAAGTAGTCCAGAGAATTGAGACTCTTTATAATCATTTAAAAGTGTCCGAGTATTGTATATTAAAGCCCGTTTGACACTTGACATATACAAATGCTTCACACCGAGCTACACTTTAAAAATAAGACATGAATGAAATTAAACATTAATATTACACTTTAAAACCATCCCGGAAGCGACTCAGAAATACTGTCTTGGAGGAGGCATTCCCTTGCTTTTCACTATAAAGCAGGTGACCTAAGGGAACACCCGCCCCCCACCTTCCCCTTGCCCTGGGTCAAATAGCCCAGAGCGAAGAGGGCAGCCGGACGGAGTCACTGCCGAAACAGAAAGCCTGCATAACTATAGTTGCAACTGTTTAGTGGACGACATTCTGAGCAACAGATAACGGACCTAAACAATGCAGGTCTCCAGAAATGGACTCAATATTTCTGAGATAAAAATTAGTAAATGTGGATGGCTGAGACCAATAAGCAGCCTTCATTAAATCTGTAATAGCAACACTATTAGCATAAGCCCAGGAAGTAGAAAGAGCTCTTACTTCATGAGCAGAAATCTTAAGCACAGACTGCTGAGAAGAAGATAAATCTTCATACGCAGTACGGATAGTTAACTGAATCCATCTAGCAATAGAATGGACTGAAATGTCCTTTCTATTAGGCATCAAAGACAGAAAGAAACGTTTCCGTCCCTTTCTGATGAACTGAGATCTCTGTTTATAGATACGTAGTGCTCTAACAGGACAGAGTAAAGGCCTACGCCCGTCTGAAGACGGAAGAGCCTTAATAACAATAGGTTCCGGATATTTATTAGGAGCCTGATTCTTAGCTAAAAAACCGACGTTAGTAGTGAAGGTGATAGTGTTCCCAACACTACGATAATGAGAATCATCCACCGATAGTGCATGAAGCTCACTGACTCTTCTGGCAGAAGAGAAAGCTAAGAGAAAAGCTGTCTTATAAGATAAGAATTTGAAATCTACTGTCCCAAGAGGTTCAAATGGCTTTTCCTTCAATTTAAGGAGAACCCAAGCTAAATTCCACTTAGGAATTAATCTAAGAGTTCTGGGTCTATTTATCGAAAAGTTTCTAACCAATTTCGATAAAGAGACATTAGATCCAATTTGTAAACTATCATGATGTGCATAGGTATCAGATAACATAGATCTATAACTCTTTATAGTAACCGGTTGCAGTTTGATTTCGTCAAACAAGTATACTAGAAAGTTAGCAATGTCTGGTATAGAGGGATCAAATATATCAACAGAATGATCCCTACACCAACGACGGAAAACCTTCCACTTAGCCGCATAGTTTAGCGAAGAGGAGGTCCTCCTACAGTTAGAAATCGCGTCCACTGCTCGTCCTGTAAAGTGCTTGCCATGCAAGAAGGACCGCACAACGGAAAAACGTGAAGGTTGAGACCTTGCGGGTTGTGATGCAGTTGGCGCGATTTCCCCTGCCAAAGAAGATCCTCTCGTGGAGGGAGCTTCCGCGGTAGGTCCCACAACAGACACCTGAGTAGATTTATCCACGGTCTCTGTGGCGACAGAGATGCTACCAACAGAATCTTGCATTGAGATTGTTTTATCTTTAGCAATACTTGTTGAATTAACGGCGCTGGAGGATACGCATATCCTATCATTCCGTCCCAAGGGATCGATAGAGCGTCTACAGCAAATGCTCTTGGATCCGGACACGGGGACACATACGTCTGCAACTGATTGTTGAGATGTGTCGCAAATAAGTCTATCATTGGCCGTTCCCATTGGTAGCAAATCTGATTGAATACTTGTTTGTTGAGAGTCCACTCCGACGGCAACAAGCGACCCTTTCGAGAAAGGGAGTCTGCTAGCACATTCAGACGACCCGGTATGTGACGGACCGAAAGAAGAACGTGATGTTCCAACGCAAACAGAAGGATTCTTTCCGTTAGATTGAACAACGGAACTGAATGAGTGCCTCCCTGATTCCGTATATACGCCACTACTGTCGTATTGTCGGATAGGATTTGGACATGAGCATCGTGAATAATGTCCATCCAGTGACGTAACGCAAGCCAAATTGACATCATTTCCTTGATGTTTATGTGCTTGCACAGGAATTGCGGATCCCAAAGACCCTGGCATCTCGAATCCGTTGGGATTAATGATGCACCCCAACCTGTTTGACTGGCATCCGTCATAATGGTAAAACTCGGATCCGGCAACTGCAGCGGAACTCCTTGAGTTAACCACTGAATGTTTGCCCAAGTCTGAATCTCTTGTTTCACTTGATCTGACAAGAGAACGTCTACATCGAGCGAATGAATTTTCACACTCCAATTCTGAGTCAAGAAAATTTGAAGAGGCCGTGTGCGTAGCCGTCCCATCGGAATGAGATCCGCAGCGGCTCCGCACAGACCTATCAGTCTCATAAATTCTCTCGCTGTGACTTTGTCTGTATTTAGACAATAGCGAGCGTAACAACTGACTAATTTCGCTCTGGTTAACGGCAGACGAACGAGATTGTTGTGCGTCTCGAAGCTCATTCCCAGATGAGTGAATGACTTGGACGGCACCAGATCCGACTTCTCCTCGTTTACTATGAAACCGAGACGTCGGAGCAATAGAAGAAGATTCTGAACATCGTTCTGAAGCGTTAACTCGTTGCCGTACCTCTGAAGAATGTCGTCCAGGTAGGCCGACGTTACCGCAGACGAATGAGCTCGGAAGTAAATCATTACCGAGTTCATTACTCGAGTGAAAGCCCAGGGTGCTAGATTCAATCCGAAGCACATGGCCCGGAACTGATACACCACTCCTAGAACTGCGAAGCGTAGATACTTTCGGAATGTCGGATGTACCATGACGTGAAAGTACGCATCTTTGAGATCTATGCTCGTTGCATAATCGTTCACCCGAATACTCGCTCTGACCGATCGAATCGTCTCCATATAAAACTTCGGAGCGATGATCAGCTTGTTTATCCAGCTCAAATCTATGACTGGACGGAACGAGCCGTCTGGTTTCGGAACCAGAAACAGATGGCTGTAGAATCCCAGCGATTCCTGGTTTTCTACGACCTCTACCGCGTTCTTCATTAAAAGAGACTGCACCTCTGATAGCAGAGCGTCTCTTTTCTGAGGGTTTGACGGAAGATGAGTCCACTTTGGACTTCGAGTTAATGGAGG
Source organism: Pictodentalium vernedei (assembly GCA_031216915.1). NCBI lineage: Eukaryota > Metazoa > Mollusca > Scaphopoda > Dentaliida > Dentaliidae > Pictodentalium > Pictodentalium vernedei. The sequence goes on from CM062297.1 coordinate 464,095,628, forward strand.
CTTTCGTTTGAAGGATATCTTTAGACCTTCCGAAGTCACTCCTCTCACCCAAGGGTCGTCCGTAATCGACGCCCACTCTTGAGAAAAACTCGACAACCTTCCGCCAACCGGAACGCGATAGAGGTTTGAGCCATCACCTCCTGGATCTGCGAGGCCTGCGGTAGGAGAAACCACGTCTTCCACGACCCGCACCTCGCCTCGTCGACCTCGGGGCGTCCGACCGATTGTCCCGGCCTGAAGGACGTCCCGAACGAGAGTCGCTATCCTGACGGTCTCTCGAATAAGAGCTAGAGGACGCACCGGAACCTCTATAGGAACCTCTCTTGGGCGGATAAGACCCAGAAGTGCCCGCCTTATTCGTGTCTGCTGAATCCGACCTTTTAGGAGCGGATCTAAACAACAGAGAATCACTAGCTTTCTTTTTAATATTATCATAAATAGCGGAAAGCTTGCCGTCAAAGAGAAGATCTCCTGAGACCGAAGCGACTCTAAGAGAGTTCTTCACCTTAGAATCCACTAGTGTGGATGTAGACAGGGCTGCGTCACGTCTAACCAACTCCAGATTAGCCACTGAAAGGGCGGAGTTACACGTGGAATAAGCTACTGCCCTTGAAAGAAGTCTTAAGGAGGATTGTATATCCTGAAACTCTTCCCCTTGAAGACGCAGTGATAACGCCTTCGTAAGGTGATCTGCGTAAGATAAGGCATCTAAATTGGCTCTGTTAGACGCAATAGCTGTTTCCAACACTGCGGTTGGAATAGAAGCTGACGACGGTAATGATAGCTCTAAGTCTTCCGCCTCGTCGTCCATACGCAGAGGAACTCTCGGTATACCCTGACCTGCCGTGTCGAATTTATTCCTTGCATTAATGAAAGGCAGGTTGAGAGTATTTGCGGACAAGAAGCCTGCTTTCCCTGTCCTGGAAGCAAGTTTAAAAATAGCGTCGTTCAATAATTCAAATGTTCTTGCAACATTATTGGACTGCGACGGAAACTCGGGAGCGATGTCCCTGAACCGCTCGAAAAAATCAGAGTCCAATGACGCTATAATTCTCCTGTCCGGAAGCGCAGCAGTCTGGCCCGACGGAACAACTTGAGGAAGAAAGTGCCGGATGAAGTCTACGGCAGCTTTGTGTTGTTCCGAAAGGGATAGCTCCAATTCATCCGTATCCCTTTCACCATCCGGTCGGACCTCCCGATGTTCCCGGTCGTCCGCCCCCGATGCTTCGGCGGAGCGTACCGACCCAGCGCCGTCGGATAATTCTCGATCCGACACCGTCTCTGTCGGCTGCTGGGATGCTGCGATAAGCTGTGCTATCTGCACTAGAATGTCCGACGTCGAGACCTGCGGAGGAGCGGTCTTTCGCTGCTTTGCCGAGGGCAGCTCCGCATCGGATGGCTCCCGCATACTTTTCCTATGCGAACGTCCGGAGTCCATCGGTCTCGAGTCCCTGGCTGCCGGATGGTGTGACCTGGTCGCCGAATAATCCTTCCTCGGCGAAGCTGGCAAGATATCGGAGGTCACGCAGCCAAGGTGCGGTCGTGTGCGCCGGCGAGAAGAGGAAGCCTTAACAGTCTCTGCGGACTGCTTATACAACGGAGCGTCCCGAGCGACGGACGTATGCTCCGCTAAAGACACATTTTGTACCACAACATCTGGTCCCAGATGTTGTTGTACGAGAGAGGGGCCTCTCTCGCTCGCGGCCCGGCTGGACCTGGACGAGCTAGGAACCGGACTAAAAGGCTTCCTCCGTTCTCGTACACTATCCGCCGTCACTGGGTGTGCATCTATTATTTTTATAGTGCTCGCATCACCCAAAATTTCCTCTTGGACCGCATCGGACGAACCCGGCTGCCGAACCATTCGGTGAATGGACGCTACACCGGGCGAGCTAGCGGACGACATTTGTCTAATCTCCATGAGCACTTTTGCCGCTAGCTCTGTATTTAATTGTGACGACGGACGCACACTTGAAGAAGATAACATGGAAACATCACCCTGTTCTGGTTCCTCTGAAATAGAAACTGAGAGAGTAGAGTGACCTTGTGGAGAAAGAGCCGGCATCGCTCTTTCTCCAGAAACAACATATCGTGACACACGTTTCCAATGTTTCTCATCCCAATGTTCACATACAGGACAGGGATTAATGCGAGAACACTGACTACAATTTATGCAATAATCATGAAAGTCAGAGGAAGATTTCTTCCTATTACAATTTGAACAAGTTCCTTTCATTGTGAAGGAACAACAATAAGTCCTAGTTACTCGCAAAAACCCCTGACACAAAGATACATAATAACATGATCCATTAATAAATGAAAAAACAATTGCAAAACAAAATAATTTTGAAAAAATATTTTTTCAGAGAAGCCCAAGTTGCTGAAAAGTAACGTTGAGCCCCGATGGATCCGATGGCAAAGTGTGGTCAAAAATTTTAAAATTATATAAAATAATTAATGAGACACTTTCGGATAATATAAATGTATCTTATAATGAGATAAACTACCTCAAAGACAAACAGCCCCCCTCAAAAAAGGCTGTTGCCAATGAAAACAAACAGTGTAAACACAGAAGAAAACATGACTCCAGGCACTGAAAAAACTGGCCCGGAATCAGTCCTCAATTACACTCTATCTGATGCAAAACAGAGACTCCCAGGGGAGAATCTGCAGAACATCAGATGGAAGATGCAGAACACAAACGTTATACACCCATGGGTGAAAACGTAACTATGGGGAAAATAACAGAAAACATTCTGTAACCAAGCAACTCTCCCAGGGAAATTTTAGAAATGAAACTTCTCAAAAATATGCCAAAAGCATGGGAGAATTGCAAGGGGGGACTTTAGAAGGTTAGGGGAGAGGAAACACTGAATAAGCAGTGCAACAATTAGCAAGAATGACAACAAGAGGCGTTTGCCTCGAAAATAGGCAACTTAACATAATTTTAACAAAAAATTTTAAGTACAGCCCTGATTATTTTTTGCCACTTCTTTTTTCCTCTCCTCCTTCTATCCTCCTTAGAATCACATTTTCTCCAAGAATTACGTGTCTGGCATCCTTTAAACTGAGATTTACAAGCACAAAGATCAGTGAGATGTTGACTGATGAAGGGCCAAACAGAGAATGATATTTGGCGCCAATTTCGGGACGACTGCGTCACTGCGCATGCGCAGTAGAGTCGTACTATGGAGGTCCTTTAGGACATGATTTCTTTTTGTTTTGGATGCAAATTTTGGGGATTGGGGGGCAAAATTTGTGTTTGGCCCTGGTTTTTGTGGAGTTAGCACCAGCTAAGTCTGGGTCATTGGTACAGTATAAAAATATAATATGTTGAGAAATTATGCTGACACTCACCAAGTCAGAATTTGTAATAGTTTTTTTAAAATCAATTTCATCAAAATCATTAAGCACATAACTCAACAATTATTCCAACAGACATTCATACCTGAGAGGAAATATTCATGGCATGTATCCTTTGAGATTTTTCCTTTTTCTGCTGCAGATTTAGCTCCCTTCCTCAAAATTTCTTGTAGACTTTCTAGAGTTTTTGACCACTCACTGGTATCCTTATCTCTTTTTTCCTCACATCCGGGACTGAAGTCACCAAAAAATTCAAATTTTGATCTTATTGGCTGAAAGTCCAAAAGAAAGAGAAATATGTAAAGGAGTTAACATAAAAAATGGACAGTTGAATAACACTAAATATTTTCATTTTCTGCCTTCCAAAACAAAGCTTATGACCTCTCATGTGAAAAAGTCTGTTGACTCATTGAGATGAGGAGTCGTAAGCTATCTTTTAGAAGTAAAAATGGATTCTCCCAAATTTAGATGAAATACAAAGGCTATGCAAAGTATGGGCCACTACCCCTGACCAATAGGCATGTTCAAAGTAGCCTTAAAGGTATTGTGGGATAGAGCAATTTTCTAAGTTGAAAGAGTGAAAAAGGGCCATAACTCTGGGAAAAATTATTGGACAGAACCCGATCCTTGTGTATATCCATCCACCCATGCGGGTCTATCAGCATACCAAAGGAGATCCAAATCCGATCGATGGCTTTGAAACTACAATCCAAAATGTTTGTATAAACAGATGGATGGACAGGTGGGCAGGCAGAGGTCTCCACTAGATACTCATGAACCCTCCTTCAGAGGTCAGGGCCTTAATAATCCTTGGTGGTGGGGGGGGGGGGGGGGGTTAGGAGAGGTAAAGTTGGGACATTTTCGTTTAGATTGGAATCTTAAATGTCGATTCCCTCTTGCTTTTCATTGTCTACTATTTTATGAGACTGAATTTGAACTTTACACATAATTATATATCACACACAGTCTGTCATACAAATAGAAGACTGTGGTACCCAATTTGGGCTGGTATGAAAGTCAGTATGATGAATTTGGAGTATGGTTCGTGTTATTTAACCCTGTACCTAACATGAAAGCAGACAACACTTGTATAAAAAATTCTTGAATTATTATAACTAACTTTTTGTTTCAAAAACATAGGTTATGATCCCCTCATTGGAATGAGCATGACGAGCTCGTTCCAATGAGGTGTCATAACCTATGTTTTGGAGATGAAAGAAATAATGAAAATGATGAATTTAAAGTAATTTATATATTTGTTATACTTACCAATGGCCCAGACTTAGCTGGTGCAAACTCGATAAAATCAAAGGCCAAACACACATTTTGACCCCCAATCCCCAAAATTTGCATACAAAACCAAAAAATTAAAGTAAAATCTGGTCCTCCATACTTTTGTTTACTGCACATGCACGGTAACCAGGAAGGTACCGGAATTGGCGCCAAGCATCACTCTTTCTAAAGAGCCTGCTAAAAGTTATAATCAGAGGGGAGGAATGAGTGCCCACTCATGGGAGGGCCAGCCCCATCTGGGCCATTGGTAAGTATAAAAAATATACAAATTACTTTAAATTTATCATATTTTTATACTACAACCAATGGCCCAGGCTTAGCTGAATAGTAAAAAGGCTGGAGGGCCTAGGACATAGAGAAAATCCAATCTCTCAATTACTTCGATAAAGAATAGCTCCTACAGGAGAAATAGAAGAAGACAGAGGAATTATATATGTCCTTCTCTTATAAAAAAAAACAAGAATGACATAACACCAACAATGTAATTGATAATTACATAATTTTTCCATTTAATGCCAGCATAACCCCTTAAGCTAATTTGGTGAAAAAAAAAACAATTATAAAGCTAGTCCAGAGAATGAGACGCATTATACTCATTTAAAAGTGTACGAGGATCGTATAGAAATGCTCGTATGACACGTGACATATACAAATGCTTCACAGTGAGCTACACTTTAAAAATAGTACATAAATGAGATGTAGTTATTGCTTCACACCAAGCTACACATTAAAATCACCCAGCACCAACGCTGGACTAATGTCTCTGGAGGAGGTATTCCCTTGCTTTTCACTATAAAGCCAGATAACATAAGAGAAAAACCGTACCCTCCCCCCACCTGTTCTGAAGGAAAGTTCCTCAGAACGAAGAGGGCAGTGGAATGGCGTCAGTGAATGAGCAGCCTGCCTAAGACATCTTCTAGATGTAAGATTAATGGATGACATACTGAGCAACAGAAAGAAGACCTAAAGATCTAAGGTCACCGGAGACTCTAAATTTCTAAGGTAAAACTTGGTAAATGAAGAGGGCTGTGTCCAGTTGGCAGCCTTCATAAGATCAGTGATGGCTATACTGTTAGAATAAGCCCAAGAAGCAGACAGTACTCTAACCTCATGCACTGAAATCTTGCTGACAGAATGTAGATCTGAAGATAGACTTTCCCAGGCAATACGTATTGCCAGCTGAATCCATCTAGCGATAGAATGAACAGATATATCTTTTCTGTTAGGATTCAGGGAAAGAAAGAATCTTTTTCTTCCCTTTCTAATAAAACTTGATCAACGTATATAATGCGCATTGCTCTAACTGGACACAGCAAAGGTCTATGGTTGTCCGAGAACGGTAAAGCCTTAATGATAATAAGCTCCGTCCGCTTAACCCGGAATTTGATTCTTAGCCAAGAATCCCACTTCCGTAGTGAGGGTAACAGGATTATGCATAATGCATAAAGGTCACTCACTCTTCGGGCAGACGTAAAGGTTAAGAGAATGGCCATTTTATAGGGCAAGAAAATGAACTCTACATCGTCTAACGGCTCAAAAGGAGCTTTTTTACACTTCAACAGAACCCAAGCCAAATTCCATTTAGGAATTAATCTGAGGTTTCTAGGTCTATTAATAGAGAAATTTCTAACTAGCTTGGATAAAGAAGAATCTAATCCAATAGCCAAGTTATCATGATGAGCATAAGTGTCTGATAACATAGACCTATAGCTCTTAATTGTGACGGGCTGCAAGTTTAATTCGTCAAACAAGTAGACCAGGAAATTGGCAATCTGAGGAATGGACAGATTGTAAATGTCTACAGACTGGTCTGTACACCAATGAAAGAAACTCCCCCCCCCCCCCACACTTTGCTGCATAATTCAACGAAGAGGAGGTCCTCCTACAGTTAGAAATTGCATCCACTGCTCGTCCCTTTAAATGTTTTCCATGCAAGAAGGACAGCACAACAGAAATACGTGAAGGTTGAGACCTTCTGGGTTGTGATGCAGTGGGCGGGACTTCCTGATATAGAAGGTCCTTTCGAGGAGGAAGCTTCTGGGGAATGTCCCATAACAGACACCTGAGAAGACTGACAACACAGGTGATACTAGCAGGAATCTGCAGTGAGACTGTTTGATTTTTAACAGAATCTGCTGAATCCATAGAACAAGAGGATATGCATATCCTATCATTCTTTCCCATGAGATCGATAGAGCATCTATTGCGTACGCTCGATGATCAGGGCATGGTGACACGAATGTCAGTAATATATTTTTCAGGTGTGTCACACAAAGGTCCAACTGGTAGCAGATCTGACTGAATACTTGCTTGTTGAGAGTCCACTCCAATGGTAACAGGCAACCTTTCCGAGATAGCGATAGCGAGTCTGTTACTACGTTCAGATGACCCAGTATATGACGAACTGAGAGATGAACGTGATGACTCAGAGTGAATAGGAGAATCTTCTCCATAATTCATATAATGGAATCGAATGAGTGCCTCCCTGGTTCCTGAGATAAGCCACTACCATCGAGTAGTCCGACAGAATTTGAACATGGATATTCACTACTTGAGCAATCCAGCGTTGTAGTGCTAGCCAGATAGACATCATCTCCTTGATGTTTTTGTGTTTCTCTAGGAACTGAGGGTCCCAAAGATCCTGACACTTCAAATCTGTGGGACTTAAGGACGCACCCCAGCCCGTCAGACTCGCATCCATCATAATCGTGAAGACCGGAACTGGCAGTTGAAGCGTAACTCCCTGAGTCAGCCACTGGAGATCCGTCCAAATCTGAAACTTTTGTTTTACTAGGTCTGTTAAAACAATCTGGGTTCCGAGCGAATACATCTTCACACTCCAGTTCTGAGTAAAGAAAATCTGGAGGGGATGCGTGCACAGGCGACCCATCGGAATAAGATCTGCAGCCGCACCGCACAGCCCCATCGGTCGCATAAACGCCCTCACAGTCACTGCAGAAGAGTTTAGACAAAAGTGAGCATAACAACTGACTAATTTCCTTCTAGGTAATGGCAGACGAACCTGATTGTTGTGAGTCTCGAAGCTCATTTCCAAGTTATTGAAGGACTTGGACGGAGCTAGATTACTATGAAACCGAGACTCGGAACAACTGAAGCAGACTCTGAACATCGTTCTGAAGAATAATTCTGTCACTCACCATATCTCTGAAGAATATCGTCCAAGTAAGCCAACGTTACTACTGTCGAATGAGCTCGGAAGTATGACATTATCAAGTCCATTATTTGAGTGAAAGCCCAAGAAGCCAGGTTCAGACCAAAACACATTGCTCTGAACTGATAAACATCTCCTTGCACAGCCAAACGCAGTTACTTTCTGAATGTCGGATCTACCAGGACATGAAAGTACGCATCCTTAGGTCTATGCTGGCTGCATAGTCGTCCACTCGAATGCTCGCTCTTACCAACCAAATGGTTCCATATAGAACTATGGAGCTATGATCAATTTGTTTATCCAGCTCAAGTCTATTATCAGTCGGCTTTGGTACGAGAAACAGGTGACTTGTAAAAACCTGGAGAATTTTAATTCTAGACGACCTCTATTGCTTTCTTCGATAGGAGAGCCTGTACCTCCACAAGTAGAGACTCTCTTTGGAAGAATTTGCCGGAAGATTTGTCCAATGCAGACTTATTGTAAGTGGAGCTTTGCTCGGAATGATAGCCGCAGGCCTGCTGAGACTACATTTCTCACCCACTGATCTTCCGTAATTTTCATCCAGTTTTTTGCGAAGTTGATAACCTTCTGCCAGCTGGAAAGCAACAGAGGTCTAGACCATCACCTGTACGACTTGCAAGGCTTGTCAGTGGAGAAACTATGTCCTTCCCGCAAAGAACCACATCCCGTCGGCCTAGGGGCGTCTGACTTATAGTCTTTATAAGATTGCACCTCTTTCCCAAGTCGCTATATTGACAGCCTCTGGAGAAACTGTAAGAGGGTTTCCTAGACCCTCACGAGGAGCTCCCTTCGATGATTGAGAACTGGAACGACTTCACCTACCCTGGCCAGCTGATACATATTGAGACTCTGATCTCAGTAGCAGTGCACTGGAAGCTTTTTGGTGGCCTGGTCATAGACTAAGCAAAGCCTGTCATCAAATAGTGTGTGTCTGGAGACAGGAGTGACTCAGAGAGAGCTTTTCACCCTGTCATCGATAATTGATGATGTTGCAAGGGCTGCATCACGTCTAAAAAAAACTCCAAATTTGCCACTGAAAGGACACAGTAGTATGTGGCATACATGACTGCTCTGGAAAGAACTCTTAGCGAGGAACAAATATCCTCAAATTCCTTTCCATTCAGATGCGGAGCCAGAGCCCGGGTGATATGATCTGCCTAGGACATAGCGTTCAGAATGACTCTATTAGATGAAATAGAAGATTCCATCACATCCGTACGTAAATTGAATGATGTAGGCAAGGATATGTCCAAATCCCCAGCCTGCTCATCCAGATGCAGTGTAGCTCTCTGAACATCTTCTCCAACAGCTTGAAAATAATGTGCTGATTGAAGATGCAGATAAGAAACCGCCTTTCTTATTCAAACTTGCTAGGTTGAATATGGCATTGTTAATGTGGCCGCAGGCCTCCAACACTTGCCAAGACAGTCCGGGAAGGAAAGAACATCATCTTTCCTTCGCATGACATCTTTGTCTAGAGATGACAGTGGTCTCTGCCTAGCAGGCACAGCTTGCTGATCAGATGGAACAAGGTCAGGATAGTATTGATGGATGAAATTCATTGCTACCATATATTGTTCCGAAAGGGAAGGGTAATCCTCCTCCTTCTCCCTTTCACCATCTGACTGATTCAGCTGAGAATTTTGGTCAACAGCATCCGAATGTACAGATGACCAGTCCGACCCAGTACCATCCAACAGCTCACCACCGGAGTTTGCAGAAAGCTGTGCTTACACTTGCTGGGAAGCTGCGCAATCTGCAACAGCAAGTCCGTTACAGAGGCTTGAGGAGCAGCGGTCTTCTGTTTTTTCACCGCTTGCTGCTCCTGAGACGGAGATCTAAATGTAGATCTCTTCTTCAAACATCCTAATGAATGAAGCCTTGGATCACTAGCTGCCGGATGGGCCGACTTCACGGGCGAAGACTGGGAACATCTTCGCGAGGTTGCCTGGATATCCAAAGTCGGGTAGCTAGTGTGCTTATCTGAACCTGAGGATGAAGCCGTGATTCAGACAAGTTTCTCAAAACAACATTTGGCCCCAAATATTGCTGGGTTAGAGAAGGCTCTCCCACTCATAGTCTATCTGACCTCGCCAAGCTTCCCAAAGAGAAACTTGCAGGCTTCTTCCCTTTTTGCCGTCATCGCTGGGTGAGCTTTAGTTTTAGAGGTGCTCGCTCTAATAAATTCTACACTTCCCTCGACCACAATGAACTTACTGGTGTCCCGGCCCCCACTAATGGGCTAACCGCTTCACCGGTCGACCTAGCTGCTTGCAAAGGGTTAAGAGCACTAACTAGAGGCCTTATCTCTTGCTTAATATTCATAAGCAGCTAGCTCTGTTTGCTCATCAGAGCGCAACAACGGTAGCACATTATGGATGGGTGTCACAACACCATCACCATGATCTTGTTCCTCTGAAAAAGAAACTGAAAAACTTGAATTATCCTGCGGTGACAGCTCTGGCATCGGAAATTCACTGCCGACAACATACCGTGACATCTGTCTCCAACCTCTGGAATCCCAATGTACACAAGTAGGACAAGAATCTGTAGGAGTGCATCGACTACAGGCAAAACAACAAGCACGTAAATCCGAGGAAGACTTCCCCACCTTGCCTTACCCCTTGCTTAATATTCATGAACACCTTGCGGCTAGCTATGTTTGCTCATCACAGAGTGATGACAGTAGCACATTGGGGAAAGGTGTTGCAACACCATCACTATGTTCTTGTTCCTCTGAAAAAGAAACTGAAAAGTTAAAAAATTTATAGTAATTTATATATTTTTTATACTTACCAATGACCCAGACTTAGCTGGTGCTAACTCTAACAAAACCAGGGCCAAACACAAATTTTGCCCCCCAATCCCCAAAATTTGCATCCAAAACAAAAAGAAATCATGTCCTAAAGGACCTCCATACTACGCCTCTACTGCGCATGCGCAGTGACGCAGACGTCCCGAAATTGGCGCCAATTATCATTCTTACTGGCAGTGCCTGGTCAGCGCTATGTACTCAGCGGGGAGTCAAGAGTTCCCAACTCCAGGGAGGGCCATCCCCGTCTGGGTCATTGGTAAGTATAAAAAATATATAAATTACTATAAATTTTTTAACATTTTTATACTGTACCAATGACCCAGACTTAGCTGAATAGTAAACAGGCTGGAGGGCCTAGGACATAGAGGAAAATCCAATAAGCTCAACTATATAGTAAAGAGGTAACCCCTTAAGGAGAAAAGGAGTATTAGGCTTTACATGTATCTTTCTTATTTAATATTAAATTAGAAAGATACACTACCCTTAATAATTGAGCACAATAACATTCATGTTCTCTATTAACATCCAGTATAACCCTTATACTAACTATTTTTAAAGCAAGCCAATAAATAAAGTAGTCCAGAGAATTGAGACTCTTTATAGTCATTTAAAAGTGTCCGAGTATTGTATATTAAAGCCCGTTTGACACTTGACATATACAAATGCTTCACACCGAGCTACACTTTAAAAATAAGACATGAATGAATTTAAACATTAATATTACACTTTAAAACCATCCCGGAAGCGACTCAGAAATACTGACTTGGAGGAGGCATTCCCTTGCTTTTCACTATAAAGCAGGTGACCTGAGGGAACACCCGCCCCCCCCCCCCCCCCCTTCCCCTTGCCCTGGGTCAAATAGCCCAGAGCGAAGAGGGCAGCCGGACAGAGTCACTGCCGGAACAGAAAGCCTGCATAACTATAGTTGCAACTGTTTAGTGGACGACATTCTGAGCAACAGATAACGGACCTAAACAATGCAGGTCTCCAGAAATGGACTCAATATTTCTGAGATAAAAATTCGTAAATGTGGATGGCTGAGACCAATAAGCAGCCTTCATTAAATCTGTAATAGCAACACTATTAGCATAAGCCCAGGAAGTAGAAAGAGCTCTTACTTCATGAGCAGAAATCTTAAGCACAGACTGCTGAGAAGAAGATAAATCTTCATAAGCAGTACGGATAGTTAACTGAATCCATCTAGCAATAGAATGGACTGAAATATCCTTTCTATTAGGCATCAAAGACAGAAAGAAACGTTTGCGTCCCTTTCTGATAAACTGAGATCTCTGTTTATAGATACATAATGCTCTAACAGGACAGAGTAAAGGCCTACGCCCGTCTGAAGACGGAAGAGCCTTAATAACAATAGGTTCCGGATATTTATTAGGAGCCTGATTCTTAGCTAAAAAACCCACGTTAGTAGTGAAGGTGATAGTATTCCCAACACTACGATAATGAGAATCATCCACCGATAGTGCATGAAGCTCACTGACTCTTCTAGCAGAAGAGAAAGCTAAGAGAAAAGCTGTCTTATAAGATAAGAATTTGAAATCTACTGTCCCAAGAGGTTCAAATGGCTTTTCCTTCAATTTAAGAAGAACCCAAGCTAAATTCCACTTAGGAATTAATCTAAGAGTTCTGGGTCTATTTATCGAAAAGTTTCTAACCAACTTCGATAAAGAGACATTAGATCCAATTTGTAAACTATCATGATGTGCATAGGTATCAGATAACATAGATCTATAGCCCTTTATAGTAACAGGCTGCAGTTTGATTTCGTCAAACAAGTATACTAGAAAGTTTGCAATGTCAGGTATAGAGGGATCGAATATATCTACAGAATGATCCCTACACCAACGACAAAAAACCTTCCACTTAGCCGCATAGTTTAGCGAAGAGGGGGTCCTCCTACAGTTAGAAATCGCGTCCACTGCTCGTCCTGTAAAGTGCTTGCCATGCAAGAAGGACCGCACAACGGAAAAACGTGAAGGTTGAGACCTTGCGGGTTGTGATGGAGTTGGCGCGATTTCCCCTGCGAAAGAAGATCCTCCCGTGGAGGAAGCGTCCGCGGTAGGTCCCACAACAGACACCTGAGTAGATTTATCCACGGTCTCTGTGGCGACAGAGATGCTACCAACAGAATCTTGCATTGAGATTGTTTTATCTTTAGCAATACTTGTTGAATTAACGGCGCTGGAGGATACGCATATCCTATCATTCCGTCCCAAGGGATCGACAGAGCGTCTACTGCAAATGCTCTTGGATCCGGACACGGAGACACATACGTCTGCAACTGATTGTTGAGATGTGTCGCAAATAAGTCTATCATTGGCCGTTCCCATTGGTAGCAAATCTGATTGAATACTTGTTTGTTGAGAGTCCACTCCAACGGCAACAAGCGACCCTTTCGTGAAAGGGAGTCTGCTAGCACATTCAGACGACCCGGTATGTGACGGACCGAAAGAAGAACGTGATGTTCTAACGCAAACAGAAGGATTCTTTCCGTTAGATTGAACAACGGAACTGAATGAGTGCCTCCCTGATTCCGTATATACGCCACTACTGTCGTATTGTCGGATAGGATTTGGACATGAGCATCGTGAATAATGTCCATCCAGTGACGTAACGCAAGCCAAATTGACATCATTTCCTTGATGTTTATGTGCTTGCCCATGAATTGCGGATCTCAAAGACCCTGGCATCTCGAATCCGTTGGGATCAATGAAGCACCCCAACCTGTTTGACTGGCATCCGTCATAATGGTAAAACTCGGATCCGGCAACTGCAGCGGAACTCCCTGAGTTAACCACTGAATGTTTGCCCAAGTCTGAATCTCTTGTTTCACTTGATCTGACAAGAGAACGTCTACATCGAGCGAATGAATTTTCACACTCCAATTCTGAGTCAGGAAAATTTGAAGAGGACGTGTGCGTAACCGCCCCATCGGAATGAGATCCGCGGCGGCTCCGCACAGACCTATCAGTCTCATAAATTCTCTCGCCGTGACTTTGTCTGCGTGCAGACAATAGCGAGCGTAACAACTGACTAATTTCGCTCTGGTTAACGGCAGACGAACGAGATTGTTGTGCGTCTCGAAGCTCATTCCCAGATGAGTGAATGACTTGGACGGCACCAGATCCGACTTCTCCTCGTTTACTATAAAACCGAGACGTCGGAGCAATAGAAGAAGATTCTGAACATCGTTCTGAAGCGTTAACTCGTTGCCGTACCTCTGAAGAATGTCGTCCAGGTAGGCCGACGTTACTGCAGACGAATGAGCTCGGAAGTAGATCATTATCGAGTTCATTACCCGAGTGAAAGCCCAGGGTGCTAGATTCAATCCGAAGCACATCGCCCGGAATTGATACACCACTCCTAGGACTGCGAAGCGTAGATACTTTCGGAATGTCGGATGTACCATGACGTGAAAGTACGCATCTTTGAGGTCTATGCTCGCTGCATAATCGTTCACCCGAATACTCGCTCTGACCGATCGAATCGTCTCCATATAAAACTTCAGAGCGACGATCAGCTTGTTTATCCAGCTCAAATCTATGACTGGACGGAACGAGCCGTCTGGTTTCGGAACCAGAAACAGATGGCTGTAGAATCCCGGAGAATCCTGGTTTTCTACGACCTCTACCGCGTTCTTCATTAAAAGAGACTGCACCTCTGATAACAGAGCGTCTCTTTTCTGCGGATTTGACGGAAGATGAGTCCACTTTGGACTTCGAGTTAATGGAGGCTTTCGTTTGAAGGATATCTTTAGACCTTCTGAAGTCACTCCTCTCACCCAAGGGTCGTCCGTAATCGACGCCCATTCTTGTGAAAAGCTCGACAACCTTCTGCCAACCGGAACGCGATAGAGGTTTAAGCCATCACCTCCTGGACCTGCGAGGCCTGCGGTAGGAGAAACCATGTCTTCCACGACCCGCACCTCGTCCCGTCGACCTCGGGGCGTCCGACCGATTGTCCCGGCCTGTAGAACGTCCCGAACGAGAGTCGCTAACCTGACGGTCTCTCGAATAAGACCAAGAGGACGCACCGGAACCTCTATAGGAACCTCTCTTGGGCGCATTAGACCCAGAAGTGCCTGTCTTATTCGTGTCTGCTGTATCCGACTTTTTAGGAGCAGATTTGAACAACAGAGAATCCTTAGCTTTCTTTGTAATTTTATCATAAATAGCGGAAAGCTTGCCGTCAAAGAGAAGTTCTCCTGAGACCGAAGTGACTCTAAGAGAGTTCTTCACCTTAGAATCCACTAATGTGGATGTAGCTAGGGCTGCGTCACGTCTAACCAACTCCAGATTTGCCACTGAAAGGGCGGAGTTACACGTGGAATAAGCTACTGCCCTTGAAAGAAGTCTTAAAGAGGATTGTATATCCTGAAACTCTTTCCCCTGAAGGCGCAGTGATAACGCCTTAGTAAGGTGATCTGCGTAAGATAAGGCATCTAAATTGGCTCTGTTAGACGCAATAGCTGTTTCCAACACCGCGGTTGGAATAGAAGCTGACGACGATAATGATAGCTCTAAGTCTTCCGCCTCGTCGTCCATACGCAGAGGAACTCTCGGTATACCCTGTCCTGCCGTATCGAATTTATTCCTTGCATTAATGAAAGGCAGGTTGAGAGTATTAGCGGACAAGAAAACTGCTTTCCCCGTCCTGGAAGCAAGTTTAAATATAGCGTCGTTCAATAATTCAAATGTTCTTGCAACATTATTGGACTGCGACGGAAACTCGGGAGCGATGTCCCTGAACCGCTCAAAAAATTCAGAGTCCAATGACGCTATAATTCTCTTGTCCGGAAGCGCAGCAGTCTGGCCCGACGAAACAACTTGAGGGAGAAAGTGCCGGATGAAGTCCATGGCAGCTTTATGTTGTTCTGAAAGGGATAGCTCCAAGTCATCCGTATCCCTTTCACCATCCGGTCGGACCTCATGATGTTCCCGGTCGTCCACCCCCGATGCTTCGGCGGAGCGTACCGACCCAGCGCCGTCGGATAATTCTCGATCCGACACCGTTTCTGTCGGTTGCTGGGATGCTGCGATAAGCTGTGCTATCTGCACAAGAATGTCCGGCGTCGAGACCTGCGGAGGCGCAGTCTTTCGCTGCTTCGCCGAGGGCAGCTCCGCATCAGATGGCTCCCGCATACTTTTCCTATGCGAACGTCTGGAGTCCATCGGTCTCGAATCCCTGGCTGCCGGTTGGTGTGACCTGGTCGCCGAAGAATCCTTGATCGGTGAAGCTGGTAATATATCGGCGGTCACGCAGCCAAGGTGCGGTCGTGTGCGCTGACGAGAAGAGGAAGCCTTAACAGTCTCTGCGGACTGCTTATACAACGGAGCGTCCCGAGCGACGGACGTATGCTCCGCTAAAGACACATTTTGTACCACAACATCTGGTCCCAGATGTTGTTGTACGAGAGAGGGGCCTCTCTCGCTCGCGGCCCGGCTGGACCTGGACGAGCTAGGAACCGGACTCAAAGGCTTCCTCCGTTCTCGCTTACTATCCGCCGTCACTGGGTGTGCATCTATTATGTTTATAGTGCTCGCATCACCCAACATTTCCTTTTGGACCGCATCGGACGAACCCGGCTGCCGAACCATTCGGTGAATGGACGCTACACCGGGCGAGCTAGCGGACGACATTTGTCTAATCTCCATGAGCACTTTTGCCGCTAGCTCTGAATTCATTTGTGACGACGGACGCACACTTGAAGAAGATAACATGGAAACATCACCCTGTTCTGGTTCCTCTGAAATAGAAACTGAGAGAGTAGAGTGACCTTGCAGAGAAAGAGTCGGAATCGCTCTTTCTCCAGAAACAACATATCGTGACACACGTTTCCAATGTTTCTCATCCCAATGTTCACATATAGGACAGGGATTAATGTGAGAACACTGACTACAATTAATACAATGATCATGAAAGTCAGAGGAAGATTTCTTCCTATTACAATTTGAACAACGTCCCTTCATTGTGAAAGAACAACAATAAGTCCTAGTTACTCGCAAAAACCCCTGACACAAAGATACATAATAACATGATCCATTAATAAATGAAAAAACAATTGCAAAACAAAATAATTTTGAAAAAATATTTTTTCAGCAAAGCCCAAGTTGCTGAAAAGTAATGTTGAGCCCCGATGGATCCGATGGCAAAGTGTGGTCAAAAATTTTAAATTTATATTAAATAATTAATGAGACACTTTCGGATAATACAAATGTATCTTATAGTGAGATAAACTACAGCAAAGGCAAACAGCCCCCCTCAAAAAAGGCTGTTGCCAATGAAAACAAACAGTGTAAAAACACCAGAAAACATGACTCCAGGCACTGAAAAAACTGGCCCGGAATCAGTCATCAATTACACTCTATCTGATGCAAAACAGAGACTCCCAGGGGAGAATCTGTAGAACATCAGATGGAAGATGCAGAACACAAACGTTATACACCCATGGGTGAAAACGTAACTATGGGGAAAATAACAGAAAACATTCTGTAACCAAGCAACTCTCCCAGGAAATTTTAGAAATGAAATTTCTCAAAAATATGCCAAAAGCATGGGAGAATTGCAAGGGGGGACTTTAGAAGGCTAGGGGAGAGGAAACACTGAATAAGCAGTGCAACAATTAGCAAGAATGACAACAAGAGGCCCATGCCTCGAAAATAGGCAACTTAACATAATTTCATCAAAAAATTTTAAGTACAGCCCTGATTATTTTTTGTCACTTCTTTTTCCTCTCCTCCTTCTATCCTCCTTAGAATCACATTTTCTCCAAGAATTACGTGTCTGGCATCCTTTAAACTGAGATTTACAAGCACAAAGATCAGTGAGATGTTGACTGATGAAGGGCCAAACAGAGAATGGTAATTGGCGCCAATTTCGGGACGTCTGCGTCACTGCGCATGCGCAGTAGAGGCGTAGTATGGAGGTCCTTTAGGACATGATTTCTTTTTGTTTTGGATGCAAATTTTGGGGATTGGGGGGCAAAATTTGTGTTTGGCCCTGGTTTTGTTAGAGTTAGCACCAGCTAAGTCTGGGTCATTGGTACAGTATAAATATATTATAAATTCATAGTAATTTGTATATTTTTTATACTTACCAATGGCCCAGACTAGCTGGTGCTTAACTGAAAGTTATTAAGGGCCAAACACAAATTTTGAACCCCCAATCCCCAAAATTTGCTTGCAAAACTGAAAATTAAAAGTTCTATCTGGCCCTCCATACATTTACTCTCTGCGCATGCGCAGACATCAGGAAGTGATTGGAATTGGCGCCAACATCATTCTTTGTAGAAGAGAGTACTACATAAAAATTCAGCGGGGAGGTATGAGTGCCATCTCCGTCTGGGCCATTGGTAAGTATAACAAGCCAAGACCAATACCGGGTCTGGACCTGCATCGCTGCATGCAATTGAATCGGCAAACAGGAAGTGGCTGCACAGCAGATCTGAAAATTGCATACACGATACAACTGATCATTATCAGGCATAGAAGCCAAGAAAAGTTTGACGAAAAATTTCAATGTTCAGTGGGTACAGTAAAATTTCAAAGTATCGGCAAACAGGAAGTGGCTGCATGGCAGACCTGAAAAGTGCGTACACGATACAACTCATCATTATGAAGCAGCAGACCAAATATAAAATCAATCCCTTGCATAGAAGCCGAGAAAACCTTGATGGAAAATTTCAATGTTCAGTGGGTACAGTAAAATTTCAAAGTATCGGCAAACAGGAAGTGGCTGCACGGCAGACCTGAAAATTGCGTACACGATACAACTCATCATTATGAAGCAGCAGACCAAATATAAAATCAATCCCTTGCATAGAAGCCGAGAAAACCTTGATGGAAAATTTCAATGTTCAGTGGGTACAGTAAAATTTCAAAGCATCAGCAAACAGGAAGTGGCTGCACGGCAGATCTGAAAATTGCTTACACGATACAACTCATCATTATGAAGCAGCAGACCAAATATAAAATCATTCCCTTTCATAGAAGCCAAGAAAACTTTGACGGAGAAAGTGTTTCGGACGGCGGACTGACTGACGGACGGACGGACTGATGGATGGAGTTGAGCGGTTACTAGACCCGCTCTGCCGCTGGCGACGCAGGTAATAAAAAATATACAAATTACTATGAATTTATAATATTTTTACACTGTAAACCAATGGCCTAGACTAGCTGAATCGTAAAAAGGTGGAGGGCCTAGGACTTCAGAATTAGTAGATCAACATAGTCCCAATCCTGTAATCCAAGGTGAAAGGAAATTAAAATTATTAGGAATTACATTTATTTCTCTCTATACAGTAACAGAGAAGACATATCATACAAAAGGAGCCCAGTTCAAGTAATTCCGTATACTTAGCATTAAGACTATGCTAAGTGGATGTAACGAGTTCCCAATTTTTAAGGTTAGCCAGGACTAAGCCCCCCAAATTAGGATGGTGTATTTGGGAATGAGAGAATATCCCCCACAATCATACACCATATACAATAAAACTCCAGCTGTATGCAGGATATTACGGACAAAACAGCTTCCCTCATAGTTACATACCCATCAAGCCGGAGGCGAGGTAAAAAAATCCCCCCCCCCCTTTTCATTTGAAGGAATCTTCAAAAAGAAAGAGGGGAGTGCTCTGGAATCAGTAAAAGTGGAACCAAAAAACATAAATATTCATCGAACAGGCACTCAGGTATCAATTTATTATTAATAAATGGTGCTTAACAGCACTTCAGAAGTTAAGGCTATAGTGACGATCCCGGTAATTAATACTGCCTGCTATATAATGTAAATTTGCGACGGCATACGCAGATAGGTTGAAAACGAGTGATAAAATATATAACATACACATGTCCAATCGAATCATAATGAACGAGCTATGGAGAGGAAATACACTTCCGAGGTAACCCATAGGCAACCCCATTCAGGTGTACAATAAATTCCAGTAACAACACTCCCCAACATATACTATCCGATATCTATGACCGTATACACGTGTGAAGATACGATTTGAGTACCGACATTAATAGAAACCTGGATCTAGAAATGGAAATAGGTATGATTAACAGGCTCTGACACTGACCGCCCCTGAAATAATTCATAATTTCTAAGGTCCATAACATACAACAAGCATCAGCCTAACAAATATTATGTGCGTGAGCCTTAAATCCCGCATGTACACATCTGAATACCAGTTAACTGGTTATGCAGCCTCCGAGGTACCCAAAGACTAGCAAATTATTTATGGTGAAATATGCGCTCGTATATGACATAGAGACGAATAATCACAGGAAACCAACCAACTAAAAAGTGGACGTGCCCATGAGGTCACCATAGAACACGACTCATCTGCCAAAGAGAAGTGAAGAAATGCATGTGGTGTATTTAAACTCATACGAGGCTTGCGGGAAGAAAACTACGTCTTGCCCAGTAATCGCCTCCAAATGCATTGGCGGTGTGTGTGTGTGGGGGGGGGGGGGGGATTCAAAGTCATATCGAACCCTCCTCACCGCATTACTTAATCATTTTTGTGTTAGACATAACATAATATAGGAACCGTAATGGTTCCCTCTCGTCTAAACGACTCCATTATTCCACTATGAGCGGAGAAGGATGTGAAGAACAAAAACTTCCCCTGCTAAAGAAGGTCCTCTCATGGAGGAAGCTTCCGGGGAACGTCCCATAACAGACACTTGAGAAGACTGATCCAAGGTTTCTGTGACGACAGAGGTGCTACTAGTAGGATTCACAACGAGACTGTTTTATCTTAAACAAAATATACTGAATCAACTGAATTGGAAGATACATATATCCTATCATCCATCCCCATGAGATGGGCAGAGCATCTACTGCATACACTCAATGGTCTGGGTATGGTGACACGAATGATGGTAACTGATTGTTCCGGTGTGTCACAAACGGATCTATCATGGGGCGATCCCTCTGGTAGCAAATCTGTCCAAATACTCGCTTGTTGAGTGTCCACTCCAATTGCAACAGGTGACCTCCTGAGAGAGAGAGTCTGCTAGTACGTTCAGACGACCCGGTATATGACAGATAGAAAGATGAACATGATGATTCATGACGTATTTGGAAAATCTTCGCTAGTTGGCATAACGGAAATGAATGGGTGCTGCCCTTGTTCCCTATGTACGCTACTAAACTGAACATGGACATGTGAATCCAATGTTGTAGCGCTAGCTATAATTAACATCATCTCATTGATGTTAATGTGTTTCTCCTGAAACCAAGGGTCCCAAAGACCATTACACTTCAAGACAGCGGGACTTAGGGTCACACCCCAACCCGTCTGACATACATCCATCATAATCGTGAAAGTCAGATCCAGCAGTTGCAGCATAACTCCCTGAGTTAACCACTGAGAATCTGGCCAATTTGAACCCATGTTTTACTAGGTCCGTTAAAACAATACTGGTGAATAGCGTCTTCACACTACAGTTCTGAGTAAAGAATATCTGGAGGGGATGTGCGCACAGGCAGCCCATCGGAATGAAATCCACAGCTGCTCTGCACAACTCCAACAGTCACATGAATTCCATCACTATTAATGTGTCTGAGTGTAGACAAAAGCGAGCATAACAACTGACTAACTTCGCTCTGGGTAACAGCAGATGAACCAGATTGTTGTGAGTCTCAAAGCTCAATCCCAAGTGAATAGACGACTTGTAAGGAGCTAGATTTGACTTTTTCTCGTTTACAATGAAACCGAGATGTCGGAGTAATAGAAGCAGACTCTGAACATGGTTCTGAAGAATAATTCTGTTGCCGTATCCCTGTAGAAGGTCATCCAAGTAAGCCGACGTTACCGCAGACAAATGAGCTCATAAGTAAGACATTACCGAGTTCATTATTCGAGTGAAACGCCCAGGGGGGCAGATTCAGACCAAAGCATATTGTTTTGAACTGATACACCTTTCCTTGTATGGTAAACCACAGGTACTTTTAGAATGCCAGATGTACCAGGACATGAAAGTACGGATCCTTAGATCTATGCTTGCCACATAGTCGATCACTCAAAGGCTCACTTTTACCAACTGAATGATTTCCATAAATAAACTTATAGGGCCATGACAAACTTGTTATTTAGCTCAAGTCTATTACTGGTCGGAATGAGCCATCTGGCTTTGGTACGAGGAACAGGTGACTGTAAAAATCTTGAAAATCCTGATTCTCGATGACCTGTATTGCTTCCTTTGGCAAGAGAGCTTATACCTATGGTAGGAGAAACTCTCTTATGCAAGAATTTGATGGAAGATATGTCCAACGCAGACAATGTGTTAGTGGGTTTTTTACTCGGAATGATAGCCGTAAGCCGTCTGAGACTACACTTCTCACCCACTGATCTTCCGTGATAGTTATCCAGTTTTCTGCGGAGCTTGATTACCTTCCGCCAACTGGCCAGCAATAGAGGTCTAAACCATCACCTGTATGACCTGCGAGGCTTATGAGAGGAGGAACCACATCCTCCCTGCGAAAAACCTTGTCTCGTCAGCCTGGGGTGTCTGACCTATAGTCCCGATCAGACCTATGCCCCTTTCCCGAGTTGCTATACTGATGACCTCCAGTGTAATTACAAGAGGGTTTCTTGTACCCTCATGAGGAGTTTCCTTTTTTGTCTGGAACGCCCTCCTTTACTCTTGTCTGCTGAAGCTGGACGATGATACACCGACTTCAAAAGCAGAGCACTAGATGCTTTCTTGGTAACCTGTTCATAGACTAACAAAAGCTAGTTGACGAGAGAGCTTTTCACCTTGCCATCTTATCAGTGATGATGACACAAGGGCAGCATCACATCTGATTAACTCCAGATTAGCCACTGTTAGGGCAGAGTTATATGTGGTATACATAATTGCCCTGGAAAGAACTCTAAGAGAGGTACGAACGACCTCAAATTCCTTTCCCTTGAGACATTGCGTCACAGCTCTTGTAAAGTGATCTGTGTAAGACATAATGTCCAATTTCGCCCTATTTGAAGAAATTGCCATCTCAATTGTGTCTGCGCGAATAGTGACTGATACAGGTAAGGATTCCTCTAGATCCCTGGCCTGCTCATCCAAATGCAGAACTCTCTGAACATCTTCCCCGACCGTTTTTAAATGAACGTGGTCCAAAAAACGGTATGTATACGGAAGATGAAGATAAGAAACTGCCTTCTTCCTTGCACTCAAGAGGATAAATACAGCATCGTCAATATGACTGAAGGCCTGCGACACCTGCATAAACTGAACCGGAAAAGAAAGGACTTCCTCCTTTGTCTAGATAAAGTCTGCGCCTAAAGACGTCAGCGGTTTCTCTCTTATCGTCACAGCATTCTGATTCAGCAGAACAAAATCAGGGTAGTATTGACGGATGAAAGCCATCGCAACCATGTTCTGTTTCGAAAGGGAAGGGTAATCCCCTTCCTTATCCCTTTCACCATCCGAGAGAATCAGTTGCGAATCTTGGTCCATTGGATCTGCGTGAACAGACGACTGGACCGACCCAGCACTGTCCGACAGCTTAGGTTCTGAGTTTGAGGGAGGCTGCATCTGCACTTGCTGGGATGATGCCATTAGCTGTGCAATCTGTGACAGCAAGTCTGTCATTGAGGCCTGAGGAGCAGCAGATTTCCATTCCTTAGCTGCAAGCTGCTCCTGGGATGGTGTGTCGGAAATGGATCCTTTCTCCGAACGTCCCGATGATCAAGGTCTTCCTAGCTACCGGATGGTCTGACTTCACAGGCGAAGAGTGGTTCCTTCTTCATGCAGCAGGCTAGATATCCAAAGTCGGGTAGCTAGGATGCGGTCAGGTGTGCACCCATGGATGGAGTACTGCCTCACCGGTCGAGCTAGTTGCTTGCAAGAGATTAAAACCTTTAACCAAAGGCCCTAACTCTTGCAATAATGAGCACTGTAGCTAACTCTATATGCTCCATGGAGTGCGACAACAATAGCACACTTGGATGGGTGTCAGAATATCATCACCATGTTCATGTTCCTCTGAAATAGAAACTGACAAAATGAATTAAAATGCGGTAAGAGGCTCTGATTCTCAGAACCTCACCGCCAACAACGTACCTCGACACCCGACTCCAACATCAGTCATCCCAGTGCAACACAATAATGACAAGAGTCAACAGAAGTGTATGTAAGGTCGATATCAGTCCTCCAAACTCCACAACAATATATATATATATATATGACTGAGATACATGAATAATAGCAATCATAATTAATTTCAAAATATTTTTTTTTGGGCCATAAAAAAAGAACCTCTGTTTCTCAGGCCCGTGCACGGTCATTTTTGGTGTGCATGCAACCTTTTTATGACACCAAAAAATCTTCAAAAAATTTTTTAGATATTGTGCTCATTTCGGTAAATCGATATCGATGAGTTCGCAAAATTTTAAATTAACACACTTCAAGCTTTTTCTACATCATACCTTAATAAAGTGGGTGGGTTTTAGCAATATTCATGACAGAAAGTGTTTTATTCTGTAAAAGGTAAGTCATAATGACAGCAAGAAGGAAGGTGTCTTTCAGTCTGACAACAAACAGTCACAAAGGGGAATGGTCGATTCGCACCACGTTTGATTCGCACCAACCCTCAGAAAGTCTGCAAAGTCAGGCACTATGTTGAATGGAATACAGTCTCCTGGCATTTATTTTTAGTAACATTTGTATTGTAAATGGCCGTCATTGGGAATTTGTGTACTTTATTTGAAACCGTTACGAGTTTCCCAGTTAATTTAAATAAATGCATTTGAGATGCAGGATAATTGGATAACTAATAGTAACCGTTGCTTGATATAAAAGTAACAGTCATAGTTGAAAATAAATCGCATATAGGCAGGTATGTGTGGTCAAATTGGTTAATAGAAGCACACAAACATTCGTTTTGTATTTCATTTTCAGATTTAAAAAAAATATGATTTATGGATGAACTGCCCATTCAAAAGGGTTGTGATAATTTTGAATATAATGGAGAAAAATTGCGATTCACGATTTTATTAGGCAGGTTGTGAAAGGATTTTTTTGGGGGGGTAAAATAAATCTCTGAAAGTTGGCACTTCGACATTTGATTTGTCCCAGAGACGTTTCAACCCGAGACGTTTCACCCACGAGGCGTTTCGTGACTTTCGACCTGTGTTATAATTTTCACGTTTCACTGAAAAAACAAACATTCAAACCCCACTTCATTTACCAACACCCCTATGGTGAATAACCAATATATTTGCGAAATTTTGCGTGGTCCACCAGGCGTTTGGGGTGGGGGTCAAATTACCACAAACAACCTCTCGGGGAGAAAATAAAAATAAAAAAAAAAACTGCTCGCCCGCATGCTTTTTGGGAAAAAATGGCCTGAGAAACAGACAATCAACTTTGTATGGCCTTGTAAACAAATAAATTTTTTTTTCGAAAAAATGCCCAAGTTCCCAAAGGGAACATGAAGAGCCCAAGGGCATCCTGATAGAGCCTAAGGGTGGACAAAATCCAAATTTTTTTGAGCTACACTACCCGAATAATAATCCATGTATCCTACAGTATATTACAGTAACAGAATATAAAAAAAACTACCTATATATGAGGACGTTGATAATGTAAACAACTTCAATGTAAACAAGACATCAGGCACACAAAAAGGCCCAAAATCAGAACAAACTGAAATGCTATAAAATGCAAAGCTAGATCTTCATACAAAGAAAAAACGATACATTGGATAGAAGATGCAAGACAAAACGGCCCAACACCCTTAGGGTGAGGACGTAAGCCTGGGGAAGAAACAGAATAATCTTCTGTAATAAATGTTAAACTCAAAAGAAATTTAATAAAACAATTTCAATAAAAAACAGCCAAAAAGCTTAAGAGTTTAACAGGAAGGGTTCATGGAAGGATAGGGAAGGAATACTTAACAAATAGTGGAATAATCATTTTTAAAAATGATGATGTCAGGCATATGTCCCGAAATTGGGAAACATAAAATAATTTTAAAATATTATAAAGTTACAGTCCTGAACATCAAAAATGACCGTTGAACGCTTCCTTCATCCAATAACAGCCTTGTACCCAGCAATTCTTGCATTGAATTGTGTCTGGCATCCTCAAAAAAGGAGATTTTAAAGCACAGATGTCATTTCATTGTTGATGACTTTTAGGGCCAAACAAAGAATGATGTTCGCTTCAATTCCGGTCACTTCCTGAAGTCTGCACATGCGCGGATAGTAAATGTATGGAGGGCCAGATAGGACTTTTAATTTTTGGTCTTGCAAGCAAATTTGGGGGATTGGGAGGGTTCAAAATTTGTGTTTGGCCCTTGATAACTTTGAGTTAAGCACCAGCTAGTCTGGGCCATTGGTTTACAGTGTAAAAACACTCGAATTATCCTGCGGTGACAGCTCCGGCATCGGAACTTCATCGTCGACGACATACCTCGACATCCGTCTCCAATGTCTGGCATCCCAATGTACACAAGTAGGACAAGAATCTGTAGGAATGCATCGACAGGAAGAAGAAGACTTCCCTGCCTTGCATTTAGAGCAGTAAGCTTTCATAATTAATCACAATAAAAAAACAAAGTTGATAGCACTCCTACAAGTTCAACAACAAAATACATGATAAGGATACATGAAAATAACAATCAAATTAATTTCGAAACAATTATAAAAAAAATTTTGAAATTTTTTTTTTTGAAAATGCCTAAGTTCCCAAGGGAACATCATGAGCCCAAGGGCATCCTGAAAGAGCCTAAGTGTGGACAAACGCCAATATTTTTGAGCTACACTATTGGAATCATAATCAATGTACCCTACAATAATTCTAAAGTATTATAATACTAAATACTACATGTTTAGGGCATTGCCAAATGTAAACAACGTCAAAAGAAAAAATGGAAACAAGACAACAGGCACACAAAAAGGCCCAAAGTCAGTAACCGATTTAAATGCTACCAGATGCAAAGCTAGATCTTCATACGAAGAAAAAACGATACATTGGATAGAAGATGCAAGACCAAATCAACCCAACACCCCTAGGGTGAGGACTTAACCATCGGGATGAAGATTCTGTAACAGACGTTAAACTCCCAAGAAATAAAAAAATTCAATAAAAACAGCCAAAAAGCTTAGGAGTTTAACAGGAGGGTTCATGGTAGGATAGGGAAGGAACACTTAGCAAACAGTAGGTAAATCATTAGCAAGAATGATGACAACAGGCCCATGTCCCGAACATGGGAAACATAAAATAATTTGTATAATTATTGTAAAGTTACAGCCCTGAACGTCTCAAACCACCGTTGTTCACTTCCATCATTCATTTATAGCCTTGAATCCACCAATTCTTTCATTGATTTGTGTCCGGCATCCTCAAAAAAGGAGATTCAAAACACAGATGTCAGCTCATTATTTACTGACTCAGGGCCAAAGAATGATGCTTGCGGCCAAACAAAGAAGGATGCTTGGTGACCATTCCAGTACCTTCCTGGTTACCGTGCATGTGCAGTAAACAAAAGTATGGAGGGCCAGATAGGACTTTAATTTTTCAGTTTTGTATGCAAATTTTGGGGATTGGGGGTTCAAAATTTGTGTTTGGCCCTTGATTTTATCGAGTTTGCACCAGCTGAGTTGTAGTATAAAAATATTACTTGGAGATTTTTTAGAATAGCACTCTCTGGTTTGGGCCGTTCTGATGGGCAAAGATTAAATAAGAAGTTGCATCATGACTACTATACATAACAAGTTATTAATTCAAAATAGAACATGTTTTCATTTTTGGAATTCACTAAAAAAACCTTTCCACAATCCATTCCAATGAGGGGCCATAAGCTAAGTTGAGTGCTTCTGGAGAATATTACTGGCGGGTTTTTTCCATTACTTTGGGTAAAAAGTTACTATAGATGACATCTACATTAGGGCTGTACAGAGCTCAGGATTAGTGACTCAGTTAATGATGACAATTTTTAATAACCAGAAAGTATGACTACCTTGTGCAGTACACTGGGTTAGTCACACTTTCTGATTATAAACAAATGGTAATTGTCATATCACACACTACATGAAAATATACACTCAATAAGACTGTGCATGCACACTCAATACAACTGTGTATTGCACAGGGTTAGCTGGTAAGTTAACATACACTGGCAGACCCTAAGCATTGTACAGGATTAGTTGATAGGCTGCCTTATCAAACATTACATGAAAATTAAAATTTTATACCAAATTTTAATTTTTAATACACTTACCAAAGTAACACACAAGTGCCTATTCCTCTTATTATCTCTCAGGTGAAAAAGAGGGCAAATTTTGGAAAATCCTAATAAAATCCTTTAGGAGGGTTAAAAATAGCTAAAAGTAAAAATTTAAACCTAACCGAGTTCACCAGGTACTGATTTGCATAGGTACGCAAAACCTGGTGACTAGTATTCTACAAAGAAAAGCCACCTATTGTCGAATTCTTGCCAGACATAAACAAAGACAATTTCCTCTTTTTCAAAAAAATGATGAGAAAGTTGTTTTCTTCTGTCTGATATTTTTGTGAACAAATGGCAGTTTGTTCTATAATGTTTTTAACCCAACCACATGAAGAAATTTGAAGAAATATCTCTGGAAAGTAAAATTGTAAATTTCTTAGTCTTATTATTTTAATGAAACAAAATATTTGTCACCCATTTCTGTGGTCATAGTTTTTGTTCCGAAAATGTTTTCGAAGCTCAGTTGAGTTGTTTCACTCATTATTTTGTGTTATAGCTGTTAACCGATTTCCTGTTCATCCTCACCTCCTTCATCTTTCATCTTGATGTGTTTTTTCTCACATGTCCAATTTAATTATTGGTGTTTAAGGTCACATACTTCTGCACAATGGCTAATTGTGACCACATGGAGATGAAGTCAAGGTCAGTCAATCGTTTATACCCCATGTTGCCTATTTTAGAGGACGTGCACCCCAAGCATTACTGACTGAGTCCTATTTTACCAGTAAAATGGAGCTTGTTTACCATAGTAAACAAGCTCTGCCTTACTTCCCGGGGTTCCTGTGGGGGACATGTCCAATGTTATGGTCTGTTTTTCCCAAGCAGTGGCTGTTGAGTTCATGTCGATAACACTGCACTGGGTCTTGCTGACAATGACATTTGTGAAGGTTTAATTTTCCTCTATCCTTTGTTAGAAAATCTCAGCCTTTTTGGACATAATTTCAACCTCCCACCACCATACCCCAATAGTAGGGGGCTGTTGGCAGGTTTCATTGCTGTAATACATATATACAATAATTTATATTATTATGTCCTATAACAGATTCAAGGAACTGATGGAAATATTTATACTGGATTGTGGAAATTTTTTTATGTGAATTCCAAAAATGAAAACATTTTCTAATTTCAATTAATAGCTTGTTATATATTATTTCCACAAATAAATTTCCAAGAAGACTTGAGTTTTGGTTCTATAACATTGAGTTTTGGTTCTATAGAATTCCTTTCATAAAACACACTTGTCCGGGAGCTGATAGGGTACCCCTGCATCCCCCCAGGACTCAACTAAAGCCCACTCATTAAAAGGTTACATATCCCTCTAACTTTTAAACAAGACCAATACCGGGTCTGGACCTGCGTCGCTGCATGCAATTGAATCAGCAAACAGGAAGTGGCTGCACGGCAGATCTGAAAATTGCATACACGATACAACTGATCATTATCAGGCTCCAGATGAAATATAAAATCAATCCCTTGCATAGAAGCCGAGAAAAGTTGACGAAAAATTTCAATGTTCAGTGGGTACAGTAAAACTTCAAAGTATTGGCAAACAGGAAGTGACTGCATGGCAGATCTGAAAATTGCTTACACAGTACAACTCATCATTATGAAGCAGCAGACCAAATATAAAATCAATCCCTTGCATAGAAGCTGAGAAAACCTTGACGGAAAATTTCAATGTTCAGTGGGTACAGTAAGATTTCAAAGTATCGGCAAACAGGAAGTGGCTGCACGGCAGATCTGAAAATTGCTTACACGATACAACTCATCATTATGAAGCAGCAGACCAAATATAAAATCAATCCCTTGCATAGAATCCGAGAAACCCTTGACGGAAAATTTCAATGTTCAGTGGGTAATTTCAAAGTATCGGCAAACAGGAAGTGGCTGCACGGCAAATCTGAAAATTGCTTACGCGATACAACTCATCATTATGAAGCAGCAGACCAAATATAAAATCAATCCCTTGCATAGAAGCTGAGAAAACCTTGACGGAAAATTTCAATGTTCAGAGGGTACAGTAAGATTTCAAAGTATCGGCAAACAGGAAGTGGCTGCACGGCAGATCTGAAAATTGCTTACACGATACAACTCATCATTATGAAGCAGCAGACCAAATATAAAATCAATCCCTTGCATAGAAGCCGAGAAACCCTTGACGGAAAATTTCAATGTTCAGTGGGTACAGTAAAATTTCAAAGTATCAGCAAACAGGAAGTGGCTGCACGGCAGATCTGAAAATTGCTTACACGATACAACTCATCATTATGAAGCAGCAGACCAAATATAAAATCAATCCCTTGCATAGAAGCTGAGAAAACCTTGATGGAAAATTTCAATGTTCAGTGGGTACAGTAAGATTTCAAAGTATCGGCAAACAGGAAGTGGCTGCACGGCAGATCTGAAAATTGCTTACACGATACAACTCATCATTATGAAGCAGCAGACCAAATATAAAATCAATCCCTTGCATAGAAGCCGAGAAACCCTTGACAGAAAATTTCAATGTTCAGTGGGTAATTTCAAAGTATCGCTGCACGGCAGATCTGAAAATTGCTTACACGATACAACTCATCATTATAAAGCAGCAGACCAAATATAAAATCAATCCCTTGCATAGAAGCTGAGAAAACCTTGACAGAAAGTTAAAAAATTTATAGTAATTTATATATTTTTTATACTTACCAATGACCCAGACATAGCTGGTGCTAACTCTTAAAATATAGGGCCAAACACAAATTTTGCCCCCCAATCCCCAAAATTTGCATCTAAAACTAAAGAAAACATGTCCAGAAAGGCCCTCCACACCTCGCCCCCACTGCGCATGCGCAGTGTCAAGGACGTTCCGAAATTGGCGCCATTTATCATTCTAATAACCAGTGCCTGGTAAGCGCTATGTACTCAGCGGGGAGGCAAGAGTTCCCAACTCCTGGGAGGGCCATCCCCGTCTGGGTCATTGGTAAGTATAAAAAATATATAAATTACTATAAATTTTTTAACATTTTTATACTGTACCAATGACCCAGACATAGCTGAATAGTAAAAAGGCTGGAGGGCCAAGGACATAGAGCAAAATGAAATACGCTCAATAAAATAAAATAGAGTCATCCCCTGTAGGGAAAAGAAGTAATAGGCCTTACATGTATCTTTCTTATTTATGATAAATTAGAAAGATACAACACCTTCCAAAAATTGAGCTTCATACATCCATGTACTCTATTAATATCCAATAATCCTTATACTAATAATTTTTAAAGTAAGCCAATAATAAAGTAAGTCTAGAGAATAGAGACTCTTATACTCTTAAAAGTGTGTGAGAATTGCATAATCATGTCCGTTGACAAATGCAATATTCAAAAGCTATACTTTAAAAACTAAGACTTGAATGAATTTTATAAACTTAAACTTCTCACTAAACAACCATCCCAATAACAGCTCAGAATTACTAACTCCGGAGGAGGTATCCCCTTGTTTTCATAGTAAAAACAGGTGACCCAAGGGAACACCCTCCCCCCCCCCCTTTTTCTTGCCCTGGGTCAAATAGCCCAGAGCGAAGAGGGCAGCCGAACGGAGACACTGCCGAAACAGACAGCCTACCTAGCTATAGTAGCAACTGTTAAGTGAATGACATTCTGAGCAGTAGATAAAAGACCTAACAATAGAGGCCTCCAGAAATGGACTCGATATTTCTGAGATAAAATTCATGAATGGATGGCTGAGCGCAATGAGCAGCCTTCAAAAATCTATAATAGCAACACTATTAATGTAAGCCCAAGAAGTAGAAGAACTCTTACTTCAAGAGCCGAAATCTTAAGCACAACTGCTAAGCCAATGATATACCATAAGCAGTACGCTAGTTAATAGAATCGATTAACAATAAAATGGAGCGTAACGTCCTTCTACTAGACATCAAAGACAGAAGAAGCTTACGCCCTTGTAATAAACAGATATCTGTTTATAAATACATAAACTGTATCCGGAAAGAGTAAAGGCCTATGCCCATACGAAGACGGAAGGACCTTAAAATAATAGGTTCCGGATAAAAGGAGCCTAACTCTTATGCAACAATCCAACCTAAATAGTAACGGAAGTATTGATTCCGAAACTATGAAAGTGAAAATCATCCATCGATAGTGCATGAAACTCACTGACTCTACAGTAAAAGAGAAACCAACAGAATTACTGTCTAAAAGGTCAGAATTTGAAAACTACTGTTTCCAGAGGCTCAAATGATTACTTAGCTAAATAAGAACCGAAGTTAAAATCCGTATAGGAATTTAATCTAAAGATTCTAAGTCTATTTATCAAAAAGTTACTAACTGACTTAGATAAAGAGACAAAAGACTCAAATGTAAACTATCGTAGAGTGCATAGGTATGAGGTAACATAAACCTATAACCTAAATAACAACAGGCTGCAGTAGATCTTGTGAAACAAGTATACTAAAAACTAGCAATGCGAAGTATGGAGGGATCAACCATATGAACATAATGATCCCTACACCACGACGGAAGAGCCTCCACTTTAGTCGCATAGAATAGCGAAGAAGAGGATCTCCTATAGTAAGAAATCGCGTCCAAAGCTCGTCCAGTACAGTGCTAACAATGCAATACGGACCACACAACGGAATACATGAAGGTTGCGACCTTGCTGGTTGTGATAAAGATGACACGATTTACCCAGTGAAAAAAGATCCTCACATAGAGGAAGATTTCACGTTAAGATCCACAGTAGACAAGAGAGTAAATTACTCATGATCTCTGTGAAGATAGAGATGCTATCAACAGAAATGTATTGTGGTTGTTTATCCTAGCAATACCTGCTAAAACAACAGCGCCGGAGGATACGCGTATCCTATCATTGCGTCCTATAGATCAATAGAGCGTTAACAGTATTAGCTCAGAGATCTGGACAAGCCAACACATACGTCTGCAATTGATTAGCAAGCTGTGTCATAATAAAACATCATTGGGCGCTCCCTTAGATAGCAAATCTGATTAAATACTTGTTTGTTGAGAGTCCATTCTGACAGCAACAAGCGACCCGTAAGAGAACGGGAGTGCGATAAAACAATCAGACGACCCCGAATATGACGGACCAAAACTGAACTTGGTGTACAATAACCAACAGACGGATTCTTTCCATTAAATTGAATAACGGAAACGAAAGAGTGCCTCCCTGGTTCCGGAGATACGCCACTACTGTCGAATTAAAGGACAGGAATTTGGGCATGCATTTCTGAATAATGTTCATGCAATGACATAAAGCAAGCCTAAAAAACATTATTCCGCGGAAGTTAAACTGATAGCTAAAAGACTGCGGAACCCAAAGACCCTGGCACTTCGAATCCGTAGGGATCAGTATATATCCCAATCTGTTTGACTGGCAACCGTCATAACAGCCACACTAGGGTCCGGCAACTGCGGCGGCACTCTCTGAGTCAACCACCGAATGTTTGCCCCAGTCTGAATCTCTTGTAACACTAGATAGACAAGAGAATGAATAAACCAAGCAATTCATGGATTGCCGGAAAGTTGCCGTCGAAGAGAAGCTCCTCCGAGAACGAAGCGACTCTGAGAGAGTTCTTAACCTACTATCCACGCGTGGATGTAGCTAGGGCTGCATCACGTCTAACCAACTCCAATCAGCCACTGAAGGGCGGAGTTATACGTGAACAAAATACTGCCCTCAAAAGAAATTACATTGAGAATAATATCCCGTAAATCTTTTCTTGAAGACGTAATGATAACGCCTCAGTAAGGCGGATTACGTATAATAAAGCGTCTAAGTTAAGTCTACTATACATAATGTCGTTCCCAATATTGAAATTGGAAAAGACATAAACGGCGAAAAAGAATATATGCAGTCTTTAATCACACCGTCTAGACGCATATGAACTCTCGGTATGCCCTGCTCTGCCAAAATAAACTATATGTAAAAAAGATAAAATGGCAGAAATGAGCCACGCGGACAAGAAACTAAACTATCATGCTTAGTAGCAGGCTTGTATATATATATATATATATATAGCGTCGAAAAATAAAACACATGTTGTAATGACAATATTGGACTGCGTCGGTAAGTCAGGGACAAAGTCCCTGTACCGATCGAAAAATCCGAGTCCAATGACGCTATAAGTCTCTTATCCAAGATCGCAGCAATGAAGTCCGAAAAATAATCACTGGAAGAAATGCCAGAAGATATGAAAGGCATCTTCCGATACTACTAAAGGGAAAACTCGAAATCTATCGAATCCCTTTCGCCATCCTGTCGGACCCTATAAAGCGTTCGGTCGTCCGTAGCTTGATGCAACCGCGGACCGCACCGACCCAGCGCCGTCGGATAATTCCTGATTCGACCGAGAAACCGTCAATTGCTGGGATGCTGCGAAACAACTGTGCTAACTCGGATAGCACGTCCGTCACCGAGGCCTGAGGAGCAGCGGTCTTACGATGCATTGCCGCAGGAAGCTCCGAGATCGTTACCCCGTGCATACTTCCAATATGCGAGCGAACGGAGTGTATAGGCCTCGTGTCCCTTGGCTACCGGATGGCGCGACCTATTCGCTGTGGAATCACTGAATGCCGAAACTGATCGGATACTCGAGGTCACGTAGCCAATGTGCGGTCGTGTGCCCTGCTGTGAGGATGAGGAAGCATTAAAGACAGTCTCTCGGACTGTCAATATAACGGAGCGTCCCGAGCAACGGACATATGCTCCGAATGTAAAATATCTGAACCACAACATGCGGTCCCCTATGTTGTTGGCTTCCTCCGATCTGTCCTCAGTCTGCCGTCACTGGGTGAGTACTAAAGTAATTAAAGTGCTCGCATCACCCAAATCTCCTTCCTAGACCGCAACGGACGAACCCGGCAGCCGAACCATTCGATGAATGTATGCTACACCGGGTGAGCTAGCGAACGTCATTCCGTAAGCGATAGACATATTCCATGAGCACTATATTGCCGCTAACTCTTCATTAACTATGACGACAGAGGCACACTTTAGAAAGACATCTCCATAACTCTTCGAACAAGAAACCAGAAATGCTTGGATAGCAAGCATAAAATAATAAAATATATAGCGTCGTTCAATAATTCGAAAGTTTGTGTGACATTATTGGACTATGTCGGAACTGAGGGACGATGTCCCTGAACCGAACCAAAAATTTCTAAGTCCACCGACGCTATCAGTTTCTTATCCGGCATCGCAGCATATGTTGTTCCGAAAGGGAAAGCTTGAAATCCACCGAATCCCTTTCGGTATCCCGTCGGACCGGATGAAATTTTTCGGACGTCCGTACCCGCTTCCGCGGAGCGTCCCGACCCAGCATCGTCGGATAAAATATATGCGACAGATTCAGTTGATGCTGGGATGCTGCGATAAACTGTGCTATTAAGGAAAGCACGTCCGTTCCCGAGGCCTGTGCAGTAGCGGACTTACGATGCATTGCCGCTGGAAGCTCCGTGTACGTTGACTCCCGCACACTTCCTATGCGAACGTCCGGAGTCTGCAGGCCTCGAGTCCCCGGCTACCGACCCAGCGCTGTCGGATAATTCTCGATCCGACACCGTTTCTGTCGGCTGCTGGGATGCTGCGATAAGCTGTGCTATGTGCACAAGAACGTCCGGCGTCGAGACCTGCGGAGGCGCAGTCTATCGGTGCTTCGCCGAGGGCAGCTCCGCATCAGATGGCTCCCGCATACTTCCTATGCGAACGTCCGGAGTCCATCGGTCTCGAATCCCTGGCTGCCGGATGGTGTGACCTGGTCGCCGAATAATCCTTGATCGGCGAAGCTGGTAATATATCGGCGGTCACGCAGCCAAGGTGCGGTCGTGTGCGCTGATGAGAAGAGGAAGCCTTAGCAGTCTCAGCGGACTGCCTATACAACGGAGCGTCCCGAGCGACGGACGTATGCTCCGCTAACGACACATTTGTACCACAACATCTGGGGCCAGATGTTGTTGAACGAGAGAGGGGCCTCTCTCGCTTGCCGTCCGGATGGACCGGAACGAGCTATGAACCGGACTAAAAGGCTTCCTCCGTTCTCCCTCCGATCCGCCGTCACTGGGTGTGCATTAAGTTAATTTTATAGTGCTCGCATCACCCCAAAATTCCTTCTAGACCGCAACGGACGAACCCGGCTGCCGAACCATTCGGTGAATGGACGCTACACCGGGCGAGCTAGCGGACGTCAAAGGCCGTCGAACCTACTAGGGTCCTCTTAGGCAATTGGCGTATTACATGAGCACTTTTCCGCTAGCCCTTCATTAATTGTGACGACGGAGGCACACTGTTGGAAGACATCACAGATACATCACCCTAATCTTGATCGTCTGAAATAGAAATTGATAAAGTAGAGTGACCCTGCGGGGAAAGGACCGGAGTGTCCAAATCCCCAACAACATACCGTGACATACGCTTCCCATATTGTCATCGAAATCATACGATACAGAACAGGAGTTAATGCGAGTACACTGACCACATATAGAATGATAATAAGGTCAGAGGAAGACTTCCTCCTAAAACAATAGATCAATATCCTTTCAATGAGAAAAGAAAACAAGTCCTGGTACTCGCACTAACCCCTGGCAATCAAATACATAATAATAATATGATCCATTAATATAGAAAAAATAATTGAAATCAAAATATTTTGAAAAAATATTTTTTCAGAACAGCCCAAGTTTCTGAAAAGTAACGTTGAGCCCCAATGGATCCCAAGCCTAAGTGTGGACAAAAATTTTAAAAATATTTTAAACAATTTATTCAACACTTACGAACAATAATAATGTATCTAGTTATGATTAAAATAACATAAAGATATTATTATTTAGAAATCCCCCCCTCACACAGAGGGCTGTTGTAAATGTAAACAATGAGTGTAAAAACACTAAAATAAGACTCCAGGCACCCAGGCCCGAAATCAGTTACCAAAAATACACCATCTGATGCAAAACAGAGACTTCCAGGGAAGAAACTGCAGAACATCAGATGGTAGATGCAGAACACAACGCCTAACCACCCGTAGGTGAAGACGTAAACATGGGGAAAGAACAGAATTCATTCTGTTATTAAGCTAAAACTCCCAAGAAATTTTAGTAATAATAATTACAGAAACTATGCCAAAAGCATGGGAGAATAGCAAGGGGGAACTTAAAGGACAGGGAGAGAGGAAAAACACTTGAAAAAACAGTGTAACTAAATAATCAGAATGACAACAAAATGGCTGCTGCCTTGAAAATAGGTAACTTAACATAATTTCATTAAAAAATTTTAAGTTACAGCCCTGATAATATTCTGTCACACATTCTTTTCCTCTCCTCCTTTTCTATCCTCCTTAGAATCACCATTTCACTAATATTTATGTGTCTGGCATCATTTAAACTGAGATTTAAAAGCACAAAGATCAGTCAGATGTTAACTGATGAAGGGCCAAACTTAGAATGATAAATGGCGCCAATTTCGGAACGTCCTTGACACTGCGCATGCGCAGTGGGGGCGAGGTGTGGAGGGCCTTTCTGGACATGTTTTCTTTAGTTTTAGATGCAAATTTTGGGGATTGGGGGGCAAAATTTGTGTTTGGCCCTATATTTTAAGAGTTAGCACCAGCTATGTCTGGGTCATTGGTACAGTATAAAAATATTTCAATGTTCAGTGGGTACAGTAAGATTTCAAAATATCGGCAAACAGGAAGTGGCTGCACGGCAGATCTGAAAATTGCTTACACGATACAACTCATCATTATGAAGCAGCAGACCAAATATAAAATCAATCCCTTGCATAGAAGCCGAGAAACCCTTGACGGAAAATTTCAATGTTCAGTGGGTACAGTAAAATTTCAAAGTATTGGCAAACAGGAAGTGGCTGCACGGCAGATCTGAAAATTGCTTACACGATACAACTCATCATTATGAAGCAGCAGACCAAATATAAAATCATTCCCTTTCATAGAAGCCAAGAAAACTTTGACGGAAAAAGTGTTTCGGATGGACGGACGGATGGACTGACGGACGGACTGACAGACAGAGTCGAGCGGTTACTAGACCTGCTTCGCCGATGGCGACGCAGGTAAAAATGTTAACATGAAAAAAAAGTGGCCCTGCGTGCCAAAAAACAAGATGGCGTCCTTCCTAACAACCATTTCCGAGAAAACACCCCAGATGATTTTAAGAGCCAAAATAGAAAGTTAAAAAATTTATAGTAATTTATATATTTTTTATACTTACCAATGACCCAGACTTAGCTGCTGGTGCTAACTCTAAAAAATCCAGGGCCAAACACAAATTTTGCCCCCCAATCCCCAAAATTTGCATCCAAAACCAAAAGAAATCATGTCCTATAGGACCTCCATACTTTACCCCTACTGCGCATGTGCAGTGTCAAGGACGTTCCGAAATTGGCGCCAATTATCATTCTTACTGGCAGTGCCTGGTCAGCGCTATGTACTCAGCGGGGAGGTAAGAGTTCCCAACTCCAGGGAGGGCCATCCCCGTCTGGGTCATTGGTAAGTATAAAAAATATATAAATTACTATAAATTTTTTAACATTTTTATACTGTACCAATGACCCAGACTTAGCTGAATAGTAAAAAGGCTGGAGGGCCTAGGACATAGAGGAAAATCCAATAAGCTCAACTATATAATATAGAGGCAAACCCTCAAGGAGAAAAGGAGTATTAGGCTTTACATGTATCTTTCTTATTTTATGTTAAATTAGAAAGATACAATACCCTTCATAATTGAGCACAATAACATTCATGTTCTCTATTAACATCCAGTATAACCCTTTATACTAATTATTTTTAAAGTAAGCCAATAAATAAAGTTAGTCCAGAGAATTGAGACTCTTTATATTCTTTTAAAAGTGTCCGAGGATTGTATATTAACGCCCGTTTGACACTTGACATATACAAATGCTTCACACCGAGCTACACTTTAAAAATATGACATGAATGAATTTTTAACATTAATATTACACTTTAAAACCATCCCGGAAACGACTCAGAAATACTGACTTCGGAGGAGGCATTCCCTTGCTTTTCACTATAAAGCAGGTGACCTAAGGGAACACCCCCCCCCCCCCCTTCCCCTTGCCCTGGGTCAAATAGCCCAGAGCGAAGAGGGCAGCCGGACGGAGTCACTGCCGGAACAGAAAGCCTGCATAACTATAGTTGCAACTGTTTAGTGGACGACATTCTGAGCAACAGATAACGGACCTAAACAATGCAGGTCTCCAGAAATGGACTCAATATTTCTGAGATAAAAATTCGTGAATGTGGATGGCTGAGACCAATAAGCAGCCTTCATTAAATCTGTAATAGCAATACTATTAGCGTAAGCCCAAGAAGTAGCAAGAGCTCTTACTTCATGAGCTGAAATCTTAACCACAGACTGCTGAGAAGAAGATAAACTCTCATAAGCAGTACGGATAGTTAATTGAATCCATCTAGCAATAGAATGGACCGAAATGTCCCTTCTATTAGGCATCAGAGACAGAAAGAAACGTTTTCGTCCCTTTCTGATAAACTGAGATCTCTGTTTATAGATACAAAATGCTCTAACAGGACAGAGTAAAGGCCTATGCCCGTCTGAAGATGGAAGAGCCTTAATAACAATAGGTTCCGGATATTTATTAGGAGCCTGATTCTTAGCTAAAAAACCCACATTAGTAGTAAAGGTGATAGTGTTCCCGACACTACGATAGTGAGAATCATCCACTGACAGTGCTTGAAGCTCACTGACTCTTCTAGCAGAAGAGAAAGCTAAGAGAAAAGCTGTCTTATAAGATAAGAATTTGAAATCTACTGTCCCAAGAGGTTCAAATGGCTTTTCCTTCAGTTTAAGAAGAACCCAAGCTAAATTCCATTTAGGAATCAACCTAAGAGTTCTGGGTCTATTTATCGAGAAGTTTCTAACCAACTTAGATAAAGAGACATTAGATCCAATTTGTAAACTATCATGATGTGCATAGGTATCAGATAACATAGACCTACAACCCTTAATAGTAACAGGCTGCAGTTTGATTTCGTCAAACAAGTATACTAGAAAGTTTGCAATGTCTGGTATAGAGGGATCAAAAATATCCACAGAATGATCCCTACACCAACGACGAAAAACCTTCCACTTAGCCGCATAGTTTAGCGAAGAGGAGGTCCTCCTACAGTTAGAAACCGCGACCACTGCTCGTCCTGTAAGGTGCTTGCCATGCAAGAAGGACCGCACAACGGAAAAACGTGAAGGTTGAGACCTTGCGGGTTGTGATGGAGTTGACGCGATTTCCCCTGCGAAAGAAGATCCTCCCGTGGAGGAAGCTTTCACGGTAGGTCCCACAACAGACACCTGAGTAGATTTATCCACGGTCTCTGTGGAGACAGAGATGCTACCAACAGAATCTTGCATTGAGATTGTTTTATCTTTAGCAATACTTGCTGAATTAACGGCGCTGGAGGATACGCATATCCTATCATTCCGTCCCAAGGAATCGACAGAGCATCTACTGCAAATGCTCTTGGATCCGGACACGGAGACACATACGTCTGCAACTGATTGTTGAGATGTGTCGCAAATAAGTCTATCATTGGCCGTTCCCATTGGTAGCAAATCTGATTGAATACTTGTTTGTTGAGAGTCCACTCCGACGGCAACAAGCGACCCTTTCGTGAAAGGGAGTCTGCTAGTACATTCAGACGACCCGGTATGTGACGGACCGAAAGAAGAACCTGATGTTCTAGCGCAAACAGAAGGATTCTTTCCGTTAGATTGAACAACGGAACTGAATGAGTGCCTCCCTGATTCCGTATATACGCCACTACTGTCGTATTGTCGGATAGGATTTGGACATGAGCATTGTGAATAATGTCCATCCAATGACGTAACGCAAGCCAAATTGACATCATTTCCTTGATGTTTATGTGCTTGCCCATGAATTGCGGATCTCAAAGACCCTGGCATCTCGAATCCGTTGGGATCAATGAAGCACCCCAACCTGTTTGACTGGCATCCGTCATAATGGTAAAACTCGGATCCGGCAACTGCAGCGGAACTCCCTGAGTTAACCACTGAATGTTTGCCCAAGTCTGAATCTCTCGTTTCACTTGATCTGACAAGAGAACATCTATGTCGAGCGAATGAATTTTCACACTCCAATTCTGAGTCAAGAAAATTTGGAGAGGACGCGTGCGTAACCGCCCCATCGGAATGAGATCTGCAGCGGCTCCGCACAGACCTATCAGTCTCATAAATTCTCTCGCCGTGACTTTGTCTGCGTGCAGACAATAGCGAGCGTAACAACTGACTAATTTCGCTCTGGTTAACGGCAGACAAACGAGATTGTTGTGCGTCTCGAAGCTCATTCCCAGATGTGTGAATGACTTGGACGGCACCAGATCCGACTTCTCCTCGTTTACTATAAAACCAAGACGTCGGAGCAATAGAAGTAGATTCTGAACATCGTTCTGAAGCGTTAACTCATTGCCGTACCTCTGAAGAATGTCGTCCAGGTAGGCCGACGTTACCGCAGACGAATGAGCTCGGAAATAGATCATTACCGAGTTCATTACCCGAGTGAAAGCCCAGGGTGCTAGATTCAATCCGAAGCACATCGTCTGGAATTGATACACCACTCCTAGGACTGCGAAGCGTAGATACTTTCTGAATGTCGGATGTACCATGACGTGAAAGTACGCATCTTTGAGATCTATGCTCATTGCATAATTGTTCACCCGAATACTCGCTCTGACCGACCGAATCGTCTCCATATAAAACTTCGGAGCGACGATCAGCTTGTTTATCCAGCTCAAATCTATGACTGGACGGAACGAGCCGTCTGGTTTCGGAACCAGAAACAGATGGCTGTAGAATCCCGGAGTCTCCTGGTTTTCTACGACCTCTACCACGTTCTTCATTAAAAGAGACTGCACCTCTGATAATAGAGCGTCTCTTTTCTGCGGATTTGATGGAAGTTGAGTCCATTTTGGACTTCGAGTTAATGAAGGCTTTCGTTTGAAGGATATCTTTAGACCTTCCGAAGTCACCCCTCTCACCCAAGGGTCATCCGTAATCGACGCCCACTCTTGTGAAAAACTCGACAACCTTCCTCCAACCGGTACGCGATAGAGGTTTAAGCCATCACCTCCTGGACCTGCGAGGCCTGCGGTAGGAGAAACCACATCCTCCATGACCCGCACCTCGTCCCGTCGACCTCGGGGCGTCCGACCGGTTGTCCCGGCCTGAAGGACGTCCCGAACGTGAGTCGCTACCTTGACGGTCTCTTGAATAAGGATGCACCGGAACCTCTATAGGAACCTCTCTTGGGCGCATTAGACCCAGAAGTGCCTGTCTTACTCTTATCTGCCGTGTCCGACTTCTTAGAAGCAGATTTGAACAGCAGAGAATCCGAAGCTTTCTTTGTAATTTTATCGTAAATTGCAGAAAGCTTGCCGTCAAAGAGGAGTTCTCCGGAGACCGAAGCGACTCTGAGAGAGTTCTTCACCTTAGTATCCACGAGTGTGGATGTAGCTAGGGCTGCGTCACGTCTAACCAACTCCAGGTTTGCCACTGAAAGGGCGGAATTACACGTGGAATAAGCTACTGCCCTTGAAAGAAGTCTTAAAGAGGATTGTATATCCTGAAATTCTTTCCCTTGAAGGCGCAGTGATAACGCCTTAGTAAGGTGATCTGCGTAAGATAAGGCATCTAAACTGGCTCTGTTAGACGAAATAGTTGTTTCCAACACCGCGGTTGGAATAGACGCCGACGGCGGTAATGATAACTCTAAGTCTTCCGCCTCATCGTCCATACGCAGAGGAACTCTCGGGATACCCTGTCCTGCCATGTCGACTTTATTCCTTGCATTAATGAAAGGCAGGTTGAGAGTATT
The DNA here is from genome assembly GCA_031216915.1 of Pictodentalium vernedei. Lineage (NCBI taxonomy): Eukaryota > Metazoa > Mollusca > Scaphopoda > Dentaliida > Dentaliidae > Pictodentalium > Pictodentalium vernedei. The sequence continues at coordinate 464,138,428 of CM062297.1, forward strand.
GGCGGACAAGAAACCTGCTTTCCCCGTTTTGGAAGCAAGTTTGATTATAGCGTCATTCAATAATTCAAATGTTCTTGCAACATTATTGGACTGAGACGGAAACTCGGGAGCGATGTCCCTGAACCGCTCAAAGAAATCAGAGTCCAATGACTCTATAATTCTCTTGTCCGGAACCGCAGCAGTCTGGCCCGACGGAACAACTTGAGGGAGAAAGTGCCGGATGAAGTCCACGGCAGCTTTATGTTGTTCCGAAAGGGATAGCTCCAAGTCATCCGTATCCCCTTCACCATCCAGTCGGACCTCATGATGCTCCCGGTCGTCCGCCCCCGATGCTTCAGCGGAGCGTACCGACCCAGCGCTGTCGGATAATTCCCGATCCTACACCGTTTCTGTCGTCTGCTGGGATGCTGCGATAAGTTGTGCTATCTGCACAAGTACGTCCGACACCGAGGCCTGCGGAGGCGCAGTCTTTCGCTGCTTCGCTGAGGGCAGCTCCGCATCTGATGACTCCCGCATACTTTTCCTATGCGAACGTCCGGAGTCCATCAGCCTCGTGTCCCTGACTACCGGATGGTGTGATCTGGTCGCCGAAGAATCCCTGATCGGCAAAGCTGGTAAAATATCGGCGGTCACGTAGCCAAGGTGCGGTCGTGTGCGCTGACGAGAGGAAGAAGCCTGAGCAGTCTCCGCGGACTGCCTATACAACGGAGCGTCCCGAGCGACGGATGTATGCTCCGCTTGCGACACATTTTGTACCACAACATCTGGTCCCAGATGTTGTTGTACGAGAGAGGGGCCTCTCTCGCTCGCGGCCCGGCTGGACCTGGACAAGCTAGGAACCGGACTCAAAGGCTTCCTCCGATCTCGCCTACTATCCGCCGTCACTGGGTGTGCACGTTGAATGTTTATAGTGCTCGCATCACCCAACATTTCCTCCTGGACCGCATCGGACGAACCCGGCTGCCGAACCATTCGGTGAATGGATGCTACACCGGGCGAGCTAGCGGACGACATTTGTTTAATCTCCATGAGCACTTTTGCCACTAGCTCTGTATTCATTTGTGACGACGGAAGCACACTTGCGGAAGATAACATGGAAACATCACCCTGTTCTTGTTCCTCTGAAATAGAAACTGAGAGAGAAGAGTGACCTTGCGGAGAAAGAGCCGGCATAGCCCTTTCTCCACTAACAACATATCGTGACACCTGTTTCCAATGTTTGTCATCCCAATATTGACATATAGAACAGGGATTAGTGCGAGAACACTGACTACAATTAATGCAATGATCATGAAAGTCAGAGGAAGATTTCTTCCTATTACAATTTGAACAATATCCTTTCATTGTGAAAAGTCAACAACAAGTCCTAGTTACTCGTACAAACCCCTGACACAAAGATACATAATAACATGATCCATTAATAATGAAAAAACAATTGCAAATCAAAATAAATTTTTGAAAAATATTTTTTCAGCGAAGCCCAAGTTTCTGAAAAGTAACATTGAGCCCCGATGGATCCGATGGCTAAGTGTGGTAAAAAATTTTAAATTTATATTAAATAATTAATGCAACACTTACGGATAATAAAACTCTATCTTATAGTGAGATAAACTACACCAAAGGCAAACAGCCCCCCTCAAAAGAGACTGTAGCCAATGTAAACAAACAGTGTAAAACACCAGAAAACATGACTCCAGGCACTGACAAAACTGGCCCGAAATCAGTCATCAAAATTACACTCTATCTGATGCAAGACAGAGACTCCCAGGGGAGAATCTGCAGAACATCAGATGGAAGATGCAGAAAACAACGTTTATACACCCATGGGTGAAAACGTAACTATGGGGAAAATAACAGAAAACATTCTGTAACCAAGCAACTCTCCCAAGAGAATTTAGAAATGATATTTCTCAAAAATATGCCAAAAGCATGGGAGAATTGCAAGGGGGGACTTAGAAGACCAGGGGAGAGGAAACACTGAATAAGCAGTGCAACTTTTTAGCAAGAATGACAACAAGAGGCCCATGCCTCGAAAATAGGCAACTTAACATAATTTCATAAAAAATTTTAAGTACAGCCCTGATTATTTTTTGTCACTCCTTTTTCCTCTCCTCCTTCTATATCCTCCTTAGAATCACCATTTCTCCAATAATTATGTTTCTGGCATCCTTTAAACTGAGATTTACAAGCACAAAGATCAGTGAGATGTTGACTGATGAAGGGCCAAACAGAGAATGATAATTGGCGCCAATTTCGGAACGTCCTTGACACTGCGCATGCGCAGTAGGGGCGAAGTATGGAGGTCCTATAGGACATGATTTCTTTTGGTTTTGGATACAAATTTTGGGGATTGGGGGGCAAAATTTGTGTTTGGCCCTGGATTTTTTAGAGTTAGCACCAGCAGCTAAGTCTGGGTCATTGGTACAGTATAAAAATATAATAAAGTTATTTTGTTGAACAAAAATTAGTTTTAATACAAGTTGTCATCAGAAAGAAAAATATTGCTCTTTCCCCAACATTATACACAAAATTGAACCGAAAATTTCAAATTTATCTTTTTTTTTCAAATCTTTTAACTTTTCTTTCCTTTTTTTCAATAGATGTGTGGAAAATGTGCCAACTATACATGATCAAAATTAAATTAATCAACTTGCCATCATTTTATACGACTATGAATGGACAAGGCTGAGAAATTTTTATTTTGATGTTTGAAAAAAATTGGTAAAATTCCATATTTCTTCAGAAATGACAAAAATGAGTTACATCCTGCGTAAGCAATATCTGTTATTCTATGATAGATAAAGGTTATGAAGATGTCATGAAGAGGATGCTTGCAAATTAAATTCCTCAAACTAATAGGAAATGAATAGTCACATTTAAACCCTTTACACTCAAATTTTGTGGCTATAAATAGAAATACTAAAGCGTCTCGATAAAATATTGGGTGATTTGTTATCTCAGTATTTCTGAAATTAATTGTTGCATAGAAATGTCTCAACATCTTCACATTAATTTTCAGTTTTGCTTCAATCAGAATCAGATGAACTATTTTCAGAGTCAAAGTCTGAATCCATATCACTTTCATCTGTGTTACTTTCAGAAAGATATGTCTGTTCTTCCAGGAAGTCAAACAAACTATCTGGTAGAATCAGTCCCTCTGACCACTCAGGATGCAGTATACAATCTTCAAACTTCCATCCATTGACAGATGGTGATGGCATAACATGATCATTCACATTAGATAGCTTAAATTGCCTTTCTCTGTAATTTGACCTCCTGATATATGAAACCAATAAAAGCCTGTATGGAGGCATCTTTGAAAGGTCAACTTTTGAAGCTTTTGTGTGTAACATGTCATCACTACCAACTACCTTTCGCAGCATTAATGTTCTGACAGTGTCTATAATTTTGATACGAGGTTAACCATACATTAGACATGTGAAATGCTCTAACTCTGATATAAGCTCCTCTCCAACATCCCAAGATTTGCCTAACAAAGCGAATGTTTTTACATGTTTGGGGATCCATTGCAACTTCTTGAATAGGAGAACCTTTCCTTTACCTTTGAATGAGCTGTTGCAGTCTTCCCCAGTAAAGCAGTGAAATCCAAGAATAGCTTCACACACTTCTGGTCCCTGATTCTCTGCAATTTCAGACACATTGATGATATGCCTTTTTGCACCAACCCCAGTGTCGAAGTATATCACCAAGAGGGCAGAGAGATGTTGCGAAATGTAACAAGATTATGAATATGTCAGTGTCTGGGCTATGAACTACTGTATTTTAAACCCCTGATCAAGAGCATACTTCAAGTGGAGAATTACGGGTGTTGAATAAAATTTTTCTAGTAAAATTTGTTTCTTTTTATACCTACCACACCAACCAAATGGGCTACCTCTATCCACATCTCTGGTATGGAAAATGTTACAATTTTAAAGTTCCCCAATGTAAAAGCCTTGGAAAGACTCATGTCAAAAAGACAAAAATATTGTCAACCCAGACTCATAAGGGGATGAAAGCGCATGGTGCACAACCCTGATGTCCAGAACCGTCGTAGAATTACATTCCATATTTTCATTTCCTACCATTTTTTATGTAATCAATTCTCCCTTTTCTACAAAAAGACTACCTGTCTTTTTTGTCTTCTCTTTAAAATTATGGAGGATTCATCTGACTTAACTCTTAAGAGAAATAGGACTACTTAGAAAGTTAGCTGATAGCTGTATCTAAATTCTTGATAGATAGAGACATCAAAAATGGTTCGATATGGAACTTCAGGTGATTCGAGAATATTTCTCTGGTTTGAATTGATATTCGATTCAAGTGAAAATTCCCAATTTGGCAGGAACTGTTGCATTTGTGGTAGGATAATGCAGCCCTTTAACCCACCCGGTAAATAAACCTATTAACACAATAGGATCAATAATTGAGTGATCAAAGTATCGATCAGATCCACCAGTCGGAAATGCTTTCCTATTCAGTATACATCATATCTAGGGAGGTCAGATTCAGGTTTGTTCAATTTGAGTGCCTGGGTTAATATTTGGGCTCCATATGGGAACCTGAAAATTAACTTAGTACAATATGAGGGAATTTCTTCAAAAATCTTCTTCATCAAAGTCTCTTGTCAGAATCCTTTCATATTTGGTTTGCAACATCTCTAGGGGAGTCAGATTCAAGTTTGTTCAAATTGGTTCCCTGGGTTAATATTTGGGCTCCCTATGGTAGCCCGAATTATAACTTAGTACAATATGAGGAAAAATCTTCTTCTTCAGATCCACTATTCAGAATGCTTTCACATATTTGGTATACAACATCTCTTGGGGGTCAGATTCAAGTTTGTTCAAATCAGGTCCGTAGTTTAATATTTGGGCTCGCTATGGTAGCCCAAATTTTAATTTAATGCAATATGAAGAAATTTCTTTAAAAATTTTCTTCTTCAGATCCAACAGTCAGAATGCTTTCATATTTCGTATACAACATCTCTAGGGAGGTCAGATCAACTTTGTTCAAATTGAGAGCCAGGGTTAATATTTGGGCTCCCTATGGGAGCCAGAATTGGCCAAGTAGCTGAAGAATTAGAAATTTTGTATTTAGAGCCCTGTAGAGGTGTGTAACTAACATTAATCCACATAGGTTGTATCAAGGGGGTTCATAGGGGAGCTCCACATGTTACGTTATGATCAACTGAAGAAAAGGCATGATGCTCAGACTATTTGTCTCTCCTGAGGGGACCAAGGAATGACAATGTATCCTATGAAGATGGATTGCTTAATATAGACTCATTCTTGGACTCTGTTTATATCGTGTTCTGTTCAACATGAGCACTTCAGGGCCCGTGGGGCCTCTTGTTTTAGAAAAATGTTGCTTTTGATAATGTATCCAGTAACTGCGATCGAACAGAACAATACTTTATATAAAATAATGTGATCATGTTGTGGAACAAAACACTTATTGATGCTGAACAGCTGAATAACTTTTCAAAGCTAGAAACTTAAACTATTTTTACACTGTAAACCAATGGCCCAGACTAGCTGGTGCTTAACTCACAGTTATTAAGGGCCAAACACAAATTTTGAACCCCCCCAATCCCCAAAGTTTGCTTGCAAAACCGAAAATTAAAAGTCCTATCTGGCTCTCCATACATTTACTCTCTGCACATGTGCAGACGTCAGGAAGTGACCAGAATTGGCGCCTAACATCTCATTCTTTCTTTGGCCCTAAAGTCATTAACAATGAAATGACATCTGTGCTTTAAAATCTGCTTTTTTGAAGAATTGGTGGATACAAGGCTGTTACTGGATGAAGGAAGTGTTCAACGGTGGTTTTAGACGTTCAGGGCTGTAACTTTATAATATTTATAAAATTATTTTATGTTTCCCAATTTCGGGACATATGCCTGATGTCATCATTTTTAAAAATGATTATTCCACTGTTTATTAAGTATTCCTTCCCTATCCTTCCATGAACCCTTCCTGTTAAACTCTTAAGCTTTTTGGCTATTTTTTATTGAAATTTTTTATTAATTTCTTGGGAGTTTAACATTTATTACAGAATATTATTCTGTTTCTTCCCCAGGGTTACGTCTTCACCCTAGGGGTGTTGGGCCATTTGGTCTTGCATATTCTATCTGATGTATCGTTTTTTCTTCGGATGAAGATCTAGCTTTGCATCTGATAGCATTTCAATTGGTTCTGACTGGGCCTTTTTGTGTGCCTGATGTTTTGTTTACACTGATGTTGTCTATATTGTCAACGTCCTCATATTTAGGTAGTTTTTTATATTCTATTACTGTAGTATACTGTAGGATACATGGATTGTTATTCCGGTAGTGTAGCTAAAAAAATTTGGATTTTGTCTACAATTAGGCTCTATTGGGATGCCCTTGGGCTCTTAATGTTCCCTTTGGGAACTTGGGCATTTTTTTTTAATTTTTTGTTTACAAAAAATATTTTGAATTTAATTATGATTGCTATTCATGTATCTCAGTTATATTTATATATTGTTGGTGGAGTTTGGAGGACTGATATCGACTTTAGTTGATACACTCCTGCGGACTGTCATTATTGTGTTGCACTGGGATGACTGATGTTAGAGTCGAGTGTCGTGGTACGTTGTTGGCGGTGAGGTTCTGAGGATCAGAGCCTCTCACTGCGTTTTAATTCATTTTGTCAGTTTCTATTTCAGAGGAACATGAACATAGTGATGATATTCTGACACCCTTCCAAGTGAGCTACCATTGTCGCGCTCTGTGGAGCATATAGAGCTAGCTGCAGTGCTTATTATTGCAAGAGTTAGGGCCTTTGGTTAAAGCTTTTAATCTCTTGCAAGCAGCTTGCTCGACCGGTGAAGCGATACTCCATCCGTGGGGCCTGTGATGCCGGGTAAGTCTGTTGCGGTCTAAGAAGTAGATTGGGTAGAGCGAGCACTATAATATAAATAGCTCACCCAGTGATGATGGAAATAGGGAGGAAATTGGGAGGAAGTCAGCAAGTTCTTGTACTCAGCGAGGTCTGATAGACAGCGAGTGGGAGAGGCCTCCCTCTCTAATCTAGCAACATCTGGGGTCAGATGTTGTTTTAAGAAACTTGCACAAGCCGGAGCATATGTCTGCCCTCCACTCGGCAAGCTCTGTTTAGTCTGCAGCCGGGGTCGGCTTTAGTCAAGGTTTCCTTCGATGCATTTCACAAGGCCTAAATGAGGTTTTCTAGTTGGAAACTTGAACGAGACGGAGCATATGTCCGCCTGCCGCTCGGGACGCTCCATCTAGTCTGCAGCCGGGGTCGACTTCAGTCATGGCTTCCTCCTCTACGTTATTTAAGCACACACGACCGCATCCCAGCTACCCGACTTTGGATATCCAGCCTGTTGCACGAAGAAGGAACCACTCTTCACCCGTGAAGTCAGACCATCCGGTAGCTAGGGAGACGAGGCCTTGATCGAGACATTCTGACACACTGTCCCAGGAGCAGCATGCGGCTAAGGAATGGAAGACCGTTGCTCCTCAGGCCTCAATGACAGACTTGCTGTTGCAGATTGCGCAGCTAATCGCATCATCCCAGCAAGTGCAGTTGCAGCCTCCCTCAGACTCAGAATCTGAGCTGTCGGACGGTGCTGGGTCGGTCCAGTCGTCTGTTCACGCAGATACGATGGACCGAGATTCATAACTGATTCTCTCGGATGGTGAGAGAGATAAGGAAATTACCCTTCCCTTTCGGAACAGTACATGGTTTTGATGGCTTTCATCCATCAATACTACCCTGATTTTGTTCTGCTGAATCAGAATGCTGCGACGACAAGAAAGAAACCGCTTTTTGGACCATGTTCATTTAAAATTAAAAACAGTCGGGGAAGATGTTCAGAGAGTTCTTCCATGTTTGGATGAGCAGGCTGGGGATCTAGAGGTATCCTTACCTGTATCATTCACTATTTGCTCAGACACAATTGAGATGACAATTTCTTCCAATAGATCGAATTTGGACGTTTATGTCTTATGCAGATCACCTTACAAGAGCTATGGCGCAACGTCTCAAGGGAAGAGTTCTTTCCAGGGCAATTATGTATACCACGTATAACTCCGCCCTAGTTGGTTGGTTTTCTATGATTGTTCATCTATATGTCACATATGAGCACATAATTCATCATAAATAAATTGCTAGTCTTTGGGTATCTCGGAGGCTGCATAGCCAGTTAACTGGTACTCAGATGAGTACATGTGGGTTTTCAATGCTCACATGCATAATAATGATTTATTAGGCAGACACATTATTGCATGTTATGGATCTTAGAAATTATGAATTATTTCGGGGGCAGTCCGGGTCGAGCCTGTTAATCTACCTCCATTTCTAGATCCAGGTTTCTATTAATGTCGGAACACCTTGTTTACACTCTCGTATATTCATACGTTTATAGTGTCATAGATATCGGATAGTACACGTCAGGGAGTATTGTTACTGGAATTTATTGTATGCCTGAATGGGGTCGCCTGTGGGTTACCTCGGAAGTGTGTCACTTTCCAGAGACCGTTCAATGTGGTTCTATTGGACATGTGTATGTTATATATTATACCTCTGGTTTTTTACCTATTTACGTATGCCGAGTCTGGTGTACGTTATATAGTGGGCAATATTATTACCAGGATCGTCGCTATAGCCTTAGCCTCTGAAGTGAAGTTAAGCACCATTTATTAATAATAATTAATACCTGAGTGCCTGTCCGACGAATATTTACATTGTTTTTTTGGTACCACTTTTTACTGATACCAGAGTGCTCCCCTCTTTCTTTTCGAAGATTCCTTCAAAAGAATGGGGGGGGGGGGAGGGGGGTGATTTTTTACCTCGCCTCCAGCTTGATAGTATGTAACTATGAGGGAAGCTGTTTTGTCTGTAATTATATCCTGCATACAGCTGGTGTTTTATTGTATATGGCGTACGTTTGTGGGGGATATTCTCTCATTCTCATATGTGCCATCCTAATTTTTGGGGCTTAGTCCGGGCTAACCTTAAAAATTAGAATCTTGTCACATCCACTTAGCATAGTCTTCATGCTAAGTATACAGAGTTACTTGAACTGGGCTCTTTTTCCTTTCACCTTGCATGGATTACAGGATTGGAACTATTTTGAGCTACTAATTCTGAAGTCCTAGGCCCTCCACCTTTTTATGATTCAGCTAGTCTGGTCCATTGGTTTACAGTGTAAAAATATTATAAATTTCAAGTAAGTTGTATATTTTTATACTTACCAATGGCCCAGATGGTGATGGCCCTCCCATGAGTGGGCACTCATACCTCCCCGCTGAATTTTTATGTAGTATGCTCTTCTACAAAGAATGATGTTAGGCGCCAATTCCAGTCACTTCCTGACGTCAGCGCATGCGCAGAGAGTAAATGTATGGAGGGCCAGATACGACTTTTAATTTTTGGTTTGGCAAGCAAATTTTGAGGATTGGGGGGTACAACATTTGTGTTTGGCCCTTAATAACTTTCAGTTAAGCACCAGCTAGTCTGGGCCATTGGTAAGTATAAAAATATACAAATTACTTTAAATTTATAATTTTCATACTTGTCACTGGTTATAATGCACAATGAGTTGAAATGAACAGTCAGTTACGTTTCTACTCAGAGCTGTCACATTTATGGCCAAAGTATATTATAAAATATTCGAATTTCCGATTTCAAATTGAATCGAATATTGACTTTCGAATCAAATTTTGAATTGAATTTCAAATTTTCACAGGAGTCTAATTATAAAATACTGCCCACCCATGGAAAGTGATGAGTTTATGGTGGCTGTAATGTACACACTTCAAAACAGTATGGAACACACTCTCTACTATCAACAGATTTACGTATGAAGCTGCATCAAAAGTTATACACCAGGCGATTAGATACTTGATGAATGGAAGAATAAACCTCAAAATGATAAAAATGAATGCAGCAGATAATCTACTGCTGATATCGATTTGTGTGAAGTTTCATTTGGATTCAAACAGTATTTTGAAAGTTAGCACTTGGCAAACATTGGAAAGACAGATAAACATACAGCTGTGACAAAGTGAGCTTCACAAGGTTGGATCAGCTCTTTTGTTTGCAGGCGTGGCATTCTTAAAAATGCAGGAGGGTTAAAAGTCGCTCCCCTTGCATGGCCTAGTGGAGCGATTACCACTTCTCCTCATGCTTACAAAAGCTAAAAAAGGCAAAATGAAGTTTTACTATTAATGGATTGTGTCTGGTGGGTTTTGCACATTTTATTTGGTGCTGCTAACAAGGTAGTCTCGGTGAGATGACTACAATGCCTCTCCCACACCTCTGAACAGTGTGATCATCTTACAGAGACCACTAACATAGCAGAGGTCTGATATGATGTGGGTTTTAGGAATGGCCTGTTATGGTAATCATTATTTTCTAAGGCCAGGAGGGCTAGTTTTTGCCAGCCTTAATTTTTTTAAGGTGAGCAGTAGGTGAGCGAATAAATCGCTCTCCTGATAATGCCAGGCCTGTGTTTGCAGCTATTGTTACATGTTTGTAGATAGAATTTAACTGGAAAACATAATTTGTAGTTTGACTGCAAGTATAATGAGACATTTCATTATACTCAGTCGCATCCAGTTTTACTACATGGAGTTCTAAATTCACCTCTTAAAACTGTTTAACTGGTTGAATGCTTGATGCCACTATCATGACTCTACTGAAAAGTGCTGAGAGCCACTTTAGTGTCTTTACAGTGCATGCATTAACTTGATGTTTACTCAGCAGGAGAACAAAGAATCTTTATATGAAACTGTTTAGTTGCAATTTATTGGAGAATGCTAACAAGCACTTTCCAATAAATATTAACAAATCAACAATCTTCCACAAAATCTTGCTAAACTGAGGCTCTCCTTGCTAGTTGCAAAAGAATGTGCCAAAATTACACATGTTACAAATTCCCTTTGCAAAATAATTCAGCCCTCTACCTGTTAAAACTAGCTTAAATTGGGGCCTAAAAAAGTAAAACAAATCTGTTTTTCAGGCCCTCCCGCATGGTCCTTTTGACTACCACATGCTCTCTTTTTATAACCATAGCTGAAAAAAGTGCAGAAAACCTGTTATAATTCGAATTTCCAAGTTCAAGGGCAATAACTCTGTAATAAACTAGCCGAGTGAAATGGAAATGAAATACATACTCCTTCATAGCACCCAGGGTCAATCTCACAGGGCTAAGATCTATACTACAAAGGCTTGGGGCTATGAGGCACAGCTGGACAGATGAGTGGACAATGAGATAAAGTGACACCAATAAGCAGAGAATAAAAATGGGTACCTGAAGTCTGTACAAAGCTGGAATATTATTCTCATCCTTCATGTACCATTGGTTGAGAAGTGAGACATCTTCCTTCATGCACACTAGTTCTTCATGGATTATGTTGTATTCTGCCTCATTTATGTCAATTGGAATGGGCCGGAAACCATATCTGTTTCCCATGAGAACCTTCATAATATATAAATAGGTACAAGGCATACCTTAAAAGACATTTCATACATAACAGTAATGAAAAATAATAAATGCTAGGACAGACAGTGTAGGTGAATACATTGTCTACCACAGTTTTAATATGTGTACATATCACTCAAATGAGGCCTATAAAATGAAAGTGTCAATGACACTACAGCTTAACTTGACTGTGTGTAGTGTCTGATGAAAAGGATAATGTTTAATGTTTATGAAAGGATTATGAAATTAGACAAGACTTGTGATAATTTAGAATATGTTAATTTCTGTTTCCTACATGCTATGTTTTCAATAAGAATAATCTGAAGTGTCAAGAATTGAGACCTGGATTGACGGGCCCTCACAGTTAATGTATGTCAACCTAACTTACTAAGTTACAGTAAAATCATTCCAAAACGAGTCATCCTACCAAGTTACATTGAAATTCCTTCATAAAAATGACTCGTAGACTTTGCTAAAGGAATCTTGGTCACATGATAGGCCAGCGGTCACAGTTGAGCGATCGTGACCAAAATAGGAGAGTCTCATCTCGATATCATACCAAGTTATCCTACCAATCTACCAAGTTACAATGAAATCCCTTCATAAAAACAACCTGTAGACAGCACTAAAGGAATCTAGGTCACATGATCAGGAGGCAGTAATGGCTGACCAATCATGACCAAAATAGGACAGTCTCATTTAGACATCATACTGAGTTATCCTTCCATATTACAATGAAATTGCTTCATAAATATGAACTGTAGACTGTGCTAAAAAAATCTAGGTTACATGCCTGTGCGGCCATCAAGGTTGACTGATGGTGGCCAAAATAGGACGTTCTCATCTAGACGTTATACTGAGACATCCTACCAATTTACAATGAAATCCCATCATAAATGCAAGCTGTAGACTATGGTAAAAGAATCTAGGTAATATGCACCTGTGGTGGTCACGGTTGATGGAACACAACCAAAATAGGATGTTCTCATCTAGACATTATACAGAGTCATCCTACCAGGTTTCAATGAAATGACTTCATAAATACAACCTGTAGCCTGAGCTCAAGGTTTTGGGGTTTCAAGCTCATGCAGCATCATGGTTGACTGATTGAGACCAAAAGGGGACATTCTCAATAACTGTTTTACTATATACATCATCCTCAAAAAAACAATCTTCTATTTGTCAATTGAGTTTAATTATATCAACCAGAAATACATTTATTTAACAATAAAATAGTTGACATCTGCAGAATAACATAAAAATAAACAATGTTGTAGAGATTACGTTGACTGAAATAGAATTAGAGAGGGGATTTACAAAAGATATGATATTCACTGGAAAACTGGAGTACATGGATTTTTGAGTACCAGTCACATGTATAAGATCCTGCCAATAGAAATGTGATTATTTATAATGTTTGTAATAAAACATTTTGTACACCAGTATTCAAGAAGCTCTATGCCAATTAATAACCCAGCCTCTGAAATTCATTCATTTCAAGAATTAATGTCAGTAAGAAAAGTTACGAGAGAAATTTTTGTGGAAATCTGACATCTTATTTCAATTTGTCATGTGTGTTTTGAAAAGAATGGAAAAACACCCCACATAACAAATAGTCATATTTTATGAAAATGTGAAACAAAGACAGAAAATGGCTGTAATTGTGGGGGGTAGGATGGTTTATGTAAATGAAAGTATCAATGACACTGTAGCTTAGCTTGTGTGTTGTGTTTGATGAAAAGGATAATGTTCAATGTTTATGAAAGGATTATGAAATAAGACAAGAATTGTGATAATTGGGAATATGTTCATTTCTGTTCCCTGTATGCTATGTTTATGATAAAAATGATATGAGGTGTACACTGTACTAAAGATCTGAGGGGTGGGTTAATATGACCTCACAGTTAATATATGTGGCCCTCACAGTTAACATATATCAACAAAATTACAATGAAATTATTCCAAAATGAGTCATCCTATCAAGTTACATTAAAATCCCTTCATAAATATGGCCTGTAGACTGTGCTAAAGGTTTTCGGGCTTCGGGCCCCTGTAGCCGACAGTTTCCCAATTGCGTCCAAAGGGGACGTTCTCATCTAGACATTATATGAAGTCAACCTACCAAGTTACAATGAAATCCCTCCATAAATACGACCTGTAGACTGTGCTGAAGGTTTTCGGGCTTCAGGCACCTGTAGACATCACAGTTGACCAACCATGACCAAAAGGGGATGTCATCATCTAGGCATTATATGGAGTCAACCTAACAAGTTACAATGAAATCCTTCCATAAATACGCCCTACAGACATGCTAAAGGTTTTTGGGCTCGGGCAGCCATCAAGGCTGAATGATCGTGACCAAAAGGGGACGTTCTCATCTGGACAATATTTGGAGTCATCCTACCAAGCTACAATAAAATCCCTTCATAATTATGACCTGTAGACTGTTCTAAAGGTTTTCGGGCTTTGGGCCCCTGAAGCCGTCACAGTTGCCCACTCGTGTCCAAAAGGGGACGTTCTCATCTAGACATTATATGAAGTCAACCAACCAAGTTACAATGAAATCCCTTCATAAATATGACCTTAGACTGTGCTAAAGGTTTTCGGGCTTCAGGCTCGGGCAGCCATCATGGTTGAATAATCGCAACCAAAGGGGACAATCTCATCTGGGCATCATCTGGAATGATTTTATGAAGTTACAATGAAATCCCTTCATAAATATGACCTGTAGACTGCACTCAAGGTTTTTGGGCTTCGGGCACTTGTAGCCAACACAGCTGACTAATTACGACCAAAAGGGGATGTCATCATCTAGGCATTATATGGAGTCAACCTAATAGGTTACAATGAAATCCTTCCATAGATATGACCTTTTACCTATGCTAAAGGTTTTTGGGCTCGGGCACCCATCAAGGCTGAATGATCACGATCAAAAGGGGACGTTCTCATCTAGACGTTATTTGGAGTCATCCTACCAAGTTACAATGAAATCCCCTCATAAATATGACCTGTAGACTGTGCTAAAGGTTTTCGGGCTTCAGGCACCTTTAGCCGTCACAGTTGCCCAATCATGTCCAAAAGGGGACGTTCTCATCTAGACATTATATGATGTTAACCTAACAAGTTACAATGAAATCCCTTCATAAATATGACCTGTAGACTGTGCTAAAGGTTTTCAGGCTTCGGGCTCGGGCAGCCATCATGGGTGAATGATCGCACGTTCTCATCTAGACATTATATGAAGTTAACCTACCAAGTTACAATGAAATCCCTTCATAAATATGACCTGTAGACTGTGCTAAAGGTTTTCGGGCTTCAGGCTCGGGCAGCCATCATAGGTGAATGATCGCAACCATAGGGGACAATCTCATCTGAGCATCATCTGGAGTGATCCTAAGAAGTTACAATGAAATCCCTTCATAAATATGACCTGTAGACTGTGCTCAAGGTTTTTGGGCTTCGGGCACTTGTAGCCATCACAACTGACCAATCACGACCGAAAGGGGATGTCATCATCTAGGCATTATATGGAGTCAACCTAACAGGTTACAATGAAATCCTTCCATAAATATGACCTTTTGCCTATGCTAAAGGTTTTTGAGCTCGGGCACCCATCAAGGCTGCATGATCGCGATCAAAATGGGACGTTCTCATCTAGACATTATTTGGAGTCATCCTGCCAAGTTACAATGAAATCGTTTCATAAATATGACCTCTAGACTGTGCTAAAGGTTTTCGGGTTTCGGGCTCCTGTAGCCGTCACAGTTGCCCAATCACGTCCAAAGGGGGACTTTCGCATCTAGACATTGTATGAAGTCAACCCACCAAGTTACAATGAAATTCCTCAATAAATATGACCTGTAGACTGTGCTAAAGGTTTTCGGGTTTTGGGCTCGGGCAGTCGTCACGGTTGGCAGATCATGCCCAAATGGGGATATTCGCATCTAGACATCATAAGGAGTCATCCTACCAAGTTACAATGAAATCCCTCCACATTAAACATGACCTGCAGACTGTGCTAAAAGTTTTTGGGTTTCGGGCTTGGGCAGCCATCACGGTTGATAGATCATGCCCAAAAGGGGACGTTCTCATCTAGGCACTATACAGAGGCATCCTACCAAGTTACAATGAAATCCCTTCATAAATACGACCTGTAGACTGTGCTAATGGTTTTCGGGTTTTGGGCTCGGGCAGCCATACCGGTTGCCCGATCGCGACCAAAAGGGGACGTTCTCATCTAGACATGACCCCAAACCTGCATATGAAATTTCGTGATGATCAGACAAGAACTCCGGGGTGTAGCCCGTGCTAAAGGAAAATGTGAACAGACGTCACAGACTCACAGACTAACAGACTCACAGACTAGCAGACTTCCGCACGCGTGATGGCAATAGCTTATCTTGACTATGTCAAGTTAAGCTAAAAATGATTTAAAACTCACAACAAAATTTGGACCAATTGACATCTTTTGACAGTTTTGGACTTCTTGTAAACAGATCCTCTCCACAGAGTGATCATTCTGGCTGTCTTCAGTAAGACCCCATCTTAAATCCACAACTGCAAAATCCAAATCCTTTGATGCACAGAACTCCTTCAGCTGAGGGTACACTATTCTAGCAAGTGCATTTCTCTCGGCTCTAGAATCTGTAAAGAAAAAAACAAATATAAGATTATAGATAATTTAGTCAAGCAGTAGATGACATGTGCTTATTTTAGGCAATTGAATATTAAATATGTTTTTTGGTTTCACAGGCACTTCCCTCATTATCAAAAATCTATCTCATCATTTTTTTTATATCTGGAATCTCTTCAATGATACTTTTTTGCACTCGTAGGTCTGAAGATATAATCAATTATATTGAATTTGACAGAGCTCCCTGAGCTCTGTCAAATAAGATATAGTTGGTTAAATATACAGCTGTATTACAGTTGTGCATTATGAGAAATATTTTGCTGCTAAAAATGAACTTTTTACATAAAGTTAAAATTAGGGATAGGGAACCTAAATTACAAACCAACAGACCTGATTTGAACAAATTTACATCTGCCCCCACAAGAATGCTGTATACCAAAACTGAGAAGATCCTGACTGGTGGAGCTGAAGAATATATTTGTAAAAAAATTTTCGCATACTGGACTAAGTTAAAATTTAGGTTCCCATAAGAAGTCCAAATATGAACCCAGGGAATTAATTTGAACAAACTTGAATCTGCTCCCATTAGAATGCTGTATAAATATCAAATGATTTCTGATTGGTGGATCCAAAGAACAAGGTTTTTAAAGAATTTTCCTCATATTGCACCAAGTTAAAACTCTGGCTCTCATACGGAGCCAAACAAAGAACCCAGGAACTTAATTTGCATAAACCGGAATCAGATCCCACTAAGGATTGGATGTTCTGAAGAAACATTTTTTTTCCATTTTCAAAAATTGCTAACTCAACAATTTTTCATAACACCCACACATCTCCCACCCCTTCCTGGCACAACCAATTGAGATTCTATGGACTCACTTGATTATACTGGTTCTGATGATGCTGTATACCAAATCACAATTCCTGTTCAAATTTTGGAAACATGTGCATTTTAACTTTGTTCTGTCTTTAGCTCCTAGGGCTCCCACTGGAGCACACAAAAATGTTTTTGGAACATAAATCTGGTACATGTCTTCTAATAATACCGCATATCAAACCGCATAGCAAATTTGGTACAAACTGGCCCACCAGTTCAGGAAATATAAATTTGGGTCAAGACCAAAAATACTGCCCATTCCAGCACAAGCCAAACTATTAGCCAACAAACTTTCTTTGTACAAACATGAATCTTGAGCATTTTAATAAGCTGCATACCAAATTTCAAAGCATTGGGACTGGTGGTTTATGAGAAGATTTTTGAAGAATTTGGGTTTTTTGGGGGCACTGCCCCCAGCCATTTGGGCTTCTATACTTCTATAGAACAAATTTGGAAGTTTATCCCACAAAGAATGTATGCCAAGCATGGTTTGGTTTGGTGCAGAGGTTCTGGAGGTGAAGACTGCCAGCAAAAATTAACAGATGCCAGATGCCAAGTGATGGCAATAGTGAGGTGAGCTAATAAAAATAATACTGATTGTTTTTGAGCAGGTACTAGACAAGAGTGACGGCAAGGAAATCTAAGTTTTCACTTGTGGCTTTCAGCTGCTTATGAAAACTTATATTTCACTGTAGTCACTCATGATGTGTATATGAGAAGAACTGTATAAGTGAAGAGCTGTATAAACAGTGATTACTGGCATAATTTCTTAACTTACCACAAGCAACTAGCATAAAAGTGTTATTCATGCTGAGAAGAGAATAATCAGACCTAACCATTTTCCTAAATGATGAAAAAAGCTTTTCAAACAATGCTACTGAAAATTCTACTGATTCTTACCTGAGAATGTTGAGCTCAGAAATATTCGGACGGTTGACTTGGGCAAAGGAGGCAAGTTCTTTAGGTTTCCTCGAATCATCAAGTCAAATTTGTGCTCCTCTTCTTTACTGTAGGATGGTTTTTCTACAGGAAAAGATATATATACATTTCGCAATTAACCTGACAGTCCATTTGTGCTTAAAATGAATAACAGAGTGACTGTTAGTTTATCACATCAAAATCCATAACTTCTACTTGGAAAATTATAAATTCATAGTAATTTGTATATTTTTTACACTTACCAATGGCCCAGACTAGCGGGTGCTTAACTCAAAGTTATTAAGGGCCAAACACAAATTTTGAACCCCCAATCCCCAAAATTTGCTAGCAAAACCGAAAAGTTAAAAAAGTTATAGTAATTTATATATTTTTTATACTTACCAATGACCCAGACATAGCTGGTGCTAACTCTTAAAAATCTAGGGCCAAACACAAATTTTGCCCCCCAATCCCCAAAATTTGCATCTAAAACCAAAAGAAATCATGTCCTGAAGGACCTCCATACTTTGCCCTTACTGTGCATGCACAGTGTCAAGGACGTTCCGAAATTGGCGCCAATTATCATTCTTACAAGCAGTGCCTGGTCAGCGCTATGTACTCAGCGGGGAGGTATGAGTTCCCTACTCCTGGGAGGGCCATCCCCGTCTGGGTCATTGGTAAGTATAAAAAATATATAAATTACTATAAATTTTTTAACATTTTTATACTGTACCAATGACCCAGACATAGCTGAATAGTAAAAAGGCTGGAGGGCCTAGGACATAGAGGAAAATCCAATAAGCTCAACTATATAATATAGAGTCAACCCCTCAAGGAGAAAAGGGGTATTAGGCTTTACATGTATCTTTCTTATTTTATGATAAATTAGAAAGATACCCTTCATAATTGAGCACAATAACGTTCATGTTCTCTATTAACATCCAGTATAACCCTTCATACTAATTATTTTTAAAGTAAGCCAATAAATAAAGTTAGTCCAGAGAATTGAGACTCTTTATATTCTTTAAAAGTGTCTGAGGATTGTATATTAACGCCCGTTTGACACTTGACATATACAAATGCTTCACACCGAGCTACACTTTAAAAATATGACATGAATGAATTTTTAACATTAATATTACACTTTAAAACCATCCCGGAAACGACTCAGAATTACTGACTCCGGAGGAGGAATTCCCTTGCTTTTCACTATAAAGCAGGTGACCTAAGGGAACACCCTCCCCCCTCCTTCCCCTTGCCCTGGGTCAAATAGCCCAGAGCGAAGAGGGCAGCAGGACAGAGTCACTGCCGGAACAGAAAGCCTGCATAACTATAGTTGCAACTGTTTAGTGGACGACATTCTGAGCAACAGATAATGGACCTAAACAATGCAGGTCTCCAGAAATGGACTCAATATTTCTGAGATAAAAATTCGTGAATGTGGATGGCTGAGACCAATAAGCAGCCTTCATTAAATCTGTAATAGCAACACTATTTGTGTAAGCCCAAGATGTAGAAAGAGCTCTTACTTCATGAGCAGAAATCTTAAGCACAGACTGCTGAGAAGAAGATAAATTTTCATAAGCAGTACGGATAGTTAATTGAATCCATCTAGCAATAGAATGGACCGAAATGTCCTTTCTATTAGGCATCAGAGACAGAAAGAAACGTTTTCGTCCCTTTCTGATAAACTGAGATCTCTGTTTATAAATACGTAAAGCTCTAACAGGACAGAGTAAAGGCCTACGCCCGTCTGAAGACGGCAGCGCCTTAATAACAATAGGTTCCGGATATTTATTAGGAGCCTGATTCTTAGCTAAAAATCCAACATTAGTAGTGAAGGTGATAGTGTTCCCGACACTACGATAGTGAGAATCGTCCACCGATAGTGCATGAAGCTCACTGACTCTTCTAGCAGAAGAGAAAGCTAAGAGAAAAGCTGTCTTATAAGATAAGAATTTGAAATCTACTGTCCCAAGAGTTTCAAATGGCTTTTCCTTCAGTTTAAGAAGAACCCAAGCTAAATTCCACTTAGGAATTAATCTAAGAGTTCTGGGTCTATTTATCGAGAAGTTTCTAACTAACTTAGATAAAGAGACATTAGATCCAATTTGTAAACTATCGTGGTGTGCATAGGTATCAGATAACATAGACCTATAACCCTTAATAGTAACAGGCTGCAGTTTGATCTCGTCAAACAAGTATACTAGAAAGTTTGCAATGTCTGGTATGGAGGGATCAAAAATATCAACAGAATGATCCCTACACCAACGACGAAAACCCTTCCACTTAGCCGCATAGTTTAGCGAAGAGGAGGTCCTCCTACAGTTAGAAATCGCGTCCACTGCTCGTCCTGTAAAGTGCTTGCCATGCAAGAAGGACCGCACAATGGAAAAACGTGAAGGTTGAGACCTTGCGGGTTGTGATGAAGTTGAAGCAGTTTCCCCTGCGAAAGAAGATCCTCCCGTGGAGGAAGCTTTCACGGTAGGTCCCACAACAGACACCTGAGTAGATTTATCCACGGTCTCTGTGGAGACAGAGATGCTACCAACAGAATCTTGCATTGAGATTGTTTTATTTTTAGCAATACTTGCTGAATCAACGGCACTGGAGGATACGCATATCCTATCATTCCGTCCCGTGAGGTCGATAGAGCGTCTACTGCAAATGCTCTTGGATCCGGACACGGTGACACATACGTCTGCAACTCATTGTTGAGATGTGTCGCAAATAAGTCTATCATTGGCCGTTCCCATTGGTAGCAAATCTGATTGAATACTTGTTTGCTGAGAGTCCACTCCGACGGCAACAAGCGACCCTTCCGTGAAAGGGAGTCTGCTAGTACATTCAGACGACCCGGTATGTGACAGACCGAAAGTAGAACTTGATGTTCTAGAGCAAACAGAAGGATTCTTTCCGTTAAATTGAATAACGGAACGGAATGAGTGCCTCCCTGGTTCCGTATATATGTCACTACTGTCGTATTGTCGGACAGGATTTGGACATGAGCTTTGTGAATAATGTCCATCCAATGACATAACGCAAGCCAAATTGACATCATTTCCTTGATGTTTATGTGCTTGCTTACGGACTGTGGATCCCAAAGACCCTGGCATCTCGAATCCGTTGGGATCAATGATGCACCCCAACCTGTTTGACTGGCATCCGTCATAATCGTAAAACTCGGATCCGGCAACTGCAGCGGAACTCCCTGAGTTAACCACTGAATGTTTGCCCAAGTCTGAATCTCTTGTTTCACTTGATCTGACAAGAGAACGTCTATGTCGAGCGAATGAATCTTCACACTCCAATTCTGAGTCAAGAAAATTTGGAGAGGACGAGTGCGTAACCGCCCCATCGGAATGAGATCCGCAGCGGCTCCGCACAGACCTATCAGTCTCATGAACTCCCTCGCTGTGACTTTGTCTGCATGAAGACAATAGCGAGCGTAACAACTGACTAATTTCGCTCTGGTTAACGGCAGACGAATGAGATTGTTGTGCGTCTCGAAGCTCATTCCCAGATGAGTGAATGACTTGGACGGCACCAGATCCGACTTCTCCTCGTTTATAACAAAACCGAGACGTCGGAGCAATAGAAGCAGATTCTGCACATCGTTCTGAAGCGTTAACTCATTGCCGTACCTCTGAAGAATGTCGTCCAGGTAGGCCGACGTTACCGCAGACGAATGAGCTCGGAAATACATCATTACCAAGTTCATTACCCGAGTGAAAGCCCAGGGTGCTAGGTTCAATCCGAAGCACATCGCCTGGAATTGATACACCACTCCTAGGACTGCGAAGCGTAGATACTTTCTGAATGTCGGATGTACCATGACATGAAAGTACGCATCTTTGAGATCTATGCTTGTAGCATAATCGTTCACCTGAATACTCGCTCTGACCGATTGAATCGTCTCCATATAGAACTTCGGAGCGACGATCAGCTTGTTTATCCAGCTCAAATCTATGACTGGACGGAACGAGCCGTCTGGTTTCGGAACCAGAAACAGATGGCTGTAGAATCCCGGTGTTTCCTGGTCTTCTACGACCTCTACCGCGTTCTTCATTAAAAGAGACTGCACCTCCGATAACAGAGCATCTCTTTTCTGCGGATTTGACGGAAGTTGAGTCCATTTTGGACTTCGAGTTAATGGAGGCTTTCGTTTGAAGGATATTCTTAGACCTTCCGAAATCACCCCTCTCACCCAAGGGTCGTCCGTAATCGACGCCCACTCTTCTGAAAAACTTGACAACCTTCCGCCAACCGGAACACGATAGAGGTTGAAGCCATCACCTCCTGGACCTGCGAGGCCTGCGGGAGGAGAAACCACGTCCTCCACGACCCGCACCTCGTCCCGTCGACCTCGGGGCGTCCGACCGGTTGTCCCGGCCCGAAGGCCATCCCGCACGTGACTCGCTGCCTTGACGGTCTCTTGAATAAGACCAAGAGGATGCACCGGAACCTCTATAGGAACCTCTCTTGGGCACATTAGTCCCAGAAGTGCCTGTCTTACTTTTATCTGCCGTATCCGACTTTTTGGAAGCGGATTTAAACAGCAGAGAATCTGAAGCTTTCTTAGTAATTTTATCGTAGATTGCAGAAAGCTTGCCGTCGAAGAGAAGTTCTCCGGAGACCGAAGCGACTCTGAGAGAGTTCTTCACCTTACTATCCACGCGTGTGGATGTAGCTGGGGCTGCGTCACGTCTAACCAACTCCAGGTTTGCCACTGAAAGGGCAGAGTTATACGTGGAATAAGCTACTGCCCTTGAAAGAAGTCTTAAAGAGGATTGTATATCCTGGAATTCTTTCCCTTGAAGACGTAGTGATAACGCCTTAGTAAGGTGGTCTGCCTAAGATAAAGCGTCTAAACTGGCCCTGTTAGACGTAATTGTCGTATCCAACACCACTGTTGGAATGGACGTAGACGACGGTAATGACAATTTTAAGTCTTCCGCCTCATCGTCAAGACGCAGAGGAACTCTCGGAATACCCTGTCCTGCCGTATCGAATTTATTCCTTGCATTAATGAAAGGCAGGTTAAGAGCATTGGCGGACAAGAAACCAGCTTTGCCTGTTTTGGAAGCAGAAGATAGCGTCGTTCAATAATTCAAATGTTCTTGTGACATTATTGGACTGAGATGGAAACTCAGGGACGATGTCTCTGAACCGCTCAAAGAATTCAGTGTCCAATGACGCTATCAGTCTCTTGTCCGGTACCGCAGCAGTCTGGCCCGACGGAACAACTTGAGGAAGGAAGTGCCAGATGAAATCCACGGCAGCTTTATGTTGTTCCGAAAGGGATAGCTCCAAGTCATCCGTATCCCTTTCGCCATCCGGTGGGACCTCATGATGCTCCCGGTTGTCCGCACCCGATGCTTCGGCGGAGCGTACCGACCCAGCACCGTCGGATAATTCCCGATCCGTCACCGATTCTGTCGATTGCTGGGATGCTGCGATAATTTGTGCTATCTGAGCTAGCATATCCATCATCGAGGCCTGCGGAGTAGCGGTCTTTCGCTGTTTAGCCGCGGGAAGCTTCGCATCAACTGACGCCCGCATACTCTTCCTATGCGAACGTCCGGAGTCTACCGGCCTCGTGTCCCTGGCTACCGGATGGCGTGACCTGGTCGCCAAAGAATCCCTGATCGGCGAAGCTGGTAGAATATCCGTGGTCACATAGCCAAGGTGCGGTCGTGTGCGCTGGTGAGAGGATGAGGAAGCCTGAGCAGTCTCAGCGGACTGCCTATACAATGGAGCGTCCCGAGCGACGGACGTGTGCTCCGCTTGCGACACATTTTGTACCACAACATCTGGTCACAGATGTTGTTGTACGAGAGAGGGGCCTCTCTCGCTCGCGGCCCGGCTGGATCTGGACGAGCTAGGAACCGGACTAGAAGGCTTCCTCCGATCTCTCCTATTAGCCGCCGTCACTGGGTGTGCACCTTGTATGTTTATAGTGCTCGCATCACCCAACATTTCCTCCTGGACCGCAATGGACGAACCCGGCTGCCGAACCATTCGGTGAATGGATGCTACACCAGGCGAGCTAGCGGACGACAGCACCGTCGATCCTACTCGGGACCTCTTAGGCAACTGTCGTATCTCCATGAGCACTTTTGCCGCTAGCTCAGCATTCAATTGTGACGTCGGAAGCGCACTTTTGGAAGATAACATGGAAACATCACCTGTTCTTGTTCCTCTGAAATAGAAACTGATAGACTAGAATAACCCTGCGGAGAAAGGACCGGCATAGCCCTTTCTCCACTAACAACATACCGTGACACACGTTTCCAATGTTTGTCATCCCAATATTGACATATTGAACAGGAGTTAGTGCGAGTACACTGACTACAATTAATACAATGATCATGAAAGTCAGAGGAAGATTTCTTCCTATTGCAATTTGAACAATATCCTTTCATTGTGAAAAGACAACAATAAGTCCTAGTACTCGCACAAACCCCTAAAACCAAAGATACATAATAACATGATCCATTAACAGTGAAAAAACAATTGAAATTCAAAATAATTTTTGAAAAATATTTTTTCAGAGAACCCCAAGTTTCTGAAAAGTAACATTGAGCCCCAATGGATCCCAAGGCTAAGTGTGGTCAAAAATTTTAAAATTATTTTAAATAATTAATGCAACACTTACGGATAATAATAATGTATCTTGTAATGAGATAAACTACTCCAAAGGCAAAAAGCCCCCCTCAAAAGAGACTGTTGCCAATGTAAACAAGAAGTGTATAAACACCAGAAAACAACTCCAGGCACTGACAATACTGGCCCGAAATCAGTTATCAACAATACACACTATCTGATGCAAAACAGAGACTTCCAGGGAAGAATCTGCAGAATATCAGATGGTACATGCTGAACCCAACGTCTAAACACCCATGGGTGCGAACGTAAACATGGGGAAAATAACAGAATTCATTCTGTAACCAAGCTAATTCTCCCAAGAAATTTTAGTAGTAATCTTTACTCAAAAATATGCCAAAAGCATGGGAGAATAGCAAGGGGGGACTAACAGGATAAGGATAGAGGAAACACTGAATAAGCAGTGCAACTTCATAGCAAGAATGACAACAACAGGCCCATGCCTCGAAAATAGGCAACTTAACATAATTTCATTACAAAATTTTAAGTTACAGCCCTGAATATTTTCTGTCACTCCTTTTTCCTCTCCTCCTTCTATATCCTCCTTAGAATCACCATTTCTCCAATATTTATGTGTCTGGCATCATTTAAACTGAGATTTACAAGCACAAAGATCAGTGAGATGTTAACTGATGAAGGGCCAAACAAAGAATGATAATTGGCGCCAATTTCGGAACGTCCTTGACACTGCACATGCGCAGTAAGGGCAAAATATGGAGGTCCTTCAGGACATGATTTCTTTTGGTTTTAGATGCAAATTTTGGGGATTGGGGGGGCAAAATTTGTGTTTGGCCCTAGATTTTTAAGAGTTAGCACCAGCTATGTCTGGGTCATTGGTACAGTATAAAAATTTAAAAATCATATCTGGCCCTCCATACATTTACTCTCCGCGCATGCACAGACGTCTGGAAGTGACCAAAATTGGCGCCAACATCATTCTTTGTAGAAGAGAGTACTACATAAAAATTCACCGGGGAGGTATGAGTGCCCACTCATGGGAGAGCCATCTCTGACTGGGCCATTGATAAGTACAAAAAATATACAAATTACTATGAATTTATAATATTTTTATACTGTAAACCAATGGCCCAGACTAGCTGAATCGTAAGTGGTGTGCCTAGGACTTCAGAATTAGTAGATCAACATAGTTCCAATCCTGTAATCTATAGCTAGGAAGACGAGGCCTTGATCATCAGGACATTCGGAGAAAGGATCCGTTTCCGACACACCATCCCAGGAGCAGCATGTGGCTAAGAAATGGAAATCTGCTGCTCCTCAGGCCTTGATGATGGACTTGCTGTCGCAGATTGCACAGCTAAGCGCAGAATCCCAGCAAGTGCAGATGCAGCCTCCCTCAGACTCAGAATCTGACCAGTCGGACGGTGCTGGGTCGGTCCAGTCATCTGTTTGTGTAGATGCAATGGACCAAGATTCGCAACTGATTCTCTTGGATGGTGAAAGGGATAAGAAAGAGGATTACTGTTCCCTTTTGGAACAGTACATGGTTGTGATGGCTTTCATCCATCAATACTACCCTGATTTTATTCCGCCGAATCAGAATGCTGCGACGACAAGAGAGAAACAAAGAATGATGTTGGCGCTAATTCCGGCCACTTCCTGATGTTTGCACATGCGCGGAGAGTAAATGTATGGAGGGCCAAATAGGACTTTTAATTTTTGGTTTTGCAAGCAAATTTGGGGGATTGGGGGATTCAAAATTTGTGTTTGGCCCTTAATAACTTTGAGTTAAGCACCAGCTAGTCTGGGCCATTGGTTTACAGTGTAAAAATATGTAAACCATCTGTAATATCTATTATTAAATTTTCTTTCTGTCTCTCATCACTGGCATTAGCAGAGTTGTACAGCTTGTGTAATACAGATTTTCCATGTGTACCAAAAAATCAACTAGAACAAAACTAAAGAACATTTCTTAGGCTTTCCACCACCACGACAACATGGTGAGTGTCAGTCTGCCCCCAAAATATTATTTTCTTCTTCCCAATTCATTTAGTGTGTAAAAAGTTAAAAAATTTATAGTAATTTATATATTTTTTATACTTACCAATGACCCAGACATAGCTGGTGCTAACTCTTAAAATATAGGGCCAAACACAAATTTTGCCCCCCAATCCCCAAAATTTGCATCTAAAACTAAAGAAAACATGTCCTGAAAGGCCCTCGACACTTTGCCCCTACTGCACATGCGCAGTGTCAAGGACGTTCCGAAATTGGCGCCATTAATCATTCTAATAACCAGTGCCTGGAAAGCGCTATGTACTCAGCGGGGAGGCAAGAGTTCCCAACTCCTGGGAGGGCCATCCCCGTCTGGGTCATTGGTAAGTATAAAAAATATATAAATTACTATAAATTTTTTAACATTTTTATACTGTACCAATGACCCAGACATAGCTGAATAGTAAAAAGGCTGGAGGGCCAAGGACATAGAGCAAAATGGAATACGCTCAATAAAATAAAATAGAGTCCTCCCCTGTAGGGAAAAAGAAGTAATAGGCCTTACATGTATCTTTCTTATTTATGATAAATTAGAAAGATACAACACCTTCCAAAATTGAGCTTCATACATCCATGTACTCTATTAATATCCAGTATAATCCTTATACTAATAATTTTTAAAGTAAGCCCATAAATAAAGTAAGTCTAGAGAATAGAGACTCTTTTACTCCTAAAAGTGTCTGAGGATTGCATAATCATGTCCGTTGACATATGCAATATTCAAAAGCTATACTTTAAAAACTAAGACTTGAATGAATTTTAAAAACCTAAACTTCTCACTAAACAACCATCCCAATAACAGCTCAGAATTACTAACTCCGGAGGAGGTATCCCCTTGTTTTCATAGTAAAACAGGTGACCCAAGGGAACACCCTCCCCCCCCCCCCCCCCCTTTTCTTGCCCTGGGTCAAATAGCCCAGAGCGAAGAGGGCAGCCGAACGGAGACACTGCCGAAACAGACAGCCTACCTAGCTATAGTAGCAACTGTTAAGTGAATGACATTCTGAGCAGTAGATAATAGACCTAACAAAAGAGGCCTCCAGAAATGGACTCGATATTTCTGAGATAAAATTCATGAATGTGGATGGCTGAGCGCAATGAGCGGCCTTCAAAAATCTATAATAGCAACACTATTAATGTAAGCCCAAGACGTAGAAGAACTCTTACTTCATGAGCCGAAATCTTAAGCACAACTGCTAAGTCAATGATATACCATAAGAAGTACCGATAGTTAATAGAATCCATTAACAATAAGATGGAGCGTAACGTCCTTCTACTAGACATCAAAGACAGAAGAAGCTTACGCCCATAGTAATAAACAGATATCTGTTTATAAATAGATAAACTGTACCCGGAAAGAGTAAAGGCCTATGCCCATACGAAGACGGAAAGACCTTAAAATAATAGGTTCCGGATAATAGGAGCCTAACTCTTATGCAACAATCCAACCTAAATAGTAACGGAAGTAGTGATTCCGAAACTACGAAAGTGAAAATCATCCATCCATAGTGCATGAAACTCACTGACTCTACAGTAAAAGAGAAACCAACAGAATTACTGTCTAAAAGGTCAGAATTTGAAAACTACTGTTTCCAGAGGCTCAAATGATTACTTAGCTAAATAAGAACCGAAGTTAAAATCCGTATAGGAATTTAATCTAAAGATTCCAAGTCTATTTATCAAAAAGTTACTAACTGACTCAGATAAAGAGACAAAAGACTCAATTGTAAACTATCGTAGAGTGCATAGGTATGAGGTAACATAAACCTATAACCTAAATAATAACAGGCTGCAGTAGATCTTGTGAAACAAGTATACTAAAAAATAGCAATGAGTAGTATGGAGGGATCAACATTATGAACATAATGATCCCTACACCACGACGGAAGAGCCTCCACTTTAGCCGCATAGAATAGCGAAGAAGAGGATCTCCTATAGTAAGAAATCGCGTCCAAAGCTCGTCCAGTACAGTGCTTACAATGCAATACAGACCACACAACGGAATACATGAAGGTTGCGACCTTGCTGTTATGATAAAGATGACACGATTTACCCAGTGAAAAAGATCCTCACATAGAGGAAGATTTCACGTTAAGACCCACAGTAGACAAGAGAGTAAATTACTCATGATCTCTGTGAAGATAGAGATGCTATCAACAGAAATGTATTGTGGTTGTTTATCTTAGCAATACCTGCTAAAACAACAGTGCCGGAGGATACGCGTATCCTATCATTCTGTCCTATAGATCAATAGAGCGTTAACAATATTAGCTCAGAGATCTGGACAAGCCAACACATACGTCTGCAATTGATTAGCAAGCTGTGTCATAAATAAATCATCATTGGGCGCTCCCATAGATAGCAAATCTGATTGAATACTTGTTTGTTGAGAGTTCATTCTGACAGCAACAAGCGACCCGTAAGAGAACGGGAGTCCGATAAAACAATCAGACGACCCGGAATATGACGGACCAAAACTGAACTTGGTGTACTATAACCAACAGACGGATTCTTTCCATTAAATTGATTAACGGAAACGAAAGAGTGCCTCCCTGGTTCCGGAGATACGCCACTACTGTCGAATTAAAGGACAGGAATTTGGGCATGCGTTTCTGAATAATGTTCATGCAATGACATAAAGCAAGCCTAAAAAACATTATTCCGCGGAAGAAAACTGATTGCTAAGAGACTGCGGAACCCAAAGACCCTGGCACTTCGAATCCGTAGGGATCAGTATTATATCCCAATCTGTTTGACTGGCAACCGTCATAACAGCCACACTCGGGTCCGGCAACTGCGGTGGCACTCTCTGAGTCAACCACCGAATGTTTGCCCCAGTCTGAATCTCTTGTAACACTAGATAGACAAGAGAACGTGTAAATCGAGCAATTCATGGATTGCCGAAAAGTTGCCGTCGAAGAGAAGCTCCTCCGAGAACGAAGCGACTCTGAGAGAGTTCTTAACCTTACTATCCACGCGTGTGGATGTAGCTAGGGCTGCGTCACGTCTAACTAACTCCAATCAGCCACTGAAGGGCGGAGTTATACGTGAACAAACTACTGCCCTCAAAAGAAATTACATTGAGAATAATATCCCGTAAATCTTTTCTTGAAGACGTAATGATAACGCCTTAGTAAGGCGGATTACGTATGATAAAGCGTCTAAGTTAAGTCTACTATACATAATGTCGTTCCCAACATTGAAATTGGAAAAGACATAAACGGCGAAAAAGAATATATGCAGTCTTTAATCACACCGTCTAGACGCATATGAACTCTCGGTATGCCCTGCTCTGCCAACATAAACTATTCGTATAAATGATAAAATGGCAGAAATGAGCAACGCGGACAAGAAACTAAACTATCATGCTTAGTAGCAGGCTTGTATATATATATATATAGCGTCGAAAAATAAAACACATGTTGTAATGACAATATTGGACTGCGTCGGTAAGTCAGGGACAATGTCCCTGAACCGATCGAAAAATCCGAGTCCAATGACGCTATAAGTCTCTTATCCAAGATCGCAGCAATGAAGTCCGAAATAACAATCACTGGAAGATAATGCCAGAAGATATGAAAGGCAGCTTCCGATACTACTAAAGGGAAAACTCGAAATCTTTCGAATCCCTTTCGCCATCCTGTCGGACCCTATAAAGCGTTCGGTCGTCCGTAGCTGATGCAACCGTGGACCGCACCGACCCAGCGCCGTCGGATAATTCCTGATTCGACCGAGAAACTGTCAATTGCTGGGATGCTGCGAAACAACTGTGCTAACTCGGATAGCACGTCCGTCACTGAGGCCTGAGGAGAAGCGGTCTTACGATGCATTGCCGCTGGAAGCTCCGTGATCGTTACCCCGTGCATACTACCAATATGCGAGCGAACGGAGTGTATAGGCCTCGTGTCCCTTGGCTACCGGATGGCGCGACCTATTCGCCGTGGAATCACTGAATGCCAAAACTGATCGGATACTCGAGGTCACGTAGCCAATGTGCGGTCGTGTGCCCTGCTGTGAGGATGAGGAAGCATTAAGGACAGTCTCTCGGACTGTCAATATAACGGAGCATCCCGACCAATGGACATATGCTCCGAATGTAAAATATCTGAACCACAACATGCGGTCCCCTATGTTGTTGGACGAGAGAGGGACCTCTCTCGCTCACAGCCCGGACGGACCTGGACAAGCCAGGAACCGGACTAACAGGCTTCCTCCGATCTGTCCTCAATCTGCCGTCACTGGGTGAGTACTAAAGTAATTAAAGTGCTCGCATCACCCAAATCTCCTTTCTAGACCGCAACGGACGAACCCGGCAGCCGAACCATTCGATGAATGTACGCTACACCGGGTGAGCTAGCGAATGTCACTCCGTAGGCGATAGACATATTCCATGAGCACTTATTGCCGCTAACTCTTCATTAACTATGACGACAGAGGCACACTTTTGAAAGACATCTCCATAACTCTTCAAACAAGAAACCAGAAATGCTTGGTTAGCAAGCATAAAATAATAATATATATAGCGTCGTTCAATAATTCGAAAGTTTGTGTGGCATTATTGGACTATGTCGGAACTGAGGGACGATGTCCCTGAACCGAACCAAAAATTTCTAAGTCCACCGACGCTATCAGTTTCTTATCCGGCATCGCAGCATTCTGGTCCGACGAAAGAAGCTGTAGAAGACCAAGTCAGATGACATACACAACAGCATATGTTGTTCCGAAAGGGAAAGCTCGAAATCCTCCGAATCCATTTCGGTATCCCGTCGGACCGGATGAAACTTTCGGACATCCGTACCCGCTTCCGCGGAGCGTCCCGACCCAGCATCGTCGGATAAAATATATGCGACAGATTCAGTTGATGCTGGGATGCTGCGATAAACTGTGATATTAAGGAAAGCACGTCCGTTCCCGAGGCCTGTGCAGTAGCGGTCTTACGATGCATTGCCGCCGGAAGCTCCGTGTACGTTGACTCCCGCACACTTCCTATGCGAATGTCCGGAGTCTGCAGGCCTCATGTCCCTGGCTACCGGATGGTGTGACCTGGTCGCCGAAGAATCCTTGATCGGCGAAGCTGGTAATATATCGGCGGTCACGCAGCCAAGGTGCGGTCGTGTGCGCTGACGAGAAGAGGAAGCCTTAGCAGTCTCCGCGGACTGCCTATACAACGGAGCATCCCGAGCGACGGACGTATGCTCCGCTTGCGACACATTTTGTACCACAACATCTGGGGCCAGATGTTGTTGAACGAGAGAGGGGCCTCTCTCGCTTGCCGTCCGGATGGACCGGAACGAGCTATGAACCGGACTAAAAGGCTTCCTGCGTTCTCCCTCCGATCCGCCGTCACTGGGTGTGCATTAGGTTAATTTATAGTGCTCGCATCACCCCAAAATTCCTTCTAGACCGCAACGGACGAACCCGGCTGCCGAACCATTCGGTGAATGGACGCTGCACCGGGCGAGCTAGCGGACGTCAAAGGCCGTCGAACCTACTAGGGTCCTCTTAGGCAATTGGCGTATTTACATGAGCACTTTTCCGCTAGCCCTTCATTAATTGTGACGACGGAGGCACACTGTTGGAAGACATCACAGATACATCACCCTAATCTTGATCGTCTGAAATAGAAATTGATAAAGTAGAGTGACCCTGCGGGGAAAGGACCGGAGTGTCCAAATCTCCAATAACATACCGTGACATGCTTCCCATATTGTCATCGAAATCATACGATACAGAACAGGAGTTAATGCGAGTACACTGACCACATATAGAATGATAATAAAGTCAGAGGAGACTTCCTCTTAAAACAATTGATCAATATCCTTTCAATGTGAAAAGAAAACAAGTCCTGGTACTTGCACTAACCCCTGGCAATCAAAATACATAATAATAATATGATCCATTAATATAGAAAAAATAATTGAAATCAAAATATTTTTGAAAAAATATTTTTTCAGAACAGCCCAAGTTTCTGAAAAGTAACGTTGAGCCCCAATGGATCCCAAGCCTAAGTGTGGACAAAAATTTTAAAAATATTTTAAACAATTTATTCAACACTTACGAACAATAATAATGTATCTAGTTATGATTAAAATAACATCAAGATATTATTTTTTAGAAATCCCCCCCTCACACAGAGGGCTGTTGTAAATGTAAACAATGAGTGTAAAAACACTAAAATAAGACTCCAGGCACCCAGGCCCGAAATCAGTTACCAAAAATACACTATCTGATGCAAAACAGAGACTTCCAGGGAAGAAACTGCAGAACATCAGATGGTAGATGCAGAACACAACACCTAACACCCGTAGGTGAAGACATAAACATGGGGAAAAGAACAGAATTCATTCTGTTATTCAGCTAAAACTCCCAAGAAAATTTAGTAATAATAATTACAAAAACTATGCCAAAAGCATGGGAGAATAGCAAGGGGGGAACTTAAAGGACAGGGAGAGAGGAAAACACTTAAAAAACCAGTGTAACTAAATAATCAGAATGACAACAAAATGGCTGCTGCCTTGAAAGTTAAAAAAATTATAGTAATTTATATATTTTTTATACTTACCAATGACCCAGACTTAGCTGGTGCTAACTCTAACAAAACCAGGGCCAAACACAAATTTTGCCCCCCAATCCCCAAAATTTGCATCCAAAACAAAAAGAAATCATGTCCTAAAGGACCTCCATACTACGCCTCTACTGCGCATGCGCAGTGACGCAGTCGTCCCGAAATTGGCGCCAATTATCATTCTTACTGGCAGTGCCTGGTCAGCGCTATGTACTCAGCGGGGAGGCAAGAGTTCCCAACTCCAGGGAGGGCCATCCCCGTCTGGGTCATTGGTAAGTATAAAAAATATATAAATTACTATAAATTTTTTAACATTTTTATACTGTACCAATGACCCAGACTTAGCTGAATAGTAAACAGGCTGGAGGGCCTAGGACATAGAGGAAAATCCAATAAGCTCAACTATATAGTAAAGAGGTAACCCCTTAAGGAGAAAAGGAGTATTAGGCTTTACATGTATCTTTCTTATTTAATATTAAATTAGAAAGATACACTACCCTTAATAATTGAGCACAATAACATTCATGTTCTCTATTAACATCCAGTATAACCCTTATACTAATTATTTTTAAAGCAAGCCAATAAATAAAGTAGTCCAGAGAATT
This sequence comes from Pictodentalium vernedei, assembly GCA_031216915.1. Classification (NCBI taxonomy): domain Eukaryota; kingdom Metazoa; phylum Mollusca; class Scaphopoda; order Dentaliida; family Dentaliidae; genus Pictodentalium; species Pictodentalium vernedei. The sequence continues at coordinate 464,172,177 of CM062297.1, forward strand.
GAGACTCTTTATAATCATTTAAAAGTGTCCCGAGTATTGTATATTAAAGCCCGTTTGACACTTGACATATACAAATGCTTCACACCGAGCTACACTTTAAAAATAAGACATGAATGAATTTAAACATTAATATTACACTTTAAAACCATCCCGGAAGCGACTCAGAAATACTGACTTGGAGGAGGCATTCCCTTGCTTTTCACTATAAAGCAGGTGACCTAAGGGAACACCCGCCCCCCCCCCCCCCCCCCCCTTCCCCTTGCCCTAGGTCAAATAGCCCAGAGCGAAGAGGGCAGCCGGACGGAGTCACTGCCGGAACAGAAAGCCTGCATAACTATAGTTGCAACTGTTTAGTGGACGACATTCTGAGCAACAGATAACGGACCTAAACAATGCAGGTCTCCAGAAATGGACTCAATATTTCTGAGATAAAAATTCGTAAATGTGGATGGCTGAGACCAATAAGCAGCCTTCATTAAATCTGTAATAGCAACACTATTAGCATAAGCCCAGGAAGTAGAAAGAGCTCTTACTTGATGAGCAGAAATCTTAAGCACAGACTGCTGAGAAGAAGATAAATCTTCATAAGCAGTACGGATAGTTAACTGAATCCATCTAGCAATAGAATGGACTGAAATGTCCTTTCTATTAGGCATCAAAGACAGAAAGAAACGTTTCCGTCCCTTTCTGATAAACTGAGATCTCTGTTTATAGATACGTAGTGCTCTAACAGGACAGAGTAAAGGCCTACGCCCGTCTGAAGACGGAAGAGCCTTAATAACAATAGGTTCCGGATATTTATTAGGAGCCTGATTCTTAGCTAAAAAACCCACATTAGTAGTGAAGGTGATAGTGTTCCCAACACTACGATAATGAGAATCATCCACCGATAGTGCATGAAGCTCACTGACTCTTCTGGCAGAAGAGAAAGCTAAGAGAAAAGCTGTCTTATAAGATAAGAATTTGAAATCTACTGTCCCAAGAGGTTCAAATGGCTTTTCCTTCAATTTAAGGAGAACCCAAGCTAAATTCCACTTAGGAATTAATCTAAGAGTTCTGGGTCTATTTATCGAAAAGTTTCTAACCAACTTCGATAAAGAGACATTAGATCCAATTTGTAAACTATCATGATGTGCATAGGTATCAGATAACATAGATCTATAACCCTTTATAGTAACAGGCTGCAGTTTGATTTCGTCAAACAAGTATACTAGAAAGTTTGCAATGTCTGGTATAGAGGGATCAAATATATCTACAGAATGATCCCTACACCAACGACGAAAAACCTTCCACTTAGCCGCATAGTTTAGCGAAGAGGAGGTCCTCCTACAGTTAGAAATCGCGTCCACTGCTCGTCCTGTAAAGTGCTTGCCATGCAAGAAGGACCGCACAACGGAAAAACGTGAAGGTTGAGACCTTGCGGGTTGTGATGGAGTTGGCGCGATTTCCCCTGCGAAAGAAGATCCTCTCGTGGAGGAAGCTTCCGCGGTAGGTCCCACAACAGACACCTGAGTAGATTTATCCACGGTCTCTGTGGCGACAGAGATGCTACCAACAGAATCTTGCATTGAGATTGTTTTATCTTTAGCAATACTTGTTGAATTAACGGCGCTGGAGGATACGCATATCCTATCATTCCGTCCCAAGGGATCGACAGAGCGTCTACTGCAAATGCTCTTGGATCCGGACACGGAGACACATACGTCTGCAACTGATTGTTGAGATGTGTCGCAAATAAGTCTATCATTGGCCGTTCCCATTGGTAGCAAATCTGATTGAATACTTGTTTGTTGAGAGTCCACTCCGACGGCAACAAGCGACCCTTTCGTGAAAGGGAGTCTGCTAGCACATTCAGACGACCCAGTATGTGACGGACCGAAAGAAGAACGTGATGTTCTAACGCAAACAGAAGGATTCTTTCCGTTAGCTTGAACAACGGAACTGAATGAGTGCCTCCCTGATTCCGTATATACGCCACTACTGTCGTATTGTCGGATAGGATTTGGACATGAGCATCGTGAATAATGTCAATCCAGTGACGTAACGCAAGCCAAATTGACATCATTTCCTTGATGTTTATGTGCTTGCACAGGATTTTGCGGATCCCAAAGACCCTGGCATCTCGAATCCGTTGGGATTAATGATGCACCCCAACCTGTTTGACTGGCATCCGTCATAACGGTAAAACTCGGATCCGGCAACTGCAGCGGAACTCCTTGAGTTAACCACTGAATGTTTGCCCAAGTCTGAATCTCTTGTTTCACTTGATCTGACAAGAGAACGTCTACATCGAGCGAATGAATTTTCACACTCCAATTCTGAGTCAGGAAAATTTGAAGAGGACGTGTGCGTAGCCGCCCCATCGGAATGAGATCCGCGGCGGCTCCGCACAGACCTATCAGTCTCATAAATTCTCTCGCCGTGACTTTGTCTGCGTGCAGACAATAGCGAGCGTAACAACTGACTAATTTCGCTCTGGTTAACGGCAGACGAACGAGATTGTTGTGCGTCTCGAAGCTCATTCCCAGATGAGTGAATGACTTGGACGGCACCAGATCCGACTTCTCCTCGTTTACTATAAAACCGAGACGTCGGAGCAATAGAAGAAGATTCTGAACATCGTTCTGAAGCGTTAACTCGTTGCCGTACCTCTGAAGAATGTCGTCCAGGTAGGACGACGTTACCGCAGACGAATGAGCTCGGAAGTAGATCATTACCGAGGTCATTACCCGAGTGAAAGCCCAGGGTGCTAGATTCAATCCGAAGCACATCGCCCGGAATTGATACACCACTCCCAGGACTGCAAAGCGTAGATACTTTCGGAATGTCGGATGTACCATGACGTGAAAGTACGCATCTTTGAGATCTATGCTCGTTGCATAATCGTTCACCCGAATACTCGCTCTGACCGATCGAATCGTCTCCATATAAAACTTCAGAGCGACGATCAGCTTGTTTATCCAGCTCAAATCTATGACTGGACGGAACGAGCCGTCTGGTTTCGGAACCAGAAACAGATGGCTGTAGAATCCCAGAGATTCCTGGTTTTCTACGACCTCTACCGCGTTCTTCATTAAAAGAGACTGCACCTCTGATAACAGAGCGTCTCTTTTCTGTGGATTTGACGGAAGATGAGTCCACTTTGGACTTCGAGTTAATGGAGGCTTTCGTTTGAAGGATATCTTTAGACCTTCCGAAGTCACTCCTCTCACCCAAGGGTCGTCCGTAATCGACGCCCACTCTTGTGAAAAACTCGACAACCTTCCGCCAACCGGAACGCGATAGAGGTTTAAGCCATCACCTCCTGGACCTGCGAGGCCTGCGGTAGGAGAAACCACGTCTTCCACGACCCGCACCTCGCCTCGTCGACCTCGGGGCATCCGACCGATTGTCCCGGCCTGAAGGACGTCCCGAACGAGAGTCGCTATCCTGACGGTCTCTCGAATAAGACCAAGAGGACGCACCGGAACCTCTATAGGAACCTCTCTTGGGCGCATTAGACCCAGAAGTGCCTGTCTTATTCGTGTCTGCTGTATCCGACTTCTTAGGAGCCGATCTGAACAACAGAGAATCATTAGCTTTCTTTTTAATTTTATCATAAATAGCGGAAAGCTTGCCGTCAAAGAGAAGTTCTCCTGAGACCGAAGCGACTCTAAGAGAGTTCTTCACCTTAGAATCCACTAGTGTGGATGTAGCTAGGGCTGCGTCACATCTAACCAACTCCAGATTTGCCACTGAAAGGGCGGAGTTACACGTGGAATAAGCTACTGCCCTTGAAAGAAGTCTTAAAGAGGATTGTATATCCTGAAACTCTTCCCCTTGAAGGCGCAGTGATAATGCCTTAGTAAGGTGATCTGCGTAAGATAAGGCATCTAAATTGGCTCTGTTAGACGCAATAGCTGTTTCCAACACCGCGGTTGGAATAGAAGCTGACGACGGTAATGATAGCTCTAAGTCTTCCGCCTCGTCGTCCATACGCAGAGGAACTCTCGGTATACCCTGTCCTGCCGTATCGAATTTATTCCTTGCATTAATGAAAGGCAGGTTGAGAGTATTAGCGGACAAGAAACCTGCTTTCCCCGTCCTGGAAGCAAGTTTAAATATAGCGTCGTTCAATAATTCAAATGTTCTAGCAACATTATTGGACTGCGACGGAAACTCGGGAGCGATGTCCCTGAACCGCTCAAAAAATTCAGAGTCCAATGACGCTATAATTCTCTTGTCCGGAAGCGCAGCAGTCTGGCCCGACGGAACAACTTGAGGGAGAAAGTGCCGGATGAAGTCCACGGCAGCTTTATGTTGTTCCGAAAGGGATAGCTCCAAGTCATCCGTATCCCTTTCACCATCCGGTCGGACCTCACGATGTTCCCGGTCGTCCGCCCCCGATGCTTCGGCGGAGCGTACCGACCCAGCGCCGTCGGATAATTCTCGATCCGACACCGTTTCTGTCGGCTGCTGGGATGCTGCGATAAGCTGTGCTATCTGCACAAGAATGTCCAGCGTCGAGACCTGCGGAGGCGCAGTCTTTCGCTGCTTCGCCGAGGGCAGCTCCGCATCAGATGGCTCCCGCATACTTTTCCTATGCGAACGTCCGGAGTCCATCGGTCTCGAATCCCTGGCTGCCGGATGGTGTGACCTGGTCGCCGAAGAATCCTTCATCGGCGAAGCTGGTAATATATCGGCGGTCACGCAGCCAAGGTGCAGTCGTGTGCGCTGACGAGAAGAGGAAGCCTTAACAGTCTCTGCGGACTGCTTATACAACGGAGCGTCCCGAGCGACGGACGTATGCTCCGCTAAAGACACATTTTGTACCACAACATCTGGTCCCAGATGTTGTTGTACGAGAGAGGGACCTCTCTCGCTCGCGGCCCGGCTGGACCTGGACGAGCTATGAACCGGACTAAAAGGCTTCCTCCGTTCTCGCTTACTATCCGCCGTCACTGGGTGTGCATCTACTATGTTTATAGTGCTCGCATCACCCAAAATTTCCTCTTGGACCACATCGGACGAACCCGGCTGCCGAACCATTCGGTGAATGGACGCTACACCGGGCGAGCTAGCGGACGACATTTGTCTAATCTCCATGAGCACTTTTGCCGCTAGCTCTGAATTCATTTGTGACGACGGACGCACACTTGAAGAAGATAACATGGAAACATCACCCTGTTCTGGTTCCTCTGAAATAGAAACTGAGAGAGTAGAGTGACCTTGCGGAGAAAGAGCCGGCATCGCTCTTTCTCCAGAAACAACATATCGTGACACACGTTTCCAATGTTTCTCATCCCAATGTTCACATATAGGACAGGGATTAATGCGAGAACACTGACTACAATTAATACAATGATCATGAAAGTCAGAGGAAGATTTCTTCCTATTACAATTTGAACAACGTCCCTTCATTGTGAAAGAACAACAATAAGTCCTAGTTACTCGCAAAAACCCCTGACACAAAGATACATAATAACATGATCCATTAATAAATGAAAAAACAATTGCAAAACAAAATAATTTTGAAAAAATATTTTTTCAGAGAAGCCCCAAGTTGCTGAAAAGTAACGTTGAGCCCCGATGGATCCGATGGCAAAGTGTGGTCAAAAATTTTAAATTTATATAAAATAATTAATGAGACACTTTCGGATAATATAAATGTATCTTATAATGAGATAAACTACCACAAAGGCAAACAGCCCCCCTCAAAAAAGGCTGTTGCCAATGAAAACAAACAGTGTAAACACACTAGAAAACATGACTCCAGGCACTGAAAAAACTGGCCCGGAATCAGTCATCAATTACACTCTATCTGATGCAAAACAGAGACTCCCAGGGGAGAATCTGTAGAACATCAGATGGAAGATGCAGAACACAAACGTTATACACCTATGGGTGAAAACGTAACTATGGGGAAAATAACAGAAAACATTCTGTAACCAAGCAACTCTCCCAGGAAATTTTAGAAATGAAATTTCTCAAAAATATGCCAAAAGCATGGGAGAATTGCCAGGGGGGACTTTAGAAGGCTAGGGGAGAGGAAACACTGAATAAGCAGTGCAACAATTAGCAAGTATGACAACAAGAGGCCCATGCCTCGAAAATAGGCAACTTAACATAATTTCATCAAAAAATTTTAAGTACAGCCCTGATTATTTTTTGCCACTTCTTTTTCCTCTCCTCCTTCTATCCTCCTTAGAATCACATTTTCTCCAAAAATTACGTGTCTGGCATCCTTTAAACTGAGATTTACAAGCACAAAGATCAGTGAGATGTTGACTGATGAAGGGCCAAACAGAGAATGATAATTGGCGCCAATTTCGGGACGACTGCGTCACTGCGCATGCGCAGTAGAGGCGTAGTATGGAGGTCCTTTAGGACATGATTTCTTTTTGTTTTGGATGCAAATTTTGGGGATTGGGGGGCAAAATTTGTGTTTGGCCCTGGTTTTGTTAGAGTTAGCACCAGCTAAGTCTGGGTCATTGGTACAGTATAAAAATATAGGTAACTTAACATAATTTCATTAAAAAGTTAAAAAATTTATAGTAATTTATATATTTTTTATACTTACCAATGACCCAGACATAGCTGGTGCTAACTCTTAAAATATAGGGCCAAACACAAATTTTGCCCCCCAATCCCCAAAATTTGCATCTAAAACTAAAGAAAACATGTCCTGAAAGGCCCTCCATACTTCGCCCCTACTGCGCATGCGCAGTGTCAAGGACGTTCCGAAATTGGCGCCATTAATCATTCTAATAACCAGTGCCTGGTAAGCGCTATGTACTCAGCGGGGAGGCAAGAGTTCCCAACTCCTGGGAGGGCCATCCCCGTCTGGGTCATTGGTAAGTATAAAAAATATATAAATTACTATAAATTTTTTAACATTTTTATACTGTACCAATGACCCAGACATAGCTGAATAGTAAAAAGGCTGGAGGGCCAAGGACATAGAGCAAAATGGAATACGCTCAATAAAATAAAATAGAGTCATCCCCTGTAGGGAAAAAGAAGTAATAGGCCTTACATGTATCTTTCTTATTTATGATAAATTAGAAAGATACAACACCTTCCAAAATTGAGCTTCATACATCCATGTACTCTATTAATATCCAATATAATCCTTATACTAATAATTTTTAAAGTAAGCCAATAAATAAAGTAAGTCTAGAGAATAGAGACTCTTATACTCCTAAAAGTGTCTGAGGATTGCATAATCATGTCCGTTGACATATGCAATATTCAAAAGCTATACTTTAAAAACTAAGACTTGAATGAATTTTAAAAACCTAAACTTCTCACTAAACAACCATCCCAATAACAGCTCAGAATTACTAACTCCGGAGGAGGTATCCCCTTGTTTTCATAGTAAAACAGGTGACCCAAGGGAACACCCTCCCCCCCCCCCTTTTTCTTGCCCTGGGTCAAATAGCCCAGAGCGAAGAGGGCAGCCGAACGGAGACACTGCCGAAACAGACAGCCTACCTAGCTATAGTAGCAACTGTTAAGTGAACGACATTTTGAGCAGTAGATAATAGACCTAACAATAGAGGCCCCCAGAAATGGACTCGATATTTCTGAGATAAAATTCATGAATGTGGATGGCTGAGCGCAATGAGCGGCCTTCAAAAATCTATAATAGCGACACTATTAATGTAAGCCCAAGAAGTAGAAGAACTCTTACTTCATGAGCCGAAATCTTAAGCACAACTGCTAAGTCAATGATATACCATAAGCAGTACCGATAGTTAATAGAATCCATTAACAATAAAATGGAGCGTAACATCCTTCTACTAGACATCAAAGACAGAAGAAGCTTACGCCCATAGTAATAAACAGATATCTGTTTATAAATACATAAACTGTACCCGGAAAGAGTAAAGGCCTATGCCCATACGAAGACAGAAGGACCTTAAAATAATAGGTTCCGGATAATAGGAGCCTAACTCTTATGCAACAATCCAACCTAAATAGTAACGGAAATAGTGATTCCGAAACTACGAAAGTGAAAATCATCCATCGATAGTGCATGAAACTCACTGACTCTACAGTAAAAGAGAAACCAACAGAATAACTGTCTAAAAGGTCAGAATTTGAAAACTACTGTTTCCAGAGGCTCAAATGATTACTTAGCTAAATAAGAACCGAAGTTAAAATCCGTATAGGAATTTAATCTAAAGATTCTAAGTCTATTTATCAAAAAGTTACTAACTGACTTAGATAAAGAGACAAAAGACTCAATTGTAAACTATCGTAGAGTGCATAGGTATGAGGTAACATAAACCTATAACCTAAATAATAACAGGCTGCAGTAGATCTTGTGAAACAAGTATACTAAAAAATAGCAATGAGTAGTATGGAGGGATCAACAATATGAACATAAGGATCCCTACACTACGACGGAAGAGCCTCCACTTTAGCCGCATAGAATAGCGAAGAAGAGGATCTCCTATAGTAAGAAATCGCGTCCAAAGCTCGTCCAGTACAGTGCTTACAATGCAATATGGACCACACAACGGAATACATGAAGGTTGCGACCTTGCTGGTTGTGATAAAGATGACACGATTTACCCAGTGAAAAAAGATCCTCACATAGAGGAAGATTTCACGTTAAGACCCACAGTAGACAAGAGAGTAAATTACTCATGATCTCTGTGAAGATAGAGATGCTATCAACAGAAATGTATTGTGGTTGTTTATCTTAGCAATACCTGCTGAAACAACAGCGCCGGAGGATACGCGTATCCTATCATTTCGTCCTATAGATCAATAGAGCGTTAACAACATTCGCTCAGAGATCTGGACAAGCCAACACATACGTCTGCAATTGATTAGCAAGCTGTGTCATAAATAAATCATCATTGGGCGCTCCCATAGATAGCAAATCTGATTGAATACTTGTTTGTTGAGAGTCCATTCCGACAGCAACAAGCGACCCGTAAGAGAACGGAAGTCCAATAAAACAATCAGACGACCCGGAATATGACGGACCAAAACTGAACTTGGTGTACTATAACCAACAGACGGATTCTTTCCATTAAATTGAATAACGGAAACGAAAGAGTGCCTCCCTGGTTCCGGAGATACGCCACTACTGTCGAATTAAAGGACAAGAATTTGGGCATGCGTTTCTGAATAATGTTCATGCAATGACATAAAGCAAGCCTAAAAAACATTATTCCGCGGAAGAAAACTGATTGCTAAGAGACTGCGGAACCCAAAGACCCTGGCACTTCGAATCCGTAGGGATCAGTATTATATCCCAATCTGTTTGACTGGCAACCGTCATAACAGCCACACTCGGGTCCGGCAACTGCGGCGGCACTCTCTGAGTCAACCACCGAATGTTTGCCCCAGTCTGAATCTCTTGTAACACTAGATAGACAAGAGAACGTGTAAATCGAGCAATTCATGGATTGCCGAAAAGTTGCCGTCGAAGAGAAGCTCCTCCGAGAACGAAGCGACTCTGAGAGAGTTCTTAAACTTACTATCCACACGTGTGGATTTAGCTAGGGCTGCGTCACGTCTAACTAACTCCAATCAGCCACTGAAGGGCGGAGTTATACGTGAACAAACTACTGCCCTCAAAAGAAATTACATTGAGAATAATATCCCGTAAATCTTTTCTTGAAGACGTAATGATAACGCCTCAGTAAGGAGGATTACGTATGATAAAGCGTCTAAGTTAAGTCTACTATACATAATGTCGTTCCCAACATTGAAATTGGAAAAGACATAAACGGCGAAAAAGAATATATGCAGTCTTTAATCACACCGTCTAGACGCATATGAACTCTCGGTATGCCCTGCTCTGCCAAAATAAACTATTCGTATAAATGATAAAATGGCAGAAATGAGCAACGCGGACAAGAAACTAAACTATCATGCTTAGTAGCAGGCTTGTATATATATATATAGCGTCGAAAAATAAAACACATGTTGTAATGACAATATTGGACTGCGTCGGTAAGTCAGGGACAATGTCCCTGAACCGATCGAAAAATCCGAGTCCAATGACGCGATAAGTCTCTTATCCAAGATCGCAGCAATGAAGTCCGAAATAACAATCACTGGAAGATAATGCCAGAAGATATGAAAGGCATCTTCCGATACTACTAAAGGGAAAACTCGAAATCTTTCGAATCCCTTTCGCCATCCTGTCGGACCCTATAAAGCGTTCGGTCGTCCGTAGCTGATGCAACCGCGGACCGCACCGACCCAGCGCCGTCGGATAATTCCTGATTCGACCGAGAAACTGTCAATTGCTGGGATGCTGCGAAACAACTGTGCTAACTCGGATAGCACGTCCGTCACTGAGGCTTGAGGAGAAGCAGTCTTACGACGCATTGCCGCTGGAAGCTCCGTAATCGTTACCCCGTGCATACTACCAATATGCGAGCGAACGGAGTGTATAGGCCTCGTGTTCCTTGGCTACCGGATGGCGCGACCTATTCGCCGTGGAATCACTGAATGCTGAAACTGATCGGATACTCGAGGTCACGTAGCCAATGTGCGGTCGTGTGCCCTGCTGTGAGGATGAGGAAGCATTAAGGACAGTCTCTCGGACTGTCAATATAACGGAGCGTCCCGACCGACGGACATATGCTCCGAATGTAAAATATCTGAACCACAACATGCGGTCTCCTATGTTGTTGGACGAGAGAGGGACCTCTCTCGCTCACAGCCCGGACGGACCTGGACAAGCCAGGAACCGGACTAACAGGCTTCCTCCGATCTGTCCTCAATCTGCCGTCACTGGGTGAGTACTAAAGTAATTAAAGTGCTCGCATCACCCAAATCTCCTTCCTAGACCGCAACGGACGAACCCGGCAGCCGAACCATTCGATGAATGTACGCTACACCGGGTGAGCTAGCGAATGTCACTCCGTAGGCGATAGACATATTCCATGAGCACTTATTGCCGCTAACTCTTCATTAACTATGACGACAGAGGCACACTTTTGAAAGACATCTCCATAACTCTTCGAACAAGAAACCAGAAATGCTTGGTTAGCAAGCATAAAATAATAATATATATATAGCGTCGTTCAATAATTCGAAAGTTTGTGTGACATTATTGGACTATGTCGGAACTGAGGGACGATGTCCCTGAACCGAACCAAAAATTACTAAGTCCACCGACGCTATCAGTTTCTTATCCGGCATCGCAGCATTCTGGTCCGACGAAAGAAGCTGTAGAAGACCAAGTCAGATGACATACACAACAGCATATGTTGTTCCGAAAGGGAAAGCTCGAAATCCTCCGAATCCCTTTCGGTATCCCGTCGGACCGGATGAAACTTTCGGACGTCCGTACCCGCTTCCGCGGAGCGTCCCGACCCAGCATCGTCGGATAAAATATATGCGACAGATTCAGTTGATGCTGGGATGCTGCGATAAACTGTGCTATTAAGGAAAGCACGTCCGTTCCCGAGCCTGTGCAGTAGCGGTCTTACGATGCATTGCCGCCGGAAGCTCCGTGTACGTTGACTCCCGCACACTTCCTATGCGAACGTCCGGAGTCTGCAGGCCTCGTGTCCCTGGCTACCGGATGGTGTGACCTGGTCGCCGAAGAATCCTTGATCGGCGAAGCTGGTAATATATCGGCGGTCACGCAGCCAAGGTGCGGTCGTGTGCGCTGACGAGAAGAGGAAGCCTTAGCAGTCTCCGCGGACTGCCTATACAACGGAGCGTCCCGAGCGACGGACGTATGCTCCGCTTGCGACACATTTTGTACCACAACATCTGGGGCCAGATGTTGTTGAACGAGAGAGGGGCCTCTCTCGCTTGCCGTCCGGATGGACCGGAACGAGCTATGAACCGGACTAAAAGGCTTCCTCCGTTCTCCCTCCGATCCGCCGTCACTGGGTGTGCATAAGGTTAATTTATAGTGCTCGCATCACCCCAAAATTCCTTCTAGACCGCAACGGACGAACCCGGCTGCCGAACCATTCGGTGAATGGACGCTACACCGGGCGAGCTAGCGGACGTCAAAGGCCGTCGAACCTACTAGGGTCCTCTTAGGCAATTGGCGTATTTACATGAGCACTTTTCCGCTAGCCCTTCATTAATTGTGACGACGGAGGCACACTGTTGGAAGACATCACAGATACATCACCCTAATCTTGATCGTCTGAAATAGAAATTGATAAAGTAGAGTGACCCTGCAGGGAAAGGACCGGAGTGTCCAAATCCCCAATAACATACCGTGACATACGCTTCCCATATTGTCATCGAAATCATACGATACAGAACAGGAGTTAATGCGAGTACACTGACCACATATAGAATGATAATAAAGTCAGAGGAAGACTTCCTCTTAAAACAATTGATCAATATCCTTTCAATGTGAAAAGAAAACAAGTCCTGGTACTCGCACTAACCCCTGGCAATCAAAATACATAATAATAATATGATCCATTAATATAGAAAAAATAATTGAAATCAAAATATTTTGAAAAAATATTTTTTCAGAACAGCCCAAGTTTCTGAAAAGTAACGTTGAGCCCCAATGGATCCCAAGCCTAAGTGTGGACAAAAATTTTAAAAATATTTTAAACAATTTATTCAACACTTACGAACAATAATAATGTATCTAGTTATGATTAAAATAACATCAAGATATTATTTTTTAGAAATCCCCCCCTCACACAGAGGGCTGTTGTAAATGTAAACAATGAGTGTAAAAACACTAAAATAAGACTCCAGGCACCCAGGCCCGAAATCAGTTACCAAAAATACACTATCTGATGCAAAACAGAGACTTCCAGGGAAGAAACTGCAGAACATCAGATGGTAGATGCAGAACACAACGCCTAACCACCCGTAGGTGAAGACGTAAACATGGGGAAAAGAACAGAATTCATTCTGTTATTCAGCTAAAACTCCCAAGAAAATTTAGTAATAATAATTACAAAAACTATGCCACAAGCATGGGAGAATAGCAAGGAGGACTTAAAGGACAGGGAGAGAGGAAAACACTTAAAAAAACAGTGTAACTAAATAATCAGAATGACAACAAAATGGCTGCTGCCTTGAAAATAGGTAACTTAACACAATTTCATTAAAAAATTTTAAGTTACAGCCCTGATAATATTCTGTCACACATTTTTTTCCTCTCCTCCTTCTCTATCCTCCTTAGAATCACCATTTCATTAATATTTATGTGTCTGGCATCATTTAAACTGAGATTTATAAGCACAAAGATCAGTCAGATGTTAACTGATGAAGGGCCAAACTTAGAATAATTAATGGCGCCAATTTCGGAACGTCCTTGACACTGTGCATGCGCAGTAGGGGCGAAGTGTGGAGGGCCTTTCAGGACATGTTTTCTTTAGTTTTAGATGCAAATTTTGGGGATTGGGGGGCAAAATTTGTGTTTGGCCCTATATTTTAAGAGTTAGCACCAGCTATGTCTGGGTCATTGGTACAGTATAAAAATATTTTAAGTTACAGCCCTGATAATATTCTGTCACACATTTTTTTCCTCTCCTCCTTCTCTATCCTCCTTAGAATCACCATTTCACTAATATTTATGTGTCTGGCATCATTTAAACTGAGATTTATAAGCACAAAGATCAGTCAGATGTTAACTGATGAAGGGCCAAACTTAGAATGATTAATGGCGCCAATTTCGGAACGTCCTTGACACTGCGCATGCGCAGTAGGGGCGAAGTGTGGAGGGCCTTTCAGGACATGTTTTCTTTAGTTTTAGATGCAAATTTTGGGGATTGGGGGGCAAAATTTGTGTTTGGCCCTATATTTTAAGAGTTAGCACCAGCTATGTCTGGGTCATTGGTACAGTATAAAAATATCTGTAATGTTTACAAGTAATTTTTTTTCTTTCTCCCTCCACTTACCTCAGCAGGGTTGTACAGCCTGTGTGAGACAGAATTTGTGTATGGACCAGAGTCTGTAAACATCTATCACAACAAAATGAAACACATTTTTAACATTTTATGGACAACACCTGCATTTTACAGAGCATTCACTACTTATCTCTGATTTTAGAGCTGGGCAGAATTGAAATTTCAATTTTGGTATTAGCATCAGTATCTTCAGAATGATTTACCTCGGTATCAGTATGGTGACAACAAAATACATGTGTGAACATCAATACCAATATTGACTGGGATTTTTGGTATACTGCTGAGCTGTAGGTCACCCCTTTTAGCAGACAACGATGCAGATTTCTCCAAAGGTTGGAAGTAAAACTGTCAATCACAGCAGATCATTTGATGTAACAAAAAAGCTAAGAGAAAATACCCCCTGGGTATTTTCTCTCAGCTTTTTTGTTACATCAAATGACCGGTGGCAACAGCATTTAGAAACATAGTCCCTGGGATTTTGTCTGGAACTTTACATACTAGTAATGTTCTATTGTTTGCCCTTTTATTTTTTCAACTAATGTCAGGAATATTTTTCAAAACCTAAATTTTGATATATTGAGATTCCCTCGGTATGGTAAATCAGATTGGATCAATATTGATACTGAACAGTACTTGTGGTATATCGCCCATCTTCCCCTCTGATCTGAAAGAGGTGAATCACGCATGTTGTCAATCTAAAAACAAGGCTGGTACACATCTGAGAGAAACAAATTCCAGTACCTTTTCAGGAATTTTCCAAACCTTTTCCAGAACATCCATCTGAAATTATATGAGTCCTCTCTGATCTTCATATACATACCATGGCATAATCCAAAATGATTTGTAGAATTTCTGTCACTCTTTACCTTTGTTGATGATTTCAACCCTTGAAACACTTCTTGGGAAGCTTTCAGATATGATATCAAGTGATGCAGTGTAAAACATTTACTTCCCAGTCTAGAAACTCAAAAAACACATATTTGCTACAATTTATAAGCACATTCTGTACCAAAAACAGGCTAAGAAAATTTTCTAGCTTTTTCCAAACCTTTTCCCAAAATGATTGCTTTGCCAATAACTTTCAAGGTCCTTGATTTTCAATTTTAAAATTTAAGCACTTTCATGCAAATTCCAGGACCTTTACAAACCCTGTTATAGTGTGGAATGTGTTGTCAAATTCTACCAGAAAGTGCCAATAGGCTTTCCAATAAATTGTATTAAAATTATTTGGAAGACTTTACCTTGAATTTTCAAAGTGATTTAGTACTCTACTAGTATTTAGTTTAATTTGGCAGGCTGGCTTATTTCTTTTTTAAAAAGCCTGAACTGTAATTCATTGAATTAAATATCGTATTGGGTAGAGAGTTCTGGCAGGAATATATCAAGTGGTAAATACAGTGGAGCCCTCTTAATTGAATATTTCTTAATTGAATAACCATGTTAATCCTTTACCTAATGAATCAACCACATCTGCCTACATAATTTACAAATTAAGCAGTTGAAAAAATTATATTTTTCCAAAAATGTCGACAAAATCATATCATGTGACCCCTCATTGGAAAAAGCTGAACAAGCTCATTCTAATGAGGGGTCACCTGATGTGGTTTTGTTGAAATTTTTTGAAAAATTTGAAACAAAATATTTAAAATAATAATTTTTGATATCATCTCCATTGGATGCAGGGTAAATTGCATATAACTTCCAAGCACCAAACCTTTATCTGCAGTACAATACTTGACCTGTTAATTACATACAGGTCATAGAATCAATTGCTGTAAATTGAAAAAAAATGTGATTATCTATAAAGGAATAATTCTGAAAACCATTGCATTCCCCACAATCATAAACCTAATTGGCATATGTATATCCAATATAAGCATTTAATCTATTATATCCTGTTTGACATGAGCTCTGTCAAACAAGATATAACAGAATAAAGGCTCAGTGTATCACTATAATACACAAAAATGGTTGAATTCCTGTTAACTCAATACTTCTGTGAACTGCATTCCTTTCCTGTCAAAGTAGCTATTCAATTCCACTGTATTATATAAATGCCCTAACTGAAGTGGGCAGCACTGCTTGCTACAAGTGATCTGCTATACATAAGAACACTGAACCATTTTAAAACAAATTTCAATGGTTGAGTGATGGATAGAGAGAGCATTTGTGAATTCCATCCTTCTCACCCATATTTCACTGTTATTGTATGGCTGAGATAGTGAGAAAACATAAAATGGAAGAGAATACATAACAGAAAGAACATTAATTTATTAAAAAACTGATATTCACCTTTTTCACTTCTCTGTGCATCCTTATTGTTGTTATCATAAGTTTGTTTCTTGTCTCTGGAAAGAAAAATGACATGAATATCAGACTTATACAGGATTTGTACACATCTGACATTAAAAAAAATCACAGGACTTTCCAGGAACTTTTGGAGAATTTTTCTAGCATGCTTCAGGATCTTCACCTGGAATTATTTGAATCATCTTCATTTATATATCTTATTACTTTCCAAAGTGTGATTTACTGGAATTTCCCGGTTTGATTATAAATGATAACTTCACAAGTGAATTATGCAATCAACATTTGTGTCATGTATCCATGCGTGCAAACGAAGACGCTTTGCTGTGGGTGTAATGGTGACTTCATTGTTTTTTTTTCGTTTTTTTTAACCCTTTACCTAACATAAAAAGCAGACGACACTTGCAAAAAAAATTCTTGAATAACTATTATTTTCATTTTTTGTCTCAAAAACATAGGTTATGACCCCTCATTGGAACAAGCTCGACAAGCTCATTCCAATGAGGGGTCATAACCTATGTTTTAGAGACAAAAAAATTAAATGAAAATTAACTGGCGATTTTTGAGAATAGCGCTGGCCGGTTTTGGCCATTACGTTATATAATATAATTATCGTTAATAATGAAAAGTAATAAACAGAGTAATAGCTGGACTGGACTGGTTATGTGAAATAATTCATTCGAGGCGAGGGACTATACTGTAAAACACTCGTGCGCATTCATGCACTCATGTTTGTACAATGTCCCTCACCTCTCATGAATTATTTCACGTAACCAGTCCAGTCAAGCGATTACCCTCTATATAATATAATTAGAGGGTAATTGCAAGTATGCAAGTGATGACGATGCAAGGGTAGCATCATGTCTGATCAACTCCAAATTGCCACGGTCAGGGTGGAGTTGTACGTGGCATATATGACTGCCCTGGAAAGAACTCTAAGTAAGGAACAACGTCTTCAAATTCCTTCCCATTAAGACATTAGCTCTGGTGAGGTGATCTGCATAGGACATTAATATTCCATCCAGATTCACTCTATTGGATGAAATAGTACATTCCATCACTTCTGAGCGTATATTGATTGATGCAGGTAGAGAAATATCTAAATCCCCGGCCTGCTCATCTAAATGAAGAGGAGCTCTCTGGACATCTTCTCCAACCATTATAAATGAACGTGGTCCAAGGAACGGTGTATTTATTGAAGATGTCGATAAGAAACTGCCTTCCTCTTAGCACTAGAGAGGTTGAATATGGCATCGTTAACATGGCCGAAGGCCTCCGACACCTGTCGAGACTGTTTTGGGAAGGAAAGAACATCCTCTTTCCTCCACACGAAAACTGCGTCCAGAGACGACAGCGGTTTCTCTCTAGTAGTCGCAGCTTGCTGATAAGGTGGAACAAAGTCAGGATAGTATTGATGAATAAAATTCATCACTACCATATGCAGTTCCGAAAGGGAAGAGTAATCCTCTTCCTTGACACTTTTACCATCCGACTGATTCAGCTATGATGTTCGGTCCATCGCATCTGTATGTGCAGATGACTGGACCGATCCAGCACCATCCCACAGCTCACCACCGGAGCTTACCACTGGAGTCTGCGGAAGGCTGCACTTGCACTTGCTGGGATGCTGCGATTTGCTGTGCAATCTGCGACAGCAAGTCCGTTACCGTTGCTTGAGGAGCAGCGGTCTTCCGTATTACGCCACTTGCTGCTCCTGGAACGAAGATCCGGATGCATATCTCTACTCCGAATGTCCCAATGATTGAAGCCTTGGATCACTAGATACCGGATGGACCGACTTCACGGGTGAAGACTGGATACTTCTTCTGGTGGCTGCCTGGATATCCGAAGTCGGGTAGCTAATATGCAGTCGTGTGCTATATCTGCCTGAGGAAGAAGCCTTAACAGTAGCCGACCCCGGCTGCGTTTAGAAGGAGCGTCCCGAGCAGTGAGTGTGGACGTTAGCTCCTACACAGGCAAGTTTATCAAACAACATTTGGCCCCGAATGTTGTGGGTTAGAGAGGGACCTCTCATGCTCACGGTCATATTAGACCTTGTTGAGCCTCCCTAAGAGAAACTTGCAGGCTTCCTCCCTATTTCCGTCATCGCTGGGTGAGCTTCAGTTTTTGAGGTGCTCTCTCTACCCAAATCTACACTTCCCTCGATCGCAATGGACTTACCCGGTGGTGTCACGGCTCCCACGGACGGAGTAACCGCTTTACTGGTCGAGCTAGCTGCTTGCAAAGGATAAGAACACTAACTAGAGGCCTTATGCCTTGCTTATATTCATGAGCACCTTGCAGCTAGCTCTATTTGTTCATCAGAGCATGACGATGGTAGCACAACTTAGGATGGGTGTCACAATACCATCACCATGTTCTTGTTCCTCTGAAACAGAAACTGAAAAACTTGAATTATATTGTGGTGAGAGGTCCAACTAGGAACCTCACCGTCAACGACATACCACGACACCCGTCTCCAATGTCTGTCAACCCAATGTACACAGGTAGGACAAGAATCCGCAGGAGTGCATCGACTACAGGCAAGGCAACAAGCATGTAAGTCCGAGGAGGACTTCCTCACTTTGCTTTCAGAGCAGTAAGCTTTGATAATTACAATCAAAAAACAAAGTCGATAGCACTCCTACAAACTCCAAAACAAAATATATGATAAAGATACATGAATAATAGCAATCAAAATTAAATTCGAAAAATTTATAAAAAAAAAATTTCGAAATTTTTTTTGAGACATTTTTTTTTATGAGCCCAAGGGCATCCCGATCGAGCCTAAGTGTGGACAAAATCCAAATTTTTTAGCTACACTACCGGAATAATAATCAATGTATCCTACGATAATTCTACAGTAATATAAAATAAATACTACATATATTTGAGGACGTTGCCAATGTAAACAACGTCAAAGGAAAAAAACGGAAACAAGACATCAGGCACACAGAAGAGCCCAAAGTCAGTAACCAATTTAAATGCTACCAGATGCAAAGCTAGATCTTCATACGAAGAAAAAACGATACATCGGATAGAAGATGCAAGCCCAAAACGACCTAACACCCCTAGGGTGCGGACATAACCATGGGGATAAAGAGAATAAACATTCTGTAATACACGTTAAACTCCCAAGAAATTTAATAAAAAATTTCAATAAAAAATAGCCCAAAATCTTAGGAGTTTAACAGGAAGGGTTCATGGAGGGATAAGGAAGGAACTCTTACCAAACAGTGGAATAATTATTAGCAAGAATGATTACGTCAGGCATATGTCCTGAAAATGGGAAACATGAAATAATTATTATAATGTCACAGCCCTGAACGTTTGAAACCACCGTTGTTCACTTCCATCATCCATTAACAGCCTTGGATCCACCAATTCTTGTATTGATTTGGGTCTGGCATCTTCAAAAAGGAGATTTTAGAGCACAGATCATTGTTACTGACTTTAGGGCCAAACAAAGAATAATGTTGGCGCCAAGTATGGTCTCTTCCTGACAATGTTGATAGCCTTTCAGCAAAGTTGGTCTATCACAATACGGCTGTGCAAGTCAGACTGTTAATTGTTAAGTTATGTCACAAAATGTTTGTACAGACAAGAAATCTCAGTATATTTCCAGGTCCAACAAGTAAAGCTGGCTGGCTTTAAAACTTGGAGCCTATTTTCGGTTTTAAAACAGAAAAAAAATACTTTGTTTCTGGTTTGGGGTTTTAATAGTTAAACCTAAATACTGAGAACCTGCAGCATCCAAGCAAAAACATTTTGTTCACTTCAGGCCCAGTATGGGGAAAGACTTTGAACAACTCATACATAGGTCAACTAAACAGTTCCCCAAAGAAAAGCAAATTAGAACCAGTAATTTTGCATAAAATCACCATTTCATACACTAAAATTACTTTGACAAAGATTTTTTATCAAATTTATTTTGCAAAAATCCATTCATAGATCTCAACAACTGATAGTAATTATGATGTTAACATGAAATTCCTTGGAATACTCTTCCTATGTCATCATTCTGTGTCCACTTAAACTAAGCTAATGTAATGACCTGCATACCCTGGATATTTTGTTCTGGGCTGCTGCACTGTAGCAGCTGCTTTCTTAGCTGGAACTGGAGCAGTGGTTTTCTTAATTGATGAATTAGCTGTTTGATGCTTACTGGAGGCATTGGTACTTGATGGTAAAGCTTCCTTTTTAACGGAGTTTGATGTTTTCCCCTGAAAAAAGTAGTAGAGAGTCTATTTTACTATTTAAACACAAGAAAAATTACAAAAGGCCCCAAGGGGCCTTAATTGCTCACCTGACAAGTTGTTCAAAGAAGTATTTTGGATCACATTCAGCTAATCATGGCTCATCAACACTTCAGAGGAATGAAGTCATGAAATTATTATTGGGGTCCTTTTTTTACATAAATTCACTCTAATTCCTTCAAAATGCATTTTGTAGTAATTTTTTCCTCCGCTTAATTGACCCCCAGGGGTGGGGAGTGGGATTGGTATTCATAGGGGTATTTTTTTTTGGAGGGGGGGGGGGTGAGGGTGGGTGGGTTGGTGGGGGGGGGTGGTTGCATAAAATCAATCTAAATCTTTCAGCCAAACATTTTACTACATCTAGCTGCCACCCCCCTCCCCCCTGACAAGGAAGGGAGGGGCAGACATAGGGTAAAAACATTTTTGCATAAAACCACTCTAATTCATCTAGAAACTCGATTTTGAAAAGAATAAAAAAAATTTTTTTGAATTTTGGTCCAAAATTTCCAAGTCTGAACCAAACCCAAAATTTTCAGGCTAAAAATAATAAAAAAAAATGTTCGTCTCAAAACTGTACAAAACGAAAAAATTTTCTCAAAATTTTGGACCAAAATTTCGGACCCAAAATTTCCAGGCTAAAACAGAAATTTTTTTTCCCCTTCATCTTAAAATTTAACAAAATGCATAAAAAATCGAAAAAAATGTTTTTTTTTCCAATTTTGGTCCAAAATTTTTAAGTCCCAACCAGACTCAAAATTTTCAACCCAGGGACCCAATTTGAACAAACTTGAATCTGACCCCTCCCCCCCCACCCCCCTCCCCCCCCCCCTTCTAGAGATGATGTATACCAAATGTTAAAGGATTCTGACTTGTGCATCTGAAGAAGATTTTTAAAGAAATTGATTCATATTGCACAAAGTTAAAATTTGGCTCCCATAGGGAGACAAAATTTTAACCAAGGGAACAAACTTGAATTGCACCCCCACACCCGAGATGATGTACACCAAATATGAGAGAATTCTGACTGGTGGATCTGAAGAAGAAGACTTTAAAAGAAATTTCCTCATACTGCACTAAGTTAAATTTTGGGCTCCCATAGGGAGTCCAAATATTAACAGAGGAACTCGATTTGAACAAACTGGAATCAGGCCCCCCCCCCCCCCCCCCCCCAGAGATAATGTATACCAAATATGAGAGGATTCTGACTGGTGAATCTGATTAGCAAATCAGTTTTTTTTTAGAAAATGGACAAAATTGCAGCAAGTGCCCCTGAAATACTTTGTTTTGGTGTGTGTGGGGGGGGGGGGGAATTATCTCTGATGGGGTGGGTGTGAGATGGAGAAATCTCACTCGTGGGACAAGATATTTGGTCCAGACACTCGGCAAGCCTCGTGTCTGGCCCGAATGTTTTACGCTCGGGTAAGACTTCCCACATCTCACACCCTCACCCATCAAAGATAATAATAATCTTACCTACTCCACATCCTTATATTTGAATATTTAATGATAACCGGGCAATTTCATCATCAACAGCATTTGTAAACAAATATGGAGTCCTAGTTAGCTTCAGTTGCCCATTCCACCACCCACATCACTTGCAGATGATTTTTCTTCCACAATAATATGCTACATGATGTTATCGAAATCAATAACATCAAAAGTGACATCATTGGAATGTCAACACTGTTCATGTGGCCGGATGCCAGTGGTGCCAACGGTACTAAAAAAATTCATTTGACACCAAAAATACAGCATTTCACACCAACAGTCGGCAACAGAATATACTTTTGGTAGATCTCAAAGGCTTTGTGATTTATTATTTCAGTGTGACATTTTCAATAAAATCGCTGTCTCATGACAAAGGCGTTAACTAAATAATCATGGCTCTTCGTTATGGGTCAACTGAATTAACAGTTTATCCATTTAATCTGATTCTCATTAAAACTTATTTTTGTTACTTAATATTTTTTATCTTGCTTAATCTTTTTTATAAACCTTCTGAAAGATAATAGCCTAAATTATTTGCTACTAGTTTATTTCGAGTGAATAAACAGTGAAAGGGGGCGCAGTGGCTCAGTAGGTAGAGGTGCAGACTGCAAGCCGAGAAGTCCTCATTTCGAATCCCACCTGCGGCAACCGCATTGTGTCCCAGGCCTGGCATTCTGAAAAATGCAGGAGGGCAAAAAATCGCTCTCCTCAATCAGCTTAGGAGAGCAATTAGCTTTACACAGCACGAACGAACTCATTGAAACTGAAACCAACAGACTATTACATCAGTGATTTTATTAACTTTACTAAGGTAAAGCGAAATCTCTTAGACATCTAGATGTCTCACTCAACAACCAAACACACACGTGACGAGACCTGTGTGTGTGCACAAGTTGGGGGGGGGGGGGGGGATGGGTAGAATAATTACCCTTCAAACTGTGATGTCAGTTGTTGAAACTGACAGAAAAAAAAATATTGCTGTGACCCATTTTGCTTCAAATGATTGCAACTGTGTTTGGGTATGTACTTTGTACATACCCAAACACAGTTGCAGCCATTACCTTTTACCACTAAACCACTTTCAAAATGAAATTACGTGATGTTATGTGACTTCGAAGTTAAATTACATTTTTGCTTTACAACAAAAATTTAATGTGAGCATAATACATGTAATCTCAATCATCCCAGACCAAAATATTTAGGAGGGCAATTTTTCGCTCCCCTTAATTCTTTCAGGAGGGCAGTAAGGAGAGCTAAAAAATCGCTCTCCTGAAATTGCCAAGCCTGGTGTCCTTGGGCAAGACATTTCACCCCCATTGCCCATGTGGGCGCACGGTGACGCTGTGCACTAAGGCGTACTGCACATTGATGGTGCACCTGTCTTCAACCAATGCTAACCCTGCTTGTGTGGAGTTAGTATGTTGGGGAGCTGACAGTTGCTCGCCGTTGCTCAGTGGTTCTCTCCGGGTACTCCGGCTTCCTCCACCCGTAAAACTTTCGTGGTCATGATTAGCCATTGTGCAGAAATATGTGACCTTAAACACCAATAAATACATAAATAAATAAACAGTGAAATAGAGAGTAATCACTTGACTGGTTACAAGAAATAATTCATGAAAGGTGAGGGACGTTGTACAAACACGAGAGCATGAATGCGCACAAGTGTTTTACAGTACAGTTCCTCGCCTTGAATGAATTATTTCAAGTAACCAGTCCAGTCAAGCGATTACTCTGTTTATTACTTTTTATTATTAATAATAATTATATTATTTAACCCTTTACCTAACATAATGGCCAGGACTATTCTAAAAAATCGCCAATTAATTTTCATTATTTTTTCATTTTTTGTCTCTAAAACATAGGTTATGACCCCGCATTGGAACAAGCTCATCGAGCTCGTTCCAATGAGGGGTCATAAATTATGTTTTTGAGACAAACAATGAAAATAATAGCTATTCAAGAATTTTTTTGGCAAGTGTAGAATGCTTTTCATATTAGGTAACAGGTTAAAAAAAACAAAAAAAACAATGAAGTCCCCATTACACCCATGGCAAAGCATCTTTGTTTGTGCGCATGGATACATGACACAATTGCTGATTGTATAATTCACTTGTGAAGTTATCATTTATAATCAAACCCGGAAATCCCAGTAAATCGCACATTGGAAAGTAATAATAAATAATAATCATGAAAGTATTTTGTAATTACAAATAGCCTTTTATTTATTTATTTATTTATTTATTTATTTATTTATTTAATTAGGTGATAATAAATTAAAATATCATACTTTGGTCCCAAAAAGGTGCCATCTGCAATTCTTCAGCATTGCAGATGGCACATTGTTGCTCTCAAAGGACGAGACATGGCTAACTTGTTTTTAATTATTTATTCATTTAGGTAATACTAAATTAAAAAATTGTGCTTTCAGTGCAATAAGATACTTTAGCATTGAAGATGGCACCTTGTTGCATTCAAAGGATGATACATGGTTAATTTGTTTTTAATTATTTTTTCATTTAGGTAATACTAAATAAAATTATTGTGCTTTCACTGCAACAAGATGCTTTAACACTGAAGATGGCACCTTGTTGCACTCAAAGGATGATACATGGCTAATTTGTATCATGTATTTACAATCTGATTCCATTTGGCACTAAAATCTTTCATTTGACAAAATTCCACTTGACACCAAAGCATTTTGGGACAACGTAAACACTGAATGTCAACTGTTTCAACTTGCTTCAAAATGTTATCACTCGTTTTCATAGTGTATACATTAGGTATCATATACAGAACATTCCAATGAGCTTTACTTGGACAAGATCAGATGAACTTTCCAATGAAAGATTAGTAGAACAATAAATATTCACCACACAGACAGGATTTTGATTCCAGTGACATCATGTAGTGTGGTGGGAAAAAATCAACCTCGTATGGTGTGGGGTGGGAGGGAATATCTCACACTTGGGAACTTATAAAAATATTTTCTGCCAGCGAGCTTGTGGGAGCAGGCTTGTCAATCAGTACCAGTACTCCCTGAATTATGGCTAGATTTGCCAGACGGCTCTTAAAATGTATCAATATTCCACGATACCCCCTAATCCCTTGCAAAAAAATGCAAGATTCTGGTCAGCGGTGCGTAACTTCAGTCACAGACCTTGCCTTTGTGGCATCTTCTTAATAAAAAGTTGAACGTAGGACGGTGTGATGTCAAGGTATCATAATGGGTAACCTTGTTAATTGAAAAAAAAACCCACATTTCTCTTCATGTGGAGATCGAATTTGACAGACAATCGAGTAATAAAAAGCAACCGTCCAGTGTCATGAGGTTCCACAAAGGTGAAGAATTCCGGGATTAGTGTCATTTCGAACACTGAATGTTTCATATACAAAAGAAGATGTTTCCTACATATATCAAAGGACGTTTCGAACAAGGGCATATTTTTTAGGGTTTTCAAGTATTTTTATATGAAATAATAGACTACTTACTTTTGTAAGGAATTATAATCCAATATAAATTTATGTATTTTATTTATTTAATGGTGTTTAAAGTCACATATTTTTGCACAATGGCTAATCATGACCACAACATGAGTATCAACTGAAGACCAGGGGTGAGCATTAATAAGCCATGTTGCCCATTTTAGAGTGGGTTTGCACCTCCCAAGCACTGGTGACTGAGTCCTATTTTACCAGTAAAACAGAGCCTGTTTACCACAGTGAACAGGCACTGCTTCACTTCCCTTACAGACTAATCGCTTGACTGGACTGGTTATGTGAAAAAATCTACATTTGAAATATCACGGAACAGAATTTAGTACATCCAACACCACTTCCACAGTTTGTCGTACATTTGAAATAAAATGAACCGCAGACTGTAAAACATCTTTTATGTATAGTTCTCTTGATGAAAAATCAAAACATGATGTGAGCTTATTGATGATTAATCAGGTTCAATCAGTTTCTATATGTAATCATAGCATTGTTATTACACTGGAATGATAATTAGCTGAAGTGATAGCTTCAACTAGGGGTGAGTTTGTGTGTATGTGTGTGTGGGGGGGGGGGGGGGGGCAGGGTCTTCGATGAAGAAATATGCTATGCCAGTCTATGGATATTGGCATATAATGTTATCATTATTTGGCTCCTAAATCCTGTGTACGAAGCCCAGTATATCATCATCTAGGGATGCCTATGCTAAGGAGGGGGACCTAGGAGGGAACATAGGACTTGGGAATTCAAAGTACCAAGTCCCCTCCTTAGCATAGGTGGTGTAATCCCTACATACAGACCATTACCCTAAATCTCATTAAGACCACTTACCACAACATGTACTTTGCATTTTGTATTACGAGAATTGGCACTCAAAACCTAATTGTTAACATCACTGGATGCACTGGTGCACTATGGGATTCCATAGAATGCAAAAATGCTTCCAGCGATGTTAAAACTTTTTAATGCTAATTCACATACTTTTACTTATAATTATAATAAATATTTTCCTGTATGTTCAATTTGTATACTGCACAATGCCAGACTTATCTTTATAGAAGTTTATATTTGTATCATTCCAGTATGTTTTGTATTTATATAGATATCTTATTGCAAAAAGTTAAAAAATTTATAGTAATTTATATATTTTTTATACTTACCAATGACCCAGACTTAGCTGGTGCTAACTCCAACAAAACCAGGGCCAAACACAAATTTTGCTCCCCAATCCCCCAAATTTGCATCCAAAACAAAAAGAAATCATGTCCTAAAGGACCTCCATAGTACGCCTCTACTGCGCATGCGCAGTGACGCAGTCGTCCCAAAATTGGCGCCAATTATCATTCTTACTGGCAGTGCCTGGTCAGCGCTATGTACTCAGCGGGGAGGCAAGAGTTCCCAACTCCAGGGAGGGCCATCCCCGTCTGGGTCATTGGTAAGTATAAAAAATATATAAATTACTATAAATTTTTTAACATTTTTATACTGTACAATGACCCAGACTTAGCTGAATAGTAAACAGGCTGGAGGGCCTAGGACATAGAGGAAAATCCAATAAGCTCAATTATATAGTAAAGAGGTAACCCCTTAAGGAGAAAAGGAGTATTAGGCTTTACATGTATCTTTCTTATTTAATATTAAATTAGAAAGATACACTACCCTTAATAATTGAGCACAATAACATTCATGTTCTCTATTAACATCCAGTATAACCCTTATACTAATTATTTTTAAAGCAAGCCAATAAATAAAGTAGTCCAGAGAATTGAGACTCTTTATAACACAAATTTATAAAAGTGTCCGAGTATTGTATATTAAAGCCCGTTTGACACTTGACATATACAAATGCTTCACACCGAGCTACACTTTAAAAATAAGACATGAATGAATTTAAACATTAATATTACACTTTAAAACCATCCCGGAAGCGACTCAGAAATACTGACTTGGAGGAGGCATTCCCTTGCTTTTCACTATAAAGCAGGTGACCTAAGGGAACACCCCCCCCCCCCCCCCCCCCCCCCCCCCCCCCCCCCCCTTCCCCTTGCCCTGGGTCAAATAGCCCAGAGCGAAGAGGGCAGCCGGACGGAGTCACTGCCGGAACAGAAAGCCTGCATAACTATAGTTGCAACTGTTTAGTGGACGACATTCTGAGCAACAGATAACGGACCTAAACAATGCAGGTCTCCAGAAATGGACTCAATATTTCGGAGATAAAAATTCGTAAATGTGGATGGCTGAGACCAATAAGCAGCCTTCATTAAATCTGTAATAGCAACACTATTAGCATAAGCCCAGGAAGTAGAAAGAGCTCTTACTTCATGAGCAGAAATCTTAAGCACAGACTACTGAGAAGAAGATAAATCTTCATAAGCAGTACGGATAGTTAACTGAATCCATCTAGCAATAGAATGGACTGAAATGTCCTTTCTATTAGGCATCAAAGACAGAAAGAAACGTTTCCGTCCCTTTCTGATAAACTGAGATCTCTGTTTATAGATACGTAGTGCTCTAACAGGACAGAGTAAAGGCCTACGCCCGTCTGAAGACGGAAGAGCCTTAATAACAATAGGTTCCGGATATTTATTAGGAGCCTGATTCTTAGCTAAAAAACCCATATTAGTAGTGAAGGTGATAGTGTTCCCAACACTACGATAATGAGAATCATCCACCGATAGTGCATGAAGCTCACTGACTCTTCTGGCAGAAGAGAAAGCTAAGAGAAAAGCTGTCTTATAAGATAAGAATTTGAAATCTACTGTCCCAAGAGGTTCAAATGGCTTTTCCTTCAATTTAAGGAGAACCCAAGCTAAATTCCACTTAGGAATTAATCTAAGAGTTCTGGGTCTATTTATCGAAAAGTTTCTAACCAATTTCGATAAAGAGACATTAGATCCAATTTGTAAACTATCATGATGTGCATAGGTATCAGATAACATAGATCTATAACCCTTTATAGTAACAGGCTGCAGTTTGATTTCGTCAAACAAGTATACTAGAAAGTTTGCAATGTCTGGTATAGAGGGATCAAATATATCTACAGAATGATCCCTACACCAACGACGAAAAACCTTCCACTTAGCCGCATAGTTTAGCGAAGAGGAGGTCCTCCTACAGTTAGAAATCGCGTCCACTGCTCGTCCTGTTAAGTGCTTGCCATGCAAGAAGGACCGCACAACGGAAAAATGTGAAGGTTGAGACCTTGCGGGTTGTGATGGAGTTGGCGCGATTTCCCCTGCGAAAGAAGATCCTCTCGTGGAGGAAGCTTCCGCGGTAGGTCCCACAACAGACACCTGAGTAGATTTATCCACAGTCTCTGTGGCGACAGAGATGCTACCAACAGAATCTTGCATTGAGATTGTTTTATCTTTAGCAATACTTGTTGAATTAACGGCGCTGGAGGATACGCATATCCTATCATTCCGCCCCAAGGGATTGACAGAGCGTCTACTGCAAATGCTCTTGGATCCGGACACGGAGACACATACGTCTGCAACTGATTGTTGAGATGTGTCGCAAATAAGTCTATCATTGGCTGTTCCCATTGGTAGCAAATCTGATTGAATACTTGTTTGTTGAGAGTCCACTCCGACGGCAACAAGCGACCCTTTCGTGAAAGGGAGTCTGCTAGCACATTCAGACGACCCGGTATGTGACGGACCGAAAGAAGAACGTGATGTTCTAACGCAAACAGAAGGATTCTTTCCGTTAGATTGAACAACGGAACTGAATGAGTGCCTCCCTGATTCCGTATATACGCCACTACTGTCGTATTGTCGGATAGGATTTGGACATGAGCATCGTGAATAATGTCCATCCAGTGACGTAACGCAAGCCAAATTGACATCATTTCCTTGATGTTTATGTGCTTGCACAGGAATTGCGGATCCCAAAGACCCTGGCATCTCGAATCCGTTGGGATTAATGATGCACCCCAACCTGTTTGACTGGCATCCGTCATAACGGTAAAACTCGGATCCGGCAACTGCAGCGGAACTCCTTGAGTTAACCACTGAATGTTTGCCCAAGTCTGAATCTCTTGTTTCACTTGATCTGACAAGAGAACGTCTACATCGAGCGAATGAATTTTCACACTCCAATTCTGAGTCAGGAAAATTTGAAGAGGACGTGTGCGTAGCCGCCCCATCGGAATGAGATCCGCGGCGGCTCCGCACAGACCTATCAGTCTCATAAATTCTCTCGCCGTGACTTTGTCTGCGTGCAGACAATAGCGAGCGTAACAACTGACTAATTTCGCTCTGGTTAACGGCAGACGAACAAGATTGTTGTGCGTCTCGAAGCTCATTCCCAGATGAGTGAATGACTTGGACGGCACCAGATCCGACTTCTCCTCGTTTACTATAAAACCGAGACGTCGGAGCAATAGAAGAAGATTCTGAACATCGTTCTGAAGCGTTAACTCGTTGCCGTACCTCTGAAGAATGTCGTCCAGGTAGGCCGACGTTACCGCAGACGAATGAGCTCGGAAGTAGATCATTACCGAGTTCATTACCCGAGTGAAAGCCCAGGGTGCTAGATTCAATCCGAAGCACATGGCCCGGAACTGATACACCACTCCTAGGACTGCGAAGCGTAGATACTTTCGGAATGTCGGATGTACCATGACGTGAAAGTACGCATCTTTGAGATCTATGCTCGTTGCATAATCGTTCACCCGAATACTCGCTCTGACCGATCGAATCGTCTCCATATAAAACTTCGGAGCGACGATCAGCTTGTTTATCCAGCTCAAATCTATGACTGGACGGTACGAGCCGTCTGGTTTCGGAACCAGAAACAGATGGCTGTAGAATCCCAGAGATTCCTGGTTTTCTACGACCTCTACCGCGTTCTTCATTAAAAGAGACTGCACCTCTGATAACAGAGCGTCTCTTTTCTGTGGATTTGACGGAAGATGAGTCCACTTTGGACTTCGAGTTAATGGAGGCTTTCGTTTGAAGGATATCTTTAGACCTTCCGAAGTCACTCCTCTCACCCAAGGGTCGTCCGTAATCGACGCCCACTCTTGTGAAAAACTCGACAACCTTCCGCCAACCGGAACGCGATAGAGGTTTAAGCCATCACCTCCTGGACCTGCGAGGCCTGCGGTAGGAGAAACCACGTCTTCCACGACCCGCACCTCGCCTCGTCGACCTCGGGGCGTCCGACCGATTGTCCCGGCCTGAAGGACGTCCCGAACGAGAGTCGCTATCCTGACGGTCTCTCGAATAAGACCAAGAGGACGCACCGGAACCTCTATAGGAACCTCTCTTGGGCGCATTAGACCCAGAAGTGCCTGTCTTATTCGTGTCTGCTGTATCCGACTTTTTAGGAGCCGATCTGAACAACAGAGAATCATTAGCTTTCTTTTTAATTTTATCATAAATAGCGGAAAGCTTGCCGTCAAAGAGAAGTTCTCCTGAGACCGAAGCGACTCTAAGAGAGTTCTTCACCTTAGAATCCACTAGTGTGGATGTAGCTAGGGCTGCGTCACGTCTAACCAACTCCAGATTTGCCACTGAAAGGGCGGAGTTACACGTGGAATAAGCTACTGGCCTTGAAAGAAGTCTTAAAGAGGATTGTATATCCTGAAACTCTTCCCCTTGAAGGCGCAGTGATAACGCCTTAGTAAGGTGATCTGCGTAAGATAAGGCATCTAAATTGGCTCTGTTAGACGCAATAGCTGTTTCCAACACCGCGGTTGGAATAGAAGCTGACGACGGTAATGATAGCTCTAAGTCTTCCGCCTCGTCGTCCATACGCAGAGGAACTCTCGGTATACCCTGTCCTGCCGTATCGAATTTATTCCTTGCATTAATGAAAGGCAGGTTAAGAGTATTAGCGGACAAGAAACCTGCTTTCCCCTTCCTGGAAGCAAGTTTAAATATAGCGTCGTTCAATAATTCAAATGTTCTTGCAACATTATTGGACTGCGACGGAAACTCGGGAGCGATGTCCCTGAACCGCTCAAAAAATTCAGAGTCCAATGACGCTATAATTCTCTTGTCCGGAAGCGCAGCAGTCTGGCCCGACGGAACAACTTGAGGGAGAAAGTGCCGGATGAAGTCCACGGCAGCTTTATGTTGTTCCGAAAGGGATAGCTCCAATTCATCCGTATCCCTTTCACCATCCGGTCGGACCTCCCGATGTTCCCGGTCGTCCGCCCCCGATGCTTCGGCGGAGCGTACCGACCCAGCGCCGTCGGATAATTCTCGATCCGACACCGTTTCTGTCGGCTGCTGGGATGCTGCGATAAGCTGTGCTATCTGCACAAGAATGTCCGACGTCGAGACCTGTGGAGGCGCAGTCTTTCGCTGCTTCGCCGAGGGCAGCTCCGCATCAGATGGCTCCCGCATACTTTTCCTATGCGAACGTCCGGAGTCCATCGGTCTCGAATCCCTGGCTGCCGGATGGTGTGACCTGGTCGCCGAAGAATCCTTCATCGGCGAAGCTGGTAAAATATCGGCGGTCACGCAGCCAAGGTGCGGTCGTGTGCGCTGACGAGAAGAGGAAGCCTTAACAGTCACTGCGGACTGCTTATACAACGGAGCATCCCGAGCGACGGACGTATGCTCCGCTAAAGACACATTTTGTACCACAACATCTGGTCCCAGATGTTGTTGTACGAGAGAGGGACCTCTCTCGCTCGCGGCCCGGCTGGACCTGGACGAGCTAGGAACCAGACTAAAAGGCTTCCTCCGTTCTCGTTTACTATCCGCCGTCACTGGGTGTGCATCTATTATGTTTATAGTGCTCGCATCACCCAAAATTTCCTCTTGGACCGCATCGGACGAACCCGGCTGCCGAACCATTCGGTGAATGGACGCTACACCAGGCGAGCTAGCGGACGACATTTGTCTAATCTCCATGAGCACTTTTGCCGCTAGCTCTGAATTCATTTGTGACGACGGACGCACACTTGAAGAAGATAACATGGAAACATCACCCTGTTCTGGTTCCTCTGAAATAGAAACTGAGAGAGTAGAGTGACCTTGTGGAGAAAGAGCTGGCATCGCTCTTTCTCCAGAAACAACATATCGTGACACACATTTCCAATGTTTCTCATCCCAATGTTCACATATAGGACAGGGATTAATGCGAGAACACTGACTACAATTAATACAATGATCATGAAAGTCAGAGGAAGATTTCTTCCTATTACAATTTGAACAATGTCCCTTCATTGTGAAAGAACAACAATAAGTCCTAGTTACTCGCAAAAACCCCTGACACAAAGATACATAATAACATGATCCATTAATAAATGAAAAAACAATTGCAAAACAAAATAATTTTGAAAAAATATTTTTTCAGAAAAGCCCAAGTTGCTGAAAAGTAACGTTGAGCCCCGATGGATCCGATGGCAAAGTGTGGTCAAAAATTTTAAATTTATATAAAATAATTAATGAGACACTTTCGGATAATATAAATGTATCTTATAATGAGATAAACTACCACAAAGGCAAACAGCCCCCCTCAAAAAAGGCTGTTGCCAATGAAAACAAACAGTGTAAACACACTAGAAAACATGACTCCAGGCACTGAAAAAACTGGCCCGGAATCAGTCATCAATTACACTCTATCTGATGCAAAACAGAGACTCCCAGGGGAGAATCTGTAGAACATCAGATGGAAGATGCAGAACACAAACGTTATACACCCATGGGTGAAAACGTAACTATGGGGAAAATAACAGAAAACATTCTGTAACCAAGCAACGCTCCCAGGAAATTTTAGAAATGAAACTTCTCAAAAATATGCCAAAAGCATGGGAGAATTGCCAGGGGGGACTTTAGAAGGCTAGGGGAGAGGAAACACTGAATAAGCAGTGCAACAATTAGCAAGAATGACAACAAGAGGCCCATGCCTCGAAAATAGGCAACTTAACATAATTTCATCAAAAAATTTTAAGTACAGCCCTGATTATTTTTTGCCACTTCTTTTTCCTCTCCTCCTTCTATCCTCCTTAGAATCACATTTTCTCCCAAAATTACGTGTCTGGCATCCTTTAAACTGAGATTTACAAGCACAAAGATCAGTGAGATGTTGACTGATGAAGGGCCAAACAGAGAATGATAATTGGCGCCAATTTCGGGACGACTGCGTCACTGCGCATGCGCAGTAGAGGCGTACTATGGAGGTCCTTTAGGACATGATTTCTTTTTGTTTTGGATGCAAATTTTGGGGATTGGGGGGCAAAATTTGTGTTTGGCCCTGGTTTTGTTGGAGTTAGCACCAGCTAAGTCTGGGTCATTGGTACAGTATAAAAATATGTGTTATTCTTACATACAGGTTGTTATCTTTACTTGGCTCAAGACAGTCATAACTCTGTGTACGAAACGTCCTAGCCTGTGTATGGAACATCCTAAAAGTTTGTGTATGAAACGTCCTAAATTGCCGTGAACGAAATGTCCAGTGCTCTACGACTATGACACTATGATGCACCACCATTGTGCTATCGTCTTCATTGTTTTTGTTTGTTTTGGAAATCATGATCAATTAAATTGAGTTTATTGACTTAATTCCTATATGACAAACGTTCTTATTGTAGTACAATCAAGCTATTACAGGGGCTCACTTTACCATCATTCGGAATGATAGTAAAGTGAGCCCCTACAATAGCTTGAAAGTAAGCAGATGATTCATTCCTCTCCAGTTCCATTGCTCCACATATCAGGGCAAATATTTTTCTGCATACGGATTCATTCTTAATTTGTATATTCTGTAACGATTCGATGATGGAAATGGTCTATTCACATTGAAAATAAATCACTGCGTTCATGTCGGAACAGGACAGGAAACAATTAACATGGACAACGATCTTTGGCATTATTATGTATTCAATTTATCCAGATGCTGACTATTGTTTCATTGATTTGTACTGGTACTGGTACTGATACCGAGTACCGTGTTGTGACAGTACTTTGACATGCCTGAATGGGAGTTTGTTGCAAGCTCACATGAGCTTGTTGTGAGCTTGTGGTAAGTTTGTATGATCTAATGTTGAGCTCGTTTTATACTCATAAGCTTGTGTCAGCTTGCAGAAATCACAGAAGCCAGAAAACCTCTGTCATGAGCTTGTGTTAGCTCCTGCAAGCTCACAGTTTGCTTACAATGGATTCAGGATGTCTATTGGGCAGAACACATCATGTGATTTTGTTCCACTCAAGGCTCCAGATATAACAGTAAGAATTTGTCTGATGCATCATGCATGTGTGTTAGATAAGGTCTGCATGATTTTCAACATTTTTCTCTCGTTACTGTTGTTTAGAATCATGTAATTAGTAAACCTTTTATATGTTGGTCATCCTAAGAGCTACTGTAAATTTAATACTAGTTTTATAATAAAGTAGCATAATTACTTTAAAAGCTATGTATCCATGTTATCATGTTAAAATGATCTGAGTGATTCTTTATTCAGAAATGTGTTCAAACATTTCTTGATCTATTATTGTGTATTAAAAACATTTATTTATATTCAATATATTTCTTTTTTTACTACTGAATACTTCCATATATTTCCCTCTAATGGCTCTTATTCCTTGACATGTAAAAGATTCATCAGTTATACAGGTCTCAAGCTTATTAGGTACACAGAAATTCTGAGGCAACTAAAAAACATTCTAATTCTATTTTAAGATATATTACTGAAATTATTTTGGAAATCTAAATTTTTTTCTCTGCTATATGTACATGAAATAGGCTTGTGTGAGCTGACATGAGCTTGCAATTCTGAGAGCATGCACAAGCTTGCACAAGCTTGTATTTGTTCCAGTTATGAGCCTGTGAGCTTGTGCAAGCTTGCGTTGATCTCATATGTTTGGGATTAGCTTGTGCTAGCTCGAAACAAGCTCATGCAAGCTAGAGGCTATAAGCTTGTGATGAGCTCATGCAAGCTTGCTGTGATATGAGCTTGCGCAAACTCGCACAAGCTTGTATTTGTTCCAACTATGAGCATGCAACAAAAGCTCTTGCGAGTTCGTGCATGCTCGCAACAGAACCTTGTGCAAGCTAGGAAATTAAGCTGAATGTTTTATAATGGGAGAAAGATATTTAACTGAGACTCTCGTCAAGCCTAGTGTCGGGGTCAAATATCTTTCCCCTCGGGTGACATTTCCCCTATCAGGTTTCCCACCATTTGAGGATAATAATTGTCTCACACTATTTCATGTAACAACAGCTCTTCGGTAAGAGAAAAGATACAAAGAGTTTTTAACATCTTTGAGACAGATTATGACACTAAAATAGATATATAAAAAGTATTTTACTTGCTGCCAGTCTCATTATTTTCATGTATTGGGTTCACGAAACATGACAACCATTTGCAGGATAAGGGGCATAGAAAGTGGGGTTGTGGGGAGCAATCAAATTAAACACCAATGAGCCAGTCTCAACCCCTACCTCCCAAATCAAACAAGGGAGGGCCAAGGCAAATGACAAAGAAGATTGAACACTGTCCCAAATAGCTTAAGAAATACTTATGTGGTAATTTGATCCAGGTTATGTTTGGCATCTATGGAACTTACCAACTTTTATTTTGAACAATGATAAGCTTGGCGTAAGATAAAATTTTTGTAAATGAGGCTCTGACCTATTATCAAAAACCAGAATCAATTATTCCATCATTGTACAGTAACCATCTGGATTGCTGCTGATGTCAACAAAAAATGTTGTAACTCAATATGCTCCTCTGAAGATGGCACCTGGTCAATCAGCGCCATTACTTTGGTGCAAATTTGATATGTCATAAAATTACTATGACAATATTATTTTTGGATATCAAAATGTGTTCACATATCTTTTCCTTGTTACAATTTATAGGAGTGTGCCTTTGTTGGCACTCAAAATGTAACAAGGCAAATCATAACAGACTAAAAAATATCACTTCAAAGATAATAAGAAGCACAGCCATTGAATTTGAAGGCTTCAGGTTGCAGTACCTGCACTTCAGAATAAAGTAAAAAATATGGGCTTCCAGTACTCTACCAGTCAACTGAATACTCCTGTCAACTGAATAAATCTCATGGTAAATTGGCTATTCAATTAACATGGTTTCACGGTAATAATGGCAGATCAAACATTGATGAGGCCTGGTCATTTTCTACATGCGATTCTTCAACAAGGTGCAGAAGCTGAATTTATAATTTTGAGGTATTTTTTTTTAATGTACATCACGTTATTTAACAGTGGTTGTCCGATTTAGTGTAAAGGCAAAAGTTAAATCTTCCATTTGATGTTCCTACCTTTTCTGGTCTGTCAAATGAAGTTCTTCTTGGTACAGAACCAACCTTTGCTGAAAAAAAATTTGAAGGACAAGTGTCAACTATCAAATGTCATGAGATAAAGAATTCCCTACCAGCATGTCCTTTCAAAATATATGTTAACCCTTTACCTTACTTAATGATCATATCCAGCCTGTACTGTTTACAATATTGCTATCCAAATCAGATTTTCTATCAATATGTACTTAAAAACATATCTTATTACCTCTCATTAGAATGAGCTTATGGGGATCATTCCAATGAACTTCCACAAGCTTTGTTTTGGTAGTAGAAATTAAAATTGGAAATAACCGACAGTTTTGTTTTTTACAAGTGTTGCCCTCTAGTCATGTTAGGTAAAGGGTGTAAGATTAGACTATTAAAAAAAAACTTCTTGTTTCTCAGGCACCTCCCTCATCATAGAAAGTCTGCCTCATCATCATTTTTGTTTACTTGGAAATCTCTTCCATGACAGTATTTTGCACTTGTGGGACAAATTTTTAACCAACAATATCTTGCTTGACAGAGCTCTGTGAAACAAAACTAGAGATGGTCTGTCGCCCAGCATACTCCCACCGTGGCATACCGCCTAGTGTGGGTGACTGAAAAGGGGCATTCAAAAAACAAAATCCAATATGGCCACCAGTCGGCCATCTTGAATTTGATCAGGGAAAAAATTATGTCACACACTGCTCCTCATTGTGTCCATCATTTACATTGAGTTTCATGAAAATGCAGCAAAAACTGTAGAAGTAGTTCGCTCCACAAGTATTTTGCAAAATCCAATATGTCCACCAGTCGACCATCTTGAATCCGATCGGGAATAAGATTATGTCATGCACTGCTCCTCATCATGTTGATCATTTGGTGAAGTTTCATGAAAATACGACTAAAACTGTGGAAGTAGTTCGCTCCACAAGTATATTGCAAAATCCAATATGGCTGCCAGTCAGCCATCTTGAAACTTAGCAGGAAAAAAACAAGAGGCCCACGGGGGCCTGAAGGCGCTCACCTGACATGGTAACCTAAATATCAACCCAGAGAATTGATTTCAACAAGTTGCATCTGCTCCTCCTAAGAAAAGCTTATACCAAATATCCAAAGATTATGACCAGTGGATCTAAAAAAAAAGATTTTTAAAGAATATTCCTCATATTGAACTAAGTTATAATTTGGGCTCCCGCGGTGAGTCCAAATATGGACCTAGGGACATGGCTTGTATAAACTTGAATCTCACCCCCTAAGGATGCTGCATACCAAATATCAAAACATTCCGACTACTGGATCTGAAGAAGATTTTTAAAGAAAAGTTAAAAAATTTATAGTAATTTATATATTTTTTATACTTACCAATGACCCAGACTTAGCTGGTGCTAACTCCAACAAAACCAGGGCCAAACACAAATTTTGCCCCCCAATCCCCAAAATTTGCATCCAAAACAAAAAGAAATCATGTCCTAAAGGACCTCCATAGTACGCCTCTACTGCGCATGCGCAGTGACGCAGTCGTCCCGAAATTGGCGCCAATTATCATTCTTACTGGCAGTGCCTGGTCAGCGCTATGTACTCAGCGGGGAGGCAAGAGTTCCCAACTCAGGGAGGGCCATCCCCGTCTGGGTCATTGGTAAGTATAAAAAATATATAAATTACTATAAATTTTTTAACATTTTTATACTGTACCAATGACCCAGACTTAGCTGAATAGTAAACAGGCTGGAGGGCCTAGGACATAGAGGAAAATCCAATAAGCTCAATTATATAATAAAGAGGTAACCCCTTAAGGAGAAAAGGAGTATCAGGCTTTACATGTATCTTTCTTATTTAATATTAAATTAGAAAGATACACTACCCTTAATAATTGAGCACAATAACATTCATGTTCTCTATTAACATCCAGTATAACCCTTATACTAATTATTTTTAAAGTAAGCCAATAAATAAAGTAGTCCAGAGAATTGAGACTCTTTATAATCATTTAAAAGTGTCCGAGTATTGTATATTAAAGCCCGTTTGACACTTGACATATACAAATGCTTCACACCGAGCAACACTTTAAAAATAAGACATGAATGAAATTAAACATTAATATTACACTTTAAAACCATCCCGGAAGCGACTCAGAAATACTGTCTTGGAGGAGGCATTCCCTTGCTTTTCACTATAAAGCAGGTGACCTAAGGGAACACACCCCCCCCCCCCCCTTCCCCTTGCCCTGGGTCAAATAGCCCAGAGCGAAGAGGGCAGCCGGACGGAGTCACTGCCGGAACAGAAAGCCTGCATAACTATAGTTGCAACTGTTTAGTGGACGACATTCTGAGCAACAGATAACGGACCTAAACAATGCAGGTCTCCAGAAAAGGACTCAATATTTCTGAGATAAAAATTAGTAAATGTGGATGGCTGAGACCAATAAGCAGCCTTCATTAAATCTGTAATAGCAACACTATTAGCATAAGCCCAGGAAGTAGAAAGAGCTCTTACTTCATGAGCAGAAATCTTAAGCACAGACTGCTGAGAAGAAGATAAATCTTCATAAGCAGTACGGATAGTTAACTGAATCCATCTAGCAATAGAATGGACTGAAATGTCCTTTCTATTAGGCATCAAAGACAGAAAGAAACGTTTCCGTCCCTTTCTGATGAACTGAGATCTCTGTTTATAGATACGTAGTGCTCTAACAGGACAGAGTAAAGGCCTACGCCCGTCTGAAGACGGAAGAGCCTTAATAACAATAGGTTCCGGATATTTATTAGGAGCCTGATTCTTAGCTAAAAAACCCACATTAGTAGTGAAGGTGATAGTGTTCCCAACACTACGATAATGAGAATCATCCACCGATAGTGCATGAAGCTCACTGACTCTTCTGGCAGAAGAGAAAGCTAAGAGAAAAGCTGTCTTATAAGATAAGAATTTGAAATCTACTGTCCCAAGAGGTTCAAATGGCTTTTCCTTCAATTTAAGGAGAACCCAAGCTAAATTCCACTTAGGAATTAATCTAAGAGTTCTGGGTCTATTTATCGAAAAGTTTCTAACCAATTTCGATAAAGAGACATTAGATCCAATTTGTAAACTATCATGATGTGCATAGGTATCAGATAACATAGATCTATAACCCTTTATAGTAACAGGCTGCAGTTTGATTTCGTCAAACAAGTATACTAGAAAGTTTGCAATGTCTGGTATAGAGGGATCAAATATATCTACAGAATGATCCCTACACCAACGACGGAAAACCTTCCACTTAGCCGCATAGTTTAGCGAAGAGGAGGTCCTCCTACAGTTAGAAATCGCGTCCACTGCTCGTCCTGTAAAGTGCTTGCCATGCAAGAAGGACCGCACAACGGAAAAACGTGAAGGTTGAGACCTTGCGGGTTGTGATGGAGTTGGCGCGATTTCCCCTGCGAAAGAAGATCCTCTCGTGGAGGAAGCTTCCGCGGTAGGTCCCACAACAGACACCTGAGTAGATTTATCCACGGTCTCTGTGGCGACAGAGATGCTACCAACAGAATCTTGCATTGAGATTGTTTTATCTTTAGCAATACTTGTTGAATTAACGGCGCTGGAGGATACGCATATCCTATCATTCCGTCCCAAGGGATCGACAGAGCGTCTACTGCAAATGCTCTTGGATCCGGACACGGGGACACATACGTCTGCAACTGATTGTTGAGATGTGTCGCAAATAAGTCTATCATTGGCCGTTCCCATTGGTAGCAAATCTGATTGAATACTTGTTTGTTGAGAGTCCACTCCGATGGCAACAAGCGACCCTTTCATGAAAGGGAGTCTGCTAGCACATTCAGACGACCCGGTATGTGACGGACCGAAAGAAGAACGTGATGTTCCAACGCAAACAGAAGGATTCTTTCCGTTAGATTGAACAACGGAACTGAATGAGTGCCTCCCTGATTCCGTATATACGCCACTACTGTCGTATTGTCGGATAGGATTTGGACATGAGCATCGTGAATAATGTCCATCCAGTGACGTAACGCAAGCCAAATTGACATCATTTCCTTGATGTTTATGTGCTTGCACAGGAATTGCGGATCCCAAAGACCCTGGCATCTCGAATCCGTTGGGATTAATGATGCACCCCAACCTGTTTGACTGGCATCCGTCATAATGGTAAAACTCGGATCCGGCAACTGCAGCGGAACTCCTTGAGTTAACCACTGAATGTTTGCCCAAGTCTGAATCTCTTGTTTCACTTGATCTGACAAGAGAACGTCTACATCGAGCGAATGAATTTTCACACTCCAATTCTGAGTCAGGAAAATTTGAAGAGGACGTGTGCGTAGCCGCCCCATCGGAATGAGATCCGCGGCGGCTCCGCACAGACCTATCAGTCTCATAAATTCTCTCGCCGTGACTTTGTCTGCATGCAGACAATAGCGAGCGTAACAACTGACTAATTTCGCTCTGGTTAACGGCAGACGAACGAGATTGTTGTGCGTCTCGAAGCTCATTCCCAGATGAGTGAATGACTTGGACGGCACCAGATCCGACTTCTCCTCGTTTACTATGAAACCGAGACGTCGGAGCAATAGAAGAAGATTCTGAACATCGTTCTGAAGCGTTAACTCGTTGCCGTACCTCTGAAGAATGTCATCCAGGTAGGCCGACGTTACCGCAGACGAATGAGCTCGTAAGTAGATCATTACCGAGTTCATTACCCGAGTGAAAGCCCAGGGTGCTAGATTCAATCCGAAGCACATGGCCCGGAACTGATACACCACTCCTAGGACTGCGAAGCGTAGATACTTTCGGAATGTCGGATGTACCATGACGTGAAAGTACGCATCTTTGAGATCTATGCTCGTTGCATAATCGTTCACCCGAATACTCGCTCTGACCGATCGAATCGTCTCCATATAAAACTTCGGAGCGACGATCAGCTTGTTTATCCAGCTCAAATCTATGACTGGACGGAACGAGCCGTCTGGTTTCGGAACCAGAAACAGATGGCTGTAGAATCCCAGCGATTCCTGGTTTTCTACGACCTCTACCGCGTTCTTCATTAAAAGAGACTGCACCTCTGATAACAGAGCGTCTCTTTTCTGTGGATTTGACGGAAGATGAGTCCACTTTGGACTTCGAGTTAATGGAGGCTTTCGTTTGAAGGATATCTTTAGACCTTCCGAAGTCACTCCTCTCACCCACGGGTCGTCCGTAATCGACGCCCACTTTTGTGAAAAACTCGACAACCTTCCGCCAACCGGAACGCGATAGAGGTTTAAGCCATCACCTCCTGGACCTGCGAGGCCTGCGGTAGGAGAAACCACGTCTTCCACGACCCGCACCTCGCCTCGTCGACCTCGGGGCGTCCGACCGATTGTCCCGGCCTGAAGGACGTCCCGAACGAGAGTCGCTATCCTGACGGTCTCTCGAATAAGACCAAGAGGACGCACCGGAACCTCTATAGGAACCTCTCTTGGGCGCATTAGACCCAGAAGTGCCCGCCTTATTCGTGTCTGCTGTATCCGACCTTTTAGGAGCGGATCTGAACAACAGAGAATCATTAGCTTTCTTTTTAATATTATCATAAATAGCGGAAAGCTTGCCGTCAAAGAGAAGTTCTCCTGAGACCGAAGCGACTCTAAGAGAGTTCTTCACCTTAGAATCCACTAGTGTGGATGTAGCTAGGGCTGCGTCACATCTAACCAACTCCAGATTTGCCACTGAAAGGGCGGCGTTACACGTGGAATAAGCTACTGCCCTTGAAAGAAGTCTTAAAGAGGATTGTATATCCTGAAACTCTTCCCCTTGAAGGCGCAGTGATAACGCCTTAGTAAGGTGATCTGCGTAAGATAAGGCATCTAAATTGGCTCTGTTAGACGCAATAGCTGTTTCCAACACCGCGGTTGGAATAGAAGCTGACGATGGTAATGATAGCTCTAAGTCTTCCGCCTCGTCGTCCATACGCAGAGGAACTCTCGGTATACCCTGTCCTGCCGTGTCGAATTTATTCCTTGCATTAATGAAAGGCAGGTTGAGAGTATTTGCGGACAAGAAACCTGCTTTCCCCGTCCTGGAAGCAAGTTTAAATATAGCGTCGTTCAATAATTCAAATGTTCTTGCAACATTATTGGACTGCGACGGAAACTCGGGAGCGATGTCCCTGAACCGCTCAAAAAATTCAGAGTCCAATGACGCTATAATTCTCTTGTCCGGAAGCGCAGCAGTCTGGCCCGACGGAACAACTTGAGGGAGAAAGTGCCGGATGAAGTCCACGGCAGCTTTATGTTGTTCCGAAAGGGATAGCTCCAATTCATCCATATCCCTTTCACCATCCGGTCGGACCTCCCGATGTTCCCGGTCGTCCGCCCCCGATGCTTCGGCGGAGCGTACCGACCCAGCGCCGTCGGATAATTCTCGATCCGACACCGTTTCTGTCGGCTGCTGGGATGCTGCGATAAGCTGTGCTATCTGCACTAGAATGTCCGACGTCGAGACCTGCGGAGGCGCGGTCTTTTGCTGCTTCGCCGAGGGCAGCTCCGCATCAGATGGCTCCCGCATACTTTTCCTATGCGAACGTCCGGAGTCCATCGGTCTCGAATCCCTGGCTGCCGGATGGTGTGACCTGGTCGCCGAAGAATCCTTCATCGGCGAAGCTGGCAAAATATCGGAGGTCACGCAGCCAAGGTGCGGTCGTGTGCACCGACGAGAAGAGGAAGCCTTAACAGTCTCTGCGGACTGCTTATACAACGGAGCGTCCCGAGCGACGGACGTATGCTCCGCTAAAGACACATTTTGTACCACAACATCTGGTCCCAGATGTTGTTGTACGAGAGAGGGGCCTCTCTCGCTCGCGGCCCGGCTGGACCTGGACGAGCTAGGAACCGGACTAAAAGGCTTCCTCCGTTCTCCTTTACTATCCGCCGTCACTGGGTGTGCATCTATTATGTTTATAGTGCTCGCATCACCCAAAATTTCCTCTTGGACCGCATCGGACGAACCCGGCTGCCGAACCATTCGGTGAATGGACGCTACACCGGGCGAGCTAGCGGACGACATTTGTCTAATCTCCATGAGCACTTTTGCCGCTAGCTCTGAATTCATTTGTGACGACGGACGCACACTTGAAGAAGATAACATGGAAACATCACCCTGTTCTGGTTCCTCTGAAATAGAAACTGAGAGAGTAGAGTGACCTTGTGGAGAAAGAGCCGGCATCGCTCTTTCTCCAGAAACAACATATCGTGACACACGTTTCCAATGTTTCTCATCCCAATGTTCACATATAGGACAGGGATTAATGCGAGAACACTGACTACAATTAATACAATGATCATGAAAGTCAGAGGAAGATTTCTTCCTATTACAATTTGAACAATGTCCCTTCATTGTGAAAGAACAACAATAAGTCCTAGTTACTCGCAAAAACCCCTGACACAAAGATACATAATAACATGATCCATTAATAAATGAAAAAACAATTGCAAAACAAAATAATTTTGAAAAAATATTTTTTCAGAGAAGCCCAAGTTGCTGAAAAGTAACGTTGAGCCCCGATGGATCCGATGGCAAAGTGCGGTCAAAAATTTTAAATTTATATAAAATAATTAATGAGACACTTTCGGATAATATAAATGTATCTTATAATGAGATAAACTACCACAAAGGCAAACAGCCCCCCTCAAAAAAGGCTGTTGCCAATGAAAACAAACAGTGTAAACACACTAGAAAACATGACTCCAGGCACTGAAAAAACTGGCCCGGAATCAGTCATCAATTACACTCTATCTGATGCAAAACAGAGACTCCCAGGGGAGAATCTGCAGAACATCAGATGGAAGATGCAGAACACAAACGTTATACA
This sequence comes from Pictodentalium vernedei, assembly GCA_031216915.1. Taxonomy (NCBI): domain Eukaryota; kingdom Metazoa; phylum Mollusca; class Scaphopoda; order Dentaliida; family Dentaliidae; genus Pictodentalium; species Pictodentalium vernedei. The sequence continues at coordinate 464,216,659 of CM062297.1, forward strand.
CCCATGGGTGAAAACGTAACTATGGGGAAAATAACAGAAAACATTCTGTAACCAAGCAACTCTCCCAGGAAATTTTAGAAATGAAACTTCTTAAAAATATGCCAAAAGCATGGGAGAATTGCAAGGGGGGACTTTAGAAGGCTAGGGGAGAGGAAACACTGAATAAGCAGTGCAACAATTAGCAAGAATGACAACAAGAGGCCCATGCCTCGAAAATAGGCAACTTAACATAATTTCAACAAAAAATTTTAAGTACAGCCCTGATTATTTTTTGCCACTTCTTTTTTCCTCTCCTCCTTCTATCCTCCTTAGAATCACATTTTCTCCAAAAATTACGTGTCTGGCATCCCTTAAACTGAGATTTACAAGCACAAAGATCAGTGAGATGTTGACTGATGAAGGGCCAAACAGAGAATGATAATTGGCGCCAATTTCGGGACGACTGCGTCACTGCGCATGCGCAGTAGAGGCGTACTATGGAGGTCCTTTAGGACATGATTTCTTTTTGTTTTGGATGCAAATTTTGGGGATTGGGGGGCAAAATTTGTGTTTGGCCCTGGTTTTGTTGGAGTTAGCACCAGCTAAGTCTGGGTCATTGGTACAGTATAAAAATTTCCTCATTTTGAACTAAGTTATCATTCGGGCTCCCACAGTGAGCCCAAATATGGACCTAGGGACATGGTTTGAACAAACTTGAATCTCACCCCCCTAAGGATGCTGCATACCAAATATCAAAACATTCCAACCGCTGGATCTGAAGAAGATTTTTAAAGAAAATTCCTCATTTTGAACTGAGTTATAATTCGGTCTACCACATTGAGCCCAAATGTTACAAAATTTATAGTAATTTATATATTTTTTATACTTACCAATGACCCAGACATAGCTGGAGCTAACTCTTAAAATACTAGGGCCAAACACAAATTTTGCTCCCCAATACCCACAATTTGCATCAAAAACCAAAAGAAATCATGTCCTGAAGGTCCTCCATACTTTGCCCTTACTGCGCATGCGCAGTGTCAAGGACGTTCCGACATTAGCACCAATTATCATTCTTACAAGCAGTGCCTGGTCAGCGCTATGTACTCAGTGGGGAGGTATGAGTTCCCAACTCCTGGGAGGGCCATCCCTGTCTGGGTCATTGGTAAGTATAAAAAATATATAAATTACTATAAATTTTTTAACATTTTTATACTGTACCAATGACCCAGACATAACTGAATAGTAAAAAGGCTGGAGGGCCTAGGACATAGAGGAAAATCCAATAAGCTCAACTATATAACATAGAGTGAACCCCTCAAGGAGAAAAGGGGTATTAGGCTTTACATGTATCTTTCTTATTTTATGATAAATTAGAAAGATATAATACCCTTCATAATTGAGCACAATAACATTCATGTTCTCTATTAACATCCAGTATAACCCTTTATACTAATTATTTTTAAAGTAAGCCAATAAATAAAGTTAGTCCAGAGAATTGAGACTCTTTATATTCTATTAAAAGTGTCTGAGGATTGTATATTAACGCCCGTTTGACACTTGACATATACAAATGCTTCACACCGAGCTACACTTTAAAAATATGACAGGAATGAATTTTTAACATTAATATTATACTTTAAAACCATCCCGGAAACGACTCAGAATTACTGACTCCGGAGGAGGAATCCCCTTGCTTTTCACTATAAAGCAGGTGACCTAAGGGAACACCCTCCCCCCCTTCCCCTTGCCCTGGGTCAAATAGCCCAGAGCGAAGAGGGCAGCAGGACGGAGTCCCTGCCGGAACAGAAAGCCTGCATAACTATAGTTGCAACTGTTTAGTGGACGACATTCTGAGCAACAGATAACGGACCTAAACAATGCAGGTCTCCAGAAATGGACTCAATATTTCTGAGATAAAAATTCGTGAATGTGGATGGCTGAGACCAATAAGCAGCCTTCATTAAATCTGTAATAGCAACACTATTTGCATAAGCCCAAGATGTAGAAAGAGCTCTTACTTCATGAGCCGAGATCTTAAGCACAGACTGCTGAGTAGAAGATAAATTTTCATAAGCAGTACGGATAGCTAATTGAATCCATCTAGCAATAGAATGGACCGAAATGTCCTTTCTATTAGGCATCAGAGACAGAAAGAAGCGTTTTCGTCCCTTTCTGATAAACTGAGATCTTTGTTTATAAATACGTAAAGCTCTAACAGGACAGAGTAAAGGCCTACGCCTGTCTGAAGACGGCAGAGCCTTAATAACAATAGGTTCCGGATATTTATTAGGAGCCTGATTCTTAGCTAAAAATCCAACATTAGTAGTGAAGGTGATAATGTTCCCAACACTACGATAGTGAGAATCGTCCACCGATAGTGCATGAAGCTCACTGACTCTTCTAGCAGAAGAGAAAGCTAAGAGAAAAGCTGTCTTATAAGACAAGAATTTGAAATCTACTGTCCCAAGAGGCTCAAATGGCTTTTCCTTCAGTTTAAGAAGAACCCAAGCTAAATTCCACTTAGGAATTAATCTAAGAGTTCTGGGTCTATTTATCGAGAAGTTTCTAACTAACTTAGATAAAGAGACATTAGATCCAATTTGTAAACTATCATGGTGTGCATAGGTATCAGATAACATAGACCTATAACCCTTAATAGTAACAGGCTGCAGTTTGATCTCGTCAAACAAGTATACTAGAAAGTTGCAATGTCTGGTATGGAGGGATCAAGAATATCAACAGAATGATCCCTACACCAATGACGAAAAACCTTCCACTTAGCCGCATAGTTTAGCGAAGAGGAGGTCCTCCTACAGTTAAAAATCGCATCCACTGCTCGTCCTGTAAAGTGCTTGCCATGCAAGAAGGACCGCACAACGGAAAAACGTGAAGGTTGAGACCTTGTGGGTTGTGATGAAGTTGACGCGGTTTCCCCTGCGAAAGAAGATCCTCCCGTGGAGGAAGCTTTCGCGGTAGGTCCCACAGCAGACACCTGAGTAGATTTATCCACGGTCTCTGAGGAGACAGAGATGCTACCAACAGAATCTTGCATTGACATTGTTTTATCTTTAGCAATACTTGCTGAATTAACGGCGCTGGAGGATACGCATATCCCATCATTCCGTCCCATGAGATCGATAGAGCGTCTACTGCAAATGCTCTTGGATCCGGACATGGTGACACATACATCTGCAACTGATTGTTGAGATGTGTCGCAAATAAATCTATCATTGGCCGTTCCCATTGGTAGCAAATCTGATTGAATACCTGTTTGTTGAGAGTCCATTCCGACGCCAACAAGCGACCCTTCCGTGAAAGGGAGTCCGCTAGTACATTCAGACGACCCGGTATATGATGGACCGAAAGTAGAACTTGATGTTCTAGGGCAAACAGAAGGATTCTTTCCGTTAAATTGAATAACGGAATGGAATGAGTGCCTCCCTGGTTCCGGATATACGCCACTACTGTCGTATTGTCGGACAAGATTTGGACATGAGCTTTCTGAATAATGTCCATCCAATGACGTAACGCAAGCCTAATTGACATTATTTCCTTGATGTTTATGTGCTTGCTTAGAAACTGTGGGTCCCAAAGACCCTGGCACCTCGAATCCGTTGGGATCAATGATGCACCCGAACCTGTTTGACTGGCATCCGTCATAATCGTAAAACTCGGATCCGGCAACTGCAGCGGAACTTCCTGAGTCAACCACTGAATGTTTGTCCAAGTCTGAATCTCTTGTTTCACTTGATCTGACAAGAGAACGTCTATGTCGAGCGAATGAATCTTCACACTCCAATTCTGAGTCAAGAAGATTTGGAGAGGATGAGTGCGTAACCGCCCCATCGGAATGAGATCCGCAGCAGCTCCGCACAGACCTATAAGTCTCATGAACTCCCTCGCTGTGACTTTGTCTGCATGAAGACAATAGCGAGCGTAACAACTGACTAATTTCGCTCTGGTTAACGGCAGACGAACGAGATTGTTGTGCGTCTCGAAGCTCATTCCCAGATGAGTGAATGACTTGGACGGCACCAGATCCGACTTCTCCTCGTTTATAACAAAACCGAGACAGCGGAGCAATAGAAGCAGATTCTGCACATCGTTCTGAAGCATTAACTCGTCGCCGTACCTCTGAAGAATGTCGTCCAGGTAGGCCGACGTTACCGCAGACGAATGAGCTCGGAAATACATCATTACCGAGTTCATTACCCGAGTGAAAGTCCAGGGTGCTAGGTTCAATCCGAAGCACATCGCCCGGAATTGATATACCACTCCTAGGACTGCGAAGCGTAGATACTTTCTGAATGTCGGATGTACCATGACGTGAAAGTACGCATCTTTGAGATCTATGCTTGTAGCATAATCGTTCACCCGAATACTCACTCTGACCAATCGAATCATCTCCATATAGAACTTCGCAGTGACGTTCAGCTTGTTTATCCAGCTCAAATCTATGACTGGATGGAACAAGCCGTCTGGTTTCGGAACCAGAAATAGATGGCTGTAGAATCCCGGTGTGTCCTGGTCTTCTACGACCTCTACCGCGTTCTTCATTAAAGGAGACTGCACCTCCGATAACAGAGCGTCTCTTTTCTGCGGATTTGACGGAAGTTGCGTCCACTTTGGACTTCGAGTTAATGGAGGCTTTCATTTGAAGGATATTCTTAGACCTTCCGAAATCACCCCTCTCACCCAAGGGTCGTCCGTAATCGACGCCCACTCTTCTGAAAAACTCGACAACCTTCCGCCAACCGGAACACGATAGAGGTTGAAACCATCACCTCCTGGACCTGTGAGGCCTGCGGGAGGAGAAACCACGTCCTCCACGACCCGCACCTCGTCCCGTCCGACCGGTTGTCCCGGCCCGAAGGACGTCCTGCACGTGAGTCGCTGCCTTGACGGTCTCTTGAATGAGACCAAGAGGATGCACCGGAACCTCTATAGGAACCTCTCTTGGGCGCATTAGTCCCAGAAGTGCCTGTCTTACTCCTTTCTGCCGTATCCGACTTTTTGGAAGCGGATTTAAACAGCAGAGAATCCGAAGCTTTCTTAGTAATTTTATCGCAGATTGCAGAAAGCTTGCCGTCGAAGAGAAGCTCTCCGGAGACGGAAGCGACTCTGAGAGAGTTCTTCACCTAACTATCCACGCATGTGGATGTAGCTAGGGCTGCGTCACGCCTAACCAACTCCAGGTTTGCCACTGAAAGGGCGGAGTTATACGTGGAATAAGCTACTGCCCTTGAAAGAAGTCTTAAAGAGGATTGTATATCCTGGAATTCTTTCCCTTGCAGACGTAGTGATAACGCCTTAGTAAGGTGGTCTGCGTAAGATAAAGCGTCTAAACTGGCCCTGTTAGACGTAATTGTCGTATCCAACACCGCGGTTGGAATGGACGTAGATGACGGTAATGACAATTCTAAGTCTTCCGCCTCGTCAAGACGCAGAGGAACTCTCGGAACACCCGTTCCTGACGTATCGAATTTATTCCTTGAATTAATGAAAGGCAGGTTAAGAGCATTGGCGGACAAGAAACCAGCTTTGCCTGTTTTGGAAGCAAGCTTGAAGATAGCGTCGTTCAATAATTCAAATGTTCTTGTGACATTATTGGACTGAGACAGAAACTCAAGGACGATGTCTCTGAACCGCTCGAAGAATTCAGTGTCCAATGACGCTATCAGTCTCTTATCCGGTACCGCAGCAGTCTGGCCCGACGGAACAACTTGAGGAAGAAAGTGCCGGATGAAATCCACTGCAGCTTTATGTTGTTCCGAAAGGGATAGCTCCAAGTCATCAGTATCCCTTTCGCCATCCGGTCGGACCTCACGATGCTCCCGATCGTCCGCACCCGATGCTTCGGCGGAGCGTACCGACCCAGCGCCGTCGGATAATTCCCGATCCGACACCGATTCTGTCGATTGCTGGGATGCTATGATAATTTGTGCTATCTGAGCTAGCACGTCCGTCATCCAGGCCTGCGGAGTAGTGGTCTTTCGCTGCTTAGCCGCGGGAAGCTCCGCATCAACTGACTCCCGCATACTCTTCCTATGCGAACGTCCGGAGTCTACCGGCCTCGTGTCCCTGGCTACCGGATGGCGTGACGTGGTCGCCGATGAATCCCTAATCGGCGAAGCTGGTAGAATATCCGCGGTCACGTAGCCAAGGTGCGGTCGTGTGCGCTGCTGAGAGGATGAGGAAGCCTGAGCAGTCTCAGCGGACTGCCTATACAACGGAGCGTCCCGAGGGACGGACGTGTGCTCCGCTTGCGACACATTTTGTACCACAACATCTGGTCCCAGATGTTGTTGTACGAGAGAGGGGCCTCTCTCGCTCGCGGCCCGGCTGGACCTGGACGAGCTAGGAACCGGACTAGAAGGCTTCCTCCGATCTCTCCTTTTATCCGCCGTCACTGGGTGTGCACCTTGTATGTTTATAGTGCTCGCATCTTCCTGGACCGCAACGGATGAACCCGGCTGCCGAACCATTCGGTGAATGGATGCTACACCGGGCGAGCTAGCAAACGACAGCGCCGTCGATCCTACTCGGGACCTCTTAGGCAACTGTCGTATCTGCATGAGCACTTTTGCTGCTAGCTCTGCATTCAATTGTGACGTCGGAAGCACACTTTTCGAGGATAACATGGAAACATCACCCTGTTCTTGTTCCTCTGAAATAGAAACTGATAGACTAGAGTGACCCTGTGGAGAAAGGACCGGCATGGTCCTTTCCCCGCTAACAACATAACGTGACACACGTTTCCAATGTTTATCATCCCAATATTCATATATTGAACAGGAGTTAGTGCGAGTACACTGACTGCAATTAATACAATGATAATGAAAGTCAGAGGAAGATTTCTTCCTATTACAATTTGAACAATATCTTTTCATTGTGAAAAGACAACAACAAGTCCTAGTACTCGCACAAACCCCTAAAAACAAAGATACATAATAACATGATCCATTAACATTGAAAAAACAATTAAAATCAAAAATAATTCTTGAAAAATATTTTTTCAGCGAAGCCCAAGTTTCTGAAAAGTAACGTTGAGCACCAATGGATCCCAAGGCTAAGGGTGGACAAAAATTTTAAAATAATTTGAAATAATTAATGCAACACTCACGGATAATAATAATGTATCTTATAATGAGATAAACTACTCCAAAGGCAAAAAGCCCCCATCAAAAGAGACTGTTGCCAATGTAAACAAGAAGTGTATAAACACTAGAAAACATGACTCCAGGCACTGACAATCCTGGCCCGAAATCAATTATCAAAATACACACTATCTGATGCAAAACAGAGACTTCCAGGGAAGAATCTGCAGAACATCAGATGGTAGATGCAGAACACGTCTAATCACCCATGGGTGAAAACGTAAACATGGGGAAAATAACAGAATTCATTCTGTTACCAAGCTAATTCTCCCAAGAAATTTTAGTAGAAATCTTACTCAAAAATATGCCAAAAGCATGGGAGAATAGCAAGGGGGTACTTACAGGACAAGGGAAGAGGAAACACTGAATAAGCAGTGCAACTTCATAGCAAGAATGACAACAACAGGCCCATGCCTCGAAAAAAGGCAACTTAACATAATTTCATTACAAAATTTTAAGTTACAGCCCTGAATATTTTCTGTCACTCCTCTTTCCTCTCCTCCTTCTATATCCTCCTTAGAAACACCATTTCTCCAATATTTATGTGTCTGGCATCATTTAAACTGAGATTTACAAGCACAAAGATCAGTGAGATGTTAACTGATGAAGGGCCAAACAAAGAATGATAATTGGCGCCAATTTCGGAACGTCCTTGACACTGCGCATGTGCAGTAAGGGCAAAGTATGGAGGACCTTCAGGACATGATTTCTTTTGGTTTTAGATGCAAATTTTGGGGATTGGGGGGCAAAATTTGTGTTTGGCCCTAGTATTTTAAGAGTTAGCACCAGCTATGTCTGGGTCATTGGTACAGTATAAAACAGGCCCGTCGGAATGAAATTTATATTGGGGGGGCTGATATTGCTAATTTGGGTGAACTGGCTGATACTAAATGGGTATGGGGTATCCAGATGCCGAAGGCATTTGGCGCGAGTGCTGAAGGAACAAGCTTTTTGAGGGGGGCGGGGGGGGGGGGGGGGGGGGGGGGGGAGAGGAGGGGGGGGAGAGGAGGGGGGTTACTCCCCCAGACAATTTTTTGAAAACGGCAATCAAAGGAAGCATTCTGGTAGCTTTTGAAGCAAAAACCTCTTGATTTTTTTTAAGCCGCAAAAGATGTTTTTTTAACAAAATGTTTCAAAAATCCCAATAGAACCCCATAACATTTGGGGACGGTTCTCACACCGGGCTCACCTGTAGGCCGTGGCCGTATTCCGTCATGCTAAAAAACAGTCAGGCCTTATGGTGGATTCATTAGTTTTATCATTACGCCAACGGTTGTCGTGGTCTTCTAAGCTGCCAATGGAATTGCTCAAAACGTTTGCACATCAACATATGCAGGTGCATGTTATACATTCAGTGATACGTTCATAATTCTAATCCAGGGGCGTAGTAAGCTAATTTTATTTGGGGGGAGGGGGGGTAGGGCCTATATTCCCATGACGCGGTGCGTCATCCGAGCAGTGAGTGGGGGTGAACATGAGAGGGGGTATCCTCCGTCTCGTTGGTGGGGGGGTGCGGGGCCTCCCCCGGGAAAATTTTCGAATTTAAGATGTAAAAACATGCATTCTGGTTGATTCTGAGCAAATAAATCGTATATTCCTATGACGCTTCGCGTCATCCGACCCGCGAAGAGGCGAGTGGGGGTGAGCACGAGAGGGGGTACCTCCCCGTCTCGTTGGTGGGGGTCCGGGGGGGCCCTCCCCCGGGAAATTTTTTTTAATTTAAGATGTACAAATATGCATTCTGAGTGATTCTGAGCAAATACATCGTCAATAAGGAAATACGTCAGCTCTCTGATCAATTCAGCGTGATTTCCGAGCAGAATGACAGGAATAGTGAACATGCAATGAATTACCCTGTGGTTGGTTGGGGTTTAACATCGCTTTCCACAATTAGGCGAAAACACATCTGTCAGTTTTATTGGTGGAAGAAAGCCCACATGGAACCCACTCAATCCAGTAATCATTAACAGCAATGTCGGAATCTGGTAACCAGTGGGCATCCCGGGTGGAGAAAACCACCAACCCAGCCCAGTAAAGCCTACTTTTGACAAATTTGTGGGGGTGGGTTGGAAATATCTCCCTTAGCCCCCCCACACCCACCCCCCCCCCCCTTCCCAAGCCACTGTTCTAATCTGAGTTAAATAATGTAATGTCCAGTTTTATTCAGATTACATCGGTTGCTCCCATCATGGATAAACTAACGACGAAATATGAGCAAATTATTGGGGGGGCTGCAGCCCCCCCAGCCCCCCCGGTTCCGACGGGCCTGATAAAAGTTAAAAAATTTATAGTAATTTATATATTTTTTATACTTACCAATGACCCAGACATAGCTGGTGCTAACTCTTAAAATATAGGGCCAAACACAAATTTTGCCCCCCAATCCCCAAAATTTGCATCTAAAACCAAAGAAAACATGTCCTGAATGGCCCTCCACACTTCACCTCTACTGCGCAAGCGCAGTGTCAAGGACGTTCCGAAATTGGCGCCATTAATCATTCTAATAACCAGTGTCTGGTAAGTGCTATGTACTCAGCAGGGAGGTAAGAGTTCCCAACTCCTGGGAGGGCCATCCCCGTCTGGGTCATTGGTAAGTATAAAAAATATATAAATTACTATAAATTTTTTAACATTTTTATACTGTACCAATGACCCAGACATAGCTGAATAGTAAAAAGGCTGGAGGGCCAAGGACATAGAGCAAGATGGAATATGCTCAATAATATAAAATAGAGTCATCCTCTCTAGGGAAAAAGAAGTATTAGGCCTTACATGTATCTTTCTTATTTATGATAAATTAGAAAGATACAACACCTTCCAAAATTGAGCATCATACATCCATGTACTCTATTAATATCTAGTATAATCCTTATACTAATAATTTTTAAAGTAAGCCAATAAATAAAGTAAGTCTAGAAAATAGAGACTCTTTATACTCCTTAAAAGTGTCTGAGGATTGCATAATCATGTCCGTTGACACGTGCTATATTCAAAAGCTATACTTTAAAATCTAAGACTTCAATGAATTTTAAAACATAAACTTCTCACTAAACAACCATCCCAATAACAGCTCAGAATTACTAACTCCGGAGGAGGTATCCCCTTGTTTTCATAGTAAAACAGGTGACCCAAGTGAACACCCTCTCCCCCCCCCCCCTTTTTCTTGCCCTGGGTCAAATAGCCCAGAGCGAAGAGGGCAGCAGAACGGAGTCACTGCCGAAACAGACAGCCTACCTAGCTATAGTAGCAACTGTTAAGTGAATGACATTCTGAGCAGTAGATAATAGACCTAACAATAGAGGCCTCCAGAAATGGACTCAATATTTCTGAGATAAAAAATTCATGAATGTGGATGGCTGAGCGCAATGAGCAGCCTTCAAAAATCTATAATAGCGACACTATTAATGTAAGCCCAAGATGTAGAAGAACTCTTACTTCATGAGCCAAAATCTCAAACACAACTGCTGAGTCAAACATATACCATAAGCAGTATCGATAGTTAATTGAATCCATTAGCAATAGAATGGAGCGTAACGTCCTTCTAATAGGCATCAAAGACAGAAGAAGTTTACGCCCGTAGTAATAAACAGATATCTGTTTATAAATACATAAACTCTAACCGGACAGAGTAAAGGCCTATGCCCGTACGAAGACGGAAGGACCTTAATAACAATAGGTTCCGGATATTAGGAGCCTAACTCTTATGCAAAAATCCAACCTAAATAGTAAAGGAAGTAGTGATTCCGAAACTACGAAAGTGAAAATCATCCACCGATAGTGCATGAAACTCACTGACTCTTCAGTAAAAGAGAAGCCAACAGAATTACTGTCTAAAAGGTCAGAATTTGAAAACTACTGTTTCCAGAGGCTCAAATGATTACTTAGCTAAATAAGAACCGAAGTTAAATTCCATATAGGAATTTAATCTAATGATTCTAAGTCTATTTATCAAAAAGTTACTAACTGACTTAGATAAAGAGACATAAGACTCAATTGTAAACTATCATAGAGTGCATAGGTATGAGGTAACATAAACCTATAACCTTAATAATAACAGGCTGCAGTAGATCTTGTCAAACAAGTATACTAAAAAGTAGCAATGAGTAGTATGGAGGGATCAACAATATGAACATAGTGATCCCTACACCAACGACGGAAGAGCCTCCACTTTAGCCGCATAGAATAGCGAAGAAGAGGATCTCCTACAGTAAGAAATCGCGTCCAAAGCTCGTCCAGTACAATGCTTACAATGCAATACGGACCACACAACGGAATACGTGAAGGTTGCGACCTTGCGGGTTGTGATAAAGATGACACGATTTTACCCAGCGAAAAAAGATCCTCTCATTAAGGAAGATTTCGCGTTAAGTCCCACAGTAGACATCAGAGTAAATTTACCCACGGTCTCTGTGAAGACAGAGATGCTAGCAACAGAAATGTATTGTGGTTGTTTATCTTAGCAATACCTGCTGAAACAACAGCGCCGGAGGATACGCATATCCTATCATTCCGTCCTATTAGATCAATAGAGCGTTAACAACATTAGCTCAGAGATCCGGACAAGCAAACACATACGTCTGCAATTGATTAGCAAGCTGTGTCGAAAATAAATTATCATTGGGCGCTCCCATTAATAGCAAATCTGATTGAATACTTGTTTGTTGAGAGTCCATTCTGACGGCAACAAGCGACCCATAAGTAAACGGGAGTCCGGTAAAACAATCAGACGACCCGGAATATGACGGACCGAAACAGAACTTGGTGTACTATAACAAACAGAAGGATTCTTTCCATTAAATTGAATAACGGAAACGAATGAGTGCCTCCCTGGTTCCGGAGATACGCCACTACTGTCGAATTAACGGACAGGATTTGGACATGCGTTTCGGAATAATGTTCATCCAATGACATAAAGCAAGCCTAAAAAACATTATTCCGCGGAAGATAAGTGCTTGCTTAGAGACTGCGGAACCCAAAGACCCTGGCACTTCGAATCCGTTGGGATCAATATTATATCCCAACCTGTTTGACTGGCAACCGTCATAATTATAACACTCGGATCCGGCAACTGCAGTGGCACTCTCTGAGTCAACCACCGAATGTTTGCCCCAGTCTGAATCTCTTGCAACACTAGATAGACAAGAGAACGTGTAAATCGAGCAATTCATGGATTGCTGAAAAGTTGCCGTCGAAGAGAAGCTTCTCCGAGAACGAAGCGACTCTGAGAGAGTTCTTCACCTTACTATCCACACGCGTGGATGAAGCTAGGGCTGCGTCACGTCTAACCAACTTCAATCAGCCACTGAAGGGCGGAGTTATACGTGAACAAACTACTGCCCTCAAAAGAAATCACATTGAGGATAATATCCCGTAATTCTTTTCTTGAAGACGTAATGATAACGCCTCAGTAAGGTGGATTACGTATGATAAAGCGTCTAAGTTAAGTCTACTAGACATCATTGTCGTTTCCAACATTGTGGTTGGAAAAGACATAGACGGCGAAAAAGAATATTTCCAGTCTTTAACCACGCCGTCTAGACGCATATGAACTCTCAGTATGCCCTGCTCTGCCAAAATAAATTATTCGTATAAATGATAAAAAGGCAGAAATGAGCATTGCGGACAAGAAACTAAACTATCATGCTTGGTAGCAGGCTTATATGCATATATAGCGTCGATAAATAATACACATGTTCTAATGACATTATTGGACTGTGTCGGTAAGTCAGGGACAATGTCCCTGAACCGATCCAAAATTTCGTGTCCAATGACGCTATAAGTCTCTTATCCAACATCGCAGCAATGTAGTCCGAAGGAACAACCACCGGAAGATAATGCCGGAAGAAATGTATGGCAGCTTCCAATGTTCCGAAATGGAAAACTCGAAGTCGTCCGAATCCCTTTCGCCATCCTGTCGGACCCTATAAAGCGTTCGGTCGTCCGTACCTGATGCAACCGCGGACCGCACCGACCCAGCACCATCAGATAATTCCTGATTCGACTAAGAAACTGTCGATTGCTGGGATGCTGCGAAAAAACTGTGCTAACTCGGATAGCACGTCCGTCACTGAGGCCTGTGGATAAGCGGTCCTACAATGCATTGCTGCTGGAAGCTCCGTGACCGTTACCCCATGCATACTACTAATATGCGAGCGAACGGAGTGTATAGGCCTCGTGTCCCTTGGCTACAGGATGGCGTGACTTATTCGCCGTGGAATCACTGAATGACGAAACTGATCGGATACTCGAGGTCACGTAGCCAATGTGCGGTCGTGTGCCCTGCTGTGAGGATGAGGAAGCATTATCGACAGTCTCTCGGACTGTCAATATAACGGAGCGTCCCGACCGACAGACATATGCTCCGAATGTAAAATATCTGAACCACAACATGCGGTCCCCTATGTTGTTGGACGAGAGAGGGACCTCTCTCGCTCACAGCCCGGTCGAACCTGGACAAGCCAGGAACCGGACTAACAGGCTTCCTCCGATCTGTCCTCAATCCGCCGTCACTGGGTGAGTACTAAAGAAATTATAGTGCTCGCATCACCCAAATCTCCTTCCTAGACCGCAACGGACAAACCCGGCAGCCGAACCATTCGATGAATGTACGCTACACCGGGTGAGCTAGCGAATGTCACTCCGTCGATCCTACAAGGGACCTCTTAGGCGATAGACATATTCCATGAGCACTTATTGCCGCTAGCTCTTCATTAACTATGACGACAGAGGCACACTTTTGAAAGACATCTCCGTAACTTTGCGAACAAGAAACCAGAAATGCTTGGTAATAGCAAGCATATAATAATAATATATATAGCGTCGTTCAATAATTCGAAAGTTTGTGTGACATTATTGGACTATGTCAGAACTGAGGGACGATGTCCCTGAACCGAACCAAAAATTTCTAAATCCACCGACGCTATCAGTTTCTTATCCGGCATCGCAGCATTCTGGTCTGACGAAAGAAGCTGTAGAAGATCAAGTCAGATGACATACACAACAGCATATGTTGTTCCGAAAGGGAAAGCTCGAAATCCTCTGAATCCCTTTCGGTATCCCGTCGGACCGGATGAAATTTTCGGACGTCCGTACTCGCTTCCGCGGAGCGTCCCGACCCAGCATCGTCAGATAAAAAATATGCGACAGATTCAGTTGATGCTGGGATGCTGCGATAAGCTGTGCTATTTAGGAAAGCACGTCCGTTCCCGAGGCCAGTGCAGTAGCGGTCTTACAATGCATTGCCGCCGGAAGCTCCGTGTACGTTGACTCCCGCACACTTTCCTATGCGAACGTCCGGAGTCTGCAGGCCTCGTGTCCCTGGCTACCGGATGGTGTGACCTGGTCGCCGATGATTCTCTGACTGGCGAAGCTGACTGGATATCTGAGGTCACGTAGCCAAGAGCGGTCGTGTGCGCTACCATGAGAATGAGGAAGCCTTATTGACAGTCTACTCCGGACTGCCTATATGTCGGAGCGTCCCGAGCGACGGACGTATGCTCCGAATGCGAAACATTTTGTACCACAACATCTGGGGCCAGATGTTGTTGTACGAGAGAGAGGTCTCTCTCGCTCACCGTCCGGATGGACCAGAATGAGCTATGAACCGGACTAAAAGGCTTCCTCCGTTCTCCCTCTAATCCGCCGTCACTGGGTGCCCAAAACTCCTTCTAGACCGCAACGGACGAACCCGGCTGCCGAACCATTCGATGAATGGATGCTACACCGGGCGAGCTAGCAGACGTCAAAGGCCGTCGAACCTACTAGGGTCCTCTTAGGCAATTGGCGTATTTACATGAGCACTTTTCCGCTAGCCCTTCATTAATTGTGACGACGGAGGCACACTGTTGGAAGACATCACAGATACATCCCCCTAATCTTGATCGTCTGAAATAGAAATTGATAAAGTAGAGTGACCCTGCAGGGAAAGGACCGGAGTGTCCAATTCCCCACTAACATACCGTGACATACGCTTCCCATGTTGTCATCGAAATCATACGATACAGAACAGGAGTTAATGCGAGTACACTGACCACATATAGAATGATTATAAAAGTCAGAGGAAGACTTCCTCTTATTACAATTGATCAAAATCCTTTCAATGTGAAAAGAAAACAAAGTCCTGGTACTCGCACCAACCCCTGGCAATCAAAATACATAATAATAATATGATCCATTAATATAGAAAAAATAATTGAAATCAAAATATTTTGAAAAAAATATTTTTTCAGAACAGCCCAAGTTTCTGAAAAGTAATGCTGAGCCCCAATGGATCCCAAGCCTAAGTGTGGACAAAAATTTTAAAAATATTTTAAACAATTTATTCAACACTTACGAACAATAATAATGTATCTAGTTATGATTAAAATAACATCAAGATATTATTTCCAAGAAATCCCCCCCTCACACAGAGGGCTGTTGTAAATGTAAACAATGAGTGTAAAAACACTAAAATAAGACTCCAGGCACCCAGGCCCGGAATCAGTTACCAAAAATACACTATCTGATGCAAAACAGAGACTTCCAGGGAAGAAACTGCAGAACATCAGATGGTAGATGCAGAACACAACGCCTAACCACCCGTAGGTGAAGACGTAAACATGGGGAAAGAACAGAATTCATTCTGTTATTCAGCTAAAACTCCCAAGAAATTTTAGTAATAATAATTACAGAAACTATGCCAAAAGCATGGGAGAATAGCAAGAGGGGACTTAAAGGAAAGGGAGAGAGGAAAACACTGAAAAATTAGTGTAACTAAATAACCAGAATGACAACAAAATGGCTGCTGCCTCGAAAATAGGTAACTTAACATAATTTCATTAAAAAAATTTTAAGTTACAGCCCTGATAACATTCTGTCACACATTTTTCCTCTCCTCCTTCTCTATCCTCCTTAGAATCACCATTTCACTAATATTTATGTGTCTGGCATCATTTAAACTGAGATTTACAAGCACAAAGATCAGTCAGATGTTAACTGATGAAGGGCCAAACTTAGAATGATTAATGGCGCCAATTTCGGAACGTCCTTGACACTGCGCATGCGCAGTAGAGGTGAAGTGTGGAGGGCCATTCAGGACATGTTTTCTTTGGTTTTAGATGCAAATTTGGGGGATTGGGGGGCAAAATTTGTGTTTGGCCCTATATTTTAAGAGTTAGCACCAGCTATGTCTGGGTCATTGGTACAGTATAAAAATATATGAACCCAGGGACTTGGCTTGAACAAACTTGAATCTCACCCTTCTAAGCATGGTGCATACCCAATATCAAAAGATTCTGCCTGCTGGATCTTGAGAAGATTTTCAAAGAAATTTGCCTGAAAGGCACTAAGTTCAAATTTGGGCTCCTATACTGAGCCCAAATATAAACCCAGGGGGTCGATTTGAACAAACTTGAATCAGATCCACCCCACAATGTTGCATACCAAATATCAAAAGATTCTGCCTGCTGGATCTGGAGTGTAAGATTTTTGAAGAAATTTGCCTGAAATGCACTAAGTTCGAATTCAAGCTTGTATAGTGAGCACAAATATGAATCCAGGGAGCCGATTTGAACAAACTTGAATCAGATCCACCCCACAATGTTGCATACCAAATATCAAAAGATTCTGCCACCTGGATCTGGAGAAGAAGATTTTTTAAGAAATTTGCCTGACATGCACTAAGTTCGAAATCGGGCTCCTATACTGAGCCCAAATATGAACCCAGGGGGCTGATTTGAACAAACTTGAATCAGATCCACCCTACAATGTTGCATACCAAATATCAAAAGATTCTGCCTGCTGGATCAGGAGAAGAAGATTTTTTTAATGTTTTTCCCATTGCCTACAGTGTTAAAAAGTGCCGACTGAGCACTTTTTCAAAGTACTGAAAAAAGTACCTTGTGATCACACCGATACAGATTTTTTTTAACCATTCTATTCTACTGGATAAAAGTAAGCTTTATACAAAATAAGAATTCTCTGTGCCATGTAGTTTTGGAGATATGGCAGTTTTAAGGTTTTTCCTATTTTTAGCTCCCGAGGTTCCCACGGGGCAATGAGAAAAATAATTTTTACATCAATCAACTACTTATGACCCATTATCATCTCATATCAAATTTGGTTCAAATCGACCTCACGGTTCTGAAAATAGAAAGTTTAGGCGTGGCCAAAATTTTTGCCCCTCCCATAACGAAGGCAAATAATGCCCGACAAACTTCTCTTGAACAAACTTGATTCTAAACCCCAAAAGGACTCTGCATACCAAATATCAAGTCTCTGCTATTGCTGGTTCATGAGAAGAAGATTTTTTAATATTTTGGGCATTTTAGCCCC
Organism: Pictodentalium vernedei; assembly: GCA_031216915.1. Classification (NCBI taxonomy): domain Eukaryota; kingdom Metazoa; phylum Mollusca; class Scaphopoda; order Dentaliida; family Dentaliidae; genus Pictodentalium; species Pictodentalium vernedei. Next base: position 464,234,109 of record CM062297.1, read on the forward strand.
ACCCCCATCCTCAATATGAGCCACAACTTAATTTGAAGAAAAATCAAAATGCCCCTATATAACTAACTCTCACATGAAATTTCATTAAAGGGTGGACAGTGGTTTGGGAGAAAAAGACCCCAAAACCACCTTCACGACGTACGACAGACAAAAAGTGATCAGAATAGCTCACCCTGACTTTCAGTCAGGTGAGCTAATTATGTCACACACTTCCCCTCATCATGTTGATCATTTCTGTGAAGTTTTATGAAAATGCAGCTAAAACTGTGGAAATAGTTCATTCACAAGTTTACATGTGCAACGGACCGACGACGACAGACCAACCGACTGATGGACAAGTTGACGCCTCTATACACCCCCTAAACTTCGTTTTGTGGGGGTATAATAAAGTTGGTTAAATTTCAATTTCATTATGGGAAATACTCACTACTGAAAACATTGGTTTGCCACAAAATACAGTCAGAAGTTAAATTTAGTGTCAGTAGTTAAATTTCGGATTCCAACTGTTTTCAAAACTCTTTACTGAATAAACAAAAAGAAAAAAAGCCTCCCTCCCTAGTCATAAAATTGAGGAAAAATTGCCTGAGAAACAAAATTTTTTTTATAGGCCTTAGCAGCCAGGCAAAATGCCTTTTGTATGTGTGAATCAAGAATATTGAATTAAAAAACTATCCATTTGTTCAATAATAAAAACTGAACAAATCTTTCGTCCACACAAATCAAGTCACTTGACCCATTCAGTGGAAATTAAATTCTAATGAAAATTCAACTAATGTGTATTGGTTACAAGTCAACGTGCTTCAGGTCAAGACTAGCTGACTGGGGCTGTCAAAATGTGTTTATGATTAATCTGATCGACAGTTACTGATCAGTCAATCGATCACTCAATCAACCCACTGCATGCTTTGTTGACCACTGAGTGAACATATCAGGATCATCTGAAGACAGATTTTCTTATTACCGATAATGTATTATTCTGTATTATCCAAATGATAGAATTTGAAAAGTGTTGTCACAGACACTGATTTGCCACCACAGATTGAACTAGTGATAGCAATTGAGTAACATTGCAAAATTTTCCTTTTAGAGTAGAAAAAGTTTTTACGAGTCACATAGGTAAAATAAGTCAGTTGGGAAACTGAAGCAAAAAAAACACCATTTCTAGGCCTCACCAAAAGCTGTATATGAAACCTGAAAGTTGTTGAGAGAATGCATTTCTTTACAGAGTGATCACCAGTTACCAAGTTTTCCTTACACTGTTCATTACGAATTAGTCAATCTGAGAGAAGAAAACAAGGTAGGGTAACTTTGGATGAAATAAACTAATGCGGCTGATAAGGTTGTCTTTTAAACTCATTTGAAACATGGTCACTAAAAAGCTGTGTCAGAAATTGACAAGGATTAAGCATCGCTGATGCGGGGTTGAGTATTTTGGCACATGTAAGGCTTGTCATCATAAAAAAAAAATCAAATCCATTGATACTTGTTCAAGTCATTGGACGAATGAGCTGAAAACAGGCAAAAATTAACTAATTAAGAACCATAACTTTGCTCAGTATGGCCAAACTGCTCTGCTTTTAAAACTCAATCAAGGCATTGTTAAGGAAGTCTCACATACCAAATATTGACTGAATTCATAGATATTTGTTCAAGTAATCACACTAATGAGCTGAAAACAGGCAAAAATTAACTAAATAAGGGCCACAACTCCACTCAGTAAGGGTGAACTGTACGAGTTTTCAAATTCATCCTAAAACATTGTTAAGAAAGTCTCAAATACCAAATATTGACCAAATCCATTGATATTTGTTCAAATTATCGTGCAAGCAAGTTGAGAACACAAAAATTAACTAATTAAGGGCCATTAACTCTGCTCAGTATAGCCAAACTGCACCAGTTTTCAAGCTCATTCAAGTTAATAAAGACTTACATACCAAATATTGACTGAATCCATTGATATTTGTTCAAGTTATCAAACATTAACTAATAAAGGGCCATCACTCTGTTCGTATGGCTGCACAATACCAGTTTTCGAAACCCATTCAAGACATTGTTAAGAAAGTCTCACATACCAAATACTGACCACATCCATGGACATTTGTTCAAATTATCATGCAAACAAGAAAGTCACGCCTATCTGCTCACCCATCCACCTACCCACCCTCTGCCCAGCGACCTGACCACCTACCTGTCCATGCACTGATTTCATCAGATTATAGGTTGAGTTTTTAACAGAAAATTTACCAAAAATGTTTTGTTGTCAGTTCTCCTATGATCTGTTCTCCTCAGAGTATGATGTCAAGGGTAGAATGTAGATTTTAGGCAAACTAGAAAAAAACAACAGGCAATAAATGCGCAAGAAATACCCTGTAGAAGCTAATTTGCAAACCAATTCCAGACATTGTTACCAAGAAGATGTGTGTGAAATTTGAAAATGTTTTGCAGCTGATTCTCCTTACAGTATAATGACAAGTCCTGAATATAGACTTTAGGCATCATAGAAAAGTAAAGGGCAATAACTTGACCCAGTGAGGCCGATTTATGAAACCATTCATGATATGGTCACCAAAAAGCTATGTATGAAATTAAAAAAAAGACTTGTTGAACACTTCTCTTTACAGTGTGATTTATTTATTTATGTTATTGGTGTTTAAGGTCACATATTTCTGCACAATGGCTAGTCATGACCATGACAGTTTTACAGGTGAAGGAAGCCGGAGTACTCGGAGAGAACCACCGAACAGTGGCGAGCAACTGTCATACCAACTCCACACAAGCAGGTTAGCATTGGTTGAAGACAGGTGCACCATCGACGTGCAGTATGCCTTAGTACAAAATGCCACCGTGCTCCCACATGGGCGGTGGGGGTGAAGTGTATTGCCCAAGGACACAATGCAGTTGCTGCAGGTGGGGTTCAAAACGAGGACCTCTCAGCTTGCAGCCTGCACCTCTACCTACTGAGCCACCACACCCCCTTACAGTGTGATGAGACATTCTGAGCATAGATTTTAAGTAATATGACAAAAACAAAGAGCAGGAGTTCTTGAAAGATGTTGCTTTGCGAACTCATTCAAGATATTAATTGTCACCAAAAATGCTGTGTATAAAAGTTAAAAATAATTCACTGAATGGATTTCTTTACAGTGTGATGGCTGGGATACGATGTGATGAGAGGCATGGGATACGTATGTGACTTACATACAGACTGAAAGATGAATGAAACCCATTCCTACATCCCAATCCACTATGTGGAAGACAATAGTTTTTGTGAGAGGGCCAAATTATTCTTGTCATCTACAACACCTTGGGATGGAAAATGAACCAGTCCATATCCATAGATAGGAACTATTCCAAAACTTCCAGAGATGCTATTCAAAAGAAGTCTCCAGGGTTCAGAGAGATAATCATTCTGAATTGTGCTTCCCATACTCTTCTTATTTCCACAACAGTTGACTCTTCCTTCCTATTGCACCCTTATCACCAAAGCAATCACTTTATCGAGTGAATCACGATAGTATTGCTATCTGGTCAAGATACTTTTCGACTGCTGGAATGAGGTTTCCAAAATAAAATACTGCAAAATCAAAAGTGACTCAAAAAAAAAAAAGAAAGAACAAATGACAACAGCACCCAAAATGCAGTGTTTTCACACTTCATTTTTAACCCTTTACCCAAAGTAATGGCCAAAACCGGTCAGCGCTATTCACAAAAATCGTTAATTAATTTTCATTATATTTTCATTTTTTGTCTCAAAAACATAGGTTATGACCCCTATTTGGAACGAGCTCATCGACCTCATTCCAATGAGGGGTCTTAACCTATTTTTTGAGACAAAAATGAAAAAAAAATTAGTTATTCAAAGATTTTGTTTGCAAGTGTCGTTTGCTTTTCATGTTAGGTAAAGGATTAATAAGTGAAATTTCTAAAATATTGTGGGAAGGAAAATGGACAGAATATTTCAACAAGACAGTCATAATTTGGTCAAAATGTTCTGTTGGCTTTTGTAGTTACCATATTGAAGGTTTTTTCAAGTTTTCCCTTAATCCTTTCCACACTGATGATAAAATATCACAATTTCGACCTGCAGATTTTTTCCCTTAATGCTAATAGGAATTTAACCAATTCATTCTTGTTCAGTGAGCCCTGTCAAACAAGAATGAATTGGTTAGATTCCTACTAGCATTATGGGAAAAATGTACTGCTTGAAATTTCAGTATTTTGACATCAGTGAACAGAAGATTAAGTAATGTTATGAACTGCCTTTTATTTCAGTCATTTCACTAATGAATTAACCACTTGGACAATATGTAACAGTCTACCATGCATTATGGGAAAACATGAAGCAAGGCATCCAATGTTGAGTTTTAAGGCTGTTACCCAGTGGGCATGATACAGGCATTGCATGTGATGTGATAAAGTAACAATTTAAATTTTTCTTCTCAGTTCAGAATTTCGACACGACATGATACTCCAAACTTGAGCACTGCTTTATAAAATAGCATGCGTCAAATGTAAATTTCAACACTTGCGACAAATGTATATTCAGTGAATCTTTATTTAACTTTGAAAATTGGACTTAAATACCAGTGGTCTTTGTTGTGCAAAGCTGAAATTGAGTTGAACTGAGAAGATAAATCGTTAATTACTACTTTTTTTGTAACACATACCACAGGGTCTTGCAAATCGAAAATTTTACTTTGAATCAATTCTCAAAATTAGGGCAACAGATTTACGAACTGGTTCTTTTTTGCAAAATTGGCTGAATAATAACATTTGCAACTTCCATTTCTTACAACGTTATACACTGGATGCAAATACACATGCAACATTTAGAAATGGACCCAATTGCAGTAGTTTCTTCAAAGAATAGGTCACTCTCTTTCATGCTTTGGGCATCATTGGGAAAATTATGTGTTCCATTAACCCTTTACCTAACACAAAAAGGAAGACAACACTTGCAAACAAATTTCTGTTAATTTTTTGCATAGGTTATGACCAATCATTGGAATGACTTCAACAAGCTAGTTCCAAAGAGTGGTCATAAGCTATGTTTTTGAGACAAAAAATGAAAAAATAATGAACATTAAATGGTGATTTTTGTGAATAGTGCTGCCCAGTTTTGGCCGTAATGTTGGGTAAAGGGTTAAAAGATATTGTTGCAAGTCACAGTGAAAGTAAAAAAATTTATAGTAATTTATATATTTTTTATATTTACCAATGACCCAGACTTAGCTGGTGCTAACTCTTAAATTCTAGGGCCAAACACAAATTTTGCCCCACAATCCCCAAAATTTGCATCAAAATCCAAAAATTAGATGTCCTATGTGGTCCTCCATACTTTTATCCACTGCGCATGCGCAGTGTCAAGGAAGTTCGAAATTGGAGCCAAATCCTCATTTCTACAACCAGTGCCTGATAAGCGTTAGAGTTCCCAACTCATGGGGGCCATCCCCATCTGGGTCATTGGTAAGTATAAAAAGTTAAAAAATTTATAGTAATTTATATATTTTTTATACTTACCAATGACCAAGACATAGCTGGTGCTAACTCTTAAAAATGTAGGGCCAAACACAAATTTTGCCCCCCCAATCCCCAAAATTTGCATCTAAAACCAAAGAAAACATGTCCTGAATGGCCCTCCATACTTCGCCTCTACTGCGCATGCGCAATGTCAAGGACGTCCCGAAATTGGTGCCATTAATCATTCTTACAACCAGTGCCTGGTAAGCGCTATGTCCTCAGTGGGGAGGTATGAGTTCCCAACTCCTGGGAGGGCCATCCCCGTCTGGGTCATTGGTAAGTATAAAAAATATATAAATTACTATAAATTTTTTAACATTTTTATACTGTACCAATGACCCAGACATAGCTGAATAGTAAAAAGGCTGGAGGGCCCAGGACATAGAGGAAAATCCAATAAGCTCAACTATATAAAATAGAGTCATCCCCTCGAGGAGAAAAGGAGTATTAGGCTTTACATGTATCTTTCTTATTTATGATAAATTAGAAAGACACAATACCTTCTATAATTGAGCATCATAACATCCATATTCTCTATTAACATCCAGTATAATTCTTATACTAATTACTTTTAAAGTAAGCCAATAAATAAAGTTAGTCCAGAAAATTGAGACTCTTTATACTCTTTTAAAAGTGTCCGAGGATAGTATAATAACGCCCGTTTGACACGTGACATATTCAAATGCTATACTTTAAAACAATGACATGAATGAATTTTTAAAACATAACTTTTCACTTTAAGACCATCCCAGTAACAGCTCAGAATTACTGACTCCGGAGGAGATATCCCCTTGTTTTCATAATAAAACAGGTGACCCAAGGGAACACCCTCCCCCCCCCCCCCCCTTTTTCTTGCCCTGGGTCAAATAGCCCAGAGCGAAGAGGGCAGCAGGACGGAGTCACTGCCAGAACATAAAGCCTACATAGCTATAGTTGCAATTGTTAAGTGATCGACATTCTGAGCAGTCGATAATGGACCTAAACAATGCAGGCCTCCAGAAATGGACTCGATATTTCTGAGATAAAAATTTGTGAATGTGGATGGCTGAGACCAATATGCAGCCTTCTTTAAAACTATAATAGCAACACTATTTACGTAAGCCCAAGATGTAGAAGAGCTCTTACTTCATGAGCTGAAATCTTAAGCACAGACTGCTGAGTTAAGGATAGATTATCCTAAGCAGTACCGATAGTTAATTGAATGCATTTAGCAATAGAATGGACCGTAATGACCTTTCTATTAGGCATCAGAGCCAGAAGAAGCTTTACGTCCTTACTGATAAACTGAGATCTGTTAATAATACATAAAGGTCTAGCCGGACAGAGTAAAGGCCTATGCCTGTTCGAAGACGGAAGGACCTTAAAAACAATAGGGTCCGGATATTTATTAGGAGCCTGATTCTTAACCAAAAATCCAACATTAGTAGTAAAGGAATAGAGTTTCCGATACTACGAAAATGAGAATCGTCCACTGATAGTGCATGAAGCTCACTGACTCTTCAGCAGAAGAGAAGACTAAGAGAATTGCTGTCCTAAAAGGCCAGAATTGAAACTATTGTCTCAAGAGGTTCAAATGGTTGCTTTAGTTTAATAAGAACCCAACCTAAATTCCGTATAGGAATTAATCTAAGGATTCTAGGTCTATTTATCGAAAAGTTTCAAACTAACTTAGATAAAGAGACATTAGGCTCAATTGTAAACTATCATGGTGTGCATAGGTATCAGATAACATAGACCTATAACCTTTAATAGTAACTGGCTGCAGCTGATCTCGTCAAACAAGTATACTAGAAAGTTTGCAATGTCTGGTATGGAGGGATAAAAAATATCAACATAAAGATCCCTACACCAACGACGGAAGACCCTCCACTTTAGCCGCATAGTATAGCGAAGAGGAGGTCCTCCTACAGTTAGAAATTGCGTCCACTGCTCGTCCTGTACAATGCTTGCCATGCAAGAAGGACCGCACAACAGAATACGTGAAGGTTGAGACCTTGCGGGTTGTGATGAAGTTGACACGATTTCCCCAGCGAAAAAAGATCCTCTCATGGAGGAAGTTTTCGCGGTAAGTCCCACAGCAGACACCTAAGTAAATTTATCCACGGTCTCTGTGGAGACAGAGATGCTACCAACAGAATCGTATTGTGAATGTATTATCCTAGCAATACTTGCTGAATCAACAGCCCTGGAGGATACGCATATCCTATCATCCCATCGTACTAGATCGATAGAGCATTAACTACATATGCTCGGGGATCCGGACACGGTGACACATACGTCTGCAATTGATTGGTGATTTATTTATCACTGGGCGCTCCCATCGGTAGCAAATCTGATTGAATACCTGTTTGTTGAGAGTCCATTCTGACGGCAACAAACGACCCTTACGTGAAAGGGAGTCTGCTAATACAATCCGACGACCCAGAATATGACGGACCGAAACAGAACTTGGTGTTCTATAACAAACAGAAGGATTCTTTCCGTTAAATTCAATAACGGAACCGAATGAGTGCCTCCCTGGTTCCGGATATACGCAACTACTGTCGTATTATCGGACAGGATTTGACATGCGTTACTGAATAATGTTCATCCAATGACGTAGTGCAAGCCAAAATAATATCATTTCTTGGAAGTTAAGTGCTTGCCTAAAAACTGCGGAACCTAAAGACCCTGGCACTTCGAATCCGTTGGGATCAATATTGTGCCCCAACCTGTTTGACTGGCATCCGTCATAATCGAGAAACTCGGATCCGGCAACTACAGTGGAACTCTCTGAGTCAACCACCGAATGTTTGCCCAAATCTGGATCTCTTGTTACACTTGATTGACAAGAGAATGTGTATATCGAGCAATTCATAGATTGCTGGAAAGGTTGCCGTCGAAGAGAAGCTTCTCCGAGACCGAAGCGACTCTGAGAGAGTTCTTCACCTTACTATCCACATGCGTGGATGTAGCTAGGACTGCGTCATGTCTAATCAACTCCAGGTTGCCACTGAAGGGCGGAGTTATACATGGAAAACTACTGCCCTTGAAAGAAATCTCATTAAGAATCATATCCTGGAATTCTTTCTCCTGAAGACGTAATGATAACGCCTCAGTAAGGTGGTCTACATATGATAAAGCGTCTAAGTTAAGTCTATTAGACATCATTGTCGTTTCCAACGTAGTGGTTGGAATTGACATAGACGGCGAAAAAGACAATACCCAGTCTTCAGCCTCATCGTCTAGACGCAGAGGAACTCTCAGTATGCCCTGTCCTGCCATTTCAAATTATTCTTTGACTTGATGAAAGGCAGATTAGAGCATTTGCGGACAAGAAACTAGACTAGTGTGTTTTGGTAGCAAGCTTATATATATATAGCGTCGTTCAATAATTCGAAAGTTCTAGTGACATTATTGGACTGCGTCGGCAACTCAGGGACGATGTCCCTGAACCGATCAAAAATAAATTCTGTGTCCAATGACGCTATTAGTTTCTTATCCAGCATCGCAGCATTCTAGTCCGACGGAACAACCTCTGGAAGATAATGCCGGAAGAAATGTATGGCATCTTCTGTTGTTCCAAAAGGGAAAGCTCGAAATCGTCCGAATCCCTTTCGCCATCCTGTCAGACCCTATGAAGTGTTCAGTCGTCCGTACCTGATGCATCAGCGGAGCGAACCGACCCAGCATCGTCTGATTATTCCTCATCCAACAGAGATTTTGTCGTTTGCTGGGATGCTGCGATAAGCTGTGCTATTTTGGATAGCACGTCCCTCACTGAGGCCTGTGGAGAAGCGGTCTTACGGTGCTTTGCTGCTGGAAGCTCCGTGTTCGTTACCCCGTGTATACTTCTATTATGCGAGCGACCGGAGTGTACAGGCCTCGTGTCCCTTGGCTACCAGATGGCGTGACCTGTTTGCCGTGGAATCACTGAATGACAAAGCTGGCAGGATACTGGAGGTCACAGAGCCAAGTTGCGGTCGTGTGTGCTGCCGTGAGGATGAGGAAGCATTATCGACAGTCTCTCGGACTGTCTATATAACGGAGCGTCCCGAGCGGCGGACATATGCTCCGAATGCGAAACGTTTGTATCACAACATCCGGTCCCAGATGTTGTTGTACGAGAGAGGGACCTCTCTCGCTCGCAGCCCGGACGGACCTTGACGAGCTAAGAACCGGACTAACAGGCTTCCTCTGATCTCTCCTCTAATCCGTCGTCACTGGGTGTGAACTATTGTCTATTATAGTGCTCGCATCACCCAAATCTCCTTCCTGGACCGCAACGGACGAACCCGGCTGCCGAACCATTCGATGAATGGACGCTACACCGGGTGAGCTAGCGAATGTCAATGCCGTCGATCCTACTAGGAAGCTCTTAGGCGATTGACGTATTCCATGAGCACTTATTGCCGCTAGCTCATCATTTAACTATGACGACAGAGGCACACTTTTGAAAGACATCTCAGTAACTTTGTGAACGAGAAACCAGACTTGCTTGTTAATAGCAAGCATATATATATATAAATAGCGTCGTTCAATAATTCGAAAGTTCCTGTGACATTATTGGACTGTGTCGGAACTGAGGGACGATGTCCCTGAACCGATCCAAAAATTTTTGTGTCCACCGACGCTATCAGTCTCTTATCCGGCATCGCAGCATTGTGGTCCGACGAAACAACCTCTAGAAGATAAGCCGGATGACATATACAGCAGCTTATGTTGTTCCAAAAGGGAAAGCTCGAAATCCTCCGAATCCCTTTCGCCATCCTGTCGGACCCTATGAAGTTTTCGGACGTCCGTACCTGATGCTTCAGCGGAGCGTCCCGACCCAGCGTCATCGGATATTACATGATGCGACAGAGATACTGTCGTTGCTGGGATGCTGCGATAAGTTGTGCTATTCGGGATAGCACGTCCGTCACTGAGACCTGTGCAGTAGTGGTCTTACGATGCTTTGCCGCTGGAAGCTCCGTGTACGTTGACTCCTGCATACTTTTCTATGCGAACGTCCGGAGTCTACAGGCCTCGTGCCCCTGGCAACCGGATGGCGTGACCTGGTCGCCGCGTATTCTCTGATTGGCGAAGTTGACAGGATATCGGAGGTCACGTAGCCAAGGTGCGGTCATGTGCGCTGCCATGAGAATGAGGAAGCCTTATTGACAGCCTCTCCGGACTGTCTATATAACGGAGCGTCCCAAGCGGCGGACGTATGCTCCGAATGCGAAACATTTTGTACCACAACATCTAGGGCCAGATGTTGTTGTACGAGAGAGGGGCCTCTCTCGCTCGCAGCCCAGATGGGCCTAGACGAGCTATGAACCGGACTAATAGGCTTCCTCCGTTCTCTCCTCTAATCCGTCGTCACTGGGTGTGCACTTGGTTGTTTTATAGTGCTCGCATCACCCAAAACTCCTTTCTAGACCGCAACGGACGAACCCGGCTGCCGAACCATTCGATGAATGGTTGCTACACCGGGCGAGCTAGCAGACGCCAAAGGCCGTCGATCCTACTAGGGACCTCTTAGGCAATTGACGTATTTCCATGAGCACTTTTCCGCTAGCTCTTCATTAATTGTGATGACGGAGGCACACTTTTGGAAGACATCACGGATACATCACCCTGTTCTTGATCGTCTGAAATAGAGATTGAAAACTAGAGTGACCCTGCGGAGAAAGGACCGGCATGGCCATTTCCCCGCTAACATACCGTGACACACGCTTCCCATGTTGTCATCGAAAATAACACATACTGAACAGGAGTTAGTGCGAGTACACTGACTACATTTATGCAATGATTATGAAAGTCAGAAGAAGATTTCCTCTTAATCCAATTGAACAATATCCTTTCATTGTGAAAAGAAAACAAGTCCTAGTACTCGCACCAACCCCTGCAAATCAAAATACATAATAACATGATCCATTAACATAGAAAAAATAATTGAAATCAAAATAATTTTTGAAAAAATATTTTTTCAGAAAAGCCCAAGTTTCTGAAAAGTAACGTTGAGCCCCAATGGATCCCAAGCCTAAGTGTGGACAAAAATTTTAAAAATATTTTAAAAATTTAATGCAACACTTACGAATAATAATAATGTATCTAGATATGATTAAACTAACCTCAAGATATTATTTTCAAGAAATCCCCCTCACACAGAGGCTGTTGTCAATGTAAACAAGAAGTGTAAAAACACCAAAAACATGACTCCAGGCACTGATAACCCTGGCCCGAAATCAGTTACCTATAATACACTATCTGATGCAAAACAGAGACTCCCAGGGAAGAAACTACAGAACATCAGATGGTAGATGCAGAACACTATGCCTAAACACCCAAGGGTGAAGACGTAAACATGGGGAAAAGAACAGAATTCATTCTGTTATCCAGCTAAAACTCCCAAGAAATTTTAGTAATAATATTACAGAAAATATGCCAAAAGCATTGGAGAATAGCAAGGGGGGACTTAAAGGAAAGGGAGAGAGGAAAACACTGAACAAGCAGTGTAACTTTATAGCAAGAAAGACCACAACAGGCCGTTGCCTCGAAAATAGGTAACTTAACACAATTTCATTAAAAAATTTTAAGTTTCAGCCCTGATTATTTTCTGTCACACATTTTTCCTCTCCTCCTTCTATATCCTCCTTAGAACCACCATTTCTCTAATATTTATGTGTCTGGCATCAATTAAACTGAGATTTGCAAGCACAAAGATCAGTCAGATGTTAACTGATGAAGGGCCAAACAAAGAATGATTAATGGCGCCAATTTCGGGACGTCCTTGACACTGCGCATGCGCAGTAGAGGCGAAGTATGGAGGGCCATTCAGGACATGTTTTCTTTGGTTTTAGATGCAAATTTTGGGGATTGGGGGGCAAAATTTATGTTTGGCCCTACATTTTTAAGAGTTAGCACCAGCTATGTCTGGGTCATTGGTACAGTATAAAAATATACATAAATTACTATAAATTTTTTAACATTTTTATACTGTACCAATGACCCAGACTTAGTTGAATAGAAAAAAGGCTGGAGGGCCTAGGACATAAAGTATAATCCAATAGACTCAATTACAATTCCGTAACTGAGCACAATAACATCAATGATCTCTATTAACATCCAGTATAACCCATTATACTAATTTATTAAAGGAAAGCCAATAAATAAAGATAGTCCAGAGAATGAGACTCTTTAAAGAATACTCATTTAAAAGTGTTCGAGGATTGTATATTAACGCTCGTATGACACGAGACATATACACATGCTTCACACCGAGCTACACTTTAAAAATATTATATAAATGAGATAGACATTAGCTTTACACTTTAAAACCATCCCGGCACCGACTCGGAATTACTGACTCCAGAGGAGGTATTCCCTTGCTTTTCACTATAAAGCAGGTGAAATAAGGGAACACAATCCCACCCCCCCCCCTTCCCCTTGCTCTAGGTCAAATACCCCAGAATGAAGAGGGCAGCAGGACAGAGACACTGCTGGAATAGAAAGCCTGCATAACTATAGTTGCAACTGTTTAGTGGATGACATTCTGAGCAACAGATAACGGACCTAAACAACGCAGGTCGCCAGAAATGGACTCAATATTTCTAAGATAAAACTTCATGAACATGGAAGGCTGAGACCAATATGCAGCCTTCATCAAATCGGTAAGAGCAACACTATTAGCATAAGTCCAAGATGTAGACAGCATTCTTACTTCATGCGCCGAAATCTTAAGCACAGACTGCTGAGATGAAGATAATTTTTCATAAGCAGTACGGATAGTTAATTGAATCCACCTTGTAATAGAATGGACCATAATGTCCTTTCTATTAGGCAGCAAAGACAGAAACAATAGGTTCAGGGTACTTATTAGGAGCCTGATTCTTAGCCAAAAATCCAACATTACTAGTCAATGTAATAGTATTATCAACACTACGATAGTGAGAATCATCAACAGATAGTGCATGAAGCTCACTAACTCTTCTAGCAGAAGAGAAGGCTAAGAGAAAAGCTGTCTTATAAGATAAGTATTTGAAATCCACTGTATCAAGAGGTTCAAATGGCACTTCCTTTAGCTTCAGAAGAACCCAAGCTAAATTCCACTTAGGAATTAACCTAAGAGTTCTAGGTTTATTTATCGAAAAGTTTTTCACTAACTTAGATAAAGAGACAATAGATCCAATCTGTAAGCTATGATGATGAGCATAGGTATCCGATAGCATAGACCTATAACCCTTAATAGTTATTGGCTGCAGTTTGATCTTGTCAAACAAGTAGACCAAAAAATTAGCAATGTCTGGAATGGAGGGATCATAAAAATCAACAGAATGATCCCTACACCATCGAGAGAAAACTTTCCACTTAGCAGCATAATTTAGCAAAGAGAAGGTCCTCCTACAGTTAGAAATTGCGTCCACTGCTCGTCCTGTAAAATGCTTGCCGTGCAAGGACCGCACAACGGAAATACGTGAAGGTTGAGGCCTTGCGGGTTGTGATGCAGTGTGCGCGATTTCCCCTGCGAAAGAAGGTCCTCCCATGGAGGAAGCTTCCGCAGAATGTCCCACAACAGACACCTGAGTAGATTATCCATGGTCTCTGGGGTGACAGAGATGCTACCAACAGAATCTTGCAGTGAGATTGCTTGATTTTAGCAATATCTGTTGAATCAATGAAGCTGGAGGATATGCGTATCCTATCATTCCGTCCCAAGAGATCGAGAGGGCGTCTACTGCAAACGCTCGAGCATCTGGGCATGGCGACACATACGTCTGCAACTGAATGTTGAGATGCATCGCAAATAAGGCTATCATAGGACAATCCCATTGGTAGTAAATCTGATTGAATACTCGTTTGTTGAGAGTCCATTCTGACGGCAACATATGACCTTTCCGAGAAAGGGAGTTTACTAGAACGTTCAGATGACCCGGTATATGACGGACCGATAGAAGAACTTGATGCTCTAGGACAAACAGAAGGATTCTTTCCGTTAGATTGAACAATGGAATGAGTGCCACCCTGGTTTCGAATATACGCTACTACTGTCGAATTGTCGGACAGAATTTGAACATGCAAATTCTGAATAAATTTCATCCACTGACGTAGCGCAAGCCAAATTGACATCATCTCTTTGATGTTTATGTGCTTGTTTAGGAATTGCGGATCCCAAAGATCCTGGCACCTCGAATCTGTTGGGCTCAAAGTTGTGCCCCAACCTGTTTGACTCGCTTCCGTCATTATCGTAAAAATCGGATCCGGCAGTTGCAGTGGTACTCCCCGAGTTAACCACTGAATATCTGCCCAAGTCTGAATCGCTTGTTTCACTTGATTCAACAAGACAATGTTCGTTCGAGCAAATGAGTCTTCACACTCCAATTCTGAGTAAAAAATATCTGGAGCGGACAAGTGCGTAGCCGCCCCATCAGAATAAGATCTGCAGCGTCTCCGAACAAACCTGTCAGTCTCATGAATTCTCTCGCTGTTTCTACATCTGAGTGAAGACAAAAGCGAGCATAACAACTGACTAATTTTGCTCTGGTTAACGGCAGACGAATGAGATTGTTGTGCATCTTGAAGCCCATTCCCAGATGGGTGAATGACTTGGACGGCACTAGATCCAACTTCTTCTCGTTTACTTTGAAACCGAGACGTCGGAGCAATTAGAGCAGACTCTGAACATCGTTCTGAAGCATTAACTTGTTGCCGTACCTCAGAAGAATGTCGTCCAAGTAGGCCGACATTACCACAGACGGATGAGCTTGGAAATGAGTCATTACCGAGTTCATTATTCGAGTGAAGGTCCAGGGCGCTAGATTCAGACCAAAGCACATTGCTCGGAACTGATAAACGACTCCTAGGACAGCCAAGCGAAGATACTTTCTGAACGCCGGATGTACCATGACGTGAAAGTACACATCGTTGAGATCTATGCTCACAGCATAATCGTTCACTCGAATGGTCGCTCTGACCGATCGGATGGTCTCCATATAAAATTTCGGATCCACGATCAGCTTGTATATCCAGCTCAGATCTATAACTGGATGAAACGAACCGTCTGGTTTTGGAACCAGGAACAGGTGACTGTAGAAACCTGGTTTTCTACGACATCTATATCATTCTTGTCCAGAAGAGATTGAACTTCTGATAGAAGCGAATCTCTCTTCTGAACGTCTGACGGAAGCTGAGTCCAACGTGGACTTCGAGTTAACGGAGGTTTTTCCTTGAAGGACAGTTTTAGACCTTCAGAAATAACCCCTTGCACCCATGGGTCGTCCGTAATAGACAACCAATTGGTTAAGAATCTCGATAGCCTTCCATCCAGTGGAACGCAAAAGAGGTTTAGACCATCACCTCCTGGCCCTGCGAGGCTTGCGGGAGGAGAAACCACGTCCTCCACGACCCACACCTCGCCCAGTCGACCTAGGGGCATCTGACCGGTATCTCGGCCAGCATTACGGCCCCTACCTTAGTCGCTACTCTGACGGTCTCCAGAGTAAGACGTAGAGGCCTTCTTAGATCCTCTATAGGAACTTCCCTTGGACGTATTCGCCCCCGAAGTGCCTGCCTTACTCCTCTCTGCTGAGTCCGACTTTTTCAAAGCGGATTTAAAAGCAGAGAATCCGAAGCTTTCTTAGTAATCTGTTGATAGATATAGAAAGCTTACTGTTGAAGAGAAGCTTTCCTGAGACCGGAGCGACTGGAAGAGAGTTTTTCACCTTACTATCCACTCTTGTGGATGCAGCCAGGGCAGCATCACGTCTGACTAACTCCAGATTGCCACTGAAAGGGCGGAGTTATATGTAGAATATGCTATGGCCCTCGAAAGGACTCTCAAGGAAGTTTTGAACAACCTGGAATTCTTTTCCTTCGAGACGTAATGATAACGCTCTGGTAAGGTGATCTGCGTAAAATGCGTCTAAGCTGATTCTGTTAGACGAGATAGTCGTCACCAGCGTACTGGAATAAATGGACATAGACGCCGGCAATGACAAATCCCAAGTCATCTGCCTGGTCGTCTAAATGCAGAGGAACTCTCAGCACGCCCTGACCTGTCGTTTCAAATCTATTTCTATGATTGATGAAAGCCGACTGTAGAGCATGAGACGATAAGAAACCGGATTTGCCAGTCTTAACGGCTAGCTTGAATATAGCGTCATTAAGAAGTTCAAATGTCTGCGTGACATTTCTGGACTGGGTCGGAAACTCAGGCGCAATGTCCCTATTCCGGCCGAATAAGTCTGAGTCCAGTGACGCTATCAGTCTCTTATCAGGTAAGAAACAACTTCTGAAAGGTGTTGCTGGATGAAATCTACGGCCACCTTAAGTTATTCGGAAAGGGAAAATTTCAGCTCCGCTGATTCCCTTTCAACATCCGACTGGACCACATGAGAACCTCGGTCGTCCCTTTCTGACTCTGCAGGGGAGCGAACTGACCCAGCTTCCTCAGACAGTTTCTTTTCTGAAAAAGTTTCTGATGGCTGCTGGGATGCTGCGATGAACTGAGCTATCTGTGATAGCAAGTCCGTCACAGAGGCCTGTGGAGCCACGGACATACATAAATTAGCCGCTGGAAGCTCCTGGGACGTTAATTCCTGCATACTTCTCATATGCGAACGTCCCGACTGGAAAGGCCTCGTGTCCTTGGCTAGCGGATGGCATGACCTGGTCGACGTGGAATTCCTGGTCGGTGAAGCAGGCTGGATATCTGTGGTCACGTAGCCAAGGTGCGGTCGTGTGCTGACGTGAGGATGAATAAGCCAATAGACAAGCCGCGTCGGACTGTCTATGCGAAGGAGCGTCCTGAGCAGGAGGAGTGGACGTATGCTCCGACTGATGAATGTACATACAACAACATCTGGGCCCAGATGTTTTTGTAAGAGAGAGGGGGCCTCTCTCGCTCGTGGTCCGAGTAGACCTGGACAAGCTAGCTACCGGAGTGACTGGCTTCCTCTGTTCCATCCTCCGATCCGTCGTCGCCGGGTGTGCGTGATCCAAGATTACAACACCCCTTCCCCTCTCCTGGACCGCAACAGACGAACCCGGTGTCACAATCATTTCATGAATGATTGCTTCACCGGGGGAGCTAGTGGGCAACAAGTGACCGTCAATCCTACTAGGGACCTCTTAGGCACTTTCCATATTTCCTTGAGCACTTTGCCGCTAGCTCATTATTGCGATGACGGAAGCACACTTTTGAAGACATCACGGAAACATCACCCTGTTCTTGTTCCTCTGAAAAAGAGACTGAAAAAACTAGAGTGACCCTGTGGAGAGAGGACCTACATGGACCTCTCACCACTAACAATATACCGTGACACACGTCTCCAACGTTTGTCATCCGAAATGGCACACACTGAGCAAGAATTAGTGCGAGTACACAGACTACAGAAAATACAATGAACATGAGAATCAGAAGGAGACTTCCTTGATTTACAATTGAACAATATTTTTTCATTTTGAAAAATATTAAACAGTCATTGTACTCGCACCAACCCTTGAAAATAAATATACATAATAATAATAATCCATTACAAACATTTCAAAAATTTAATTCAAAAGAAAAAATTTAACAATTTCAAGATGAGCCCATGTTCCCAATGGGAATGATGAGCCCAAATGGATCCCAAAAAAGCCTAAGTGTGGACAAAAATTTTAAAACATGTCTAAAAATTAATGTTACACTTACTGACAATATTAATGTATCTGGCTATGAGCAGAACTAATAGAAGACAAGGAATCACTGTCAAAAGTAACCGTTGTCAATGTAATCAAAAGTGAATACAAACTGGAAACAAGACTCCAGGCACTGAAAACATGGCCCGAAATCAGTAACCAATTTTAACACTATCCGATGTGAAACAGAGGCTTCCTGAGAAGAAACTGCAGTACATCGGATGGTAGATGCATGACCGAAACGCCTATCCACCCTAGGGTGAGGACGTAATCATGGGAAAAAACAGAATAAACATTCTGTTACCAAGCCAAAACTCCCAAGAAATTTCAGTAAAAATAATTACAAAAATTATGCCAAAAGCATGGGAGAATAGCAAGGGGGGTATTAAGGAAAGGGAGAGAGGAAACACTGAACAAACAATGGAAATTTCATAACAAGAATGTAAATATCAGGCCCATGCCCTGAAATTAGGGAACATGAAATCATTTTGCATAAAAATTATAAGTTACAGCCCTGAACACATTCTTCCACTGTTTCTACCTCTCATCCTCTTATTTCATCCTTAGATCCACCATTTCGTTCATGATTTTGTGTCTGGCATCATTTTAATGGAGATTATAAGCACAGATATCAGTGAGATGTTACTGACTGAAGGGCCAAACAAAGAATGAGGACTTCCTTGACACTGCGCATGCGCAGTGGATAAAAGTATGGAGGACCACATAGGACATCTAATTTTTGGATTTTGATGCAAATTTGGGGGAATTGGGGAGGCAAAATTTGTGTTTGGCCCTAGAATTTAAGAGTTAGCACCAGCTAAGTCTGGGTCATTGGTACAGTATAAAAATATGGAAATTTACAACCTGTTTCTCAACCAATCCTACAACATGCAAACATTAAGACACCGACATGAACTACACAGTAGTATTACTTCCCCAGTTATAGGAAGTATGAGGGGAAGGCACCACCTTTGTTATGTAGTTAGTTTCCTTCTGGCCTCTCCCTAGATCCCAACTTTCTAGTTTTATGTGGGTCATGGATAATACAAAGAAATTGGAATCCTGAGTTGCCGGAACAAGACGATTGCTTAGTTTGCTAGTGTTATAGCTGCAAATAAAGTGATATCATGTCACTATTTTCATGCATCACATGGGACGTGCCTTCATTCCAAAACCTCAGTGGGAGACTGTTAATACTTCTAAGTTATAAATAAGTTTGAGTTAGCTTATATGGTGTGTTACATGTTTCTCTGCTCTTTCCCTGACTTTCCTGAATAGTCAAATAGATAGACACTTGACATGAGCAATATTCACTGGGGCCAATTCAATTCAATTGCATGTCTTCAATGCAGTAACAAATTGAACTGAATTGGGAGGCTGATTGGAGAATCGATTCAAATAACTGCAGTGCCCTAACGTGCAATGCTTGCATACCCTACACCGTGAAAAGACCTTTATGATGTGAATTCAACATGAAAGTTAAAAAATTTATAGTAATTTATATATTTTTTATACTTACCAATGACCCAGACATAGCTGGTGCTAATTCTCAAAATCTAGGGCCAAACACAAACTTTGCCACCCAATCCCCAAAATTTGCATCTAAAACCGAAAATATCATGTCCTAAATGGTCCTCCATACTTTTTCTCCACTGCGCATGCGCAGTGTCAAGGAGGTCTCGAAATTGGCGCCAATTATCATTCTTACAAGCAGTGCCTGGTCAGCGCTATGTACTCAGCGGGGAGGTACGAGTTCCCAACTCCTGGGAGGGCCATCCCGTCTGGGTCATTGGTAAGTATAAAAAATATATAAATTACTATAAATTTTTTAACATTTTTATACTGTACCAATGACCCAGACATAGCTGAATAGAAAAAAAGGCTGGAGGGCCTAGGACATAGAGGAAAATCCAAAAAGCTCAACTATATATAATAGAGTTATCCCCTCGAGGAGAAAAGGAGGATTAGGCTTTACATGTATCTTTCTTATTTTGATAAATTAGAAAGACACAACACCTTTCATAATTGAGCATAATAACATCCATGTTCTCTATTAACATCCAGTATAACCCTTTATACTAATTATTTTTAAAATAAGCCAATAAATAAATTAAGTCCAGAGAATTGAGACTCTTTATACTCATTAAAAGTGTCCGAGGATTGTATATTAACGCCCGTTTGACACGTGACATATACAAATGCTTCACACCGAGCTACACTTTAAAAATATGACATGAATGAATTTAAACATTAGCTTAACACTTTAAAACCATCCCGTTACTGACTCAGAATTACTGACTCCGGAGGAGGTATCCCCTTGCTTTTCACTATAAAGCAGGTGACCTAAGGGAACACCCTCCCCCCCCCCCCCTTCCCCTTGCCCTGGGTCAAATAGCCCAGAGCGAAGAGGGCAGCAGGACAGAGTCACTGCCGGAACAGAAAGCCTGCATAACTATAGTTGCAACTGTTTAGTGGACGACATTCTGAGCAACAGATAACAGACCTAAACAATGCAGGTCTCCAGAAATGGACTCAATATTTCTGAGATAAAAATTCGTGAATGTGGATGGCTGAGACCAATATGCAGCCTTCATTAAATCTGTAATAGCAACACTATTTGCGTAAGCCCAAGATGTAGAAAGAGCTCTTACTTCATGAGCCGAAATCTTAAGCACAGACTGCTGAGATGAAGATAGATTATCATAAGCAGTACGGATAGTTAATTGAATCCATCTAGCAATAGAATGGACCATAATGTCCTTTCTATTAGGCATCAGAGACAGAAAGAAGCGTTTTCATCCCTTTCTGATAAACTGAGATCTTCGTTTATAAATACGTAAAGCTCTAACCGGACAGAGTAAAGGCCTATGCCCGTCTGAAGACGGAAGGGCCTTAATAACAATAGGTTCCGGATATTTATTAGGAGCCTGATTCTTAGCCAAAAATCCAACATTAGTAGTAAAGGTAATAGTGTTCCCGACACTACGATAGTGAGAATCGTCCACAGATAGTGCATGAAGCTCATTGACTCTTCTAGCAGAAGAGAAAGCTAAGAGAAATGCTGTCTTATAAGATAAGAATTTGAAGTCCACTGTCTCAAGAGGCTCAAATGGCTTTTCTTTTAGTTTAAGAAGAACCCAAGCTAAATTCCATTTAGGAATTAATCTAAGGGTTCTAGGTCTATTTATCGAGAAGTTTCTAACTAATTTACATAAAGAGACATTAGATCCAATTTGTAAACTATCATGGTGTGCATAGGTATCAGATAACATAGACCTATAACCTTTTATAGTAACAGGCTGCAGTTTGATCTCATCAAACAAGTATACTAGAAAGTTTGCAATGTCTGGAATGGAGGGATCAAAAATGTCAACAGAATGATCCCTACACCAATGACAAAAGACCTTCCACTTAGCCGCATAGTTTAGCGAAGAGGAGGTCCTCCTACAGTAAGAAATTGCGTCCACTGCTCGTCCTGTAAAATGCTTGCCGTGCAAGAAGAACCGCACAACGGAAAAACGTGAAGGTTGAGACCTTGCGGGTTGTGATGTAGCTGACGCGATTTCCCCTGCGAAAGAAGATCCTCTCGTGGAGGAAGCTTCCGCGATATGTCCCATAGCAGACACCTGAGTAGATTTATCCATGGTCTCTGTGGAGACAGAGATGCTACCAACAGAATTTTGCATTGAGATTGTTTTATTTTTAGCAATATCTGCTGAATCAACGGCACTGGAGGATACGCATATCCTACCATTCCGTCCCACGAGATCGATAGAGTGTCTACTGCATATGCTCGAGGATCCGGACATGGTGACACATACGTCTGCAACTGATTGTTGAGCTGTGTCGCAAATAAGTCTATCATTGGCCGCTCCCATTGGTAGCAAATCTGATTGAATACCTGTTTGTTGAGAGTCCATTCTGACGGCAACAAGCGACCCTTCCGTGAAAGGGAGTCTGCTAATACATTCAGACGACCCGGAATATGACGGACCGAAAGTAGAACTTGGTGTTCTAGTACAAACAGAAGGATTCTTTCCGTTAAATTGAATAACGGAATGGAATGAGTGCCTCCCTGGTTCCGAATATACGCAACTACTGTCGTATTGTCGGACAGGATTTGGACATGTGCTTTCTGAATAATGTTCATCCAATGACATAGTGCAAGCCAAATTGACATCATTTCTTTGATGTTTATGTGCTTGCCTAGAAACTGCGGATCCCAAAGACCCTGGCACTTCGAATCCGTTGGGATCAATGTCGCACCCCAACCTGTTTGACTGGCATCCGTCATAATAGTAAAGCTCGGATCTGGCAACTGCAGTGGAACTCCCTGAGTCAACCACTGAATGTTTGCCCAAGTCTGAATCACTTGTTTCACTTGATTTGACAAGAGAACGTCTATATCGAGCGAATGAATCTTTACTCTCCAATTCTGAGTCAAGAAAATTTGGAGAGGACGAGTGCGTAACCGCCCCATCGGAATGAGATCTGCAGCGGCTCCGCACAGACCTATCAGTCTCATGAATTCTCTCACTGTGACTTTGTCTGAGTGAAGACAATAGCGAGCGTAACAACTGATTAATTTCGCTCTGGTTAACGGCAGACGAACGAGATTGTTGTGCGTCTCGAAGCTCATTCCCAAGTGGGTGAATGACTTGGACGGCACCAGATCCGACTTCTCCTCGTTTATTATAAAACCGAGACGTCGGAGTAATAAAAGCAGATTCTGCACATCATTCTGAAGTGTTAACTCATTGCCGTACCTCTGAAGAATGTCGTCCAGGTAGGCCGACGTTACCGCAGATGAATGAGCTCGGAAATGTATCATTACCGAGTTCATTATTCGAGTGAAAGCCCAGGGTGCTAGGTTCAAACCGAAGCACATCGCTCGGAACTGATATACAACTCCTAGGACTGCGAAGCGTAGATACTTTCTGAATGTCGGATGTACCATGACGTGAAAGTACGCATCCTTGAGATCTATGCTTGTAGCATAGTCGTTCACCCGAGTACTCGCTCTGACTGATCGAATTGTCTCCATATAGAACTTTGGAGCGACGATCAGCTTGTTTATCCAGCTCAGATCTATGACTGGACGGAACGAGCCGTCTGGTTTCGGAACCAGAAACATATGGCTGTAGAAGCCCGGTGATTCCTGGTCTTCTACGACCTCTACCGCGTTGTTCGTCAGAAGAGACTGTACTTCTGATAAAAGAGCATCTCTTTTCTGCGAATTTGACAGAAGCTGAGTCCATTTTGGACTTCGAGTTAATGGAGGCTTTCGTTTGAAGGATATTCTTAGTCCTTCCAAAATTACCCCTCGAACCAAGGGGTGGTCCGTAATTGACGCCCAATTATTTATAAAACTTGACAATCTTCCGCCTACCGGAACACGATAGAGGTTCATACCATCACCTCCTGGACCTGCGAGGCTTGCGGGAGGAGAAACTACGTCCTCCACGACCTGCACCTCGCCCCGTCGACCTAGGGACGTATGACCGGTTATCACGACCAGTATAACGTCCCCTACGTGAGTCGCAGCCTTGACAGTCTCTAGAATAAGACCTAGAGGACGCATAGGAACCTCTATAGGAACTTCTCTTGGGCGTACTTGTCCCAGAAGTGCCTGTCTTACTCTTTTCTGCTGTATCCGACTTTTTAGAAGCGGATTTGAATAGCAGAGAATCCGAAGCTTTCTTAGTTATCTGATCATAGATTGCTGAAAGCTTGCCGTCGAAGAGAAGCTCTCCGGAGACCGAAGCGACTCTGAGAGAGTTTTTCACCTTACCATCCATGCGCGTGGATGTAGCCAGGGCCGCGTCACGTCGAACCAACTCCAGGTTTGCCACTGAAAGGGCGGAGTTATACGTGGCCCTTGAAAGAACTCTTAAGAAGGATTGTATATCCTGGAATTCTTTCCCTTGAAGACGTAATGATAACGCTTTAGTAAGGTGATCTGCATATGATAAGGCGTCTAAGTTAACTCTCTTAAACATTATTGTCGTTTCCAACGTCGTGGTTGGAATTGACATAGACGACGGTATAGACAATTCTAGGTCTTCAGCCTGGTCGTCTAGACGCAGAGGAACTCTCGGTATACCCTGTCCTGCCGTTTTGAATTTATTCCTTGAATTGATGAAAGGCAGATGTAGAGCATTTGCGGACAAGAAACCATACTTGCTCATTTTGGACTGTGTTGGAAACTCAGGGACGATGTCCCTAAACCGATCAAAAAATTCTGTGTCCAGTGACGCTATCAGTCTCGTGTCCAGCATCGCAGCATTCTGGTCCGACGGAACAATCTCTGGAAGATAATGCCAGATGAAATGTACGGCAGCTTTATGTTGTTCCGAAAGGGAAAACTCCAGATCCTCTGAATCCCTTTCGCCATCCTGTCGGACCATATGAAGTTCTCGGTCGTCTGTACCTGATGCTTCAGTGGAGCGTACCGACCCAGCGTCGTCGGATAATTCCTGATCCGATAGAGATTCTGTCGTCTGCTGGGATGCTGCAATAAGTTGTGCTATTTGTGATAGCACGTCCATCACTGAGGCCTGTGGAGCAGCGGTCTTACGTTGCTTTGCCGCTGTAAGCTCCGTGGACATTGACTCCTGCATACTTCTTTTATGCGAACGTCCGGAGTCTACAGGCCTCGTGTCCCTGGCTACCGGATGGCGTGACCTGGTCACCATGGAATCCCTGATCGACGAAGCTGGCTGGATATCCGTGGTCACGTAGCCAAGGTGCGGTTGTGTGCGCTGCCGTGAGGATGAGGAAGCCATATTGACAGTCTCTCCGGACGGTTTATATAACGGAGCATCCTGAGTGGCGGACGTATGCTCCGAATGCGAAACGTTTTGTACCACAACATCTGGTCCCAGATGTTGTTGTACGAGAGAGGGACCTCTCTCGCTCGCAGCACGGATGGACCTGGATGAGCTAGTTACCGGACTAATAGGCTTCCTCTGTTCTATCCTCTGATCCGTCGTCACTGGGTGTGCACTTTGTGTTATTATATTGCTCGCATCACCCAAATCTCCTTCCTGGACCGCAACGGACGAACCCAGTTGCCGAGCCATTCGATGAATGGTCGCTACACTGGGCGAGCTAGCGGATGCCAATGCCGTCGATCCTACTAGGGATCTCTTAGGCAATTGACGTATTTCCATGAGCACTTTTGCCGCTAGCTCTTCATTTAACTGTGACGACAGAGGCACACTTTTGGAGGACATCACGGAAACATCACCCTGTTCTTGTTCCTCTGAAAAAGAGATTGAAAAACTGGAGTGACCCTGCGGAGAAAGGACCGGCATGGCCTTTTCCCCGCTAACAACATACCGTGACACACGTTTCCAATGTTTGTCATCCCAATTGACACACACTGAGCAGGAGTTAGTGCGAGTACACTGACTACAATTAATACAATGATTATGAAAGTCAGAGGAAGATTTCCTCTTATTACAATTTGAACAATATCCCTTCATTGTGAAAAGAACACAAACAGTCCTAGTACTCGCACCAACCCCTGAAAACAAAGATACATAATAACATGATCCATTAACATATAGAAAAAATAAATGAAATCAAAAAATTTTTTGGAAAAAATATTTTTTCAGAAAAGCCCAAGTTTCTGAAAGTAACGTTGAGCCCCAAAGGATCCCAAAAAGCCTAAGTGTGGACAAAAATTTTGAAAATATTTCAAAAAAATTAATGCAACACTTACGTATAATAATAATGTATCTTGTTATGATTAAACTAATACAAAGACAAGAAATCACTCTCAACAGAAACCGTTGTCAATGTAAACAAGAAGTGTATAAAAACCGGAAACATGACTCCAGGCACTGATAAACATGGCCCAAAATCAGTTACCAATTACAACACTATCTGATTCAAAACAGAGACTTCCAGGGAAGAAACTGCAGAACATCAGATGGCAGATGCACAACACAACGCCTAAACACCCATGGGTGAGGACGTAAACATGGGGAAAAAACAGAATTCATTCTGTTACCAAGCTAAAACTCCCAAGAAATTTTAATAATAATATTACAGAAAATATGCCAAAAGCATGGGAGAATAGCAAGGGGGGACTAAAGGAAAGGGAGAGAGGAAACACTGAACAAGCAGTGTAACTTTATAGCAAGAATGACAACAACACGCCCATGCCTTGAAATTAGGTAACATAACATAATTTCATAAAAAAATTTTAAGTTACAGCCCTGATTATTTCCTGCCACTAATTTTTCCTCTCCTCCTTCTATTTCCTCTTTAGATCCACCATTTCTCTAATATTTATGTGTCTGGCATCATTTAAACTGAGATTTACAAGCACAAATATCAGTCAGATGTGAACTGATGAAGGGCCAAACAAAGAATGATAATTGGCGCCAATTTCGAGACCTCCTTGACACTGCGCATGCGCAGTGGAGGAAAAGTATGGAGGACCATTTAGGATATGATATTTTCGGTTTTAGATGCAAATTTTGGGGATTGGGGGGCAAAATTTGTGTTTGGCCCTAGATTTTGAGAATTAGCACCAGCTATGTCTGGGTCATTGGTACAGAATAAAAATATATCTGGTGTTTATCTTAACCCTTTACCCAAAGCAGAGAATATCAAAATTTATTATTTCATTTCTATTTTTTAAATTTTTCACAAAACTTTCAACAAAACCATATCATGTGACCCCTCACTGGAATGAGCTCGAAGAGATCATTCCAATGAGGGTCACATGATATGGTTTTGTTGAAATATGTTAAAAAATTAATTTTTTTCAACTGCTCAATTTGCAAGTTACATGGACGGTTGCATATCATTCGTTAGGTAAAGGGTTAAAGAACAGATAATCAAACAGATGTTCCTTTTATTTCAACAATATTATATCAGATCTCTTGAAATACTCACACATGGGGGTTGTATTCTTCTTTGAAGCCATTTTAATGCAGCTGTCATTCACATACTTAAGGAAGCTGATTCATTTCTGAAAAAATGGTGACAGAGGTTACAGTTGAACAATGTTAACTTTTTACCCAATGCAGATGATAGCAAAAATCATTATTTTAAATATTACTTTCTCAAATTTTTCAAAAATTTTCAACAAAACCATATCATGCAACACCCTCATTGGAATGAGTTAATTGAACTCATTCAAATGCGGGGTCACGTGATACGCTTTTGTTGAACTTATTTAAAAAAAAAAATTTTCCAATTGCTGAATTTGTATATTACATGAGCAGAGATGACTGATTCATTAGTTAAAGGGTTAAAACAAGACTACATGAGCTGCTGATTGCTGCTAATTATTTAATTATTTATTCTGTCTAAAGGCTAGAAAAAGAAATAGGCTGATGAAATCATCAGATGTGTACCCATACCCGCAACTAGTAGAAAGCTGTATGACGGAGGGCCACCCCAGATGCCAACATTATGTACACCATACATGGTATGGGTATATATAGAAATGGATTGGAGGAGTGCCTAATTTGATGGATAAAAGGTTAATATCTCCGGATCAAATTATTAGATTTACATAAAAAACTATACAGCACAGCACATCAGTAACCTGAATACATATATAAAGTAACCTGATAATCGGATTAATATTTTTTGAGTTATTGCATGCCGAAGAAATGGATTGGAGGAGTTCTCAATTTGAAGGATAAAGGGTTAATATCACAGAATCAAATTATCAGATTTACACCCAAAACTATACAGCTTGGCACATCAGTAACCTCAACACACATATGAAGTAATATGACAATCGGATTGATATTTTTTGAGTTATCCCATGCCAAAGGGATTGGAGGAATTTTCAATATGAAGGATAAAGGGTTAATATCTCAGGATCAAATTATCAGATTTACACCAAAAACTATACAGCTCGGCACATCAGTAATCTGAACACAAATATAAAGTAACTGGACAATCCAAGCAATATTTTTCAAGTTATCGAATGCCAAAGAAATGGATACGGATGCCAGACGAATGGACAGACAGATGGATGGACGGATGGACAGACAGATGGACCGACAAAGGATGGACAGACAAAGGATGGACAAACGACGGATGGCCACCCCAGATGCCGGCATTATGTGTACCATACATAGTATGGGTACACATAAAAATCAACCAAACCTGTGGTATCAAGAGCTTTCAGCAAATAAGAAATCATTCTACGTTTGCTTTTGTTTTGGCACTTCTTATCAACCTGATAACACTCAAGCATCCAAACAAAAGAATTTCCCACACTTTTTCAAAGTGCAAGAGAATAGGCTTCTGGCACTGTACCAGGTAACATAGTTCATCAGTCATTTTTGCAATAGCTCATCAATCTCAGACTAAGTGCTTATACAGTGGAACCCTGTTAACTGAATAGCCATTTTGATAATGAAAATTATTTCAGTTAACATGAGTATTCAATTAACACAAAAGTGTCACATTCCAGTATTCTGGAGATAAATTGAGCATTTATTAAATTATATCTTATTTGACAGAGCTCATGGAGCTCTGTCAAAGAAAATATAATAGATTAAATGTATGCATTGGATGTAGAGAAGCAAATTAGGTCTATAAACACAAGGTGAACTTGATTTGGTGCTTGGCAGGGTAATTTCTCGGCATATTACATGACCTTTTATTCAATTAACAGGAGTTTACTCTACTCTGACCTATATGCAGTTAACATTTTTTTCAATTCCCCACACGGTATCTTATGACACAGCCAATTTCTTTTTACCATTTGATTCTACTGGTACTAAGTGTGCTTCAGACGAAATAACAGTTCTCCATTTCCTGTGGTTTTGGAAATATGGGCATTTGAAAATATTTCTATGTTTTAGCATCTGGCATTTCAACCGAGGTGTTGGAAATTGTTGGGGGCATGAATCAAGTCCCAATAATTTTACATGCCAAATTTTGTTCAAATCGGCCCATCGGTTCAGAAAACTGAAATTTAGGGCAAGGCCAAAAATCTTGCTCCTCCCATTACAAAAACAAATATATTCCCTATGAACTCCAAAAGGAAGCTCAGAACCAAACATCAAGTCACTATTATCAATCGGTTCACAAGATGATTTTTTTCAAAATTTGGGGGGATTTGCCATACTTAACATGGGGCAGAGAAACTTGATTTGAACAACATCAAAATGCAATGGCATAACAAACAAGCACCTGAAATTTCATTGAAATCAATTCTGCAGTTTTGGAGGAACAGTCATACATACCATGTTCACAGCAGGCTTGTCAACTGGTACTCAAACTTTTTAATGATACCGGTAGCTAGTATCAATGCAAGTACTGATGGTACTAATATCAAATTGGAAACATGTAAGTTGTCAATTAAATTTGCATGTGGTAAACAGGACAGTAAAATATGCATTGATTCAAAATGGGAATGAGTAGATTTACTGTGAGAGGAGGGGGGAGGGTAGGCAATACACATGGTGGGGTGGGGTGGGTGGACAGAAGACATCAAGTAATGACATGCCAGCATTCAGAGCAATCGCAGGCATGTTTGTTGGTTCATTCATTAATCTGTTTAATCTGTTTGAAGATGCAGATACACCTTGTGTTGAACTGAAATGTACACAATGGTGTTCTTTGGATTCTTCTTGGTTTATATGAAAACTGTAATAGTTCTTGAAAATTGTGGTTAAAGTTTTTGAAAGTGCTTAAATAGTGCTACAATAGGATTCTATGTTATCAGTAAGAACCCCGCCTTCAATTACCCTGACCTGCAGCTTCAGATGGGCAGTATTGGAATTTTGAATTCGGTATTGGTTTTGGTATTTTTAGGGGGATATATCTCGGTATCGGTTCGGTATTCAGTATTTGACTTGACTTGAGATTTGCTGATAGTACCAAAGGGGAATTCACATCAGGAAAGGCAGAATAAGTAGTGGTAGTACCATTCTACCACAATGCTATAAATGACACTGCCAATGAGCTCAACAGTGGCATTCGTTTACGACCACAAATCATATCTACAGTAATTTTGTGACTTGTTCTAAACACACCTTAATGTTTAAAGACCCATTTCAGGCTTTTGCGATTTCAAAGTATGTGCACTGACCATGCCATCTTTAGGAGGTCCTTATGACAATAGACAAAACACCTAGGCAGGATTTCTAGTCAAGTCTTGGCTGCCTTAATAGGTAGCCAAGACTTGACTAGAAATCTCTGCTGAGTGATTGGACATGTACATGTAAGGTCGTAGTCTAGTGGGAATTCAGGACAATTGCCCAGTCCATTAAGGGTTAACAAAACTGAAAAGAAAATCAGTCACATCTGTCATGAAAATGAACCTTTCAACTATTATGAAGCCTCAACAGTGACTTATAAATGGGTGCTTTCACATTAAGGGTTGCCCAGTTTGGGACAAACTTGTTGAAAAAAGATTTACACTTAATAATTGATTGAAGTGCCATGTAATGTTGGCAAAATATTATGGAATATGAAAATATCAACCCCAAGGCTACAGATATGTCAGGAAAAAAATTATGGAACATCATTGTATGAAGACTATGCAATTTTTTTCAAATCTGAACTTTAATTCTCAACAAAGTAAAAGTGCAATCGAACAAAACTAATCTCAAAAAACAGCTTCAGTCAGCAAGCCAATATATTGCTGCCACAAAAAAAAGAACACGGAATGTAACATAAGCACATAATAATTCTGGGAAAAGTATTTTCACCTCAGATGTGACAATTTCTTGATCAATCCACCTGGTTCTAAGCTCTGTTCTTTTAAAAACATAATTGATATTAACATTTTATTTCTCTTATTTGATGACTGAGATACATTCGAAATGATAACAAAAAATATTAATCTGTTTGGGGATTGAGTTTTTTAGGAATCCCTATTTCAAAATAAGTATTAATCTCTGTTGCGGAGAGGACAAATGTTTTGACTCTTTTCTGTAGGCATAAATTAGATCCAGAATATCTCAGAAAGCAGGTCTAATGATTTGTACTTCATCAGCAATAATTTTTAAAATCCTATTATGTATTTTAAAATGTATTTTATGTTTTATTTACAGTACAACAGATATAAAATGTATCAAACCACACTTCAAGATTTAGAAAATTTTGGGGAAAAAATTCACTTTTTTGTTGCAATGCAAACACATGGGTGCCTTGTGTATTACTTGTGAATATAACTGTCACTTAACGCAATTTATAAGAGCCATAATATATGCAGAAGCATTTAAATCAGAAGGAATTATGTGTCATTCAATTTTGTTTCGGAGAGGACTTTTTTTGACAAATAATTCTTTTGTAGAAGCCAAATCTTCTTGAGACAACACATAATTCCTTGCTGAGTTACCTTCAAGCAGAGGTGACTGAACAAGACAGATAACATCTTGTTCTTGTACATGACATCTGTCTGGCTTAGAAGGCCACACAAACTTGTTTATACCAGCAGATTTCATAA
This sequence comes from Pictodentalium vernedei, assembly GCA_031216915.1. Taxonomy (NCBI): domain Eukaryota; kingdom Metazoa; phylum Mollusca; class Scaphopoda; order Dentaliida; family Dentaliidae; genus Pictodentalium; species Pictodentalium vernedei. Next base: position 464,265,709 of record CM062297.1, read on the forward strand.
AATTCATGGATACATCTCTGTGTGTTAAATCTATGGACTCAACCTGGCCAAGGTACCAATCACAGTCATACATAGCTACTGCCCAACAATTTTGACCAGGCTGCATGTCCTCTAGCTTAATAGTATAATCTTGATCAGCTGAGGCAATACATTCATGATCACTGATTGAACATTCATTTGTATCTGTGGATGTCTGCAGGTTTGAATATATCCAGTCACTCACAAATCCAACTGAAGTACAAGCAGTAAGGCTATGCTCTAATACACAGCCTGAGCCTATGCAAAAATCACAAAAACATGACAAATCTCTAGTACAGACCTCATTTGGACCACACACTTTAACACTGTGAACAGGCATGGTTCCCTTCAGTGTTTGCAGGTGACTAAGATCTGGCCTTGTTATGTCATCTTTGTTTACATAGAAAAATTTTCTTTCAGAATTTTCAAACTTTTTTTTGTTAGAATCAAAAACAGATTTACCAACAACACTGAGATGTTCCACGCAATACTCAAACAATTCAATAGGGTTTCTGATTTTTGTAATGCATCTTGTCACAGCTTTAGTTGCATTGTGCTTAATGACCGCACCAAGGCCATCCGATGCATTTTTGCCATGACATGCTTCAAAATAATTATGTGAGAGAGTTATATTTGTCTCACTTGGCCGTATTGATAACTAATAGAAGGCCTTCTTCGAACGGTACTGCACTGCACAGCAATCTGAAAACTCTTCAATATGTTTAACACCAAACTTATTTCTTAATTTGGTATAAGAAATATTCAGAAAATAGTGAATTTTAAAAAAATTCATTTGCTACCACACATTTAGAGGGAAATATCTCAAACCTTACATGTTAACCCCTCTCAGATACATGTACATATATACCTGTGCAACAGAAGCTAATCAGACAATAACCTTTGCAGAAATTTTGAGGTAAAAAAAGATTGCATGTTGAGAATTGAAATATGTCAAAACTTCTGTCCTCTCCGCAACACTTTTTCTGTACACACTTCAATCATAGGTGTACAAGAATATTATACAAAATACTGTCAATCAGAACTTTAACAGTTTCATGGTGTCCATATATGTTCTCATCAATAGGTTTGCACCATTTTTATGGGTCGCCGGTTAGTAATTAGCGATGAATTTGTCAACCAATATGGCACAAAATTAAAAAAAAAATAAATCACTAATCAATGTGATCAGAAGTAATATTTCCATCAGAAACAATCCTTCAGTATAGATCAGAGATGTAATCAGTGTGTTTCTATTGGGTTTAATTGGAACAGTGGCTTCAGTAAGGTCAATAATTGAAGTGTTTCGGAGAGGACATGGCTGTTTGACATACCTTTTATAGTATCTGGAGTGATTATCCTTGTTCAGTTAAGCTCATTCACATTATAAAGTCTTTCTCCTCACAAGGCCTTTCAGATAGATGTGATATTATTATTTTTAAAACTGTTTTTCTTTGTAAAAATTCCCAGTTTCGGAGAGGACATTTTTTGACGGAAAATTTCTCTCACTAACTTCAAGTCATTGTGTGTGTACAATACACAATATATTGATAAGATACATGTCAAAATGCAAAAATTGAACCCTGCATACAAAACTGAAATGCATATGAATGCAATTTTAGGATTTTTCATGTTCTTATTCACCAGATTTATTTATGGGATATTGTAAAACAATTTTGACGGAAAATTATCACGGGTAAATGGCAAATGGTATATATCAGATTTTGTGTCGGTAAGAACTTGATATTTCTAAAATTTGTGATAATCATATTGATATAGATTAAACAACCATTATTTTTTTCCAATGGAGAAAGTGTTTTTAATTTTTTCCAAGTGACAATAAGAGCCATATATTCATTGTCGCCTTGAAAAAGGCATCAAAGAGCATAAAAATGAATAGATTTTGAAAATTTGAGCACTTATCATCATGGGTATATTTATGTAGACCGATATGTACCCAAACTCTTAATTTAGAGGAAAAATGCATTCCTATTCAAAATAAATTGTTCATATATAAGCTAAAAGTGAAAGGATGTAGTTGAGCAACCCTTAATGTGAAAGCACCCAAATAGCAAATGTAGAAAATTTGAAAATTCAGACAATATCAGTATTCAATAATTGGTTAGGTTCAGTTTTTCGGTATCCCTATGATATTGGTATCGGTTTGGTTTTTTGGTATATTGCCCATCTCTACCCAAAGCCTGCCCCATGTAAGGGAATACCAAACACAGCTGGAACTTGGAACATGTAGCTACTGTCAGTCTGTCAATGAAGTCATCATTGAGTTTCTCCATTCATAACCTAGTTAAGCAGAAACACGTTTGGAAAATTGCATTTGTCTTCTTGTCTAATTTCATTCAGGAAATATGCAGTTACCACCCACATCTTCTCCCCCTATTCCCACCCATATTCTGAAGCAATTGAACTTGTCTGCGATGTATTTGTGGGTGATTATCATTCTAGGAAGATTCTCTGTTGGGATCCAAGCTTGCTAAGGTGTAACTTTGAACTTACGTGAGTCAGGAAGCAATGTGATTGAGCATGAATAGTCTTTAAGTAGTGGAAAAGCATAGCCTTTAATAGGTGAAATAAACAGCACAGTTCAGCATCCAGGTACAATACGTGCAGAGTGTATTACCACCGAATCACCTGCAGAGTGGACATTCCACTCAAGCAATAATTGCAAATTTGTTGCAAAGAAGAACGAGTACAAGAAACGTTCCAGCCAATGGACCTCCGGGTTGAAAGTTATAGTTTGGGTGATAACTCCACTCCACGGGTGATTTTGTTACAATCCACTCTCCACACACTGTATTATATCAGTTGACTGATGAATTCTGCCTCTGGAATAGCAAGTAGAGCTGTGCAGTATTGAAATTTCAGGTTTGGTATCAGTATTGGTATTTTTTGGTAAATACCTTGGTTTCGGTACGGTATTTGGAGTTATGTTTGGACACTGAAAATAGTCTCAAACTGACCCAATTTCCCAACGTTCAACCATATAGTAACTTAACAGGTTCAGCGCTGACATCTCATGAACTTGACAAGTTACTGTGATAACTGATTAGTCTAGCAACTTATTTAATGAATCACTCGATTCATTGTGAATCATCACACTGTATAGAGTGTTTCATTAAATAACTTGCCAAGCTAATCAGTTGGTCTCTCTGTCCTTCGTACATGTACCATGCCCCTCCCCCATTGAATCGGGCAGAAGAAACATATATTTGTTCTTCAACTTCAGGGCTTTTCAGTAAGTTTTCACTGGTAGTAACACTCTTGGTCAGGCCCTCCCCCCCCCCCCCCCCACCCTTATCTTTCAAAGTGGCAACAAGATTAATGTCCACTGTCCAGTGGATCCAGTGTCCAATATCCACACAAATATGCAAATAAATTGAAGTAATGCAACTGTAATTAATCTCTCTATGATAATCCCAATTGTGAAAGCATTGTGCAATCATTGCCAATCATGCAATGCGTCAATGACATGGTGTCATCCACTTTTCATTCTTTGGGTTCATCCTTGATAAACATATAAAATAACATGTTTTATGACATTCACCTAGTTGCAATTATAGGGGATTTTGAGTGGAATCACTCTATCAGTGTTCACTAACTTCACTTCTGGTTTTTGGCCTCATACACATTTCTGGAAATTCCAGAGAATCCACAATTTTCCTTGATAAATTAGGGTAAATTTTCATGAAAAACAAATGTACAAATCGATTATTTACTAATAAAACAGCAAATCATTTTCAAAGCATTTGTTGCACCTTGATCGACCAAATGAACTTCAATAATGCTAAATGTGATGTCGCCTGTTGGCTTCCATACATTGTTTTTTAATGTGTCTTAAAATCAAGGTCAATAACGCCTTTCCCATGTGCACTGGTGTGCAGTATAAATTATTTATTCGAAAGAATATAAAGCAGATGATCGGGTGTTAAAGTTTGGGGGCTTGTATTTTAATAAAACGATCAGTTGTTAAAAGTATTTGCAACTTAAAACATTAATGGTGAATACAAAGAAATGCTATAGTATAAAAAAAAATTGCCGAGATGCGATAACCACTGGCACTGGCAGTATTAACGTTGGTATGTCAAGTTGTCAACATGTTGAATTTTCAAAACCAGTGGATTATTTCCAACCAAATATCAACCAGTCAACCACACCCCGACCCCCAATGTGCCGAGAATAAATCGCACAGTAATTTCCAGAAAATATATTGAATCAGACAGAATGTTGGAAGCACTGGAACTGGGCCATATTTCTTCAGAAATGGAAGTACCAAGTTAACAACTTGCCATTTTTCGTTTATCTGCCGTCACTTTTTTATTTCTTTCTCTGACATATTCACAGCATCTGCTTCCTACCTGTCACTTACAAAGTTCACATTTGCACGTTTTCTTTATATCAATTTGATCAAAATATTCGGCCCACAGGCTTTTAGATTTACGATCCACCTTGATGAGTTGACTTTCTGTCAATTTCGCAGAATGAAAGTGTCAATGACACTGTAGCTTAACTTGTGTGTTGTGTTTGATGAAAAGGATAATGTTCACTGTTTATGAAAGGATTATGAAATAAGACAAGAATTGTGATAATTGGGAATATGTTCATCTCTGTTCCCTGTATGCTATGTTTTTGATAAAAATAATATGAGGTGTACACTGTACTAAAGTTATGAGGGGTGGGTTGATATGACCTCACAGTTAATGTATGTGGCTCCCACAGTCAACGTATATCAACGAAAGTTACCAAGTTACAGTGAAATTATTCCAAAACGAGTCATCCTATCAAGTTACATTGAAATCCCTTCATAAATATGGCCTGTAGACTGTGCTAAAGGTTTTCGGGCTTCAGGCCCCTGTAGCTGTCAGTTTCCCAATTGTGTCCAAAGGGGACGTTCTCATCTAGACATATGAAGTCAACCTACCAAGTTACAATGAAATCCCTTCATAAATATGACCTGTAGACTGTGCTAAAGGTTTTTGGGCTTTGGGCTTAGGCAGCCATCATGGCTGAATGATCGCAACCAAAAGGGGACATTCTCACCTGGGCATCATCTGGAGTGACCCTACGAAGTTACAATGAAATCCTTTCATAAATATGACCTGTAGATTGTGCTCAAGGTTTTCGGGCTTCGGGCCCCTGAAGCCATCACAGTTGACCAATCACGACCAAAAGGGGATGTCATCATCTAGGCATTATATGGAGTCACATTAACAGGTTACAATGAAATCCTTCCATAAATATGACCTATAAACTGTGCTAAAGGTTTTGGGCTCGGGCAGCCATAAAGGCTGAATGATCGCGACCAAAAGGGGACGTTCTCATCTAGACATTATTTGGAGTCATCCTACCAAGGTACAATGAAATCCCTTCATAAATATCACCTGTTGACCGTGCTAAAGGTTTTTGGGCTTCAGGCCCCTGTAGCCATCACAGTTGCCTAATGGTGTCCAAAAGGGGCTGTTCTCATCTAGACATTATATGAAGTCAACCTACCAAGTTACAATGAAATCCCTTCATAAATATGAACTGAAGACTGTGCTAAAGGTTTTTGGGCTTTGGCTCGGGCAGCCATCATGGTTGAATGATCGCAACCAAAAGGGGGACATTCTCATCTGGGCATCATCTGGAGTGATCCTACGAAGTTACAATGAAATCCCTTCATAAATATGACCTGTAGACTGTGCTCAAGATTTTCGGGCTTCGGGCACCTGTAGCCATCACAGTTTACCCAATCACATCCAAAAGGGGACTTTCTCATCTAGACATTATATGAAGTCAACCCGCCAAGTTACAATGAAATTCCTCAATAAATATGACCTGTAGACTGTGCTAAAGGTTTTTGGGTTTTGGGCTCGGGCAGTCGTCACAGTTGGCAGATCACACCCAAATGGGGAAATTTTCATCTAGACATCATAAGGAGTCATCCTACCAAGTTACAATGAAATCCCTCCATATTAAACATGACCTGCAGACTGTGCTAGAAGTTTTGGGGTTTCGGGGCTTGGGCAGCCATCACGGTTGACAGATCATGCCCAAAAGGGGACGTTCTCATCTAGGCATTATACAGAGACATCCTACCAAGTTACAATGAAATCCCTTCATAAATACGACCTGTAGCCTGTGCTAATGGTTTTCGGGTTTTGGGCTCGGGCAACCATACCGGTTGACCGATCGCGACCAAAAGGGGACGTTCTCACCTAAACATGACCCCAAACCTGCATATGAAATTTTGTGACGATCAGATGAGAACTGCCGGATGTAGCCTGTGCTAAATGAAAATGTGAACAGACGAACAGACTTCTGCACGCGTGATGGCAATAGCTTATTTTGACTTTGTCAAGTTAAGCTAAAAATATAAATACCGAAATAAGCAGTATTTTGTTTTGGTTTCGGTACAGTTTTCAGTAACCCTATAATGCCGCAACCATACCGAAAATTCAGTATACCGCACAGCACTAGTAGCAAGTACATGCTGGTGTTTGTTGGATATTTCTCTGTTTGTTATCTGATATTAACAAGTGGGGATGACCAGGATCCGTATGCAGAGTTTCTCAAATCAGCACATTTTGTTCCATGAAGAATATATCGTTAAAACATACCTAGAATACCAGATCAACAGCATGTTTCATTTCAACACCTAAGCACTGGTGTGATACAGTATCTCCCCGCACCCCCACCCCGGCATCTTCCTCCAATCCTGGGGTATCTCCCCCCTCACCCTGAGTATCTTTCCCCCACCAAAAACTAAAAAATAATTTTCAAAATAATTTCCATTTTTCACTCTCAGGATGAAATGAAATGGGATTTGAATTGAAATTTCATGTATAAAGTCTTCTTGAGGGGGGTAAGATATCCACACTCTTCTTCCTCTAAATATATGACTGAAATCGTTTTTCAACACCTTATGTGATTCTATGCCTCAAAAATGGAAAAGATATATTCTCAATTTGAGTTTATATCAAGTGTCTTCGGCCTTGGGAGTGGGATTTTTTTTTTCAATTTCTTGAATTTTGCAGCTTCATAATGAAGAGTAGATATATTTTCTTTGAGATATGTGTATATTGTGGCATTAAGAAAGAGCAGCCATGGGGTAGGGGGGAGATACCCAGGCCTGGGTTTCTTCGCCTCCAATGACCAAAAAAATTACTGAATTTTCTTTCAACTTCCTGGATTTTTCAGCTCCAGAATGGAGAGTAGATATATTTTCTTTAAGATATGTGTAGGTCTACACTGTGGACTAAGTATGATTGTTCCAGGGGAGTGGGGGGGGGGGGGGGGGGGGGTACTTGGGTTTCTCCCTCCACCTATGACTGATTTTTTAAAAAATTACCTGGATTTTGTAGCTCCAGAATAATGGAGTAGATATATTTTCTCTGAGATATGTGCATATTGTGGGCATCAAGTATGTTTGGCCGTGTACGTGGGGGGGGGGGGGGGGGGGGGGGTACCCCCTTGATATCCCCCTCCACCACTTATGACTGAAAATAATTTCAATTTTTTCAATGTGAGGTCGAAATAAAATTGGATTTTAATTAAGATTTCATGTATAAAGTTTTCTTGGTGGGGGTAAGGTACCCAGGCTCAAGTATTCCGTTTGAACTTTGACGGCGGTATGATTTCGGTGTTCAGTCGTGCTTGCGTGTGATTCCAACATGGCAACAATGAAAACATCTGAAATGATGGTTGTGATTGAGCACAATCTACATAGTTTCTGGTGTTACTTCTTTGAGTAGCCCTGGTAATCTTGTAAATGATTCGTCGCATGTTTACTTTATCAATTGCTTTTCGGATACAGGGAAGCCTGGTCGTCCATCAGACATTTGTAAACAAGTCCAATCGCTGAGCGACAGAAGGGAGTGAACTCCATTTTAGCAGGTGCTCGAGAGAGGTCGTCCTTAATAACTGAAGCCAACAGAACCGTTGTCTGCAGAAAATCTTTTTCAACACTCACACACTTTCACCAAACAAAGTTTTTTTATACATTGTGCGATTTGTTTATCTAGATAGTCTGCGTGGAACACACATACTTTTGTTTTTGCACAGTTTCTTTTTCTTTTTTTTGTTGTCTGTGTCAGGGCAAAGCCAGCCTAAATATAGGGGCAAGGGGCCTCATATTTAAAGATACTGTAAGTTCAAAATATATTCCGCATCAAGGCGAAAAACCTACATGAATTTCACTTCTCTGTAAAGCTGGAAAAACACATGTGGCGTATATCCAGCTTTAGCGCAGGGACCCAGGGGAGAAACGGTATGTTAGATAAGGTCTGATCTCATTTAATTTATACAGTAGTCGGAGTCTTACGAGACGTAATCGGTTTTCGTCACGGTCAATTGAGAAACGAGATTTTAAAACGATAGAAATGTCTGTCGTATCGTCACCTGATCATTAGTTATAGCAATGCGTGTCAGGAACGAATCATCGTTAAGTCACGCGCGAGATGACTTGTATTGATTCTGCCTCGATATACGTCATCTCCCACCGTTTTGACAGATGGATGGATGAGCGTCCGTCCACCTGACAGTTTAGGGTAAAAAGTATATATACCTGGAAGAGCAGAGCATTAGACACGCACTTGGGGTCACACACGCGTTGGTGAAGTCCAGGACAGGCGGACTCTGTTTCCTGGCATAAGGGTACCTTCGATCACAGGACCCTGACACGGCTGGAATCGCCAGAGAGGGCATTCCATGATCGATTTAGCTTAACGTTGATAGGCGGCTACGGGGGCCGAATTCGTGAGAAGGGACACCCCAGGTGGAACGTTAAAGTTTAGATTGTCGAGTAGCAGGTATCGGCCAGCAATAGTCAGAAGTGTAGGTTAATTGTATTGTGCGTATTAACCCTTTAAAGCGTCAGACTGATTGCATTCTGAGTAGTTTGTTTTGCTGTCGAAGCATCGTAATGCCGACTGGAGATCGGTGTGAGTGACAATTTCGCCCTAGCACAAAAAGGGCATTTGTGAATCGTGAATTCAACCAGGAACGGTGAATATTTCAATAGGACTTTCACGGAGGACTTTCAAAAGGCACATAAGGTATGAGTAGACAATATCTGACCCAAATCAGAAGTGCGGTGTCTTCATAGATGACGAACATTGCTGGTCGGAACCCTCCGACAGCCAGAGGTACAGTTACGCGCAGACGTTGACATTTGAGCCTAAGCGGGTGAAGCTCTTATGGCGAGCTCACAGTAATAACATTTCAGATTTGTGAAGCTCTTATGGCGAGCTCACGGTAGTAACATTTCCAGTGTGTAGACTATTGTGCCAGTACAGGGCTATAGAATGACTATATGACTGTTTAGAATTATTTAACCGTAGCGACCCATTTTCTGTGAAAAGAATCGAATTGTTGATTGTTGAAATATTGAAACGGATTTATTTTTATGTGTAAATAAAAGAATCCTTGTTACTTTAAATCATTCTTTCCATTATGCAGCCTAAAGTGATTAGGAATCACACCTAACGGAAATCGAACCTATTTCAGGCCAATTTGGCAGAGAAGGAATCACGGCGTCGGTCTAACTCAACTCTCTGCGCCGAGTTCGCGACACTTGGATTCGGACCCTCCACGTTGGTCTAATTTTCCCGCAGCTTCATCAGCGGGACTAAATAACCCCACGTCAGCCCAGGCCTTACGGGGCCTCAGGTGTCCCTGACATTGATTGGCGAGCGCTAACCAGGATATTTCTAAAAGGTAAAAAATGGCTATATGGAAATTTTGTTTTATTTTAATGGCGGTTCTGTTTAGGTTTTGACGCGTTCGGTCAGTTGATGCCGTTCAAGGGTTTAATATCGCAATACAGTAGTCCCCAAAAGGATACTTAATAGCCACTATAACTGCGGTAGGTTTCAGAATATTTGGTGCGTTTAATTACGTTAAATTACAGAGGTAAATTAAGATTAATTGCCATATTTTTTTTCTTTCTTTCTTTTCCTTCTTCGTTCTTTCTGACGAGTGTTGAAGATAGAAAGAAAAAATCAAAATGGATGTTGTTACACCCCTCGCCCAACTGGTATCATTAGGCAAGGAAATGGGCCTTGAGGGGGCCGAACTTCATAAGTTCGTTAAAGATGAGCAGAAACGTGAGGCCAAGGAGATTGCCTTACATAATGACGCAAGAGAGAGAGAGGCCCAAGCAGTAAGGGAGGCAAAAGAGCGAGAGATTCAATTAGAACGAGAGCGTGAGAAAGACGCAAGAGAGGCGAGGGAGAGAGAAGCCCAATTAGAACGAGAGCGTGAGAAAGACGCAAGAGAGGCGAGGGAGAGAGAAGCCCAATTAGAACGAGAGCGTGAGAAAGACGCAAGAGAGGCGAAAGAGAGAGAGATTCAATTAGCAAATGAGGCGAAAGAGGGAGAGATTCAATTAGCAAATGAGGCGAGAGAGAGGGAAGCCCAATTAGCAAGGGAGGCAAGGGAGGCAGAGCGAGAGCTCGAACAACAGAGGCACGAGAGAGAATTAGAGCTCCTCAGAGCAAGGGCCGATGTGGAGAATGAAAGTCGGCGCTCAGGGGATGGGAGTGCAGGGGTAGCAATTCATGCCCCACGCCCCCATCTCGCTCATTTCAATGAAAACACAGATGACTTGGACTCGTACTTGGAGAGGTTCGAGTGTTTTGCCTCCAGTCAAATGTGGCCAGAAGACACATGGGCTATGTGCTTGAGCCCTTTGTTGTCAGGTAAAGCCCTCGAGGCTTATACCAGTATGCCTCCTGCACTTCTTAACGACTACAGTGAGCTGAAGAATGCCATCCTTCGGAGATACCAGCTCACTGAAGAAGGATTCCGGACCAAGTTCCGAGAAATTAAGCAGGAGAAGGGAGAAACAGTACCTCAGTATTTTGCCCGAGCTAGGCGGTACTTTGACCGCTGGACTGATCTCGCAGAAGTGAATGAGTCGTATGGAGCCCTGCGAGATCTATTTCTCTGGGAGCAGTTTTTAACTACATACTCCAAGGAGTTGGGCCTGTTCATCAAGGAAAGGGGTCCGCCCACCTATGATGAGATGGCAACTGTGGCAGAACGCTACATCGAGGCCCACGGTGGGAGTGTGAACGCACCCAAATCGGCTAGGGGTGGGGCGAACGGGTTGGCAATGGCACCCGTAAGGCAACACCACCCCAATCCGCCTGCATCGCAGGCCAGCTGGAATGGGAACGCCCCCAAAGACACAACTTGTTTCATCTGCAACAAACGGGGACATATGGCCAGAGATTGTTGGCAGCGACAGGCCAAGGCCACTGGGAACTCTAGACCACCCCAGCAGGGGGCCGGGGGTACAGCGCAAAAGGGGAGGAGAGACCCCTCCCCGAAGGACTGGAGGTGAAGGGGTGGCGAGAGGCCAGGGAATAACAGGCAAACCGCAGCGCTGTGCCAAACCATAGGCCCTGAAAGCAGTCCTCTCCGCGACTGCATCCAGGAGGGACAGCTAAGGCTGGAAGGTGGGAGAATCATTCCCATAATCAGCGGAATGTGTGAAAGTCACCCTTCCGCCGGGGGCACCATGCCTATTTACACCGGGTACGTCGGCCAGCAGGAGGTACAGATGCTTCGCGACACTGGCTGCAGTAGCACTGCGATCAGGAGGCGCCTCGTGAGCGACACACAGCTCACTGGGGGTGACCACCTGTGTGTGTTGATAGATGGGACACTTAGGCATTTTCCGCTGGCGAGGGTGCAAGTGGACACGCCTTTCTACACCGGTGAGGTGGAGGCCATGTGCATGGAAGACCCGGTGTATGATCTCGTGATCGGAAATATCCCTGGTGTTAGCAATAACCCAGACAGCAGTTGGTCGGCACCCGCCGAGGCATCGGCTGTGGTTACGAGGTCCCAGGCAGCAAAGGCAAAAAGGCCCATCCGACCACTGAATGTTCGGGCCGAAGCAAGTGGGCGAAGTTCATACCGACGATCTCAAGAGCGCCCAAGCCAGTGACCCCACACTGAAGAAATTTTGGGACCTCGCCAAAAGTGGTGACAGTGTCGCCACCAGGGGTAAGGGGCGAGTTAAGTTATCCGTAACGAAGGGGGTGCTTTACAGGGAACACGAGCAGCCCCGTGGCCAGACAATTATTGAGACACGACAGATTCTGGTGCCTCAAGAATTCAGGAAGCAGATCATGACCCTGGCTCACGAGTCCGTGGTTGGGGGCCACCTAGGGACCAGGAAGACCCTCGATAGAATCACATCCAGCTTCCACTGGCCTGGCAGCACAGGCGACGTCACGAGGTTCTGCAGGTCATGTGACGTCTGCCAGAAAACCATCCCAAAGGGGAAAGTCCAGCGGGTACCGTTGGGAGAGATGCCTCTCATGGATGCGCCATTCGACAGGGTCGGAGTGGATTTGATCGGACCGATCTCTCCTGTTTCCGACAAGGGCAGCAGGTATATCCTGACTGTCATGGACTACGCCACGAGGTACCCCGAGGCGATAGCTTTGCCGAGGATCGAAGCTGAGCGAGTTGCCGAAGCACTCCTCGAGATTTTCTGTAGGCTCGGTTTTCCGAAGGAAATCCTTAGCGATAGAGGTTCGCAGTTCACGTCGGGGATGCTTGACGAGGTATGCCGGTTGGTGTCTGTGAAACAGATCTTCACCACCCCATACAACCCAAGGTGCAATGGGCTCTGCGAACGGTTCAATGGCGTTCTGAAAGATATGCTGAAAAGGATGTGCCAGGAGCGGCCCAAGGATTGGGACCGCTACCTGCCGGCCGTCCTCTTTGCCTACAGGGAGGTGCCACAAGCGAGCACCGGATTTTCTCCGTTCGAACTGCTCTATGGACGAACAGTGAGGGGACCCATGCAGGCATTGAAGGAGCTCTGGACGGGGACGGAGACTCCTGAGGTTCGTAACACCTACCAATATGTCCTCGACCTCCGGAACAAATTAGAGGAAACATGTCGCCTGGCCAGGGAAAGCTTGCACAAGGCCCAAGGCAAGTACAAGCACCATTACGACCGGAGAACGCGGAACAGGCAATTCGAGGTCAGTCAGAAAGTGACAGTGCTCCTCCCAACTGAGCACAACAAGCTGCTACTCCAGTGGAGAGGGCCTTTCGACGTCACTGAGGTCATAAGCAGGACGGACTACCGAGTGAACGTAGAGGGGAAGAGCAAGGTCTACCATGCCAACCTGCTCAGACTATACCGTGAGAGGGAGGGAGAGCCAACCCCTGTTAAGGCTGGGGAGGGCAACCCCAACCCCTCGGTGCCCCAAAAGGCCGCGGCTATGGCCGTCATCGAGAGCGACTACCACGACGAGGCCGGCGTCGTAGATGACAAAAACCTGCTTGTTCTTGGGGAGGTCGATGGGACGGAAACGTATAGGGACGTGCGCATCGACGATGCACTGGACGATTGCCAGAGGCAAGAAGCCTTGGCATTATTGCAGGAGTTCGGGGACATGTTCTCCGATAGTCCCGGAACCACCCATCTGGCCGAGCACAAAATAGAGCTCACGACGTCGGACCCAGTGAGGGTGAGGCCCTACAGCATCCCTTACTCAAAAAGACAAAATGTGCGGGAGGAAGTCAAAAAGATGCTGGAGGCGGGGGTCATCGAGCCATCAAACTCCCCCTACAATTCCCCTGTGGTCCTCGTGAAGAAAAAGGATAGTAGCCTCCGTTTCTGCATCGACTTCAGGAGGCTGAATTCTGTCACCAAGTTTGACAACGAGCCTATGGGTGATATAGAGGCCATACTGTCCAAACTGCAGCAAGCTGAATATTTCAGCAAAATCGACCTGAGTAAGGGATACTGGCAAATCCCCGTCCAGACGAGACATCGGCCAATGACCGCTTTCACCACGCCCGACGGCTGCTACCAATTTAAAAAGATGCCGTTTGGGATGGTCAACGCCGGGGCCACGTTCAATCGTATGATGAGGAGACTGTTGGAGGATTTGAGGGGCGTGGAACACTATGTGGACGACATCCTGGGCAACACAAGGACTTGGGCGGAACATGTCAGCGTCCTCCGGTCCCTTTTTCACAAGCTGCGAAAGGCCGGACTCACCGTGAAACCTTCGAAATGCCTGATAGGTTTCCGGACCATAGAGTTCCTGGGTCATAAGGTCGGTGAGGGGAAAGTAACCATGGACGAGGAGAAGTTGGGGAAAATGCGTGACGCCAAACCACCCCAGACCAAACGTCAAGTAAGATCCTTCCTGGGTTTAGCTGGCTACTATCGGAAGTTCGTGCCCCATTTTGCGGAGGTAGCCGCACCCTTGACCGACCTTACAAGGAAAGGACAACCCAACAAGGTGAACTGGGGACCCCACCAAGACCGGGCGTTCAACACCTTGAGGGATATCTTGGTCAGTTCACCAGTCTTGCGACTCCCAGATTTTTCAAAGCCATTCGTTGTCCAGACCGACGCATCCGATGCGGGGGTTGGAGCTGCCCTGCTACAGGAACACACTGACGGCCACTTCCCTGTAGCGTACACCAGTAAGAAGCTCCTCCCGAGGGAGCAAAACTACTCAGTGATCGAACGAGAATGTTTGGCACTGGTGTTTGCCGTGAAGAAGTTTCAAAACTTCTTGTACGGCCGAGAGTTTGTGCTCCACACGGACCACAAGCCGCTCACATACATCCAGAAATGTAAGGTAGAAAGCAGCAGGATAATGAGATGGTCCCTCCTGCTGCAAAATTACCGGTTTAGGGTCGAGGCCATTAAGGGCAAAGATAACGTGGCGGCCGATTACCTCAGCCGCCAAGGATAGCGGTATGAGTTTCGTAAACCCGGTGTTAAGGCCCGGGAGGAATTTTCTTATTTTAGTATTATTATTGCTCTACTGCTGACTAGAGTTGTTTGTGAGTGCGAATGTGAGATACACTGCCCCGTTCGTCGCATGTGCGTGGACGGGGAGCATGTGTGTCGAGTTTTGTAAGTGTGGGATACACTAACCCCGTCTGTCGCAAAGGCGCGGTCGGGAAATCTATGTGTTGAATGTGTGAGTGTGTGAGGCACAATTTTAATCCCCTGGTTGAGCTTTGCGAGGGTGAGGCTCAACATAATGCAGGGGTCGTTTGCCCCTTCACAAGACATAGGGGAATGGGAGGCGAAGTTACACTCCGTTGGAATTAACCCATCTGACGCAAAGGCGCGGACGGTGTTACTCGTCGGAGTGAGTGCCAAGTGAACTGTTTGCAAAATGGGCGAACGTGTATAAAAATGTGTATGTTTTGGTGTAAATATATAGTATTACAGAGAGAGAGTGCTGCAAATCTAAGAATAAGGCTACTCTCCATATGTAAACCCGCAAGACGGGAGCATGTGGTAGCGTGTGTGTCGTGGGAATCGGTATGGCCGACGCATGCGCCCGGTCATGAACCCCACGACCACTAGGGCACGGTTTTGTAGTCTTGAACATGATGGGTAGATTGTAAAAAGGTGTGAGAGGCGAACGTGCGTGGCTTTGCCCCTCGTGTTTTAAGAGATACACAGGGTGTTTCTCTCGGGAAGGGAGTTGTCAGGGCAAAGCCAGCCTAAATATAGGGGCAAGGGGCCTCATATTTAAAGATACTGTAAGTTCAAAATATATTCCGCATCAAGGCGAAAAACCTACATGAATTTCACTTCTCTGTAAAGCTGGAAAAACACACGTGGTGTATATCCAGCTTTAGCGCAGGGACCCAGGGGAGAAACGGTATGTTAGATAAGGTCTGATCTCATTTAATTTATACAGTAGTCGGAGTCTTACGAGACGTAATCGGTTTTCGTCACGGTCAATTGAGAAACGAGATTTTAAAACGATAGAAATGTCTGTCGTATCGTCACCTGATCATTAGTTATAGCAATGCGTGTCAGGAACGAATCATCGTTAAGTCACGCGCGAGATGACTTGTATTGATTCTGCCTCGATATACGTCATCTCCCACCGTTTTGACAGATGGATGGATGAGCGTCCGTCCACCTGACAGTTTAGGGTAAAAAGTATATATACCTGGAAGAGCAGAGCATTAGACACGCACTTGGGGTCACACACGCGTTGGTGAAGTCCAGGACAGGCGGACTCTGTTTCCTGGCATAAGGGTACCTTCGATCACAGGACCCTGACACGGCTGGAATCGCCAGAGAGGGCATTCCATGATCGATTTAGCTTAACGTTGATAGGCGGCTACGGGGCCGAATTAGTGAGAAGGGACATCCCAGGTGGAACGTTAAAGTTTAGATTGTCGAGTAGCAGGTATCGGCCTGCAATAGTCAGAAGTGTAGGTTAATTGTATTGTGCGTAGTAACCCTTTAAAGCGTCAGACTGATTGCGTTCTGAGTAGTTTGTTTTGCTGTCGAAGCATCGTAATGCCGACTGGAGATCGGTGTGAGTGACAATTTCGCCCTAGCACAAAAAGGGCATTTGTGAATCGTGAATTCAACCAGGAACGGTCAATATTTCAATAGGACTTTCACGGAGGACTTTCAAAAGGCACATAAGGTATGAGTAGACAATATCTGACCCAAATCAGAAGTGCGGTGTCTTCATAGATGACGAACATTGCTGGTCGGAACCCTCCGACAGCCAGAGGTACAGTTACGCGCAGACGTTGACATTTGAGCCTAAGCGGGTGAAGCTCTTATGGCGAGCTCACAGTAATAACATTTCAGATTTGTGAAGCTCTTATGGCGAGCTCACGGTAGTAACATTTCCAGTGTGTAGACTATAGTGCCAGTACAGGGCTATAGAATGACTATATGATTGTTTAGAATTATTTAACCGTAGCGACCCATTTTCTGTGAAAAGAATCGAATTGTTGATTGTTGAAATATTGAAACGGATTTATTTTTATGTGTAAATAAAAGAATCGTTGTTACTTTAAATCATTCTTTCCATTATGCAGCCTAAAGTGATTAGGAATCACACCTAACGGAAATCGAACCTATTTCAGGCCAATTTGGCAGAGAAGGAATCACGGCGTCGGTCTAACTCAACTCTCTGCGCCGAGTTCGCGACACTTGGATTCCGACCCTCCACGTTGGTCTAATTTTCCCGCAGCTTCATCAGCGGGACTAAATAACCCCACGTCAGCCCAGGTCTTACGGGGCCTCAGGTGTCCCTGACAGTCTGTTTCTTTTTATTATTCTGCTGGTCTTCTGTCTTCTTTGCACTTCCTTGTGCGCACGATAACTCGAATATTAATCTTCCTGTCTCGCTGCTCTTTGACATATTGACAGCCAGTCCCGAGTACTTGGTCACCTACGTTTTTCACGCTTATGGGGCATCGGGGGTGTCCCTAGGGGCGTTTTGAAAGTGGGACACGCTCATATCTCAGGCATGACCCTCAGGCCAACACCAAAAATATGGGTCAAGGTCATTGAGGTCACTCAGAAGTCTTTGATGCATTTTCAGAATTGCTGGAAATCACATCTTATAGTCTCATAATACATTCCCATAGTCCACACATGTATTTTTTACATTAAAAAAGATGGGCGAGACCAAACATTTTGGAAGTGGCTCATGCTCATGTCTCAGGCATGGTAAGGCCTATGGACCTGGGACCATTGAGTGTATTTTTCAGAATTGCGGGAAATCACATTATATGACCTCCTAATCCCAATGCATTGCCGTTGTTCGTACATGTATTTTTAACTAAAAAGTGGGCAGGGCCAAACATTTTGAAAGTGGGTCACGCTCATATCTCAAGCATGGTATGACCTATGGGCCTAGGACCAACACCGAATGAGTGGAAACTCAGAATTGCTGGAAATCACAGTTTATGGCCTCCAATGCATTCCCATTGTCCATACATGTACTTTTACACTAAAGAGGTGAGCGGGGGCCCAACATTTTGAACGCGGGGCATGCTCATAGCTCAAGCATGATATGGCATATGGAGCTAGGACAAACACCAAATAAGTCGAAACCAAATAGAGGTTCAAAATATGGGTCAGGGTCATTGAGGAGATCGAGGGGTCATTGAGAGCATTTCTCAGTATTGCTGGAAATCACAGTTTACGCCCTCCAGATGCATGACTGAAGTTCAAAAAGTGGGCGGGGCCAAACAAACATTTTGAAAATGGGTCACGCTCAAATCGCAAGCATGGTATGACCTATGGACCTGGGACCTACACCAAATGAGTCGAAACACCATGGAAGTTAATAATTTGGGTCCAGGTCAGTAGGGCCACCCTTGTCTCATTACGTGCAGTTTTGAGAACTGCTTGAGATTGCATTTTATAACCCCAATGCATTTCTGATGTTCATATATGTAGTTCTTTACTCAAAGTGTAGGCAGGGTGAAAAATATCACTTTCTGATTCCTTTAAAGAACACGTCGAAAGATGTGCACTTAAATTACTTCCGGATTATTAAATATTTTTATCTGAATCCTGAACGAAAATATTTAATTACTGTTTATGAAAACCCATTTCAGATATTTTTAAAGATATTTGATTCCACAAAACAAGCCTTCATAAATTCTCTTTATTGTGTAATACTGATGCTTTCACCAGTTTCACACATATTCGAACTTACTGGCCACAGTAAATTTTGTTTCTCCAATTTAAATATTTATTTATTTATTAATGTTTAACGACACATTAACAGTCAATGTCATATCGTGTCGGTGACAGTTTTACGGGTGGAGGAAGCCGGAGTACTCGGAGAGAACCACCCAGCAACGACGAGCAGCTGCCAGCTCTGATTTAAACAGTATTTATTGAAAGAAATGGGAGCGCGATGGCTCGGAGGTTATGGCATTGGGCTTCAAACCAAAAGGACCACGGTTCGATCTCCACCAGGGGCAACGACGTTGTGTCCTTGGGCAAAGCATTGTGTACTAATGCGAACAGCACGTCGATGCTGCACTAGTCTTCAGCCTATGCTACTCCTGCTTGCGCTGAGTTAGTGCGTTGTGAAGTATGACTGTTGCTCGGTGGTTCTCTCCGGGTACTCCGGCTTCCACCATCCGTAAAACTATCCGACACGAGGTGATCCTGGCTGTCAAAAGTGTCGTTAACCCCCAATGAAAATGAAAGAATTATGTTATGTATGTATACACAACACGTCGAAATAGTAAAAAAAAATAACAAAACAAGATATAAGAACAGAATATAACTGTAACAGATCGAGAAAGAGGTGCGGAAGCCAAGGCTGCTCAAACCGTCGACCTACAGCACACAAGGCGACCTTTTTTCCTCGACCGATACGCAACTCTCAAGTTGGAGCGGTTGAAACATCCACCATGCTTCGCCACAGTATCCACAATGCCACCAACTGTAAAAAATAGAGAGAGAAGTGCAGGAGCCGAGGCGCGAACCGCCGAACTCTAGCACACAAAGCGACTTACCACGAGACTAAGAGATCTGGGCCAACCAAACTGGTTGGTAAATGACCTTTATACCTCGACCGCCACAAAACAGTAGACAAATTAAAAAGCACAAGTAAGTAAGTGTGAGCGACCTTTGCGTCAGCTGATAAATTTCCGCATATGAAATATTAGCTAGACCTACACCAGGAGCGGACTGGATCAAGAAAAGTTACCGGGAAGTGCATCAAGGGGCCCCGGATCTGTAGAAAATTTAGATTTTTCGAACTGAATGAACGCTGCTTCCTTGCAGCTCAGTGATGAATGGGAGTACACATAGAAGACATTTCAGTGGCATTTTTGTTTGATCTTCATCGCTCATTCGGCAAAAATGGTTGTACCGGAGGAGGACCCATCGGTAGAACCATAGTTCGGCCTAAAGAGAGAAACTTTTGATTTTACAAACTAAAAGAACTCTTGTTTCCTTGCATCTGAGCGATCAATGGCAGACTATATTGCTGGTATTTATTTATTGGTGCTTAACGCCACATCAGCATCGAAGGCTATATCGCGGTGATGACTGCCGGTATATCGAACCATTTCGATATACCGGCAATCTCTGCAATCAGATTTATGTCGCCTTTTGTTCATTTTCACGAAATTTCATGCACCAACAGGTGTTGGGCTGCATCAATTTTGGGGGCACCAAGGACACCCAATAGGGGAGGGGGGGGGTGTAATTTTCACGGTGGACCATAAGACCAGTCCGCCTCTGAACCACATTTTTAAGTTAAATGCCTTATAGCGGAGAGATAAAAACCATTTCAAAAGTGACCAAATCTGTCCGGATTGTGCACTCCTGATTTCTGAGTTGGGACATTTTTACAGAAATAATTCTTCTCAGCTTTCAATTAGTTTCGCGTTTCAGCGGAATTTTAATAATTAACCCATTTACATAACACGACTAGTTGGAGACATTTGTAAAATAGTGAATAACTAAAAATGTTAGTTTCTTGCCATATAAACATCTTTACATTTCTGTTTGTAGCCTCTCACTGGAACGTGCTAGGCGAAATATTTCCAGTAAGGAGACAAAGGCTATTTTTCTGGAGGCGAAAACTAAAAAACTAGAGGATGGCCACCAAAGGGTGGCTGATTCCCCCGAAAAAAGCCTTGATAGCCATTCCAACCTTATTCGCGACACACCCTCTGGTTCTGGGCAATAATAATACCAAGTATCATCAATATCCTTGAAGGCTGTAAGAAGTTATGGAGCGGACACGAATTCCGTCTACGCCCAAACGGACAGACGGACAGACGGACGACGTCACGGCTAGATTCCCCCGAATTTTTTTCGGGGGAATAAAAATGATATCGACTTTACAAAGGCGCCAATTGACAACAGGTTTATTAAGGCCTGTCTTGACAATGGTAGGCGGCGGAGTTGAATATGCTTAAATAAAGGACTTCCACTCCAAGAATTGGTGACTAGGTCCTATTTTAACAGTAAAAGAGCTTGTTTACTACAGTAAACAAGTACCACTCCACTTTCCGTCATTCCCACGGCGGAGAGAAATATCTTAATTAACTCAAATTTACCGGTCATACTAAATAACGATGGATACCGACGTATACCGACGGATACCGAGGTGAAGGAAATTAGGGGTGGGAATGGGGTTGAAAACTCTGGAAAAGGTATGGGGTTGCGTATTTTGAGTATATAAATAGATTTACGCAGTATGTGCATGTTGTTAATGCCATATTTGAGATTCATGGGCGCTAAAGTAATTGCGTTCGCTGAAAAATCTTCCCTCGGTATTTAGTAGGTAGCTTGGTAATTTGTATTTACAGCGGCTGCATCTCGGTAAGCGACAGTGAGAATTGTAAATCACATTTTGACTTGTTAATTAGTTCTCTTTGTGGATGTCGCCAATTGCAATCAAAGCCTGCTTCCCAAACTCAGCACACATATTATGTACCAGGCATTTGAAGGAGAATGCGCTCCACACTCTTCATAAGATACAAAACAAAGAAACCGCTAATAACCTGAACAGCATTATCTTCAATCCAGATACATGGCTTCTCGCGACTGAGGACCCTGTTGTATACGAAGAAATTTCAACTGACCTATCGACCCTTTACATAGACAGCAAATATTTGACACTGACATTTTTACCACAACTAAAATCCAAAGTATTCGAACCAAGACAAACACATACTGACATCCCAAAATTCTGGACAAATAACAACTGCGAGGGTAAGAATAATATTATAAAAATTAGAAAACGAATGGAGAATTTTGAAATTGCCAGATTTGACTTGACAGACATGAAAACATTGTTATGGACCAATATCGTTTCAAAAGGAATTAATATTTTCGGAAGTGATTTTTCATTCACCGACGAATGGCGACGATGCAAAAAAAAAATTGCCGTCAGACAAGAGACGTGGTCAGTACTAACGACTGACCAACTGGACCGACGAATTAATAAAAGATTACCGACTTGCGTCTCCGACAAGTCTAAAAATCAAACTTCGACTGACGGACGTTTGACTATACCTAAAACGGAGGCAATTGAAAAAACCTGGTCAGGTAAAGAGGGTGAATACCATGAAAACAGAAAGTGTCAAAAAGTGTACCCCCCCCCCCGAAAAAAAAACAAAAAAAAAAGACAAAAAACAAAAAACAGAAAAAAAAACAAGGCCAAGTTAAAGCCGTTGACACGGAGCCGAAATAGCTAAAAAAAAGTACTGTTTATACACCTCCACTAAATACAAGTTGCAGCTTTGTGTGTATCGGGCACAGCAGAACGATACTTATCACAGTATGCCACCAAACCATAATAACGGCATCAAGCCAACAATGGCAATTGGCAAAAGTTCTGCCTGTCCAAAGCCGACATAAAAGTAGATGGGAGTTTTATTTTTATCAAATATTACAGTGATACCCAATAACCACTTACGCGCCTCACCCAGACACCGAGGTAGCCTGTTAATTATAAAGCTACCTACTAAATACCGAGGGGAAGTTTTCGGCGACAGCTCAGTCTATATATCTTGCATTTACTCGAATAAATCATCGGTTATATCACAGATATTGCTTCAAAGGACTAAATTATATGTCTGCACATAATATTTACACCTTTTAAACAACTCTTACTTGCTTATTTTCCTTCAACTTGGTATCCCCCGGTATTTAGTAGGACCCCAAATTTACCGCTATTATTAACAAGAGCACCGCTGGACATTGCATCAAACGCTCGCACTGAGCTGTTCAAATTGTACAACTTTTAAAATATTTTTGTAGCGTGTTTAGAGTAAGAGAAACACCTTTGCTTAAAATCTATGAAATCAACGAACAGCAATGAAGCCACATTTCGCTATTATAAGTTATCTCCGCCAACATGTATGGTATATGGAGATTTAATATACCGTGGACGTTGCACGCTCTCACATACCTCGGATGTTGGGTGCACCCTTTACTATGGATATTTGTCCAAGGCAGTCTGACCAATCAAAAGACAGAATTTATCGGGATATAGGGACAAGTATTTTATATACATATAAGGAATGATCGTTTGTTTCAGTCTATTTCTTGCGTTATGAACCCCCCCCCCCTCCCACCAAAAAAAAAAACAAAAAACAAAAAAACAAAACAAAACAAAACAAAACAACAAAGGCCAAGCTGTGTAAATGGGCATCATGCTTCCTAGTGATAACTGAATACAAAACGGCATAGTTTTCTAAAATTCTGTTTGAAATAACGATACATTTTTCTGCAACATGTTCTTGTGTCAGTAATCATTTTATTGAACAATGAATTGCGTAAGTTAAAATGAACGTCATACACCACGCACACACAAAACGTCAATCTCCCTTTCCACTTGACGGGAAGGTGCTATCATTCAAAACAAAACTGAGTTAAATTTAATTCTGATTTTAACCATTTCCGGAGAAACTGAAAATACAGTTTGTAAATGTGGAATTCGATATAAAGCCAGACGACATGAAGTTGGCTGAACTTTGTCTCAGAAAGAGTTCATTCAGACTATTTGGAAAATGGAAAGTTTTGCTCTCGAGTTTCGTTTGTGGATTATTATGACCGGCCATTGTTTACGTTTCATTTGGGTAAAACGATGAACGCAGACGATCACCTATTGCGTATAAACAAATTGAACATGGAATAAAAAGCATGATAAGGATTTCATTGTTTATTAAGTTTTATTTTGAAGGTCTTTTTAATATGATGAGATAAATATTAATTACTTTTCATGTTGAAACAATATGAGCGTGCGTGGGTTCTTTTACATTCACACTGTGCAATGTAATTTTCAAGACAAATATTGGGGGCGTGGTTTAGGGCGGGCCTAAATGCGTTTATTTCGGTTCACTGTGTTATGAAAAGAAAAAAAGAAGAAATACTTTAGTCAATCATTTTGACTGAAAATGCATGAACAGAAAACAGGTTTAATTATAAGGCCAATGCCAACGAAAGGTAATCATTTTTGGAAATAAATTAAGAATTTCTGAATTAGAAAGTAGAATAAACAAATCAAAACTATCTGAATTTCAGTCTGTTGTTTTCTTCAAATCCACCAACATCTCAGCTGGTCTTCTGCATATTCTTGAGAAATATTTTATTTGGAAACCAGGAGCAAGTGGCTGGACGGATAGACAATGCCATAACATAATATGTTCCGTTTTTCAAATGTTCGCAATTGCATTGAATATAAAGACAGTTACCATCCAGAAACTTGAAATATATTCAATTCTTTGTAAATAAAGGGCAATAACCCCCCAAATAGTATTTCGCATAAACTTCAAAGTCAAACTTGACCCGTATTTTCTGTTCATAAGGCTACATACCAAATTCAGATTAGGTGTGTTGAATATGAAGGAAGTTGATCATCCGGAAACTTGAAATATATACTACTCAAAGTTTGCTGAGCATCAAATATTTGACACATCATTGTGAAATTTGCTTGTGACATATTTGCGATATTTTTGGTGGACATGATTGATGAATGTATTTAGATGGTCCCCAGTGTTCACATTAGCTCTCTTTACAGGCAGACATTTCGTGACAGTCGTGGAAAGCATGTACCCCTTGATTTTTATGATTTTTTCGTGTACTGTCTACATGTACATGACATGTGTAGGGTATTCAGTCTTCATTTCAACACAAACCCTTGTAATTTAATGATTGAATATGGCAAATGCAAATGTAAGAAGACATTTGACTGAAGCAGAAATGTGGCGGGCTGTAAGGATGGTGGAACAAGCGGCTACCCATCGTCAGGTTGGTAAAGCCCTTCGTGTGCACCATACGGTGATCACCAGAGCCTGGACAAGATTTCAGCAATATGGCACACCAGTAAGACATGGTGGTGGCAGTGACAGGGCAACATCTGCAGCTGAAGACCGGTTTTTGATCATTCAGGCCCGTAGGAACCGCTTGGCCACAGCAACCCAGATTCGTAGTGACCTTCAGAATGCATCCGGGGTAAATGTTTCGACACAGACTATCCGGGCAAGGTTGCACGAAGGTGGTCTCCGATCGAGAAGACCATGTATTCGCATTCCACTGTCCCAGAACCACCGCCAAGCACGATATGAATTGGCCTTGGACCGCGTCGGATGGACCAGAGAAGATTGGCGACCTGTCATTTTTACAGATGAGTCAAGGTACTGCCTTGTCCACACAGATAGGCGTTCTAGGGTATGGAGAAGACTGGAGAGCGATTCCATGCAGCCAACATTGCTGAGCATGACCGCTATGTTGGAGGGTCAATCATGGTCGGGGGCGGCATCAGCAGGGATGGACGTACAGAGCTCTGTATCCTTGAACGGGGTGCATTGACTGCATAGCGGTATATTGATGAGATCCTGGATGTCCATGTCAGATTGTATGCAGGTGCAGTGGGTGATAGATTCATTCTGATGGACGATAATGCCCGTCCTCATGTTGCCCATGC
Source organism: Pictodentalium vernedei (assembly GCA_031216915.1). Taxonomy (NCBI): domain Eukaryota; kingdom Metazoa; phylum Mollusca; class Scaphopoda; order Dentaliida; family Dentaliidae; genus Pictodentalium; species Pictodentalium vernedei. Next base: position 464,290,959 of record CM062297.1, read on the forward strand.
TGTCGGGTAGTACCGACAGAGGGAGGGGACTGAGCGTATGAACTTCCCAGTAAGATCCCCGGACCTCAATCCAATCGAACATGCCTGGAATGAGTTGCAGCTTGCAATTTCAGCCCGTCCAGTCCAGCCAAAAAGTGTTCAAGAGCTTGGTGTCATGCTGGTCCAAGAATGGAACAACATCCCACAAAGGACCATCAGGAACCTGATTGGGAGCATGAGAAGGCGTTGTCAAGCTGTAATCAACGGAAATGGGTCTCATACTCGATATTGAGCCCATACCAGTTCGCTCCGTCAACTTTTTGGCAAATTGAATAATTTCCTCTTTTACCAATAATATCCATTTTCCATGGTTATCGTATTCAAAAGCTAAAAAATAATGTCAAACACAAATAAAATCTTAATTTCTGTACTTAAAGCATTAAAGATATAATTAAATAAAATATATATACACTTTTCATTACAATATTTCAACTAAAACGTAAAACAGGCAGTTGGATATACTTGGTGCGTAGCAAACTTTGAGTAGTATATGATATTCTAATTCAATAAAGGGTAATAACTCCAAAATGGAATACCGAATAAACATCCAAATCGAATTTCACCTGTATTTTCTTTTCATAAGGCCATGTACAAAATTCAGATTAGGTGTTGAATATAAAGGAGTCTATCATTCGAATACCTGACATGCTTGAAATTCTAAGCCAATAAAGGGCAATAACTCTGCAACGGAATATCAAATAAACGTCAAAATTGAACTTAACCTGTATATTCTGTTCATAAGGCTAAATATCAAACTCCTATTAGCTGGAGTGAACATTACGGAAGTTATCATCCAATAACTTGAAACATATGATATTCTAATTCAATAAAAGGCAATAACACCACAATGGAATATCGAATAAACATCCAAATCAAATTTGACCTGTATTTTCTTTTCATAAGGCCATGTAGAAAATTCAGATAAGGTGTGTTGAATACAAAGGGTTTTATCATCCGGAGACTAGAAGTATAAGTCAATCAAGGGCAATAACTCTGCAAGAGAATATCAGAAACGTCAAATTGAATTCGACCTGTATATTCAGTTCATAAAGATAAAGACCAAACTCCCATTAGCTTGAGTGAACATTACGGAAGTTATCATTCGGAAACTTGAAAAAAATGAAATTATAAGTCAATAAAGGAAAATAACTCCACATAAGAATATCAAACAAATGTCATAATCGACCTTTATCTGTATTTTCTGTTGATAAGAGCATATACCAACAATGAACTGGATGTCACGTGTATGGCCAAAGTTATCGTCTGGAAACCAAAAGTGAACGAACGAACCGTCGGACGAACAGACGTAGGGCAGACGGACGGACGGACGGACGGACGGACGGACGGACGGACGGACGGACAGACAGACAACGCTATACGTTAATACGTCCCGTTTTTTCAAATGGGAGTATAAAAAGCAAACCACAGTGATTACCACGTAGCGGACGTCAGACGGACAGGCTTGTAATACAGAGGCTGGTCATATTTACAGCAAGGCTAAAATCTGAAGTTTAGCAACAATGGTTTAATACTTTGAGAATTACGGGATGATAATTAATGACCAGATGGATTAACGCATTAAGATGTTTTTCATCCATACAATCCATTACTACATATGCCCACTTCATTAATACAAGAATGTTACTTTCATAGTTGTCAATGGTTATTGTTCTATTTTCGTAATGTTACTTGGAAATTGTACATATAAAAACCTGTTAACTACGGTGAACAACTTTAATTCGGATAGCGGTTGTAAAAGCATTTGACAGAGGGTTTGGTAACCGACTTTCCTCAACACTTTGTATTACATGTGGGGGCGCGGTGGCTCAGAAGGTAGAGGTGCAGGCTGCATGTCAAAAGGTCCTCGGTTCGAATACCACCTGCGGCAACCGCGTTGTGTCCTTGGGCAAGACACTTCACCCCATTGCCCACGTGGGGACACGGTGGCGTACTGCATGTCGATGGTGCACTTGTCTTCAACCAATGCTAAGCCTGCTTGCGTGGAGTTAGTATTTTGGGGAGCTGACAGTTGCTCGCCGTTGCTCGGTGGTTCTCCCGGGTACTCCGGTTTCCTCCACCGGTAAAATTGTCGTGGTCATGATTTGCCACTGTGCAGAAATATGTTACCTTAAACACCAATAAATAAATTGCATACATGTATACTGGAGTCCAGTCCAGTGGCTAGTGAATAAATTTGTTATATAGTGTAAAAACCTTTAGTTTTGATTAATTTGTTGTGTAGTGTAAATTTTTTGGGTAATTTCTGAAATGAAATCTCCGATACAAATATCTTCGTGACCAATGTTCCCCGGCCATACAACTGCTAAACTTGTGAGGACAAAGAATTTCACCCGCCAAAATAAAGAAAGTTCCCATTCCTCTGCCCATCGGGACTACTGACCAACCCACTTCTTGTCCGCCCTTCAGCGCACAGGTGAGTGGAATTAAGGGCGACGGAAGCAAGAATGGCCAGTGGGGATATGGACGGGCGTTCCCGGAGCCTATGATCTCACCACAGACCACTCCGAAAGCTGAGAATTAAAATAAAGCGTTATCTGGTGGCCACTGCATTTTCATTCGCGAAAAACAAATAGAACAAAACAAGGTAACAGAGGACATCAGTAGTATGTCATGTACCCGGTCACCCCAATTCTGCCGGACCCGGTGCCGCACCTCGGAAGTGGCGTAATGTCACATGACCCATTGGTGCCATGTTGTGTTGTCATGGTAACCCGCGTGAGCGGCCATGTTGTGACGTCATCCCCATAGTGATACGTGGTGTTAGTGCGCATGCGCAGCGCGTGTTGTTAGGGTGATACGTGTTTCCGTCGTCCATTTTGTATACTGGAGGCCGCCATCTTGGTTTCTATGGTAGCCCGTGGTTGCTATGTTACCCAAAGGCCTACAACAAGACAGGGGTATGTTCGAAGGGTGTGTTCCTTTGTACAGGAGAAATTTCCCGATTCGTAGAATTACCACAAACAACCCGACAAGTTGTACTATTTCGAATTCTTTCAGAATTCTCTGATTCTATCTATATATGCAATAGTTTTCGTCTACCTGACCATGTTCCTTTGTCCTGAAGTATACTACCTGACCATGTTCCTTTTTCCTGGAGTATACTCCAGTAGAGTAGAAGAGCCTATCAGCTGGAACAGCCTTGCTTATTATTCCTATATTTACCTGTTCTGTCTATTCTTGTTAGTTCTGACCCTATTCCGAGTACTCTTGTTGTTTCATTTATCTAGATCACCCAATCACTTCACTTTCCTGACGCTAACTAACCAATCAGATTGCTTCATCCCCCGTAATCTCTATGCAGAGTTATCTCCCCTTATTACAACGAAGTCCTATCTGATTCTCATCACCTCTATATCCAATGGCCACGTCCCATGGAATCCCTTTTTGTGAAACGTCTCTGGTTATGGAATCCCTTTTTAGTCGTATGAGGCCATGAGGTCTATGAGAAAATCCCTCAATGAGGTCTAATTTACTATCCCTCTTAACCTCATTTCGTTTGAAGCCATGAGGACCAAGAGAAAAGCACTCCGTGAGGGTTAATTTACTATCCCTCTTAGCCTCATATCAGTATTTGAGGAAACCTATGGCCTGGTATTGTATTATTTGAGGATACCTATCGAGGATACTTTCTGGAGAATCCCTTTTTTGTCCTCTGAGGCCATGAGGGCTATGAGAAATCCCTCAATGAGGCATCATTTGCTATCCCTCTTAGCGTCATTTCTTTTGAGGCCATGAGGGTCATGACAAAATTCCTCAATGAGGCCTATCGAGGATATATTGTTGTAGGCCTTTGGGTAACACAGCAACCACGTGTTACCATAGAAACCAAGATGGCGACCTCCAGAATACAAAATGGACGACGGAAACACGTATCACCCTAACAACACACGCTGCGCATGCGCACTAACACCACATATCACTATGGAAGTGACGTCGCAACATGGCCGCTCACGCGGGTTACCATGACAACACAACATGGCGACACTGAGTCACGTGACATGTCGTCACTTCCAGGGTCCGGCAGAATTGGGGTGACCGGGTACATGATATATTACTGGCATCGTAATATTATATCGGTATTTTCGATTTAATGTGAAACAGAGATGGGCGGTATTGAAATTTAAGTCTAGTGGGCATTTTGGGTATCTGACTTGACTGAGATTTGGTGATAGTGCCCAGGAGGAATTCACATCAGGAAAAACAGAATAGGTTTTAGTACTACGCTAAAAACAGAACAGGTTGTAGTACAACGCTAAAACAGAATAAATTGTATTCACTGGGGGTGACCGGCGCTTAGAGAATCAGTTCGTTTCTTGTTTTTACGCTGATTCGTTCCGACAGCGTGCAGAATCGTTCCCGATTTTCAAAAAGTTCGGAAGCTCTGTTTTTTTAAAAAAGATAACAGAAATTTGAGTATAAAATGGGTATTTTGTCAAATATTGGTTACGGATGCCATTCGCCTGAATACATTTACGGTAATAACTTTATTAAAATAGTTTTGTGGCATATAATACAGCCGCGTGCAGAACGTGTGCATTTTCCATAGGGAAATTATGGAGGTGATTGCTGGAAATTCACAGCACACGCACAGTTCACATAAATTGTATTCTGTCCCGTTCAGGCAGATTTGTAAACATTGAAACATTGAAAGAATTGGGACCAAATGAGTAGTATTTTATGAGTACGAAGCATTTGAAATTACGTATGATGAACGCGCGAATTCGTTTACGATTTTATGGTTGCGATCACGTTCGTTCCTCTCTTTCTGAGTGCTGATTCGTAGGCGATTCAACATTGATTTCATTTGGTAATCTATATGCAATAGAAGGTTATGCATAAAAATCCCCAATCCCGACATTGATATACGTTTTGCTGTTATTAACTCTCAACTCTTAACCCGCTGAGTATTTTCCAGGGGATCGCGGTGGCTCAGTGGTAGACTGTTGGAGTTCGTCACCCCTCCGGGACGACCCGCGTTGTGTCCATGGGCAGGGCACTTTATCCCGGTTGCCTACATGGGGGCACGATGTCGCCGCGTACTAAGGCGTACTGCACGTCGATGGTGCACATGTCTTCAACCGCTGTAACCCTGCTTGTGAGGAGCTTGAACAGAGTTAGAATGTTGAGGAGCTGACAGTTGCTCGTCGATGCTCGGTGGTTCTCTCCTGGTACTCCGGCTTCCTCCACCTGTAAAACGGTGACGATTAGCCATTGCACATAAGTATGTGACCTTAAACACCAATAAATAATAATAGTATTTTCCAGGTATATTTCATTAAATCTGGTCATAGCTGCTATAAAGACATGACAAGATTTTATGAAAAATTCATATAAATTTATAAATTTAATTCAAGAAATCATTCCTGAAAAAATCCATTCAATTTACAGGGAGAAAATTTAATTAAATATGCCCATATTATACATATTGCAGTGGGGTGGTCAAAACATGTGAGGGAACTAATGGACAATTACTCTATAGAGGTCACAAACAAAGAAGTAGGAATGAAAGAAGGCAAAAGGTTTGTCAAAGAGAGAGTCATGGAAGACTGCAATCGAAACTGGCGAGCAGGGGTTAGCGTGAAAAGATCACTGCAGGGGTTACAATATAAAGAAAAGCCAGCTTTTGAGAAGTACCTAGATGGCACCTTTGGAGGGTCACTGCTGTTCAAACTGAGATCAAGATCACTGGAGCTTCGGGGAAAAATTGGGAGAGATGGGGAAAAGGGATGCCAAATGTGCCACTCTGGAGTAGTGGAGACCCTGGAACATTTTCTCTTGGAATGCCCACAGTATATACCTCATAGAATAAAATTTACTGGAAGAATAATGCAGAAGTGGGGTGAAGAAACAAAGGATAGATGGCTGAAGGGGGACACGAGGGAGAGGGTAGGAATGCTTATTGAAGAAATTGAAAAAGAGGAAGTGAGGGACACTATTAAGCAGTTTATATCTGAATGCTGGGAGGAGAGGAGGGGAAGAGGGGGTGGGGTGCAGGGGGAATGATGGCCTTCTCTTATGAGGACCGCGACGAATCAGCGGCTGGCCAAAGAGTTATTATTATTAAGAGAAACTCTGTACTGGCAGGAATATCTGCCAGCAGCATATAAGGAGTTAATACATGATCTATAAAAGAGCTGTGTTGATGCCGGTTTACTTGCTGGTGAAAAATTGCAAGAGTACACTGCAGTACAGTACATGGGGGTAGATTGTCGCTAAATTATGGTGATGTAGATTTTCTACTCGTAAAATTTCTCTAATTTTGCATCAAAATTCAAGAACCACCAACAAAAATTACAGAATTTCATCTTATAGACCATCGGGTTGCACCCGATGGTCCATTGTATGAAATCTAACCCACCGCGATTTAGCGACAATACAACCTCCACGTACCGTACCTGGATAATTATGTTCATTGTTATGCCCCCGACCTCCGAAGGAGGATTTGGGGGATCTAGTGAAGACCTCCGTCCGTCCGTCTGTTCATCTGACTCTCCGTCCGTCCGTCCGTCCGTCCGTCCGTCCGTCCGTCCGTCCGTCCGTCCGTCCGTCCGCCTGTCTGTCTGTCCGTACAAAACGATTTGGATGGTAATCGCAACGCCATCGGTCGGATTTGGATATCCTTTGTTATGCTGACAGACCCGCAAGGGGATATGCAGAAGGAACGGGTTCCGTCCAATAATTTTTTCCCAGAGTTATGGTCCTTTTTCACTCTTTCGACTTAGAACATTTTTTTTGTCCCACAATACCTAACCTTTACGGCTATCGAACATGCCTACGGGTCAGGGGCAGTAGCCCACCTTTGCGTAGCCCTTGTTAATATTGTTTCGCTTAACTCCTTGTAGTTTAGGCCAATCTGAGCTTCCTCTGACAATCCGCCCTTTAAACCCTCTGGGACTTAGCCCAGGTGTTTAAAGGGGTGAGTCAGAAGAAGCTCGGGTTAGATGGTGACACACACCGATCACTTTTATTCTGCGTCATATCTAGTGCCCAAGTATACGTGTCGATTTAAGTGTTACGGGCAGTCCGCATTTCGGAGTGCCAGATGGGAAAATAGTGAACATATGTGGTCTTACATGTACATATTACCTGCATCTTTTGAAAAAGTGTTATATATATAATCCCACCAACCCACCCACCCTCCCCATAAAACTGCAATATTTAGAGTTGGATTATAAGTATACAATGTCGCCTTTTAGACTTTTCAATGAAGCTTTTAGCCATGCAAACAAGAATGAACCACCTCGGAGTTCATTTTTTTGTTTGCACTTGCCCCAAAACTACATTTAGAAGTCCAAAGAAGCGAGATTCAATTCTTGTTTTGACACCCTATATGCGTCCACACAAGTCCGATGTGTGAAAATTACTATAAAAGTTCATGAGCCAACACTCAACGACCGTTGCGTTCATTTCTCAATGGCCCACACACCAGGTGGTAATCAATAAAACAACCAGTCAGTCAATCAGTAAATCAATAAAGGGCGCGGATGATGAAATGGGAGAGCTTTGTGAGAATCCCCTTCGGGAATTCACACCCTTTGTTGAATTTCTCTTTCGGTCAAAATGCAATGACCACAGTGGCGGCGCCAGGATTGCGATTTGGTGGGGGGGGGGGGGGGGGGCTGCGTAAGATATGGGGGTTCCAGGTCGAGCTGCCGAAGGGAACTCTCGAAGGCCGCAGGCCTGAGCTAGGGAGGTATGGAAGGTGTGCCCCCTCCCTTAGCGGGGGTCTGGGGGATCTCTCCCATGAAAAAGTCATATATAGACTCCCTAGGATCGATGTCTCAGCGTTTCTACAACACCTGGCGTGCTCTTCAAAGGCCCCAAATTGTGTCTAAAATTGGGCTCCCATCATTATTTGTAAACGCATCCACGAAAATCACGGTCAGAAAGCATTTGAAGTTTACTTTTTTGGGGAGGGGGAAGTGTGGGGGGGGGGGGGGCTATTAGGCCGCCACTAAATGAACACAGTGGATCGATCTGCCATTCATTTATTATAACACCTACGACACGACATGGTGGAATATGAAAACACTGTGTGCTTATTCGAAACACTTCGCTGGGTGTGTTCGTATTGGATGGGTAATTCCTTGTCTGCGAAACACCTAAATTTCATTTCATATGTAGGTTGAAAATAAAGCATAGGAAGTTATATGGGTGTTCATTTCATATGAATGTTTAATACGATAATATGTGATAGAATATACTTGTATACCATTCAACCAATATACCGATGACTCGAACTGATATACTTCATAAATTGGTCAAAATTATATGTTATATAATACTTCCATAGGCACAGTATTATCAGGAAGAAATATTTCTTGTTTTCTCAACCGAATTGAGTTACATGTGATATTGAGCATTTTGTGAGAACTATTCCGAGAATTCTAAGTGATTTGCTTTGCAACGAATCTGAGCCCATCAGATCTGTCTGCCTACGAATCTGCGCCATTGATGGAAAGAATTAGCACCATGACATGTCTCAAAATTTCCTCATTGGCTTCAAAACTACGTAAGATAATGTTACTATTTAACTTATGCTGAACGTATGAGTTATAGAACTGAAGATTTCGTGAGTAATTGTGTTTCTCTGTTATGTTTTATATACAACAATCTTGTTCGGAAATCAGGTTTTACGGCAAAGCTTCGAGAACTGGATTAGTCGGTGCCAAGTTTCACACAAATGGAAACAAAATATGTTCTCATTTTGTAACTGGAGATGCTCGAGGACTCAATTCGACTCAGAGCAATTATAATAACCCCCCTGTGTTCTTTTCTTGTTAAATGCGCACCATATTTATATCATTTGTTGTCGATAAACACGCATCTTCTTGTTAAAATCGGAAGGAATCGGCGCAAAAATCGAGAACGAATCCGAGCGGAAGTAACGAACGACCTGATTCTGTAAGCGCCGGTAACCCCCAGTGGTATTACAACGCAATAAATGACACTGCTAATGAGCTCAACAGTCGCTTTCTTTTACAATCACAAATCATATCTACAGTAATTTTGTGACTTGTTCTAAATTAACGCACCTTAATGTTTAAAAACCCATTTAAGGCTTTTGCGATCTCAGAGCATGTGCCCTTACCATGTCCTCTTTAGGAGGTCCGGCTGACAATAGACAAACCACCAGGGCAGTGATTTTAGTCACGTCTTGGCTGCTTTATTAGGCAGCCAAGACGTGACTAGAAATCAATGCCTAGCAGTTGGACATGTACAGGTTGTAGTCTAGTGGGAAATCATAACAGTTGCCGAGTCAAAAGAGGGTTAACAAAACTGAAAAGTAAATCAGTCACTTCTTTCATGTAAATGAACCTTTCAACTGTTATCAAGCCCCAACAGGGACTTATAAACAGCGAATGTAAGAAAATTGGGAAATTCAGACCGTATCGGTATTCAACGATTGGTTCGGTTCGATTTTTCAGTATCCCCATGATATCGGTATTGGTTCCGTTTTTCGGTATATTGCCCATCTCTAATATCAAACTGACACTCTGTATTTTTTAACTTAATAATGACACATCAGCTAGGAAAATGGTCACCGATATACTATGGAAAAACGAATTGTCAGAAGCACGCAATAAGGCCTAGATCATGGTTGGTCACAAAACAAGAAATAAATACTGAACGATTGAAAATCACACCTTCAGATGATTTAAGTACGGTGATACGCCTATAATGCCTATATGACTTGCAGGGATTGTTTTTAACATTGATCTGCATGATTGGCGCCCATAGCAAGGATACAATATTGGTTGTTTTTTTCTAACATCAAAAGAGGGATTCTTTACCCCAGCGCCCCCTCACTCCGTAGAACAATGACGTGGTGGGAGTGGCTACGACGCTCCCGCTAGGAATGCAATTCGGTGCCAAAATGGTAAACGTGGCAAGACATCAATTTCGACAACGTTATGAGGTTTGAGACAACCGACATCCTGAACACATGTTATCACGTGACACAGCTAAACACCGGTAACACAATAACCGCGACTTTTACAAAGAAACCAAATTAGTAATTATATCAACAGAGAACATTTTTTTAGGAAGCTAGGTATGTGACTTACCTTTTTCACTCCGTTGTTATTACTAATATGAATTCAGAACAGTTGTTTGGGGTGTTAAAACCCTCGATGTCAAGGTTGTTTTTATGAGAATGTCTCGCGATTGAAACTAATGAAAAACTCAGTATTTCTATCGTTTGGAAGGACCCAAGGCGAGAAAACCAACGGACCGTAAACCCAATATGGAGTGAACATGTACCGTCACGCGATGTTAGTTGGATAATTATAACAAGAACATTAAGATCAAGTGCACAAAATCATAAGTACAATAAAATACTTTAACCCTTATTTAACATAAGAAAAACGTGTGGACCTATTTTCTCTGATTGTGGTGTGGGCAGGGGCATAGCAAATGGGATTTATTACACGCTTGTGCTATGTAATTCCCATCTACAGCAACACTAAACTATGTGGAAAATGAAAATCTGTTCCACACATATGTGTGGAACGGAAATCGTTGACTGACTATGTTTAAATAGAAGCGAAATTTCACTGAAATTTTCTACAAATCGTGCACCGCAATTACAATTTGAATCGCTATCGGTAGCTAAAACAGTAACATGGGTTCCTCTCGCAAATATGGTTAGCGATAAAATGTGTTCTTTTTGTTGATAGTAGTTGTCAAATGAATTGCTGAGTGTCCTTCTTGTAGACTGAAGGAGTGGAATAAACACAGAATGACACACGCGTGGGAATGGGTTAATCGATATGGCACTTGTGTCATCGCGGAAGGATAAAACTCGAGGCCTGTGGCCTCTCGTTTTATCCTTCCGCGCTGGCACACGTGTCATATCGATTGTGTGTCGTTCTGTGTATTTATGGGTGACACCTCAAATAATTTGTCTAGTCGGGACATTTTCACCTGCATTGGTGCCTTAGATATCGATTCGCTCTTTCCAGAAATCATGTTCATTCATAACTGGTAGAGTGCTAAGTTATTTTTGGTTATCAAAATTTGCTGGCATGTCTTTGCCTTGTGACAATTTATGGGAGAGTGCACTCTCCAATAAATTGTAACAATGTAAATCCATATAAACATAATAATGTCACTTTTAAGGTAATATGAAACATATCTGCGGAATGGGAAGCATGTAAGTTGTGGCACCTACACTTCAGAATAATGCCCAAATATGTTTGGACTTGTATCTGGATGATTGTGGCACTCGATTCGGGGAGATGTGGCCCCATCAGGCCATCATGGCCAATAAATAGTATGGTACGTGTTAATTAAAAAAGGTATAGCGTTAGGACTGCTACATATTTTAATTACTCACAAATAATTTTCCAAGAAGTCATGAGATTCTTTCAACTATAATCCTGACTGACTGATATTCCAACACCATCATCAAGTTGATGACGAAGCATGCCTTGATGTGTGGTTGGAATATTTTTTTCTGCCGGTTCTCGATGCACGTTTACACCCCCAATCGTTCATCATCGCGATGCCTCTGGGTGTGCGGTGGAGTGGGAGCCTCAAGAATGGATTTTCCAACAGAAATCCAACAGAAATCAAATAGTCGCTGCTTGACATGCTTTACAATACTAATTTCTATCTCAAAATTCAGAGGCTTGACAAATAGCATGTGACGATACTTCGCATTAGATATGTTTGTGCGAAATTCCATAGTCTAATATATATCTCATCCAATAAAGCGGAAAAGAGGAAGGTTGAGCGTTTCCTGGGGCGTCACATTTCTAACCGATTAGGAAGGGTTCATTTCTAACAATAGTATCATATGATCTGCGAAAAATAAACATGAGATCTTCAAGTTCTCAAAAACAACCCCATTATCGTTGTGCGGGAATTCATCCTCTAACCCCTTTGTGTACAATGCAAAGAGAATCGGCAAGCATACTCCCAATGTTATGGCCTGTCTCCATAGGCATCTGTTTCGTGGATACGTTACCAAGACTAAGTTTCATTTGTACATCTTTATACATTTCTTTCAAGATTCTAACCATGACTAGGGGTCGGTCCCAATGGGACTAAGAATATAACCACTTTTCACGTGAAATAGGCAGCTAAAATATGCTTAAGTCAAAACACGGCGGAAATACCTCTGCCAAAATGAGTCCCGCCAATGTCAAAATCGCAGGTGCACCAGTTCCCATGCAAATTAATCTATGGGCTAAGTTATAAAATAATTGGTGCTTCAAATGAACCAACACTTTTAATTGAGGTGCTTTCAAACTCGAAAAGTGAAATTTAATTAAAAATTCTACCACATTCAAGTAGTATAACATGTATAAGTAGGCCTCATTTACCGGGCCCAGGAAATGACGTCGTGTCGCAGTGCAATGTAGGTGTCACATGCTTCAATGGTAGTGCGCCTGAGCGACCATGTTGTAACGCCATTAACAGGGTAGTGGTCTTGCCTGTAAGTCGTTAAGGAGACACGTGTTTTCTTTGTCAATTTGTTTACTGAAGGCCGCCATCTTGATACTATTGTAGCATGTGGTTACTATACCCTTGACGGGCTGGGATGGGGGTGGTGGTATGTCCAAAGGTCTGTTCGATAAGTCTGGTTTGTACTTCGCTAGAGCATAAAAACCTCAAAACCTACAGTAAAATGGGTGTTTTGTTCATATTTTTAGTTTCCTGACTTGTTCTGACTACTCTTGGCCCTAATATTTTATCTTGTTCCACCTACTCATACCTGTATCTAGACCAGGCTTCCCTCCACTAATCAGGTCGCCCAATTTATTTATTAGTTTAAACAATATTTATTTCCAATTATCAGAGAGAAGATAAATAACAGTGGATTCGACAGTAAGCTGAAAGCTTATAAAGGTCGTTTCCACTGTAACCGGAAGGGTTGTGTGGTCGGGACCGTTTTAGCCGTACGCTTCCGCAACTCTCGAGAGAAAGCCTACATCCAAAACGCCCGATGAAACAACCCTGGGTTCTTCCAGGTTCTAACAACTTCACGTTGGATCTATCACAACTATAAACTACGTATTGGCCGTACGTCTATTCGTCTAGTATAATTCGGAACAACCCCCTGTTCCTCGTTAAATTACCTGTATTGTGGCAGTGGCAAAGGCAACTTTGGCAAAACAAGATCTAGAGTTGGAATTAAATTCAAGATAACTTAAGTCAAATTGAGAATAAATATTTATATATAAAGTCAACTGGTGTTGTATTTACACTTGTGGGGAACTCATCACACTAACTTAAGACACACAACACGGACTGGTCATACTTTTATGACAACCAGCCTATCACATCCTGACTTAACCATGTACATTTATAAAACAGCCTCAGAGGGGCGAAATATGTAAAATGGGAAAACCAGTGAGGTACGCTAAGCCGGATACAAATTAAGTAGCTTTTTCATACACCCCGACCAGGTAACTCACACGGTGAAGACCACCCCTCCAACCCACTAGATCATAAATTAACCCCTTAAGAAATCATTTAATTACGTTTCCATACGAGGTGAAGTCTGTACGAAGCTTCCATGGAATTGTATTTCTAGAATTTACTGTCCACTTCAAAAATCACATTCACGGCTATAGAGAATTCTGTTCTGGAACACATTTATCTGACTGGGTATGTGGAACCCTTTGCGGGCCTCCGTCCCGCTTGGGGTTCCTATAAACAAACCTTTTACCTTTGGACTATTTTCGTATATTAATATAAACCAAAGCCTGTAAGGCTTTGCGCCCCAAAGTCGTACGACTTGCACCTAGCCTACCCCCAACACTGATTGAACAAAGCCTAAAAGGCTTTTCCACTACACCGAGGCGGTGTACCAATAGCCTACACACTGCAGCCTGCAGGTTAATTAAACCTCACCATCTGTTCATCCATCCCAATATTATGGCAATAACAGCTGTCAATGTTCACGATTCTAACGGGAGCAGACGTTCCCCAGTGTTTTCGATTCGTTTATTTTTTCCTCCTTTTACTGCGCAGAATCCCCCTTTTATACCCAAACGGTGGTGCGGCCGTAACAGCGGGCTCACCGGGCTCACCTGGCCAATAACAAAATGCGCAGGAGCGAAGCACAGTCAACCGACCTATACTTCCTGTTTACTTAGAAACAAAATGGTGGACAAATATCGCCTCCGCCACACCACCAAAGGTACACTTGCAAATGTAATGACACGAGATGTTAGTTTTTGGACTACTATAACCCAAACACTTACCATACATAGCTTCTACTATGTCAAGTGTGTTCTATTCGATATAATATCAGTGCGCAGCTCATTATTTTGGAAACAAATTTTACAACATTAGTTTTCAAATTAAACAGAGTGAAGAAAGAGTTAGAACATGTGAAAGAAATAGTACTGATCAGCTACAATTTAAGGAGGCCTCAATGGTCTTCCAAGTCGTAGGCGAGCAAGGAAAGCACGGGAAGTTTCTATGGGTATATATGGCAGATCGGCTAGCTTGTAGTGATGGGCCAATTGTCGGTAATTGTTTATCGGGATCGGTCTAATACGTTTATGTATTTATAACGGCATAAGAAATAGTTGCCAACCAATAGCCACATTTCAAATGCAGGGACCATGGTGGTATTCAGTTTATCATGCAGATTATTATTTATTTATTTATTGGTGTTTAAGGTCACATATTTCTGCACCATGGCTAATCATGACCGTGACAGTTTTATGGGTAGAGGAAGCTGGAGCACCCGGAGAGAACCACCGAGCAACGGCGAGCAACTGTCAGCTCCCCAACATACGAACTCCACACAAGCAGGGTTAGCATTGGTTGAAGACAGGTGCACCATCGACGTGCAGTACGCCTTAGTACACAACGTTACCGTGCCCCCACGTAGGCAATGGGGGTGAAGTGTCTTGCCCAAGGACACAACGTGGTTGCCGCAGGTGGGATTCGAACCGAGGACCTATCGGCTTGCAGCCTGCACCTCTACCTACTGAGCCACCGCGCCCCCATCATGCAGATTAACTCTATAGTCGACAGAGAAAACACTTCAAGTTAGTGCTGGATTGTACCTTGGTGGCATGACGGTGCCAACTGCAATGTTGGGGTATTACAGTTGGGATCGACATTTCCTCAAGGGTCGTGATAGTGTTATTCCTATGACGTTCCACAAGGGCAAGAGCTTAACCCTTTACCTAACATGAAAAGCAGTCGACACTTGCCAAATAAATTCTTGAATAACTAATTTTTTTTCATTTTTTTTTGTCTCAAAAACCTAGGTTATGACCCCTCGTTGGAACGAGCTCGATGAGCTCGTTCCAATGAGGAGTCATAACCTAGATTTTTGAGACAAAAAATGAAACAATAATGAAAATTAATAGGCGATTTTTGAGAATAGCGCCGGCCGGTTTTGGAAGTTACGTTAGGTAAAGGGTTAACTGAGTCAAAGCTATTAGGTATTTCTCTTTAAGCATCGGAGGCAGTATGAAGATATATCAAGGTATATTTGAAGATGTTACGCTAAGCGCCATAGTGGCCAGGCAAGCGAGAGAGAGACTGGTAAGTAGGGCCTGGTCGACTGCCCACGTACGACATATATTGAAGCTTTGAAAAGTAGCATATAGAGGATCAGTGTTGGAATAACGCCAACAATTCGGAGAAGACAGGTATGATCTCATTAACATCAAACTTTTGAACAGCCTGGTGCTACTGAGTATAGAAAGATTTCAACTTTTGGGTATAATATAACGGCACTTTAGATAAAAAGAGAGTAAAAGAAGCCCGAAAATTTGTCCTAGAGTATGTTTGGAATTTCATTTCTCTTTGTATTAATTTTGCTTGGTATCCGGCGCCCGCGTGCACACGTGTGTTGCGCCCACTTTTGTAATAATTTGCTCTTTTGTAAGAGGTCACCACTTTTGTAAGATTTTTTTCTTCCAATAATATACTCGTCAGTGTTACCCCTTTGAACCCGATAAACTACTTTTACGGGTCATGAACATAATACGTCATAATTTCGTTAAGCAGGACGACTACTGAATGTGGGAAGTAGACCAACCAATATTATCAGCGTGCAGCCTCAAGACTGCATGTTGAAAACATTAACTGGTCTACCTCCAAATAATGAACATGGACCTCATCACCGATCCGATACGGAAGAAACTACCAGGGCCCAAAGGGTTAAGGTCAAGCGAATATTGCAGAGTCAGGTTATGGACTGTTTCAAAAGTAGTATTATCAACTTCGCAATACAATTCCGAACCATACAGTAACGTATTACAATCAAGAGGATACGACAGTTAGCCTTGTGTCGCTCTGCGTATTTGAGCGTAAATGGGACAGCTTAAGAAAACGTGTTTAGGGGTCTCGCGCCCTCCACAAGAACAGTACGGATATGGGGAATCGGAAAGTGGAGTATCGTAGAGGTGCTCCTTCAAATTACTACATCGTAGACGCATCCTGCAATGAAATATTTGTGCTTTACGAGAGGAAGAATGAACGAAATACTGTTGTGGTCGGTTATCGTATTAAGAGAAATTTTAAGCTCCACCAAGGACGAATTGTCCCTGACGTGTGTAGGTAGCTCGTTCCATAGTTTTGTTGTTGAGGGAATGAACGATGTTTGGTAGATTTTGGTTCGACAAAAAGGTAAGCGACGATTATTTGCTCTACGGAGATCATGGATTAGATGGATTGAAATAGGGGGAGAGATTCTGTTCGATATATAGGTGGGGACCAAATTGTGAAACATTTTTTTGGTACCGAATCACTTTATGTTTCTCCCGTCGTATTTTAAGGGCATCCCAACCAGTGTCCACATATAATAAATCTTTACTGGAGCTTATGTAGCATCTGACACGATACGTGCAGCGGCTATTTGAAAGCTCGTTGAGTCAAGAGCAGTTATCCCATACCGTATTTATTTATATGCTTTTAAGGTCACACATTTCTGAACAATAGTTAATCGTGACTGCGCCACTGCGATAAAGTAAAGTGTAGTCAATCATTTATACCCATTTTTGAGGATTTCCACCCCAAGATTGGTGACTGTGTCCTATTTCACCAGTAAAACAGAGCTTAAATGTTTACCACAGTACGCAATCACTGCTTCCTTTGCCAGTATTACCATGGGATTCATTTTTATTGGGGTTTAACGACAGTTTCGACTTCCAAGGCCACCCCGTTTTGGAGCTGGGGTTAATTACGTATTAGAGACTATCTGTTGATCGGGTATCCCCCCATTATTCAGACACCCCAGTTGTCAGACAGTTTATAATCACAGATTATTGGGTTGTTTGAATAGCTAATCCCTTACTTATCACCTTCAGAATAAAGTGGGATATTCCAATAAGTCAGACAGAAAAGAAACAATTAATTAGCTTTTAGTGATTTATTTCTTCACCAGTGTGTTTTAGTTTAAACAATATTTATTCAAAAAAAAAAAAAAAAATGTCAATAAATGTCAATAACAGTATACACAAAGATGGTATAAACATCGGCGTGGATTCGGCAGTAAGCTTTGAGCTTATACAAGGCCGTCTCCACAATACGAAATTACAAGCACAATGACAATGGCAGATAAGAGAAGTTTATACAGACAGTACAAGTCAATGTTGATCATGAATTACTTCAACGTACAACGGCCACGTCCGCCCGTCAGTTCACAAGTGCCCTTGTGAACCGAAATGCGGGCATAGCCGCCGTACGTTAACGAAATATATGAGCCTGCTTGAGCATAACTTCCCACAAGAATTTACAAGTCAGGTTAAGTCGGATTGGAGTCGATTACTTGTAGGTTGACAACGTATTGCGTGGAGTGGATATTGTGTGTGTCGTCAACTTCAATGACTAACTAAATGTAGCACATTCCTAATACATCTTATTTTTTATACGAAGTGACCCGATGCTACATTGGTATCAACAGTGAATCTTTTACTAGTCAGTATAAAGTCGTGTACCGCTTCAAAAATGAGGCGGTTCTCATCGTCACTTAGGTATTCCGAACCATAAAGAAGTATAGAGGTGTCCACGTCGAATGGGAGAAGATTAATTGTAGCAGAGCGAGCAACTGCGAAGACTGGACAATTCAAGAAAAAATGATCAGATGTCTCTTGCTCACCACACTGACATAAGTCAGTGGGTGATAGGTGGTTAAGGTACAAATGGGACTTTAATTGCTACACCGAAGTCGTAATCTACAGTGGTATATTTGGGCTATACGGGATTTCGATTTAAGGTAAAAATTTGGTAGTCGTCTATTACCGGCATTGAGAAAAATCTTAAAATTTATCAGTGATGGGTTTTCACGGACCACAACAGGTAAATTATTCCATTGTTCAGTTGCATTAGGTATAAAAGAAGACCTATACAGTTCGGTTCTACAAAGTGGAATGCGGTGATTTTGACTTGACCGAAGATTTAATGAAGGATTAATCGAAGAAACAAGAGGCGGGATTTTACTAGATAAATAGGGAGGAACCATATGATGGTACATTTTGAAAAATTGTATTAATTTATGTTTTCGCCGCCTATCTACGAGGGGCTCCCAACCCGTTTCCGTGTAAAGTGAGGACTTACTGGCACTGACGGTCGCTCCAGTGACAATCCTTGCCGCTGCTATTTGTATTTTCTCCATTTCCTGAACATTAGTCAAGGAACAGTTGTCCCAGACAGTGTCAGCATATTCAAGAAGAGGCCTGACAAAGGCAAAATATATTTTTTCTAAGACGCTACGATCCAAGTAGAATTTCTGCTTCCTTAGTAAGTCTATCCTGGACCAGGCTTTGGTGCAGATATGATCGATGTGATCATTCCATGTACATGTGCTGTTAAGTATTACTCCAAGATGTTTATGATCAGGGACCTCAGATATCGTAGAACCGACGAACTGCAAGGGAGGGTGGATAGCAGAATTACTTTTGCGAGATATTAACATGCTTTCGGTTTTACTGGGATTAAACTCAACCAACCATAGTCTTGCCCAATTTTCAATTGAGACCAGATCATGATTGATTACCCTCGAGGCTTGTTCTGGATTTTCAATGATTAAATATAACGAAGTATCGTCCGCAAATAAGCGTATGCTGCTCATAATATCACTAGTTAAGTCATTAATGTATATGAGGAACAGCAAAGGACCAAGTATAGATCCTTGTGGAACACCGGCATTTATACTTCTCCAGGACGATGTCGCAGACGCTACAACAACTCGTTGTAATCTGTCTGTAAGGTACGATTGAAGAAATAGCAGAAGTTCACCAGAGACCCCGATATTTTCTAGCTTGTGTATTAAACCAGCATGCCATACTTTGTCGAAGGCCTTACTGATATCGCAAAATACAACTCTAACCTCTTTGCCTTCGTCCAGAGCACGACAAAATTCATCATAAATATCTGTGAGTTGAAGAACCGTCGAATCACCTGGTGTAAAACCAGACTGAAATTGACTGAGAACGTTATTGTCAGTAAGGAATTCCCATAACCGTTTAAAAACACATTTCTCAAGTAGTTTTCCAACGCAACTAATCAAGGAAATTGGCCTATAGTTAGTAACAGAATTGGACGGTTGTTTTTTTAGAATCGGTGTGACATTCGCCCTTTTCCACAACAATGGAAAATATGATTTGTTCAGTAATATATTGAATAAAACAGTGAGTGGCTCACAAAGGGATGATTTGCATTCTTTTATAAGACGCGGGCTAACCAAGTCTGGACCAGATGCCTTAGAGATTATAATTGATCTCATTGCAGCGTATACTTCGTTACTTTGCAGGGTGATAGAACTGATGGTCGGACGAGCATATGAAGACTTATTAGGCAGAGAAGCATTTGAATCATCAACCGTTGAAATTGAGCTGAAGTGATCATTGAGCACTTCAGCTTTTTCCACATTAGACGAGTATATCTGGTCGGAATGGGCAAGGGTAGGAATCTCAGTTTTAGCATTCCCGATGACTGATTTAAGTGTTTTCCACCATTGTGACGGCGGTGTTTCTCTACTCATTAGAGTGGTTTGAAGTTTGGACAAGTAAAAGGCTTTGGCTTTCCTTATTTCCGAAACAACTTGGTTCCTTTTGTGTTTATAATTTGCCCAGGCATTCTGAGTATTTGAACGTTTGGCAATGCGATACAAACGTTTACGCTGTCTGAGAAGCAACCGTATTTCATTATGCATCCATTTGGGCTGATTTGTACGAACAGTGGCAATTTTGTTTGGTATATGTTTGGATGCCAGATCGAGTAATTTATCGGTGAACTTAGAAACGATATTGTCAAGAACTTGGTCGTCGAAGATGGACTCCCAGTAGACTTCGGAGAGTGCCTCATTCAATGCTTCATAATTACCCTGCGAATAATCCCAGACACGCCTCTTGAATGATAAGGGCGGTGGTTTTAGGAACTCCAATTCAAGCGAGATTGGACAATGATATCGTTTCATATCTGGAATGATCGGTTCAAGGACCTCACAGTTTTTCATACATAAGGAATCACTGAGAACAAATAAATCCAGTAGTGATGCCGAAGTCTCCGAAAAACAGGTCGGTTCGCTCACGACTTGTCTAAGATTGAAATAACATAGGATTTCAAAAACGCCACCTCTTGATGACGACATCTGGTTGTCATTAAAGTCGCCTGTTATAATGAGGTCAGCAATTGACGTATCCCGAGCTTTTTGAATGGATTCAGATATGGCCTCCCATGTCTCATTCGGACTGTTCGGTGGACGATAAAATACCCCTACCAAAAATGATTTAGTTCGCTGTGTGAACACTTCCACCCAAAGACACTCTGTGTTTAGATTATGTAGGTCAGGCCGTGGTCGAAACGGTATTCCATCTTTTATGTATATCGCTACCCCACCTCCTCTTGTAGAACGGTCATGTCGCTGTGGCTCCTGGAATCCGGGTACCATAATGACGGATGTTGCATCATTCTCGTCCAGCCATGTCTCAGATAAGGCCACAATATCGATGACGCGAATTCGTATTGGATTATGTCTACTTTGGGTTTTAGGCTCTGAATGTTCAAATGCATAATTTTCAGGGTATTGTGGATGAGATCCGAGTTGGCAGAGCTTGGGCCGGGATTGGTTTCAATGTCACCAGATTGTAGAAGAATCACAGGCACACTGAACAACATGGTAACAAGGATAAAAGATACCAATAAGTGCATTCTCTTTGAGGGTGCAATGTTGAGAGTGTCGATGCTGTGGAACTTTCAGCGAGACAACCCCAAATTGCTGAGCACTGCGATGAGCAAGGTGAACGCAGCGTTAAGGCTTTGATTCAATCCGACACCTAGGAGGTACAAAAGGTGGTAGATCGAGCTACGAGTGAAACTCATTTTTGATAGTTTACATTTTGTACTCCTACAAAGAACATTCAAGTTGAAACTTCCAATCCGAGCTCTATAAGATTCAAGGGAACACATATTGATCTGTTTGTAACCTGATGGCACAGTTGGGACGATAAGCAAAAGTAAGCTCAAGCAGGCAAATAGTTAAGATTGTATATTAAAAAATACAGTTGATTTGATGAATATCCAAAATGGATTGATTGTCACTGTCTGTCGAGGATAAAAGAACATAAACGTATCAAGCTGAGACGGAGAAATGAAAAAATGTAAATATTTTGGATAAAGTGGAAACTGGGAGCTAATAACAGAACATCACTAATCGTGTTTGGGTAGATCAATCGATAATTAGTACAAGTACTATTCTTGATACAGACAGTCTTTAGTGCAAATTTCGATGACGATGTCAACACGAGGAATAGGAGTTACAGTAATCATCAGATAATAATAATGTCTCTATTGTATTGCAGAACACGAAAACACGACAAAGAAGACATATCGCGACCTGAGGTCAACACCGCGTCCAAGCACTAAGGAACTCCATTGCTCTACAAGCAATGGAATTCCTTAGTACCCGGACACAGTATGGAACTCAGGTCGCGACATGCACACGGATATGGCAGTATGTCGCTGATGGAGTGTTTACTTACTATAGTTATGTCTAAAATGGAGCACGGTGTTTAAAAACTATGTAATCCAAGTATTCAAGGACAGGTGATATGTCAGAACTTACGCAGCAAAATGAGCGAATTTTGAATCGAAGAATAATAATTTTTTTATTATTCTTCTATACACGATAATGCCCGAACACTTGTTCATTAACTTGAAGCAGAATATTCGCAAGAAAAGTGACATAGTCCTTAATAAGAACTAAATTGTTATACAACAATAGTAGCTCGTGACGCGTGGTTCACGATTTCTTTTCAATTCCAACAGATACAGCTACTCCAACAATGGGTGAAACGAGGAATCTGATTGATAGCACCTTTATCCGACACAAGTGAGTGAATTGATACTGTGTGACATAATTATGTCAGTAACATATTGATTAAATGGGACCACACAACTGTGTCAATAGCCCAGAAAACAAAATTTGTGTCCGTGTGACTTTCTTAAGAGGATTGACCTTGATATAGCTAAGTGGTTCATTCAATGCCAGATAATATCGTTCAATGCCAGATAATATCGTCGTGTACTTACAAGTGAGGAATAATATTGTCATGTTACTAGTCCTCACATTACTTTACTCTGCTGTAAAGGCCAGGGGCTTACCAGGTATATACAATTAACCCATATTTAGGCATCAGCCTAGGGGAGGGGTAACTCAGGGTGGCGATCAATTTACTTATTTTACTAATATTTACTAATATTGTCATGTTACTAATCCTCACATTAATTTACTCTGCTGTAAAGGTCAGGGGCTTACCAGGTATGTACAATTAACCCATATTTAGGCATCAGCCTAGGGGAGGGGTAACTCAGGGTGCAATCAATATACTAATATTTACTAATATTGTCATATTACTAATCCTCACATTACTTTGCTCTGCTGCAAGGATCCTGGGCTTACCAGGTATATACAATTAACCCATATTTAGGCATCAGCCTAGGCGAGGGGTAACTCACGGTGGCAATCAATTTACTAACATTTACATAATGTGTCATGTTACTAGTCATCACATTACTTAACTCTGCTGTAAAGGCCATGGGCTTACCAGGTATATACAATTGACCCATATTTAGGCATCAGCCTAAGGGAGGGGTAACTCACAGTGGCAATCAATTGACTAATATTTACTAATATTGTCCTATTACCAATCCCCACATTACTCTACTCTGCTGTAAAGCCCCAGGGCCTACCAGCAGAGCAAAGCACTGTTAGGATTAGTATATAATTGACCAGATGTATACAATTAACCCATATTTAGGCATCAGCCTAGGGGAGGGGTAACTCAGCGTGGCAATCAATGTACTAATGTTTACTAATATTGTCATGTTACTAATCCTCACATTAATTCACTCTGCCGTAAAGGCCAGGGGCCTACCAGGTATATACAATTAACCCATATTTAGGCATCAGCCTAAGGGAGGGGTAACTCACGGTGGCAATCAATTGACTAATATTTACTAATATTGTCATGTTACCAATCCTCACATTACTTTACTCTGCTGTAAAGCCCCAGGGCTTACCAGCAGAGCAAAGCACTGTTCGGATTAGTATATAATTGACCAGATGTATACAATTAACCCATATTTAGGCATCAGCGTAGGGGGGGGGGGGGGGTAACGCAGGGTGGCAATCAATGTACTAATATTTACTAATATTGTCATGTTACTAATCCCAACATTACTTCACTCTACTGTACTGTAAAGCCCCAGGGATTACCAGCAGAGCAGAGCAATGCTAGGACTAGTATATAATTGACCAGATGTATACAATTAACCCATATTTAGGCATCAGCCTAGGGAAGGGGTAACTAAGGGAAGCAATCAATTTACTAATGTTTACTAATATTGTCATATTACTGATCCCCACATTACTTCACTCTGCCGTAAGGGCCAGGGACTTACCAGGTATATACAATTAACCCATGTTTAGGCATCAGCCTAGGGAGGTGTAACTCAGGGTGGCAATCTATATTCTAATATTTACTAATATTGTCAAATTACTAATCCTCACATTACTCTCTCTACTGTAAAGATCCGGGGCTTTCTAGGTATATACAATTAACCCATATTTAGGCATCAGCCTAGGGGAAGGGTAACTCAGAGCAATCAATGTATTAATATTCACGAATATTGTCATGTTACCAATCCTCACGTTACTTTACTCTGCTGTAAAGCCCCAGGGCTTACCAGCAAAGTAAAGCAACGTTAGGATTAGTATATAATTGACCAGATGTATACAATTAACCCACATTTAGGCATCAGCCTAGTTGAGGGGTAACTCAAGGAAGCAATCAATTTACTAATACTTACTAATATTGTCATATTACTAATCATCACATTACTTTACTCTTAAAGAGCTGTTTAATGTTCCTACAATTACTAATGTTTATTAATATTGTCATGTTACCAGTCCTCACATTACTCTACTCTGCTGTAAAGGTCAGGGGCTTACCAGGTATATACAATTAACCCATATTTAGGCATCAGCCTAGGGGAGGGGTAACTCAGTGTGGCAATCAATTTACTAATATTTACTAATATGGTCATGTTACTAATCCTCACATTAATTTACTGTACTGTAAAGGCCGGGGGCTTACCGGGTATATACAATTAACCCATATTTAGGCATCAGCCTAGGGGAGGGGTAACTGAGGGTGCAATCAATATACTAATATTTACATAATATTGTCATGTTACTAGTCATCGCATTACTTTACTCTGCTGTAAAGGCCATGGGCTTACCAGGTATATACAATTAACCCATATTTAGGCATCAGCCTAGGGGAGGGGTAACTCACGGTGGCAATCAATGTACTAATATTTACCAATATTGTCATGTTACTAATCCCCACATTACTTTACTCCGCCGTAAAGCCCCAGGGCTTACCGGCAGAGCAAAGCAATGCTAGGATTACTATATAATTGACCAGATGTATACAATTAACCCATGTTTAGGCATCAGCCTAGGGGAGGGGTAACTCAGGGTAGCAATCAATGTACTAATATTTACTAATATTGTCATGTTACCAATCCTCACATTACTTTACTCTGCCATATAGCCCCAGGGCTTACCAGCAGACCAGAGCAATGTTAGGATTAGTATATAATTGACCAGACGTATACAATTAACCCATATTTAGGCATCAGCCTAGGGGAGGGTGTGTTTTATAAATGAACAGATAATAAATAGAATATAAATGACAATAAAATAAAAAATATGAAGTACAATAAGAAGAGTTCTAGGCATAACAAATTAAAATTATGAAATAAATGACAATAAATGGCAATAACATGAATAATCGCACAAATAAATAATATCTTTTGTAATAAATAAACAGAAAATCGTATTTTATGAAACAAAGAAAATAAATAGGAAATAAATGACAATAAAATAAAAAATATGAAATACAACAAGAAAAGATTTCTAGACATAAATAATCATACAAAATATTTTTTTGTGTTAAATAAACAGAAAAAACAATAAAATGAAAAATATGAAGTACAATAAAGAAAATATTTAGAGTCATTTTATTGTAAATAAATAAAATAATCATATTTCATGATAACATAACGTAAATAAACAAAAAAACATGTTTTATAAAAAAAAATGTAACAAAATGAAAAATGTGAGGTACACATCATAAACAAAGGTACAATATTACAATGACAAAAAAAATGTACAAAAGGAATATTAATTTACAAACAAATCATCCCATTCTTAACAGTGTTCCAGCTGCATCAAGGAACTCCATTGGAGACTTTGTTCCCTGTCCTAGTTGTTCCTAAAGGCGGTCCAGGCTGTTGTCAATTCCCCTGTAAACCTGTTTCCGGGAGGTGAAGCAGCACCAAAGTCCATTTGAGCAATTTTGATTTTCTCTGCCTTTTCAGTGTTCTTTATTATATTTATGAATCTGAAGAGGTTAGGATGTTGATGAAGTAGTGATGAATTTAGGCGATTAACCAACTTCAGATTCTTCTCTGTAAGGTCGGGCATGACCTAAATCTTGAATTTTGCGCCATAAAGCCTGAAGTTATCAGTGTTATTACACAATATATTTTTGATTTTTATGTTTTGATTATTTCTCAGAAAATATTTAAAAGGTATTTTGATTATATGTCAACAAAAACAGAAAAAAGTACCAAACAAAATGTTGAAACTAAATTTTATTCAAATTGTATATATCTGGGTTGTTCCATTTATAACAATAGGTAATCAACTATTTTAACTTCAGCTAATCCCTAATTAACTGTCTGACAGCTGGGGTGGATGACAAATGGGTGTCTGACTAATGGGGGTAAACCGTTGATCGTACAGAGATGTGCTTATGTGCTTATAAGCACAACACAAACAGTGCATGGGTAAACGTACTATGTGCCGAGATGTGCTTGTGTGCAGATGCACAATTTACATTTAACTAAATTTCGGGTAATTTGTGGATTTTTGAAACAAGACAGAGCTATAAAATGCCCCTCTTCCCTGTATTTTTATATTTGGCAAACGGAAAGAAGACTATTTTTCAGTATTACAACTGAAGAACAATTTGAATAATCGTTCATGTATTTACCCTTTCCCTGTCAGTGAAGCCTGTAGTCACCATGCTTCGTGATCCATGCAGTAGTGTATATAAACCAAGCAATAGATTGTATTGAAGCAAAGAGGTGGGAAATATAAAATACCAAATCCCCTAGACTACCCAGTGGGTGGGGTTTTGAAATTTTAAACTTCATTTCCACCGCGGATTTTCCTTTCATGCGCATGATTACAAAGCTGGGCTTAGAACCGTTCACAAGCTGTACTTGGAAAAGAGTTGAAGTTGTGCTGGGTATCGAGGTCCAAGGCTGCAGAGTGGAAAGCTTTTCGGGCAGTGTTTCCCAGCGCCATTCTGCATGTGAGTGTATTCCACTGGACATAGGAAGTCTGGAGACTCAAACGTGCAGCAAAGTGCCTAACCGATACAATTCAAACGCATACAAATATATTCGACGTCGTTTGAGTCTTCCCTTTTATCAGCAGATTATAACAACTTACCCGCAACTTTTCTCTGTGTAACAAGGACCATATTTCTGGTACGTAAGCGAGGATGAACCCGCAAAATATCAGGCCTGGCATTCTGAAAAATGCAGGAGGGCAAAAAATCGCTCTCCTCAATCAGCTTAGGAGAGCAATTAGCCTTACACAGCATTTTAAGTATCCAATTGAACGAACTCATTGAAACTGAAACCAACAGACTACATCAGTGATTTTATTAACTTTACTAAGGTAAAGCGAAATCTCTTAGACATCTAGATGTCTCACTCAACAACCGAACACACACTTGACAAGACCTGTGTGTGTACCCAGACCTGTTGTCCAAGAAAGTCATATACCTGCTACAGAAAGTCATATTACTACAGTAGTAGTAGGCATATGACTTTCTTGGACAACAGGTCTGCTTGAATCTACAGTCACATCCTGGTGCAAGTGCTTCAAGTGACAGGATAGTAGTAATGGTAGTATATTATAGTGTCAATATTCCTTGAATAATTACCCCTCAAACTGTGATGTCAGTTGTTGAACTTGAAACTGACAGAAAACAAATATTGCTGTGACCCATTTTGCTTCAAATGATTGCAACTGTGTTTGGGTATGGTTGCAGCCATTACCTTTTACCACCAAACCACTTTCAAAATGAAATTACGTGATGTTATGTGACTTCGAAGTTAAATTACATTTTTGCTTTACAACAAAAATTTAATGTGAGCATAATACAATCTCAATCATCCCAGACCAAAATATTTAGGAGGGCAATTTTTCACTCTCCTTAATTCTTTCAGGAGGGCAGTAAGGAGAGCTAAAAAATCGCTCTCCTGAAATTGCCAAGCCTGAAATATGGATATCCTTTCTCTCGTGCTGGTCTGCCAATATAACAAAGGGCATCAAAACCCGACAATCGATGCCCGAGTTATAATTCAAAACGTTCACACGGAAGGGTTTTGAAGTGTAAGAAGGGCCGTAACTCTGGTGCGTATGCATGTACGAAAGCAACAATATGTGGATAATCTCTCCACCCATGATGATCTCTCACATGCCGAAGGATATTAAAATCCGACAACCGAGCTATAGTTCAAAACGTTTGTATGGAACGTTTTCTAGTGTAACAAAAACCACAACGCTGGTATGTATGCGTAGACGAAACCCGCAATAATTGGATATCCCTTTCTCCTTGCTGATGTGTCACCATTCCAAAGGGCATCAAAATCCAACAACCGATGCTTGAGTAAAAATACAAAACGTTTGTACACTGAGAAGTGCGGAATAGCGGTGGGGCGGAGCCCTCGACTATATACCCCATAATATCCTACGGAAGTCAGGGCCATAATAATAATAAATTTGGGATGTACCATAGATCGATTAAAGTTTTCAACCAGAATTTTGCCTCTCGGGGCTGTTTTTCTTGTGTTTGGACTTAAATTCAAAGAAATTCAAAATGGCAGTAAGAAAGGGCATATCATAATGCAAACACTGAGAGTTGCTTTCAAAATTCTGGAATATTGTTGAGTCAGCAATACAAAAATATTTTATACACACAATAATACAAAATAGGAGCTTTTGTTCATCTTTATCCTTCAAGATTACATAATTTTTTTAACGTCTTATAAACCTACTTTAGGACAAGGCGGATTTAATTCCGACCCAGGCACAGCTTGTTTATTAAAGTTATTAAAAAGTCACCATGCGCTAAGGTCACGAAAACGTAAAAAATGTATACCGGTACACTTTATTCGAAAAAAAAATTGGAGGGGAAAATTAATGACAGTAAAAGTCATGTGCTATTCCTTCGTTGTTTGTTTATACACTGCAAGGTTGAATAAACCATGTGCTATTCTTATATTGTTTTTGTTCTGGTCAATGTACTAAATAACCAAGAGGACCCCAAGGAGTATGTAGCACTCACCTGACAAATGTCCATTGATTCTTCACAAGAGATTTAAGGATTATTACAAAAATGATTAGTCATTTTTTATTTAGTTTTTTCCACTGATTGGGATAGTTTTTTAGAAGAAGCAATGTTAATCATCTCAGAACTCCCACAAGGAAATTCCATTATAACAAATACACGATATGAATAGAAAATTACCAGTTTCCATAAACTTACGACGAAAAAAAAAGACTCAGAACTAGTGTAATGCCGAACCTTGCAATTGACGAGCCTTTACTACAGTCGAATTAGAATTTAGCAGTAGGGAAGAAAGGAATTTATTTGGTTCAAACAATATTTTATTTAGAAAAAAAAAAATCATTTAAATAAAAAACAGAGACCTGCTACATTCATAGAAAATTCCACAAAGGTACGTATAACTACATTTAACCCTTTATCTAACGTAACGGCCAAAACCGGCCAGCGCTATTCTCAAAAAATCGCCAATTAATTTTCATTATTGTTTCATTTTTTGTCTCTAAAACATAGGTTATGACCGGTCATTGGAACGAGCTCGTTCCAATGAGGGGTCATAACCTATGTTTTTGAGACAAAAAAAATGAAAATAATAGTTATTCAAGAACTTTTGTGAGTGTCGCCTGCTTTTCAAGTTAGGTAAAGGGTTAAAACATCAATATTTGTGGATTCAACATCAAACTGAGTAGCTTGTGTTAGTCATCTCTAAGGTAGCTGAAATCCTAATATTACACAACAGGTGATTTTCGTACGTTCGTGAAATTTTGTATCATTACATGGTATTATTGCAAAAGTAAGTCAGCTGTAAAATGTATGAGAAAGATAAAGGGATGTGTTGGATGTCATATCGATTGGGTTAGATGTATCAGCTAATTTGGATTCCGAATACCAACAAAGACACATTGTCTTGGAGTCGACAGCTCTCCCACATCCATGTAATCATGTAAATCTGTTTCTGGTGCTGCACTCCCCACTGCCTTTGGGCTTTACACCCCTATCTACCTGCTTCTCTGGCCCCACTTTTGATAGTCCACGCCAAACGCTTTACAGCATTGCTCCGGCCTGGGCCCCCCTCATCTGTCCTACGTACTTTTCTAGCAGCCCCCACCTCATCACCTACCTCATTCACATCAAAGGTTCTACCCCCATGTTTCCTCTTGGAACCACCGACAACCATCCATCCTTCTCGGAAAGCTACTTTCACAGGCGTAACTCCAGACATCCCCGCCCTACCAAGTTTTCCCTTCAGCTCAGCAATCTCCCCCTCAAACTTAACAATTGTCTCAAGTAGGCGGAGGATTTCCTGACAGTTTGCACATACCTCTCCATATCCCATCGAACGACAGTCCCCATACATCATAGAACATATAGAGGTCACAAACATAGAAGTAGGAATGAAAGAAGGCAAAAGGTTTGTCAAAGAGAGAGTCATGGAAGATTGCAATCGAAACTGGCGAGCAGGGGTTAGCGTGAAAAGATCACTGCAGGGGTTACAATATAAAGAAAAGCCAGCTTTTGAGAAGTACCTAGATGGCACCTTTGGAGGGTCACTGCTGTTCAAACTGAGATCAAGATCACTGGAGCTTCGGGGAAAAATTGGGAGAGATGGAGAAAAGGGATGCCAAATGTGCCACTCTGGAGTAGTGGAGACCCTGGAACATTTTCTCTTGGAATGCCCACAGTATATACCTCATAGAATAAAATTTACTGGAAGAATAATGCAGAAGTGGGGTGAAGAAACAAAGGATAGATGGCTGAAGGGGGACACGAGGGAGAGGGTAGGAATGCTTATTGAAGAAATTGAAAAAGAGGAAGTGAGGGACACTATTAAGCAGTTTATATCTGAATGCTGGGAGGAGAGGAGGGGAAGAGGGGGTGGGGTGCAGGGGGAATGATGGCCTTCTCTTATGAGGACCGCGACAAATCAGCGGCTGGCCAAAGAGTTATTATTATTAGGCGGTGTAAGTTAATGGTTCATTTTGTGGAAGTAGACGAGTTTACATACCCTAGCGAGGCCCTGAAAATTCTGTATCCTTCAGGGGAAAGGGGCTGGAATTAATACTGAAAATCTGCACATATAATGAACTTGTGATGAAAGTAAGTATCAAATACGCGTTTTTTAAAAGGTTTTCTGGCAGTGCATCGTTATATTCGTTATGAAAAGAAAAATAAAATCCGGCTATTTCCTAATGACTCGCCGACGCAAAAGACTACCCACCATTTTGGATGTCGCCAGCCTTTCTGGCGCATAAATGTGGTCCTGAGAACAGCCATAAAAAGGAGATGGCAAGAATAATTATTAGTGTGTTGAAGAAAACCCAGCACACAATGGCGGACAATCAGAGCAATTTTGATTAATTAATTAATTTCTTACATTTGATAGATAATAGAAGCCTATTTGGTTATTGGAGTGCCATTCGCAGTTTTCATAATAGTTCGCTGTTTGAAACCCAAATGAAACAATGGCGGTTATAACACCTTTGATTAGTTGCAATATTGTATAAGCAAACTCGTCAAACTTTGATGACAAAATCGTAACAAAAACATTGACATCGATATTTTCATGTCAAACGCTTCCTAATTAACACAAAAGTTTATAGCATGTTTTGACAATAATTACTTACTCATGAAATTGGAAGTTGTGGCTTGTCTCGGTGGCAACAAATTATAGCTATAAAACCTGTTAAGGGTAAAATTGGATTATAAATTGTTTCAGTCATCCAATGCCTGTCTTCAAGTTCAGACAGGTCAAGTTGAGTCTATTGCCTTCATTCACGCAGATTTCTGACAAATTCTTTCAGGACTGTGACCTGTTCTTAGTTAAAGATTTCATTGGATTCGAACATAAGATTTTTGTTTTCTCCAAAAAGAAGGCAGGATGTGTAACAATAAGCCTGACGTGAAAAGGGGTGAAACTGTATCTTCAACTTACAGAACTAGCACACCCGTCAAACGCAGTTTTACAACTTCCAAGAGGAATAGTAGTTTTTGTGACATTTCACTGCATTCAGGTAGTTCGGACACCGAATCGCCCGTTATTTCTGGACACATTGACGGTTTTCAAGTCAGATCAAGGTTTTCTTCAACTTCATCCATAGAGTCAACGGCGAGCATTAATTCACGGAAGTTTTTCAGTAAATTACGAATGAGTATAAGAAGACAGCTTCTGATGAAAAGAATGGTAAAAATTCGCTCTAAGACCGATCTTCTCAAAGTGAAGGACGACGAACTGAAGTATCGTTTTCATCAGCTTCGACGTAAAGCCCGAGCAGTGCTGGAGGTGAATGACAACCATGCTTCATCGGGTAAAACACAACACGACAAACCAAATGTTGAGAATAACGGTTTTGCTGAGGTTGTTGTGTGTCAAGCTGATGTGAAAAAGGACTCTCACAGGGCATGGAATCGTTATGCAGCGGCGAGGAGAGAGAGACGAACAAACGAAAGGAAGGAGCGCATACGAAAGCTCCAGTCACAAAATAAGAACTTGTGCGCTTCCCCAAAGACTGTCCAAATTGGAATCTGCGATGTAATTCTACAATCGCCTGTGATGAAAACAACGCTGAAGAATGGGAAAAAGTGTACCCTGTGTTGACTTTGAATATGAACCTGTATGGTTTACAAATTTCATATTTATAACGGGTTTCCACGGATTCATATCATTGGAGTAGAAGCCCAACTATTTTGTTAACCTTTTACCCAACGTAACAGACATGCGGCCAGCGCCGTTCACAAAACTCGATATTCAAATGTTACTATTTTGGGTCTCTAAAACACCTTTCGACCGCTCATTAGAATGATCTCGTCGAGCTCATTCCAATGAGGTATCATAAGCTATGTTTTTGAGTTAATCAAATTGGGTTTTTTTGCAAGTGACGTCTGCTAACCGTGCTATATAAATGGCAAAATAAAGTTCATCTGCTGCTCCGTAAAACTGAATTATAGGTCTACTATTTAAGAAACAAACACCCCCCTTCCAACCCTCCCCCTATAAACCAAACCATTTTGTCATACTTTCCTGAAAAAAACCTGAGAGTTGTCCAAGAATTCCCAGGATAGCCGGTAATAATTTTGACTCTAAAAAAAATTAACTCAATTCAACTTGGTTGAGTGAATATGAACCCGATGGGGTTCATATTCACTTAACCCAGTTGATTTGGGTTGATTTTTAACCCAACTGATTTTTGAGTGAACCAGTGAAGGAATAATGGTGTCTTCACTAATACACGGGATTGGGTACACTGGCACCCAGTGTGTGGACATACATCTATACAGTGAGGCGCCAGTTCAGTGGAAGCTCAAGAATCCAACGAACGAAAAGTGCAATTCATGGACTCTCTGGCAGTCGACATGGTGACTCACGAACCGCAACGTCGACAGTTAGGATATAGTACTTTCTCTTTAACTAGCAAATACACGTCAGTGGGTGTCCACACACCGAGTGTCATTTGTACCGAATCACACAGTGGGGAACCCCTAGAAGTGAAGTTGTGCTTGTTTACTGTGGTAAACAGGCCCTGTTTTACTGGGAAATTCGGAGCCAGTCGCCAATGCTTGGGGTGAAAGTCCTCTAAAATGACCCGAATGGATATAAACGATTGGTGAAACTTTGGCGTTATCCCTCATGTTGCGGTTAATATTGGCCATTGAGCACGTCATCGTTTCGTTGGGTGAAGGATGGAATGTTGGAGACAATCACAACTGATTTGTTTGTTTTGTTATCATTGCGCCATGTTGATTTTTGTCGGCAACTTAGGTTATATTGAGGAACCTTTATTTAATTAATCCTTTAACCACGCGCAAGATATCAAAATATATTATGTTAACTATATATTTAAACATATTTTGTAACAAAATTTCAACAAATCCATATCATATGATGCCTCATTAGAACGAGTTCGATGAGCTGGTTCCAATGAGGGGTTAAACGATATGTTATGTTAATTTTTGTTTAACTGCTTAGTTTCCAGAAGACGCGACCGATACATTGGGTAAGGGGTTAACACGTACAGAGCATGCAATTTTTTAAGCTTTGCCCTTTCAAAACTTGCGCCAGTACTATAAAATTATGTTTTCCAGAATTGAATTTTTTAGTTATGACTTTAAATGGGTTGAAGTGAACTATTAGCATTTTCAAAGATGTGGCAATTTGCCAGTTGGCAAATTGCCATTTCTTTTAAAATGCAAATGATTCATTTTAGCCAGTTATTAGTAAGTAGAAAATTCATTTCTAGGAAATACAATTGTAAAAGTTTAAAAGTACTTGTCCATGGAATTAATCCCAGAGCCCTGTAGGGATGTAGGACTACATTATTAACCCCCACCCTCTACGATTTGATACTGATTCGGTTGCTTGTTCATGGGTGGCCTACTTCTTGAATACGCAAAAAATTTTGCACTACAGTTTGAAAGGGTTCTTCCGAACTTGTACTCCCTGTCCAAAAAGTAACAAATTTGCGGTGTAATTGTTTTTCTACATGCCGACGAATAATCGGTGGCGGTCGAAGAGTTTGAAAGCCCGCGGAGTTGAGGAAGATAGGGATCCCGCACCCTCCGGGCCGACCGTGATTGGGCTCGTGAGAACATTTTGATTTTAAGGTATGAAACTCTCCAAATCCCTCGACTCGGGACCACCCAAAGCAGGGCCCTGGTGCGCGAAGTATTACAAATGGGGTCACATTTTGTCTGGTACTACCAATGCTTCGATATCTTTTAACCCTTTAACTAACATGAAAAGCAGACGATACTTGCAAACAAAATTCTTGACGATACTTGCAAACAAAATTCTTGTGAAACTGTATCTTCAACTTACAGAACTAGCACACCCGTCAAACGCAGTTTTACAACTTCCAAGAGGAATAGTAGTTTTTGTGACATTTCACTTTTTTGTTTTCATTTTTTGTCTCGGCGAGCTCGTTCCAATGCGGGGTCATAATCTATGTTCATGAAAACTAAGAACGTATTTCGTGACCATAATTTTCGAACGTAAAACGCTTATTTTTCAGCTTTATTTTCTCTCTTTCAATCCTTTAATGTGATTAACACCTTAATTCATCCGTTCCATTTTAAAATTGAAATTGTTGCATTTGAAACTTATCGATAATGTAAGTAATGGTAACAGCTTGTGGATTACCATTTAACTTTTTTATCAATATTGTTCATGTACAGTTATTATGATTTAATTAGTGCTATTGTATGTTATGGTCTCCAAGCGATTTGTTGTTTAAATAAAATAATCCTGTTAAATGTTATTGTCTTTCATATTATCTTCTCTTAACACATGATTTAAATTAGGATTTAAGGGAGCCGCATAATGCACATTTGATTATAAGTTACTTCAAAGGTATGCAAAAGTTAACCGAAGAAAGCCGCAGACAATGGCAGTTATTTTTTGTATTACAGCCCCGCCCACTTTTCCCTTCCTCGAATCATTGCGAAATATCGAGTTTTTTTTGGTAACGACTTTTATTATATGCTTCCTTATAAGATACTGGGAAATGTCGAACATGTCTGACGTGTTGGTGCGTTCTTCGTTGACATTCATTTGGTCATTCACTCACACTTCTGAATCCAGAGCGTGAACACCTGATTCAAGAATCATGGAAAAGCTGGAGCTACCAGATAGACTGATTAAGACCATTTCAGCTCTGGGCATCTCTTGCCGTCACATGGACTGTCCAGGAGACAGGCAAGAGAGTCCACCTGAACTTGGAGTTTGCGATAGAAACAGCCAAGACACCACCCTCTTCGGGGAAAGGTAGCACCTTTGGAGAGAGGACCCCCTCTCCCACTGGTCCTCACCCGAAGAGGCACGGTGGCCCTGAGAAGAGGAAAAAGAAGAAGAGTCCATCAACCAAGCGCAGGGACGCCCGGCGCTTGGAGGCATTCCGGAATAGGAAGAAAGAGTTGAGTGAGGATGTGGAGGCTCTGGAGGCAGCCGCCAGTTCCCCTCCTAGTCCCACCGGTACACCCAATCAACTGCCGGCTCCTGAGCCGGTACAGTTGGATGAGGAACATCCAGAGGAGACTGAGGAGGAACTGGAAGTTGCTTTTTCACCGCCTCCCACCCCTCACTCCCCTCTTCCTTCACTACCGGAAAGCCCGGGAGCGGTAAAGCCACCAACCAGTATGGAGACCGTTATGAGAGAGATAGAGTTGGCCAAAGCAGCACAGGCAAGAGTAAGAGAGTACCTAAAAGAACATAACTCTACACCACCACCACCAGCCTCATCACCATCACCATCACCATGCCAACCCCCAAAGAAGAAGAGCCGCAAAAAGTCCAGAAGGGGATAGACCTTTTTTCCTCCTTCCTTTTTCTCCTTCAATACGCCTAGACATGTGGAAATCCATCACCTAAAGTCACTGAGGGTCGAAAGGGGCCTGTTCCCCATATCGTCCCTGCGCGACTTCGGCGCGCGAAACCATTCCATTCAACATATATTTTTGGACATCACAAGGATATACAAGAATGTCTCTCCGAAAGTGAGACGAACTACGAAATAAGTTCGATATCACTGCGCGTTTTAGATGTTTTACTTTCAATTGAAACGTGTTTTAAATAGACAATAGTTCACTGCTCGGATTCGAGTACGATTTTTAGTCTCGAGAGGGGCGCGCGGAGGATTATTTCACGAGGCGTTAGCCGAGTGAAATAATCCGCGCGGCCCACGAGCGGATAAAATCGTACTCGAATCCGAGCAGTGTACTTTCGTATTTAGTTTATTTTCCCCTTATTTGTTTTCCCAAAACAACCCTTTATAAATGATTCCGTGGTTACTTTCAAAACATGTAAGAAAACAAAAACAGTCCACAGCTTAGAGTGGAATACGATGCCGGGAGTAGAATACCATTTTCGGCGCGTGGAAGTGTAACTTCACATTTGGATTATTAATTTAAAACTATTGTAATGCCTTACTGTTCAACCTTCCACAATATCAGTACTCTCGCCTGCAGATGGTACTAAATGTATCAGCCCGAGTGGTATGTAGGGTATCACGATCTCAACACATCACTCCTGTTCTGAGGGATATGCACTGGCTGCCAGTCAAGTACAGAATAATTTTCAAAACTTTATTATTAGTTTTTAAGACACAAAACAACATGTCACCAGCCTGCTAAGAAGAACTCCTTAATACCAAGAATGTGTGTCAATACAACCTGAGGTCCGATGGTAAAATGCTGCTACATGTTCCAAAACATAGGTGTAAAACATTTGGAGATAGATCATTCTCATTTGCTGGCCCTCACTGGTGGAATAATTTACCAGAACACCTAAAAAGACTGTCAAATGTCAACCTTTTCAAGAAAGATCTCAAAACATACCTGTTTCAAAAAGCTTAAAAGTGATGTTCTGGACTGTAAGATGCTGTATATATTCCGTTTGTATATTTGCTCGAGCTCAGTAACATGTACATCGCCTTAGAATATGGTTCTATATCTTCTGAACTATAATTTTGACGCTGTATAAATGTGTATATAATTATTATTATTATTATACGATTTGTTTTTGGGGAAGAAAAACGAATGCAAATAAAAGTCTTTGAGTATGTATCACAATTATCTCATTCGAGACCATGGGTTGGGTTTGGGGGCACAGGGTGAAGTTGAGGGAGAGAGAAAGAGAGAGAGAGAGAATAGGCCAACGGATTTAATCTTATTGCTAATTATCAGAAAGGATGTGCACGAACGTTTTCCTCTTAACATGTGACTGAATATTCCCTCTTATGATTCAGAGTCGAGAAAAATGAACATTTGTGGCTTCTTATTTGAAAAAATTTCGGCCCGGTTGGAAAATTTATTAAATATGGGCCCATAAATGTATTTTTCTCTCAATGTAGAGGACCGATAGTCCCCAGTTTAGCTTTATGTATTGTATTTCTAATATGCCACCGAGTCACACGAGCCACCACTGATACATATTAGACTGTGTGTGGCGCTGTATGACCTCACCCCTCCAGTTCAAAATGCTTCTTTTACCCCTGTACGCGTCTAAAGGGAAATCTAAGTTTTCACTCGCGGACTTCACCGACCCCCACCTCCACCGGCCGTGAAAACTTTACTTGCCGTCACTCATGAACTAATTTTCGTACTAAAACTGTAGGTATACATCCTCTATATACAAATAACGCTTTGGTCAGCCGAGAATTTATCGCGGTTCTCGGATGAGAATATACACCACCCCTGTGGCTCCCTCGCTGCCCTTTAACACCTCCCGGTTCCCTGAAAATGAACTGTCTGATGATATCCCGTCTTTCCTCATTTTTATTTCTACCAATAAGCATACCGACCCTCTCCCTTGTATCAATAATATAATAATAACACTTTGGCCAGCCGCTGATTTGTCGCGGTTCTCGGACGAGAAGGCCATGGTTACCCCTGTACTCCCAACTGCCTCCCTATTCCCACGCTTCTTCTCTCCTCCCAACACTCGGAGACGAACTGCTTGATGATATCCCTTGTCCCATTCTTCCCAATCTCTCCGATTAGCATATTAACCCTCTCCTTTGAGTCTCCCCCTAACCACATGTCCTTCATTCTCCCATCCCACTTCCCCATTATACTCCCAGTGAATCTCATTCTTTTAGGCTGATACTTTGGGCATTCTAGAAGAAAGTGTTCCATGGTATCCACCATGTCCAAGTTACACATCTGGCACTCTCTTTCACCGTCTTTCCCAATTTTTCCCCTCAGCTCCAGGGATCGCGACCTCAGCTTGAACAACAGTGACCCCCAAAAGGTGCCATCAAGGTACTCTTCAAAACCTGGCTTCTCTTTATCACGCAGGCCACCCAAAGACCTCTTTGATTTGACCCCCTCTCGCCAATTGCGGTTACAATCCTCCATGACCCTTTCTCTGACGATCTTTTTACCCTGGTTTGCCCCAACGTCCAGGTCCGAGATCTCCAATGAGTAGTTCTCTACTAGCTCCCTCACTTGGACCATCCACCCCGTTTGGATATTTGAGTTGAAAATTCTCAGGAACATTGCTTTACACCATCGGTTGTCGGGGAGATTTACCAAATAATTAAGATAACCGAGCTGCAACAGGTCTATCCTGTCCTTGATCCTCATCCACCCAAGCTCACCCCTGATTGCTTCTAGCGCTGCGGCATTACTCGACCCCGTTATCCATCGGCCTGCATCGTTCTGCAGGATTTCCAAGCTCTTTACGGCCGTCTGGTTTAGGGGTACCACTTCCGTGCCGTATGTTATACTTGGCAGCCCCACCATTTCCCAAATGGTTTTCCCCACGAAAACCTTATTGAAACTGTTTCTCCCTATAAGTTTCATTTGGTTAAGGATTCGCTTCCCCTTCAGAATCAATTTATTTGTGTGGTTCCGTTAGATGCCTCTTCCTGTAATGTTTATATTTACCCCCAAATACTCGAAATCACCTGTCTCTCCCACACTGAGAAGTTTGCTGCTCCCTTCCGGAATGCAGAACTCACCCACTCTCCACCTTCGAGTGGGGTCCACTTTGCGGCCCACAGGTATAATTTTGCTCTTGCTTTCATTAAGTTCGAGTCTCCATTTGCTCCCATATTTCCCAACAATTCCCAGCATTTTCGTTAGCCCCTCTTCGCTTTCTGACACTAGAACCATATCGTCTGCAAAAAATAGCCCTGGGATCTTCAAGTCCCCAACTGCTACCCCCTCCTCGCTACGCAGGAGTTCATCTCCTAAACCTCTGATGTACAATGCAAACAGGATCGGCGAAAGTATACACCCCTGTTTTTGGCCTATCTCCATAGGCACACGTTTCGTTGTTATGTTTCCCAGGCTAAGTTCACTCTGTACATCTTTATATAATGCTTTCATAATTCCAACAAACTCGCCTCCTAAGCCCATAGCCTCCAGCTTGCGCCATATACCTTCCCTCCATACTCTATCGTATGCCTTTTTGATATCCAAAAAGGCCATAAACATCTTTTTCTTTTTTGCTTTCGCGGATTCTATCATTTGGGATAGTGTGAAAAGATGGTCAGTAACTCTCCTTCCCTTCCTGAAGCCATTCTGGATTTCTCCCAAAAAACCCTTCTCCTCAATCACCTCCTCTAGTCTCCCATACAGGACTTTACAGAAAACCTTTCCAATGTTGCTACTGACAGAGATCCCTCGATAGTTATCCAAAACGTCTTTTCCCCCCTTTTTGTGAATAAATGTCACTTTACTTTCTCTCCACTCCTTTGGGACCTCTTGATTTTCTATGGCTAGATTGAATAGGGCAGTTAGGCTTTTCACGAGTTCCTCTCCCCCTTTTTTGATAAACTCGTTAGGATTTTCATCCACTCCTCCGGCTTTTCCATCCCTTAATTTTGAAATCACCCTTCGCACCTTCTCCGTTTTAATTTCGCTGCACACGAAGCTCGATAGGCTTTCCTCGACCTGATTCGGACACTCTGGTTGGCTCCCCATCGCTTATCGTTTACATTTTCCCAGTGCTTGCCTAGTTCTAGTTTTTAAAATGGAACGGGTGAAAACTGTAGGTATACATCCTCTATATACAAATAACGCTTTGGTCAGCCGAGAATTTATCGCGGTTCTCGGATGAGAATATACACCACCCCTGTGCCTCCCTCGCTGCCCTTTAACACCTCCCGGTTCCCTGAAAATGAACTGTCTGATGATATCCCGTCTTTCCTCATTTTTATTTCTACCAATAAGCATACCGACCCTCTCCCTTGTATCAACCAATGCCCTTCATTCTATCATCCCCCTTCTCACTATTTATTATGCCCACGACCTCCGAATGATTCGGTGGTATCTAGTGGAGACCTCCGTCCGTCCGTACAAACGTTTTGGATTGTAATTTCAAAGACATCGTTCAGATTTGGATCTCCTTTGGTATGCTGATAGACCCGCATAGGGCAACGGTTATGCACAAGGAACGGATGCCGTCCAATAATGTTTCCTAGAGTTATGGCACTTTTTCACTCTTTCGACTTTGAAAATTTTTCTCGACCTCTGTATTCCATCCACTGCATGTTGGGTTTGGAAACCGCTTATTTGATCAAATCATAATTTGAGGGGTTACTTGTGGATGACTGGACAATGCTTCCTTTCGATTTTGGTTCAGCTAGCCAATTCAATATAGCTGCCATGGTGTTATGACACCGTCGGGGTATATGCCACGCTTCGCGTAGCTCTTTTTTGCTATAAGATGTTTAAGATCACATATTTTTGCAAAATGGCTAATCATGGACAAAACATGGAGATAAAGCCAAGTTTTGTCAATCATGTATACCAATGTTGTCCATTTTAGAGGACTTCCACCCCAAGCATTGGTGACCGGTTCTTATTTTACCCTTAAAACAGAGCTTGTTTACCACGGTAAACCACAGTAAACAAGCACTGCTTCACTTCCCGGGGGTCCTCCGGGAATTTTCACGCTAGACGCTCCGTGAATCTCATTCTATTAAGACTGATATTGTAGACATTCCAAGCGAATGTGCTGAAGAATATACATTACTCCCACTTTAAGCTACACTCCTTATAACCGCCCTTCCCATCTTTTTTAGAAAGCTTTTAGAGCCATTTTTGTACCTCTTATAAACCGTCTTCTCTTTGTTCCACAAACCGACCGAAGATCTCTTGGCACTAACCCATACACTCCAAGTTCGAATATAATCCTGCAATGCCTCTTTATCTTTTTTCTGGGTGTGGATGTGGGGGGAGCGGGGAGCATTGTAGGTCTCAGATCTCTATTGAGTAGCTCTTCATTAACTCCATCGCTTGCACCATAGCCTGCTTGCTGCATGAATATTTGACCCCCCCCCCATACAAGGATGCTGAGTACCAAATGTCAAAAGGTTCTGGGTGGATCTGACGAAGATTTTTCAAGAATTGTCCTCGTGTTGCACTAAGTTAAAATTTGGGCTATCATAGATAGCACATAATGAAGTCAGGTACATTTAAAAAAAACCCCAAAAACCTGTAAACTGACTCCTCTAAGAAAGCTGTATACCAGATGTCAAACGATTTTGTTGTAACAATGCATCAAAAAC
This sequence comes from Pictodentalium vernedei, assembly GCA_031216915.1. NCBI lineage: Eukaryota > Metazoa > Mollusca > Scaphopoda > Dentaliida > Dentaliidae > Pictodentalium > Pictodentalium vernedei. Next base: position 464,332,942 of record CM062297.1, read on the forward strand.
TGCAATTAATAACTCTTTGCCCACCCACTAGACTCCTTGGCCATTTCACCAAACTGGTTCAAATTACATTCACTTTGTAAAAGAAAACAATAAAATTCAAGTTTCTTGACAAACAATTTATTTATCTAGTAATGATTAAACAACATTAACAATAAGATTTGTAAAGAATGTCGAATACAAAAAATAACAGATGTAATGGAGTGGACAGTATAAAAATGCAAAATAGAAATGATCAGCATAAACCCAGTAAGTATTTTTGTTCAAAAACAGAAACATGTGTGAGAATTCTGTACTGAGCAGTGCACGAGGCTAGCAGCTGATATTGCTTGGGAACTTTAAATTTGCTTTCAGCAGTGGTAGTGACTAGTGAAACTGGAATGAGCATGGATGGTGGCATAGGTACAGATACTTTTTATGTAAATATAGCAGAAAGAACACTCAGTCATTATTTTCGACATTATTTATGTACAATTTATATCTCATTTATACGTTTTGTGAGACAACTAAGATGGCTGATACCAAGCAAAATTCCAATGAAAAGATTCGAAGGAAAACAAATTGGACAGCCGATTTCAAATCAAACTAAACACTAACTTAAGATTCGAAATCAAATTAAATTTGCTTTGTTTTGAGGCTTACCGAGGCTGGAAATGAATTTAGTGTACAAAGTTTTATAAATAGTATCAATGTGAGATCCTTACCATCACAGGATCACACACATCACTGTGATCATAAAAGCAGACAAGTTCAATCGGATTATAAAAAGGGTCATAAGCTGGACAAAATTAACATTCCATGTTTCTTCGTACAGGACTGTAGACTACAGAAAAGGAAATGCAATAACATTGAATCTGTGATGCTATTTCTGTTGTTTCCTTGTGACTGTGGGGCTTGAGTTTGCAATATTCAGGGGTTATAATTTTTGACGAGAATTGATTAACACAAAGATTCGTGCAACAAAACCAGTGAGAATCCTTGTAATTTCTCCTTGCGCCTCTGCTAGAATTCGTGTGAAAACAATTGCATCAATTTAACCTTTTACCTAATATAGGGGCAGCAAATTAATCAATATAAGGCTAACATGCACTGAAATATCCTAACACTTTGTCAATAAAATTGTACAACTAGAAATATCACTGAAGGTGATTAATACCCCCACTTCCGTCTTACTAGAATGCACTTCTTAATGTTGGGCTTGAAAAACCAATAATAAATCCAAGTTCATTGGAGATAACCTGGTTAAAATTGTCGCAAATGAAAAATTTGGAAAATGCACATGTTCAATTACTAGTCATAATGTTTGAGAAGTTTCATCAAAATCGGTTCAATAATGTTGGAGGAATTGCACACACTAGAATTTCATTTGAAAATCCATAAAAAATCTAATTTCAGGGGAGATAACCTGGTTAAAATTGTTGCAGATGAACTTTTTTAGAATATGCGCATGTTCACTTGCTAGTCATAAGATTTGAGAAGTTTCACTGAAACTGGTTCAATAATGTAGAAGGAGTTGCACACACAAAAGTCTCATTTGAAAATCCATAATAAATCTAAATTCAGGGGAGATCTGGTTAAAATTGCCACACATGAAAAATTTTGGAATATGCGCATGTTCACTTGCTAGTCATAGTGTTTGAGAAGTTTCATCGAAATCGGTTCAATAATGTAGGAGGAGTTCCAATAATCCCCCATTTAAAAATCCATAATAAATCTAAGTTCAGGGAAAATAACCTGTTTAAAATTGTCGCAGATGAAAAATTTTGGAATATGCGCATGTTCACTTGCTAGTCATAATGTTTGAGAAGTTTTATCAAAATTGGTTCAATAATGTAGGAGGAGTGGCACACACAAGTTCGGATGGATGGATGGACAGATGGAAGTAAAAGCATACAGAGCATCAACAATATAGCCCCCACTGTATAAATATGGCTGTCATTGGAACTGGCACATTGAGCCGGTTCCAATGACCTTCATATTTTGTAAGATTTTATTGGTAAATACATTTTATTTTTGGAAAAATTATCAAATTCAGTCTAGACAAAATTGGCTTTTTCGTGAGACAAAATATAAACCCTGAATCCTGGGCATATGAGCCGGGGGGAGGGGGGGGGGGGGGAGTTGCCCTCCTGGACAAGGAATGACAGAGAGAGAGAGAGAGAGAAGAGAGAGAAAGGGTTGGGGTGCAGCCATGCAGGATTTCGGGCAAATCAAAGATTTGCCCCCCTGTATCACAAATGCCCCGTATGTCCATGCTCTGAATATTTTATTTCGGAAATCTTGACCCACTGATGAAGAAGTGTGTCGTGACCCGATCATGCTCTAATCGACAAGAATACCACTTTTGTGGTGACAGTACAGTAAACAATGGTGTCCATAATGCACATGGATCAAATTCTGACCAAAAGAAATCAATATTTCATTGCAACATTTTTGAATTACACAAACATCACCATGATGTCATTGCATGCAGCACTCAGCGGCAGTATTAAATTTGTCATACATTTCAAGAATATAATAATGAGAAATGAGTGGGAGTCATTTTTAAAATTACACTAAAGTTTTAAAAATTATTTAGCAAAAGTTTTGAAGGACACAACTGCATAGTAATGTATGTACACCTGAGAATTTTATCACAATAGACAACAATATTTGTAAATGCTTTCAGAAGACAAAAAAGTACAACAAGTTTCACTTAATTCAATATTGCTTAACCCTCTTCCAAACCTAATGGCCATAAATCAGCCAATATTTTTCACAAAACTCAACATTACAATATCATTATTTTTCAATTTTTTTTATCCTCACAAGCATAGATGAGGATTGATTCTTCATTAGAACAAGCTCAGCAAGCTCATTCCAGTGAGAGGAAGCTATGACTTGAAGGTAACAACATATAATGTTTAATTACTCTAGAATTTTTTTTCCAAATGTCGTCTGCTATTTGTGTTTGGGTAAAGAGTTCACAAAATAACCCTGTTAACTGCATATAAATTTAAAAGACCAAGCCATTTTGCAAGAAATTTGATATAAGTTTGAATGCTTAATTGCATAGAGATTATTTGGTGGCATGACTGTGGTAATATCTGAAAAAATTCAGTATTAGATCAAACAAAATTAAATAATTGATTCTCAGGCAATTTCTTTTAAAAATAAATGAGGAAGGGCAGTTTTTATTATTATTTTTTATTCCTGATGGAATGATCGTCAATGCCCAAAATCCAGTTGCGAGAGCCTAAAATTAAATACTAGAGCTTCCATGCTGATTTCACTAATAGTTTTTTTTTTGTAACAGTGATCATACAACCCAAAATCAATATGGAACAACTAAAATGGAGATAAAAAATAATAAGGAGATTTTTAACTGGTTGAGTGCTAGAAGCCACAATTAGACTGAATTAGGCCTTCCATAAAATGAGGGTACCCCAGTGCAAAAGCCATCATTTTCCTTATCCATGTTTTGTATTCAGTCAAACGTAAATAATAGTTTGTTTATACACATTTGTTTTATTACAAATTATTGGAGAGTGCCTGTTGGCATTCTCCAATAATTTGTAATAAAACATTTTTGGGTGAACAAATTCAGACCACCAAAACTAATCTAGCTTTCAACCAGTTAAATAAATATTTATTTTGTACTTACATATGAGAATCCTGTCCGCTAAAATCACAAACTATGATAGTTTTATACATTTTGAATTTTGCCTCCGAAATAAATACGACAAACACGGGCCGAAAAAACGAATGCACCACTGCCGGAGAATCAAAAGATTACTCTTCTGCATTAACTCTTAACCCGCTGAGTTTTGCAAAATATTTTTCATCAGATCTGGTCGTGGCTGCCGCACAGCAGCCATGACTAGATCTGATGAAAAAGTCATCTAAATTTAACTCAAGAAATCATTAGTCAAAACATTTATTCAATGTACATGGAAAAAATTAGGCTAAATATGTCAAAATTATACTTCAGTTGTGAGAGATTTCGTGTCCTGTCCTTGGCAGAAATATCTATCACTTGCACGCAGGGAGTTAACCAGCTGAACCCTGGTGGTGGGAATCTGACAAATTGCTTAGCTTTACAGACCTTTTATGGTCAAAGTACTTTCAATTTAAGATGGTACAATTATAATACCCACACTCTGTGTGCAAATATTAAGTTCAACAAGTTCATTTTTCCAACAAACAAGGGGATGTTACTCTTGGAATGAAATCCTCTTGCAATAAAATTTTGCAATGCAAGTATTTGGCATATGATGGGAAGAAATGTACTGCAGTTCATAACAATCTGTTAACTGGTGCAGTTATTGGAAATTTATGTTTTTGGATGGAAAGACAGACACTTGGACGGATATGAATAATACAGTATACACATGGAACCTCTTGGAGTGTGGGGGTATATATAAGCATTCTGTCGATATTTTGTTCAACAGAGCTCCATGACTTAACCCAATCCACATGACAACAAAATTTATTATTTTTATTATTGTTTTTTCAAATTTTTTAAAAAATGCCAACAAAACCATATCCCATGACCCCTCACTGGAACAATTTGACAAACTCATTCCAATGAGGGGTTACATGATATGGGTTTGTTGACAATTTTGGAAAATAATTTAGCAATCACCCAGTTAATTTGGATGTGCTTATTAGGGTTCTACCCAGAAATTTATGTGTGCCGAACACTACAGTACTGCCACCATAGACTGTGAACATGGATAGTGATGTCTACACATGCATTTACCAGGTAAAAAAAATCAGCAGCAAAATTTTAATTAATGAAGCACCGGGTTATACCCGGTGCTTCATAAATTAAATTTTTGATGATTATTTCTATAATTAGTGTTTGAAATCGACCGGTAATATTATTGTGTCCATGGAAATATTGACTACCCGTGGAAAGTGACCCATCCACTGCAGCTGTACTGTACAGGTGATAGGTCTCCTCTATGATGCTCAGTGTGACCAATTGTTGTATTGGGGAGATTTATAGTGGTTAAAAGAGCAGTTCTTTCAGTGGTGGTGGTTAGAAATGAACATAGGCCAGGCGCACCCCACCACCACTCACAATTGTCGATACTGTGGGAAGAGCCCTGGTATTTTCACTTTCATTTATGTGTAACACTGTTAATTGAATTGTTTGCTGGTGAAAAAATATTAGAGTAACCAGAATTTGGTCATTTTGCTTTAACCCTCCACCTTACGAATGGGCTGCATCCATCCACGTAATTCACAATTGAACAGTTGAAAAAAAAATTATTTTTCAGTGCCGATTTGTAACATGAGTATATCTTGCTACCTGGAAGGGGAGCCTTTGGGTTTTTCAAGATTTTGTTCATAAATTGTTGTTTTGTTACAACTTATGGGAGAGTTCCCATTGGCACTCTCCAAAAAAATTGTGACAATCAAACATTTTTTTCTACTGATGTCCAAAGAAAATAAGTACAGTGCAAAGGCACTAAATTGGCTTTCAGCACTTTTCAATAGAGCCATGATAGAGGTTTCTAGCATTAAACCAGTTAACAATACATTTGAGCCAAGTGGCAATAAATAGTTAGATTAGGCACATGGACATGAACTGTATAAAAAAAAATAATGAAATTTATTTTTCAAAGTTCTGTATGAGCTGCATTTTTAGGCTGATAACACCTTCCTCTGAGACTAGGACCTTTGCAAAGGTAGGTCTCAAATTCATCACTATAATCAATGAAGGCCTGATATATTTCATCTTCTTCCAATTCTCCAACATATTCACTGCACATTTCTCTCAACCTTAAATAGAAGAGAGAATGAAATGAGAGTTAAGAAGTGACAAATATTTAGAAGTTATGATTTGATAAGCTTCATATCATACTTTCTTGTCTTCGTCCACCCAATTCTCACTTATTGCAGTCATTAAATCCTCTTCATACAAAAACTTAGCTTGAAGCAACTAAATTATGCCTGATCACACCAATTTTCCCAGTTGCTTTTGATGAAAATGGTGTAACATTTTTGTTGTAAACAAAGTGTTTGCACTCGGTAAGGCATCAAGAGGGCAATACTAGCTTGGTTCATATTCAAGCCAGAAAATAAGCAGACTGTCATCTGCAAAATGAGGTTCCCAGAGGGTGAATTTAGTGATGCTACCCTGCACAGCAAGGTAGCATCACTAAATTTACCCTCTGTGAACCTCAATCTGAATCAGGGTCTCAAAACTAAACAGGGAGGTACCCAGAGGATAAATTGGCCCACTGTATGGGATAGCATCATCAAATTCACCCTCTGTGGACCTCATTTTGCAAATGTCAGACTGCTTATTTTCAGGTCTGTTCGTATTGACTGAGATTAGGGTGATATCTGCCAAGTTTGATAAATACATATTATCGCTACAGTGAAGTGATCAGGGTCGTAATATCACATTGAGTTGAGGTCAAATTGCTGGATCAAATGTGACAGCTCATTTGATCCGGCGATATGTCTTCCTCAATGAGACTTGATGCATTACTAAGTGCGATAAAAGGTTTATTTAATATATGACTTATAGTTCAACATTGCATGCCAATGCTAGCATTAACAATTTCCCCAACCTTTTTTTGGTAAATTGGGTTGAAGTAAAAAAGAACTATTTTTGTTTACACTTATTTTTGTAACAGGTGCACACTTCCGGGGAATCCCCCCTAAGTGCATGAATACAATAAAAAAATATCATCAATACGATAAAAAACCTGGACCACCATTCGAGCACACCCATTCCAGCTCGGAGTAAAGTGCACTGCACCTAGAACGGCTAATTATGCAAATTCGAATGCACCCATAAAAAGTCTGTCATACTATAGGTGATACGGAATTGGATTCCACACTGTGCATTTTCCAGACACCAGGAAAAGATCGTCAAACAGTAATGATATATAGTGGTTAAATTACAAGGTCATATAATAAGGGGCAATTCTGGGGAACAAAAGCTTATCTGATAAAGAGCAAACAAATATTCATTCATGAAAGGTAATATTCAAATACATGTATCAAATTGCCATTTAACAAGTCTGCATATAATTTTTTTGTGTGTCTGTCATGGCAACAGGTATCAGTTTTGTAACTTGTCATCCTGTACTTGGTACCTGACACAGGGATTACAATCTAATAGTATGTACAGTGGAGCCCACTTAATTGGATATCTCTTAACTGAATAACCCTGTTAACTGAATATAATTTCCCAACACAAAACCATTTACCATACCTCCGTTACAAATTTGACCTGTTAATTGAATAAAGGTTATAGAGTAAATTCCTGTTAATTGAAAAATAAATCATGTAACCTGTTGAGAAATTACCCTGACTTTCTCAGGTGTTTCTTTGTTTATAGACCTATTTGGCCTCAGTATATCCAATACAGGCATTTAATCTATTATATCTTGTTTGACAGAGCTCTGTCAAACAAGATATGATACAATACATGTTAAGTTTATCTCTGGAATACAGGAAATTGACACAATCCCTGTCAATTGAATACTCCTGTTAACTGAATAGTTTTCATTGGCAAAGGGGCTATTCAATTAACAGGGTTCCACTGTAGTACCATGACTCAGAAAAACTGTGTACATTTTTGTCTACAAAGCACTCTATGCATACTGGAACAGGTGCCTGTTAACATTTATTGCAATGCTCTCTGTAAGAATTTGTTGATGCCTACTAAAATAATATAAACTTTCATCAAGTTTCAATGAATTGTACTGGTCATTATGTTAGGTATAAGTGACCATGACAGGCAGCTTATTTGCAGACTTGCTCTTTAACCCTTAAGTCTCCATACAGTCACAAATGGCCTGTTCTATATTGTGCAGTAAAAGCTGTCCCAAGTGTATTCTTCTTTGAGAACTCTCTTGGTAGGATACAGTTCTCTTGATTAGTGCTGAAACGATTGACCATTTTTTTAAGTGGATTTATTTATTTATGGTTTAACAACACTTTAACAGCCAAGGTCATATCGCATCAGTGACAAGTTTTACGGGTGGAGGAAGCCAGAGTACCCGGATAAAACCACTGAGCAACGACGAGCAGCTGCGAGCTCCCCAACATCGTAACTCTGCACTGCAGCACAGGCAGGGTTAGATTGGTTGAAGACATGTGCACCATTGACATGCAGTACCCCTTAGAACATGGCGTCATCGTGCCCCCATGTGGACAATCAGGGTTAAGTGCCTGCCCAAGGACACAATGCAAGAGTCCGAATCGATGGCTCAAATGGTCACCCATCAAAGGAGTAACGGTGATCGGCATTGCTTATCTTCGGTGATCTGACGAGAACCGGTTACTGCAATGCTACCACACCCCATTTTGAAGTGGATAACCATGAGCTCCAACCAGATATTATCCGGATATCCACTAATTTTAACTGCAGACTTCATTGGGGTTTATCACAGAGAGACATCATTTGGTCAGTGGATAGCTGCATATGGTAAAAGTTTAGGATTGGAATCCTCATGAAAAGGGAAAACCAAAAACTATTCTGCCATGAATAAATCATCGAAGACTGAATTAGTCAACGCCTATTTTATTCAGTACAGAATATTTTGACTTCCAAAAATTTAACCTTGTTAATGATAGAAAGCGATGTGCAAGCTTCAAAATTACCTGTAGTCCTGTTGGTAGGCACAAAGGACTCCAAATCAAATTTAAACAAACTAGACCTGAGGTAACGAAATACCCCTGCAATGTGCAGTCCAACCCAAAATAAAGATTGCTATCAAGTCGATTTATAAAAATATGTTGGCACATTGTATAGGTGCTTCATTTTGATACTGAGAAAAGGAAAGGAAAATAAAGTGTCAACATATGGTGATACAAAAAGATACCCCCGCTTATTAGTCCCCTACCGGTATCGCCGGAGGGGACTATAGGTTTGCACTCTGTCCATCCGTCAGTCTCTCAGTCTCTCAGTCACACTTTAGTTTTCCGGAGTTTTTTGGAAACGCTTCAACGGAATGATATCATTTTTGGTAAACTACTATAGAACGATGACTTACAGATCAAGTTTGAGTTTTATGCTGATTGCATTATTCTTGTGTGAGTTACGGCCCTTGGAAATATGGGAAAAAGCACCAAATATCAGTTTATCCAGAGTTTTTTTGGAAACGCTTCAACGGAATAATTTCATTTTTGGTAAACTACTATAGAACGATGACATACAGATCAAGTTTGAATTTCATGCTGATTGCATTATTCTTGTGTGAGTTACGGCCCTTGGAAATATGGAAAAACACCAAAATATCAGTTTTCCGGAGTTTTTTTGGAAACGCTTCAACAGAATGATTTCATTTTTGGTAAACTACTATTGAACGATGACTTACAGATCAAGTTTGAGTCTCATGCTGATTGCATTATTCTTGTGTGAGTTATGGCCCTTGAAAATATGGAAAAGCGCCAAAATATCAGTTTTCCGGACTTTTTTTGGAAACGCTTCAACGGAATGATTTCATTTTTGGTAACCTACAATAGAACGATGACTTACAGATCAAGTTTGAGTTTCATGCTGATTGCCTTATTTTTGTGTGAGTTATGGCCCTTGGAAATATGGAAAAACGCCAAAATATCAGTTTTCTGGACTTTTTCTGGAAACGCTTCAACAGAATGATTTCATTTTTGGTAACCTACTATAGAACGATGACTTACAGATCAAGTTTCATTTACACTCTGTCCATCCGTCAGTCTGTCGGTCATACTTTAGTTTTCCGGACTTTTTTTGGAAACGCTTCAATGGAATGATTTCATTTTTGGTAACCTACTATAGAATGATGACTTACAGATCAAGTTTCATTTGCACTCTGTCCATCCGTCAGTCTGTCAGTCATACTTTAGTTTTCCGGACTTTTTTTGGAACTGCTTCAACCGAATGATTTCATTCTTGGTAACCTACTATAGAACGATGACTTACAGATCAAGTTTGAGTTTCATGCTGATTGCATTATTCTTGTATGAGTTATGGCCCTTGGAAATATGGAAAAGTGCCAAAATATCAGTTTTCCAGACTTTTTCTGGAAACGCTTCAACGGAATGATTTCATTTTTGGTAACCTAAACCTACTATAGAATGATGACTTACAGATCAAGTTTCATTTACACTCTGTCCATCCATCCATCAGTCTGTCAGTCAGTCTGTCTGTCTGTCATACTTTAGTTTTCCGGACTTTTTTTGGAAACGCTTCAACGGAATGATTTCATTTTTGGTAACCTACTATAGAACGATGACTTACAGATCAAGTTTCATTTGCACTCTGTCCATCCGTCAGTCTATCAGTCATACTTTAGTTTTCCGGACTTTTTTTGGAACTGCTTCAACCGAATGATTTCATTCTTGGTAACCTACTATAGAACGGTGACTTACAGATAAAGTTTGAGTTTCATGCTGATTGCATTATTCTTGTGTGAGTTATGGCCCTTGGAAATATGGAAAAGTGCCAAAATATCAGTTTTCTGGACTTTTTTTGGAAATGCTTCAACGGAATTCATGCTGATCACATCCAGGTTTAACATTTGTATAATTATTAATGCTCATTAGTCCGATAGGGGACATTGTCTTGCTTCAGCGATACGTGCGCTCTTGTTTAGATTAGATTAAACATATTTTATTTGTCTCAAAAATGGTACAAAAGGGATTGGAGAACAAGTGCTTACCACTTCGGTAACTCTCCTCTCCTGTATTTATTTATTTATTGGTGTTTTAAGGTCACGTAATTCTGCACAATGGCTAATCATGACCACAACAGTTTTATGGGTGGAGGAAGCCAGAGTACCTGGAGAGAACCACTGAGCAACGGCGAGCACCTGTCAGCTCCCCAACATACTAACTCCACACAAGCAAGGTTAGCATTGGTTGAAGACAGATGGACCATCGATGTGCAGTACGCCTTAGTACACAGCGTCACCGTGCCCCACGTGGGCAATGGGGGTGAAGTGTCTTGCCCAAGGACACAACGCGAGTGCCACAGGTGGGATTCGAACCAAGGACCTCACGGCTTGCAGCCTGCACCTCTACCTACTGAGCCACCGTGCCCCTCCTCTCCTGTAACATATTATTTAACAAATATATATATCACATGACAGCAGTCCTGTAATTTAAAGAAACATAATACAAAAAAAATAGAATTGAGTAGTTATTTTTACAGAAAGAAGAAAGTAAAGGAAAGGAGAGGGGTGGGGGGGGGGGGGAGGTGCTGTCTGTCATGTCCATACCATGCTAATTTTGGCTCAGTTGATTAACAATAATAATAATAATAGTGATTGTGATGAAGGAAATAATGATCAGTTGCGAGTAAAGTTTCAGAGGATACACGTCATACCATAAACTATGAATTTGTCACTTGCCACGATGCCCACATCAATATTAGTCATCAAGAAAACAATCTTTGGGGTCCATACTATGCGTGACGGGTGCAAATAAGCATATTACTCACCCTGTAGCTGCTCCAGAATACTTAACATCAATCAAATCTCCAAGTTGCAAGGTTGTTCAAAAACATATCCACGCTTATTTCACAATGCAAGCCTGACTATAGGTGATACAATTTTTGAATATATATAAATTCTAAGTCCATAAAGGGCAATGACTCTGGCAATAAAATCTCGAACGACACCTGCATTTCACTATGGGTATACAGCAATAGGACACACTTACATACCAAATATCAAGTCACTCAACCAAGTACTTTACAAGTTATTCATGATTGAATTTTGAGGTGGATGGATGGACGGATGGACAGACCTTGTACTGTGGGTAGACATCAATAAGATAGAGTTGCACATCAAATATGAAGAGATTCCACTGAGTTCTCAAGTTATTCATGAATTAATTTCAAGGTGGACAAATTCTAAGTCCATAAAGGGCAATAACTCTGGCAATAAAATCTTGAACGACACATGCATTTCACTATGGGTATACAAAAAGGATACACTTGTAAGTTATTCATGATTGAATTTCGGGATGGACGGACTGACAGATGGATGGACTGATGGACAGATGGATGGACAAGGCAAATCCTATATACCCCTGCTGGGGGTATAAATATTTAAAAACGATATAAGCCACAGACAAACCCTTGACCTTGCCGTCTATTTACATAAGTTACTTAGCTAAGGGAGTAATCCAGTTGGGTTGTTATTTCTCCAGCACATCTGAGATCAGCTTCCAGTGTATTGTGTCAGTCAGTGCACAATTATGGGTCAATTAATCAGGGAGTCAGTTATTAGATCATGATTTTATTGCCGGAAAACTAAAAATCTTTTCAGACAATAAAAAAATAATTATAATAAAAAAAACGACAGAATGACATCCCCAACAACTACAGTGTTACAATGATTGTCCTGATTTCTTGAAAAAAAAAATGCACATGTTCCACAAGCAATAAACAGACATTAAAAGTTTGCAAGGCTTCGATGGCTAACTGACTTGGGTCCAGAGGAATGGCTGAAGAAGAGAAATATATGTGTGGAGCTCTTACAGTACCATTGATTGAATTGTCTGCGACTGCAAACATGACTACATCTGCATCATTGCAATATTAACAGCTTGATGTTCAGTTTTAACTGTGCAGTTAACCGGTTTGCCACTTTTTCAACCATTTGAGTTGGCAACTGGTTGTTACCCAGATATCTGGATATCCATTTCAGCACTACTCTTGATAGTGTTTTTACATTATTGTTGGCTGCCTGTAAAGTCTGCTATGTAAGTATATATACGGTAGTTATTTGCGAAAAATTAAACTGAGGACTTGAGGATTAAGGAAGTAAAAGTAATAATGTAGCCATGACTTTTTTTGCAGAAGCATGATCTGGTAAATTTTAAGCGAATACAAGGCTTTCCCGCAGCAAAATTATCTACCTCTTCTTGGTCTTTTTGATTGAAACCACAAGGAATTTTGTGAATAAATGTTGACTTCAAGAGGCTTAACATATATTAGACTAGAACTCAACGGTAAGGCTTCAAGTTAATTTGTTGGTGTGTCCTGTGGTGGAAGGTGTAGGGAGTGGTTAGAGCACTGGACATTAACGAAAAAGTTACAGTGTGATGCTGACTAGTGGTAACTGTATTGTGTCCTAGACGCTTAATCCTGATTGCCCATACTAGTATGTGGGGGTGGGGGAGGGGGGTGGTTGGGGGTGGGGCTGGCTCTGCGTATGGCATCTTGATGGTGCACTTGCCTTCAACTGCTGCTAATACTAGCCTGTACGATCAATGCATGTGTTTGGCATTCACAGTGGAACCCTGTTAATTAAATAACCACTTTGCCAATGAAAATTATTCAATTAACAGGAGTATTCAATTAACAGGGATTGTGGTCCATTTCCTGTTTTCTAGAGATAAACTTAGTATTTATTCTATTATATCCATGAGCTCTGCCAAACAAGATAAAAGAGAATAAATGCCTGTTTTGGATGTAATGAGGCCAAATAGGTCAATAACCAAACGAGAACTGGGGAGAGTCAGGATAATTTCTCGACAGGTTACAAGATTTTTTTTTCAATTAACAGTTTACTCTATAACCTATATTCAATTAACAGGTCAAATTTGTACTGGAGGTATGGTAAATGGTTTTGTGTTGGGAAATTATATTCAATTAACAGGATTAATCAGTTAAGATATATCCAATTAAGTGGGCTCCACTGTATTACTTTTTAACCAGTAAACCTGCAAAGCAATACATATTTTAATAATAATAATAATAACAAGTGTTTGACCACCGAGGTGGTATTAGTCCCCTACGGCGCTTTTGTGACAAAAGGTGTTTTTGTCACAGAAGACACTAGAGTTTTTAAGCATCTTGGATTTTGAAAAAAAATATTGAGCGTGCATAATCCCCTCACAACCCTTTATCCATGTACCATATATGAAAGGCGTAGCTTGAACCATGTTGGAGGGAGGGGTGGTAACATAAAATATAGAAAAAAGCTTAAAAAAACACAACAAAAATGGCCGCCATTCTGCCATCTTGGATTTTGAAAAATAAATATTGACTGTGCATCATCCCCTCAGAACCATTTATTCATGTACCAAATATGAAAGGTGTAGCTTGAAGCATATTAGAGGGAGAGGTGGTAACATAAAAACAGACAGACAGACAGACAGACAGACAGACAGACAGACAGATGTTAGATTTTGAAAAAAAATATTGAGCGTGCATAATCCCCTCACAACCCCTTTATTCATGTACAATATATGAAAAGTGCAGCTTGAACCATGTTGGAGGGAGCAGTGGTAACATAAAATACAGAAAAAGGCTTAAAAAACACAACAGAAACGGTTGCCATGGCGCCATTTTGAATTTTGAAAAAAAAATATTGAATGTGCAACATCCCATTACAACCCTCTATCCATGTGCCAGATATAATAAGTGTAGCTTGAACCATGTTGGAGTGAGGGGTGGTAACATAAAATAGAGAAAAAAGCTTAAAAAACACAACAAAAATGGCTGCCATGCCGCCATCTTGGATTTTGAAAAAAAAATATTGAGCGTGCATCATCCCCTCCCAACCCTCTATCCATGTGCCAAATATGCAAAGTGTAGCTTGAACCATGTTAGTGGGAGAGGTGGTAACATGAAAATAGAGAAAAAAAGCTTAAAAAACACAACAAAAATGGCTGCCATTCCGCCATCTTGGATTTTGAAAAAATATTTTTTAGCGTGCATCATCCCCTCAGAACCATTTATCCATGTACCAAATATGAAAGGTGTAGCTTAAAGCATGTTGGAGGGAGAGGTGGTAACATAAAAAACAGACAGACAGACAGACGGACGGACGGACGAATTTTGGAAAAAAAATATTGAATGTGCAACATCCCATTACAACCCTCTATCCATGTGCCAGATATAAAAAGTGTAGCTTGAACCATGTTGGAGTGAGGGATGGTAACATAAAATAGAGAAAAAATCTTAAAAAACACAACAAAAATGGCCACCATGCCGCCATCTTGGATTTTGAAAAAAAAATATTGAACAGGCATCTTCCCCTCCCAACCCTCTATCCATGTGCCAAATATGCAAAGTGTAGCTTGAACCATGTTGGAGTGAGGGGTGGTAACATAAAATAGAGAAAAAAGCTTAAAAAACACAACAAAAATGGCCGCCATTCTGCCATCTTGGATTTTGAAAAAAAAATTTTGAGCGTGCATCATCCCCTCAGAACCATTTATCCATGTACCAAACATGAGAGGTGTAGCTTAAAGCATGTTGGAGGGAGAGGTGGTAACATAAAAAACAGACAGACAGACAGACAGACAGACAGATGGATGGACGGATGGACAGACAGATGGATGGACAGACAGACAGACAGACAGACAGAGTGCAATCCTATAGTCCCCTTACGGTTCCCGTAGGGGACTAATAATTGATTTTCTAGAGCATAAAACCACAAATAGTGCTCTAAAATGCTTGACAGAAATAAATACACTTTTCTGAAATGAAGAGTCACATCTGTTTTGGTTGCCTCTTAAGAGAGGTTTAGGAGAATGCTTCAGTAAATAGGAACGTTTTAAGATTTCTTTTGAAGACATCGAGAGTTTCTGAAGTTCTGACACTAATTGGCAGGGAATTCCACAATCTGGAACCCACGATGGAGAACACACGATCATGAGCCTGATTAGATCTGCCAAAAGGCACAACTAGTTGAATTTGGTTTTTAGATCTGAGACTGTGTGATGGTTTATATACAGTGAGAATCTCTTGCAGGTAAACTGGAGCCAGTTTGTGGATACATTTGAATACTAAGATCAATATTTTGAAATCAGTTCCCTGTTTAACTGGAAGCCAATGTAATTGTCTTAAAACAGGTGTTATGTGTTCAGAGCGTTTGGCACCAGTAATTATCCTAGCAGCAGTATTCTGAACTTTTGAAGCTTCTGAATCTGGCACTGGGACAGCCCCACTAACACTGAATTACAATAGTCTAGTTGTGAGGTGATGAAGGAGTGCACAAGTTTTTTAAGTGCTGACTGGTTAAGATAAGGTCACAGTCTTCCAACAGTACAAAGCTGCCAGTAGCATTTTTGACATATTTTATTGATATGGATGTGTAGTTTTAAATTTGGGTCCATAATCAGTCCAATATTTCTGGCCGATTCACTTTTCATAGTGATGTTGTTTCCAACCAGAACTGATGTAACAGAGGGTGTTGGCATGCGAACCCCAGATATCACTAAGAATTCAGTTTTAGAGTCATTCATTTTCAGTTTAAAGTCTATCATCCATTCCCGCACAAGATTTATGCAAGTTTCCATGTTATTGACTGCAGTGAAGGAGTCACTTGGAACAGATGGGTTGAATGTGATGTACAGTTGGGTGTCCTCTGCATACAGATGATATGATATGCCATGCTTTTTATGTAATTGCAATTAAAACATCATAACACATATAATATAAATTATAAAGAATAACCAAATGTTTTTCAGTTTGTTCTACCACTAGCTAATTCACGACATTTAGAAAACACGAAAGTCACCTGTGCATTCCCATGCAGTACTGCACCCCATTGGTCTCCCTGCTTTCTACCACTGCTAACTCTGTTTGTGTTGAGTTAGTAAGTTGGAAAGTCTGACAGATGCTCACCGGTTCTCTCTGGATACTCAGGCTTCCTCCACCCACAGAACTGTTTGACTTGATGTGACCCTCATGCTTGGCTTTTCGAACAAGAGGTCCCAAGGAGCCTTAATCGCTCACCTGACAAAGTGGTTCAAAAAAGTATTTTGGGTCACATTCAGTTAGTCATGGTTTATCAACACTACAGAGGAATGAAGTCATGAAATTATTCATAACTCTAGTGTCCATGTCAGATGATTATTATCTCAGGTCTCTCTGCTTCCAATTCTATCAGATGCAGCCATGCATAGCTAAACTTCCAAGGGTTGTTATGTCACTGCAGTTTGAAAGGCAAATTTTATGGAAAAACACTAAGGAATGGATTTGAACAAACTTGAACCTAACTACCCCCCCCCCCCCCCCCCACCCCCCAACAATATTAAGCCAGGAAATCAAACTGAACAAACTTGAATCTGATCTCCTTATAGATGTTATATACCAAATATGAAAGAATTGACTGGTGGATCCGAAGAAAATTTTTAAAAACATTCCCTTATATTCCACTAAGTTAAACTTTGGGCTCCAATAGAGAGCCCAAATATTAATTCAATTAAAATATTAATTAAAGAATTTCCCTCATATTGCACTAAGTTAAAATTTGGGCTTCCATAAGAAACCCAAATATTAACCCAGTTACTGATTTGAACAAACTTGAATCTGACCCCATAGAGATGTTGTATACCAAATATGAAAGGATTCTGACTGGTGGATCTGAAGAACATTTTTAAAGAAATTTCCTTGGTTTGCACTAAGTTAAAATTCGGGCTCCTATAGGGAATCCAAATATTAATCCATGGATCCGATTTGAACAAACTTGAATCTAACTCCACCTAGAGATGTTATACTAAATATACCCACTGGGAGCCCAAATATTAATCCAGGGATCCGATTTGAACAATCTTGAATCTGAATCCCCTGGAGATGCTGTGTACCAAATATCGAATGATTCTAATTGATGGTTCTGGAGAAGAAGATTTTTAAAGAAATTCCCTTATATGAGGGTTTCTGCTAGACCGGCTGTGGGGCCATCAACAGGACCCATTCCCCCCGCCGATCATACTATGATCAGTCAGAAAAGCTGGTGGTTAAAATGTCGAGAACAATGCAGCATCGCAACGACACTCAGGATCGTTTGTTTCCACGTAATATACATGTAGGCATAATTATGTTCTATACTATGCCTACTATTACTGGCGACAACCTGATACTTTATAACCCCCAGACGAGAGGGGGAAACAAAGTTCAAATCCTAAACGTGACCTATGAAATTTCGGACTCAAAGTGTCGTGTTTGGTCCGAAATCACTGGCTTTTATTTCGAGCGATAAATGATGTAATTGCATGTGCATGACATCACACGTCCGCATCATGGTTCTTTTCGAATATTTCATTCTCTCTCTGCATTTCCAATTATTTACGTTGGCACATATCGGGTTGTATAAAACAAATTGAGGTCAAGCGTCGCAGTCACTGTCAGGATTTGTGGATTTTGTGTTGTTTTGGGTTTGTATTTGTATGAAACCTCCGACCAGATGTAGTATTGTGTGTCCCGTGGGAATTTAGAGAATTGTAGGAGGAAAATATACATATTTTCCACTTTAATTTTTCAGCATTTTAGCGACCAGAATGCCCCCAGAGAGCACCTAAAAATCAAAATTTTCCTGGGGGGAGAACCCCAGACCCTCCTCTATATGCACGTGCCTTTGGCACGTCGGCACGTGCGGCAGATGCCTTTGGCGCCTGAGTTTCGCTTTCTTTAAACTACCGGACCCACAAATTTTCCCCTAGCAGAAACCCTGCTTATATTGCAATAAGTTAAAATTTGGGCTCACATAGAGATCCAAATATTAATCCAACTTGTGGGCCCAAATTAATAACCCAGGGACCAAATTTGAACAAAATTGAATCTGACCCTTCCTAGAGATGTTGTATACCAAATATGAAAGGGTTCTGACAGGTGGATTTGAAGAAGATTTTTAAAGAAATCTCCGCATATTACTCCATAGAGAGCCGAAATATTAACCCAGGAACTTGAATCTGATCCCTCCCCACCCAAGATGTTGTATACCCAATATCAAAAGATTCTCATTGATGGTTCTGGAGAAGAAGATTTTTAAAGAAATTCTCTCATCCCTCATACTGCACTAAATTAAAACTCAGGCTCTCATAGGGAGCCCAAATATTAACCCATGGACCACATTTGAACAAACTTGAAGCTGACCCACCTAGAGATGTTGTATACCAAATATGAAAGCATTCTGTCTGGTGGATCTGGAGAAGAAGATTTTTAAAGAAATTCCCTGATATTGCACTAAGTTAAAATTTGGGCTCCAATATGGAGCCCAAATATAAACTCAGGCACTCAATTTCAACAAACCTAAATCAGACCCTCCTTGAAATGTTGTTTTCCAAATATGAAAGCATTCTGACTGGTGGAACTGAAGAAGATTTTTAAATAAATTTCCTTAGGGAGCCCGAATATTACTTCAGGGACTTGATTTGAACAAACTTGAATCTGATCCCCATACAGATGTTATATACCAAATATCAGAAGATTCTAATTGATGTTTCTGGAGAAAGTTTGGAAACAATTTATGGGTGCTATCAGAGTAATGTCCCTTGTAGTGCCCCCTGTGGGTGTGGCAACTTTATTTGAACAAACTTGAATTGACATAAGATAAGGAACATGCATATCAAATTTGGTTCAATTTGGTCCAGTGGTTTATTTTATGAGGAGAAGTTGGTAATGTAAAGTTCCTGCTGGATGGATGACGGATGGACAGACAGAAAGTGATCACTTAAGTTCCCCCTGACTTTCAGTCAGGTGAGCTAGAAACATCAACGAACATCTGCACACCATTCACTCCTATGGGGCACAGTAATTGGGGATTCCAAAAATAAAACCTGATTTTTCGAACAAGCTATTTGCAGCAAATTTATTGGAGTTCAGTATAATACATGAAATGCAACGTCAATGAAGTAATCGTGAGTCAATCAGATGATTTTCCATGGAATGCATGAGCGAAAAGAAAGCGAATAACATTAAAGGCTGTTGAAGTCTGTCCAATTATGGTGTTTACAAAGTCATACCAATTCTTGGATAGTGAAGTTTGATTAGTTTGAAGTCTTGGAACGCTAGAGTTTATAATGCATGTGTATTGTTCACATTTTTGTGCATGCAACGTATTATTTGGCCTATTTCTCCTTGTGTAGATTTTAACTCTTTACAGAAAACACGATATCAAAATTTGTTCTTTTAATTTTTTCCCCCAATTCTTAAAAAAATTTCCAAACCATACCATGTGGCATACCTTGACAAGCTTGTTCCAAAGAGTGGTTACATAATATGGTTTTGTTGAATTATTTTGATTTTTTTTTCCTACAGTACAATTTATATATTATGCAGCAGATGCAGCTGATTCATAAGGTAAGGGTTAATCTCCCGTTAGGTGGAACCAAGATACACTATTTTCTACTTGCAAAAAGTAAAAATTGTAGGTGTGATGGCGAGCAAGAACAACAAGTTGTCTCAAAATGGAAAGACTGACTATGGTACTTATACACATATAGGACCTAAACAAGAATCTCGATTCTCGCAAAATATTCATTTGATTCTTGTCACAGATTCTAAAAGTCTTGTTAAAGGCCTGGAGAATTCTAGATATATTTTGCTCCCTCATAATAAGGTAACACTTTGACTCATCAGTGTTGTCCAGTGAAGTCTTAGTTGCCTATATAGGCAGCCAAGACTTCACTAGAAACCACTACCAAGGAACCGTTACTTCCATCAGCAAGACCACCACAAGAATGTCTGTTGGAAGATGCATTCTACATGTACACACAATTGAAACAAGCCACAAATCCCACATAATTAAGGCCCTTTAGGATTAAACTACAGCAAATATATGTATATAAATATGAGTTGTTTTTTTATTAAGGATTATAAACTGGATACAATCACAAGGACAAGGTGTTACACAGAACATGTACTATCAAATTCTAAATTGAGAACTGAAAATAAGACCTGTCAATTTGAGGCGAACGGCCATTTGGGGTGCATGTAGGTTACCTAAAATGAAAACACATGAATGAATGAAAGTGTCAATGACACTGTAGCTTAACTTGAATGTGTGTTGTGTTTGATGAAAAGGATAATGTTCAATGTTTATGAAAGGATTATTAAATACAACAGGAATTGTGATCATTGAGAATATGTTAACTCCTGTTCCCTGTATGCTATGTTTTCAATAAAAATAATTTGAGGCATAGACTGTACTAAAACTTTGAGGGGTGGGTTGATGTGGCCCTCACAGTTAATGTACCAAAGTTATCAAGTTACAGTGAAATTATTTCAAAACGAGTCATCCTATCAAGTTACAATGAAATCCCTTCATACATATGGCCTACATGTAGACTGTGTTAAATGTTTTTGGACTTTGGGCCTGTGTATCCATCACGGATGACCGATCGCAACCAAAAGGGGACGTCCTCATCTAGACATTATACAGAGTCATCCTACCAAGTTACAATGAAATCCCTTCATAAATACGACCTGTAGTCTGTGCTAAAGGTTTTGGGCTCAGGCAGCCATCACGGTTGACCGATAGTGACCAAAAGGGGACGTTCTCATCTAGACATTATGTGGAGTCATCCTACCAAGTTACAATGAAATCCCTTCATAAATACGACCTGTAGACTGTGCTAAAGGTCTTCGGGCCTCTGTAGCCTTCACAGTTGACCGATCGCGACCAAAAGGCGACATTCTCATCTAGATATGATATGGAGTCATCCTACCAAGTCACAATGAAATCCCTCCACAAATATGACCTCTACACTGTGATAAAGGTTTTGGGTTTCTGGCTTGGGCAGCCATCATGGTTGGCAGATCGCAACCAAATGGTGAAGTTCTCATCTAGACATTATACGGAGTCATCCTACCAAGTTACAATGAAATCCCTCCGAATTAAATATGACCTGTAGACTGTGCTAAAAGTTTTTTGGGTTTCAGACTTGGGCAGCCGTCACGGTTGACAGATCATGACCAAAAGGGGACATTCTCATCTAGATATTATACCGAGTCATCCTACCAAGTTACCATGAAATCCCTTCATAAATACAACCTGTAGACTGTGCTAAAGGTTTTTGGGTTCAGGCAGCCATCACGGTTGACCAATTGCGACCAAAAGGGGACGTTCTCATTTAGACATGACCTCAAACCTGCATATGAAATTTTGTGACGATCGGATAAGAACTACAGGGTGTTGCCTATGCTAAAGGAACATGTGAACAGACTCACAGACTAACAGACTTCCACATGCATGATGGCAATAGCTTATCTTGACTTTGTCAAGTTATGCTAAAAATGGGTTGCACCAAATTATCACCAGGTCACAGAAATTTTTTTTCCAAGTTGAATGATCTAGTATGAATTAATGGTGGAATGATCTTGAGCATCAACCAATCATCAATTGCACAGGTGTTTAATGCCTGAAATAAATACTACTATGTATCTGAATTGCTGCAACACAGCCTTATTGTTCCTAAGGAATAAGGATTCATCTCTATTCATCGGGATATTGCCCATAGGAGCAAGAACATGGCTATGTTACAACAATTCATATATCAGCATAGTTACGATTTATTTACCTGAATCAAGTACAGGGGAATGAACGATAAGTTACCAAAAACTCAGACCAGGGGAACGATAAATGGATTATGCACAACTCTGAAAACAGCAGGCCTGAATTCTTGTGAATTGATTCTCGCAGTAGGAGTATGCAAGATTCAAAACTGATTCTTGTGAATCAGGACAAATTTTAATGCCTGGTGGAGGTGGGGGATTGGGTGGTCAAGATTTTAAGAATAAAATATTGTGAGATAAAACTAAACCATGAAAAATAATTGAAAATAGCATATCAGATTCTTTTCAACTGGTGAGAAATGTGAAAAGATCATTTTGACCGGTTCTGATCCAATCAAAATTCTTTCTACATGGCTTGAAATACAGCAAGACTCCACAATCTGATTCTTGTTAAGATTGTGACAAACAGTTGAGCTCATATGAGGGACCATATATAGGCTATGTTATTTGGATAAAAAATGAAAATTTTTTAGTTATTCAAGAATTATTTTTCCAAGTGTCATCATTTAGCAGAGTTTGGTAAAGAGAGGGTCAAAAGGTTCGTCATTGCTTGGGATTTTTCACTGAATACAAATATAGTAAAAATAATTTCCAAGGCAAACATTAGAATTTACCTATTTGGCCAGAGACCACCTCCCTGTAGAACTCCTGGAGTTTTCTCTGTATCAAGACCAGGCCCTGATAATCTCTTCACTCCATCTACTTGTTTTACTCCATACCTAAAAGTATATAAGCACATAAAGTTCAAAGTAAGAAGCACATAACCTTCATTAGATTTAACGAACTGACACACCAGCATAACAACTGTACAGGCCAATCGCCATGGACTGGGCGTAATCCACATGTGGGCAGTAATGTCCATTCATGCAATTACCAGGTAATAAAAGTCACCATCAGCAAAACTTTAATTAATGAAGTACCTTGTTGTACCCAGCGCTTCATTAATTACATTTTTGATGATTATTTCTATAATTTGTGTTTGGAATCTAATATTACTTCACCCATGGAAAGTGACCAGTCTATGGCGACTGTACATTCCATGAAACTTTTTTACAGAGGAGATGGATACATATGTGCAGGTAAGCTTGTGTACTGTGAAAAGAATGGCAACAACTGCTCTGTATTAACATTTTTATATACAAGGCCAGGCAAATTTTGATGTTTCTCTGAATGACACATCTATTGTATAACTATAAATGGGAAGTCTGTGATTCTATCCAGCTTTAAATTCTTCCCATATATATAATGTAATGTAATTTGTAGTGTTCAAATGATTACATGTACCAATGAAAGTGTCAATGACACTGTAGCTCAACTTGTCAAGACAAAGACATGTACATGTATAGTATGTGACACAGCAATGACAAACATCTAGGTAATGACCTGATAACAAAGGTACGTATAAAGTATTGTAACGGTCTGTACATAAATACTGACCGTTGCCTGTAACAAATGTATAGGTGAAGTATTGTAAAGGTGGGCTACAGTCAGATGCTAAACTGAAAAGAAATCTTTGAGTCCCAGAGTGGGTCTGACTCAACCCCAAAATATTTGTTCTCACAGCACAGTGATAACAAAGGCACCCCAAAACACACTCGTTCCTGTCCCAAGGTGAAAACAAAGGTACCCAAGAAGTTTTGTGAAGATCAGTTCATAAATACGAGCTGTATCGAACTTGTGACAAAAAACTGATTGGACCAAATTTTGGTACAAAATGGCTACTGGCAGCCATCTTGAATTTTGGACCACACCCAGAAACACTCATTCTCGTCCCAAGGTGATAACAAAGGTACCCAAGAAGTTTTGTGAAGATCGGTTCATAAATACAGCCTCTACCCTGAGCCGTATTGACATGTGTGCTTACATTGTGTAAGTAGCACTGAATAAATCATAGTTCATCTAATTTGCATAATTTCTGCACGAAAAAAAAAAAAACTTACAATATGTGATGTATTCCATGTTACTAAACATTCATACGAAAATTTATTCAAATCAAAACTTTCATACAGAAGTTCTGTACAAAAGACTGATTGCACTAATTTTGGTACAAAATGGCTGCTGGTGGCCATCTTGAATTTTGGACCACACCCAAAAACACTCGCTCTCATCCCACGGTGATAACAAAGGTACCCAAGAAGTTTTGTAAAGATTGGTTCATAAATATGGCCTCTAGTCTGAGCCGTATAGAAGTTGTGTACAAAAAACTGATTAGACCTAATTTCGGTACAAAATGGCCACTGGCAGCCATCTTGAATTTTAGACCGCACCCAGAAACACTCGTTCTCGTCCCAAGGTGATAACAAAGGTACCCAAGACATTTCGTGAAGATCAGTTCATAAATACAGACTCTAGCCCGAGCCGTATTGACATGTGTACTTACTGTGTGTAAGTCGCAATGAAAAAATCAAAGTTCATCTAATTTGCATAATTTCTGCACGAGAAAAAACCCCGTATTATATGTGATGTATCCCATGGTACTAAACATTCACACAAAAAATTATTCAAATCAGTGCTTTCATATGGAAGTTCTGTGCAAAAATCTGATTGCACTAAATTTTGTACAAAATGGCTGCCATCGGCCATCTTGAATTTCGGACCGGACCCAAAAACACTCGTTCTCATCCCACGGTGATACCAAAGGTATCCAAGAAGTTTCGTAAAGATCGGTTCATAAATACGGCCTCTAGCCCGAGCCGTATTGGCATTTGCACTTACAGTGCTGAAAGTAACACCAAAAAACATCAAAATTAGTCTAATTTGCACAATTTACGCACGAGAAAAAAACCCATATTATATGTGATGTATCACATGGTACTAAACATTCATACAAAAAATTATTCAAATCAGAGCTTTCATGTGGAAATTCTGTACAAAAAACAGATTTCTGCATCGTCGGTACAAAATGGCAGCTGGTGGCCATCTTGAATTTCGGACCACACCCAAAAACACTCGTTCTCGTCCCACGGTCATAACAAAGGTGTCCAAGAAGTTTCGTAAAGATTGGTTCATAAATACGGCCTCTAGCCCGAGCTGTATTCAATTGTTGACGTAGTTGAGCTAAAAATGGTTGTTGACCAATTAACGGTTATCTGAGTTCACAATTGGCCAATTCTGATTGTAATACCGTGCACTACTAGATAAGTTGAGGCTCGAAAGAACTACATTAAACTGAACATTTTTCAGTGTTAAACTTCATTGACTGGGGTCGCAGTCAAATTACCAGTCACACACACTTGGGCTGTAAACGTGGCTCTCAGTCACGTTTACCGCCCAAGTGCATGCGACTGCTAATTTTACTGCGACCTGAGTCAATAGAGTGCAACCTTCACTTTTCCAGTATGAACTGGCGATTGCTGCAAGTATGCTCAAGTGTAAGCTTTACATGCCGTTTAACTTGTATTTCCCGTAAAGGGGCGTCTATAGGTTAAGAATACACATTGTGGTTGTTTCTCAACTTTATTGAATGGTATCACTGACATTATTTTACATTAACAATTGAACAATTGCAGAAGATAATA
Source organism: Pictodentalium vernedei (assembly GCA_031216915.1). Taxonomy (NCBI): domain Eukaryota; kingdom Metazoa; phylum Mollusca; class Scaphopoda; order Dentaliida; family Dentaliidae; genus Pictodentalium; species Pictodentalium vernedei. The sequence goes on from CM062297.1 coordinate 464,358,700, forward strand.
AAATACGGTTAATGAATCATCACAAAATGCTTGGCAACAATCGGTTGAACCGATGTTCCAGGGGCCGTTGTCATCTGATTGTCGGATCATTGTCCACAATCGGTCGAGTGTGATGGCTGATTCCAATCATCGGTTGAACACTAGCAATTTGTGCATGTGGGTGGAACTTCCCATCATGGGAAGGGCGGACCCACTGGTTCAATATATGAAAGTGTCAATGACACTTTAGCTCAACTTGTTAAGAGATGTACATGTATAGTATGTGACACAGCAATGACAAACATCTAGGTGACAAACATCTAGGTAATGACCTGTTAACAAAGGTACATATAAAGTATTGTAACGGTCTGTACATAAATACTGACCATAGCCTGTAACAAATGTATAGGTAAAGTATTGTAAAGGTGGGTGACAGTCAGATGCTAAACTAGAAAAGAAATCTTTGAGTCCCAGAGTGGTGGGTCTGACTGAACCCCAAAATATTTGTTCTCATAGCACAGTGATAACAAAGGCACCCCAAAACACACTCGTTCCTGTCCCAAGGTGAAAACAAAGGTACCCAAAAAGTTTCGTGAAGATCAGTTCACAAATACGAGCTGTATAGAAGTTGTGACAAAAAACTGATTGGACCTAATTTCGGTACAAAATGGCCACTGGCAGCCATCTTGAATTTTGGACGGCACCCAGAAACACTCGTTCTCGTCCCAAGGTGATAACAAAGGTACCCAGGAAGTTTTGTGAAGATCGGTTCATAAATACAGCCTCTAGCCCGAGCCGTATTGACATGTGCACTTACAGTGTATAAGTAGCACGGAATAAATCAAAGTTCATCTAATTTGCATAATTTCTGCACAAGAAAAAAACCCGTACTATATGTGATGTGTTCCATGTTACTAAACATTCATACAAAAATTTATTCAAATCAGAACTTTCATACAGAAGTTCTGTACAAAAGACTGATTGCACTAATTTTGGCACAAAATGGCTGCTGGTGGCAAACTTGAATTTTGGACCACATCCAAAAACACTCGTTCTCATCCCAGGATGATCACAAAGGTACCCAAGAAGTTTCGTAAAGATCGGTTCATAAATACGGCCTCTAGCCTGAGCCGTATAGAAGTTGTGTACAAAAAACTGATTAGACCTAATTTTGGTACAAAATGGCCACTGGCAGCCATCTTGAATTTTGGACCACACCCAGAAACACTCGTTCTTGTCCCAAGGTGATAACAAAGGTACCCAAGACGTTTCGTGAAGATCAGTTCATAAATACAGACTCTAGCCCGAGCCGTATTGACATGTGTACTTACTGTGTGTAAGTAGCACTGAAAAAATCAAAGTTCATCTAATTTGCATAATTTCTGCACAAGAAAAAAACCCGTATTATATGTGATGTATCCCATGGTACTAAACATTCACACAAAAAATTATTCAAATCAGCACATTCATATGGAAGTTCTGTGCAAAAATCTGATTGCACTAAATTTTGTACAAAATGGCTGCCATCGACCATCTTGAATTTTGTACCGGACCCAAAAACACTCATTCTCATCCCACGGTGATGCCAAAGGTACCCAAGAAGTTTTGTAAAGATCGGTTCATAAATACAGCCTCTAGCCCGAGCCGTATTAGCATCTGCACTTACAGTGCTGAAAGTAACACCAAAAAACATCCAAGTTAGTCTAATTTGCATAATTTACGCACGAGAAAAAACCCTGTATTATATGTGATGTATCCCATGGTACTAAACATTCATACAAAAAATTATTCAAATCAGCGCTTTCATATGGAAGTTCTGTGCAAAAATCTGATTGCACCTAATTTTGTACAAAATGGCTGCCAGCGGCCAACTTGAATTTCGGATCGGACCCAAAAAACACTCGTTCTCATCCCACGGCCATAACAAAGGTACCCAAGAAGTTTCGTAAAGATCGGTTCATAAATACGGCCTCTAGCCCGAGCCGTATTGAATTGTTGACGGACAGACGGACAACTGGCCATGGCATAAGCTCAAATTTGACTTACGTCAAAGTTGAGCTAAAAATAGAGTTCCTGCTACATTACTAGACAATAGAGAAGTAACAAAAATGTTTACTAAATTCACTCTTGGTATTCATTTGTTTACTTTTAACGGTTACAAAATTGTTTACTTTGACTTTCACAATAACATGCTGTGGTATGACACACTACTGGAAATTACCCCTTCTGCCTTTTCCTGCAGTATTCTACAGTATGTGGAGAATGTATTATGACTAAAACACCCATGGAGTGGAGTTTCCAACTCAGACAATAACTGCTTGTCTGTGAAAAAGCATAAGATTGCCAAGCAAACTTTTGGCCAATGGACCTCTGGGATTAACCCAGAGGTCCACTGGCTGAAACTTAGCTTGGCATTCTTATGCATTATCAGAGGAATAAATGAAAGTGTCAATGACACTGTAGCTTAACTTGTGTATTGTGTTTGATGAAAAGGATAATGTTCAATGTTTATGAAAGGATTATGAAATAAGACAAGAATTGTGATAATTGGGAATATGTTCATTTCTGTTCCCTGTATGCTATGTATATGATAAAAATAATATGAGGTGTACACTGTACTAAACATCTGAGGGGTGGGTTAATATGACCTCACAGTTAATATATGTGCCCCTCACAGTTAACATATATCAAAAAAAGTTACCAAATTACAATGAAATTATTCCAAAATGAGTCATCCTATCAAGTTACGTTAAAATCCCTTCATAAATATGGCCTGTAGACTGTGCTAAAGGTTTTCAGGCTTCGGGGACGTTCTCATCTAGACACTATATGAAGTCAACCTACCAAGTTACAATGAAATCCCTCCATAAATACGATCTGTAGACTGTGCTAAAGGTTTTCGGGCTTCAGGCACCTGTAGACATCACAGTTGACCAACCTCGACCAAAAGGGGATGTCATCATCTAGACATTATATGGAGTCAACCTAACAAGTTACAATGAAATCCTTCCATAAATACGACCTACAGACATGCTAAAGGTTTTTGGGCTCGGGCAGCCATCAAGGCTGAAAGATCGTGACCAAAAAGGGACGTTCTCATCTGGACACTATTTGGAGTCATCCTACCAAGCTACAATAAAATCCCTTCATAATTATGACCTGTAGACTGTTCTAAAGGTTTTCAGGCTTTGGGCCCCTGAAGCCGTCACAGTTGCCCACTCGTGTCCAAAAGGGGACGTTCTCATCTAGACATTATATGAAGTCAACCTACCAAGTTACAATGAAATCCCTTCATAAATATGACCTTAGACTGTGCTAAAGGTTTTCGGGCTTCGGGCTCGGGCAGCCATCATGGTTGAATGATCGCAACCAAAGGGGACAATCTCATCTGGGCATCATCTGGAGTGATCCTGCGAAGTTACAATGAAATCCCTTCATAAATATGACCTGTAGACTGTGTTCAAGGTTTTCGGGCTTCGGGCACCTGTAGCCATCACAGTTGACCAATCACGACCAAAAGGGGATGTCATCATCTAGGCATTATATGGAGTCAACCTAACAACGTTACAATGAAATCCTTCTATAAATATAACCTTTTGCCTATGCTAAAGGTTTTTGGGCTCGGGCACCCATCAAGGCTGAACGATCACGGCCAAAATGGGACATTCTCATCTTGACATTATTTGGAGTCAACCTACCAAGTTACAATGAAATCCCTTCATAAATATGACCTGTAGACAGTGCTAAAGGTTTTCGGGCTTCGGTCACCTTTAGCCGTCAAAGTTGCCCAAACATGTCCAAAAGGGGACATTCTCATCTAGACATTATATGAAGTCAACCTACCAAGTTACAAGGAAATCCCTTCACAAATATGACTTGTAGACTGTGCTTAAGGTTTTCGGGCTTCGGGCTCGGGCAGCCATCATGGTTGAATAATCGCAACCAAAGGAGACAATCTCATCTGGGCATCATCTGGAATGATCCTATGAAGTTACAATGAAATCCCTTCATAAATATGACCTGTAGACCGTGCTCAAGGTTTTTGGGCTTCGGGCACTTGTAGCCAACACAGCTGACCAATTACGACCAAAAGGGGATGTCATCATCTAGGCATTATATGGAGTCAACCTAATAGGTTACAATGAAATCCTTCCATAAATATGACCTTTTACCTATGCTAAAGGTTTTTGGGCTCGGGCACCCATCAAGGCTGAATGATCGCGATCAAAAGGGGACGTTCTCATCTAGACATTATTTGGAGTCATCCTACCAAGTTACAATGAAATCCCCTCATAAATATGACCTGTAGACTGTGCTAAAGGTTTTCGGGCTACGGGCACCTTTAGCCATCACAGTTGCCCAATCATGTCCAAAAGGGGACATTCTCATCTAGACATTATATGAAGTTAACCTACCAAGTTACAATGAAATCCCTTCATAAATATGACCTGTAGACTGTGCTAAAGGTTTTCGGGTTCGGGCTCGGGCAGCCATCATGGGTGAATGATCGCACGTTCTCATCTAGACATTATATGAAGTTAACCTACCAAGTTACAATGAAATCCCTTCATAAATATGACCTGTAGACTGTGCTAAAGGTTTTCGGGCTTCGGGCTCGGGCAGCCATCATGGGTGAATGATCCCAACCATAGGGGACAATCTCATCTGAGCATCATCTGGAGTGATCCTAAGAAGTTACAATGAAATCCCTTCATAAATATGACCTGTAGACTGTGCTCAAGGTTTTCGGGCTTCGGGCACTTGTAGCCATCACAACTGACCAATCACGACCGAAAGGGGATGTCATCATCTAGGCATTATATGGAGTCAGCCTAACAGGTTACAATGAAATCCTTCCATAAATATGACCTTTTGCCTATGCTAAAGGTTTTTGGGCTCGGGCACCCATCAAGGCTGCATGATCGCGATCAAAATGGGAAGTTCTCATCTAGACATTATTTGGAGTCATCCTGCCAAGTTACAATGAAATCATATCATAAATATGACCTCTAGACTGTGCTAAAGGTTTTCGGGCTTCGGGCTCCTGTAGCCATCACAGTTGCCCAATCATGTCCAAAGGGGGACTTTCTCATCTAAACATTGTATGAAGTCAACCCACCAAGTTACAATGAAATTCCTCAATAAATATGACCTGTAGACTGTGCTAAAGGTTTTCAGGTTTTGGGCTCGGGCAGTCATCACGGTTGGCAGATCATGCCCAAATGGGGAAATTTGCATCTAGACATCATAAGGAGTCATCCTACCAAGTTACAACGAAATCCCTCCACATTAAACATGACCTGCAGACTGTGCTAAAAGTTTTGGGGTTTTGGGCTTGGGCAGCCATCACGGTTGATAGATCATGCCCAAAAGGGGACGTTCTCATCTAGGCACTGTACAGAGGCATCCTACCAAGTTACAATGAAATCCCTTCATAAATACGACCTGTAGACTGTGCTAATGGTTTTCGGGTTTTGGGCTCGGGCAGCCATACCGGTTGCCCGATCGCGACCAAAAGGGGACGTTCTCATCTAGACATGACCACAAACCTGCATATGAAAGTTCGTGACGATCAGACAAGAACTGCGGAGTGTAGCCCGTGCTAAAGGAAAATGTGAACAGACGTCATAGACTCACAGACTTCCGCACGCGTGATGGCAATAGCTTATCTTGACTATGTCAAGTTAAGCTAAAAATTATTACATGTGCAGGAATTTCACTCCATGAGTGTTTTAGTGGTAATCCACTCCCCATGCACTGTTTTTATGCACATGTGTGAGAAAGAGAAAAGATTAATTGCGACAGGATTGCGACCCATACAAAATTTACTGTTTGCTTTTGTGTTCACGGTACTCAAAGTTTACTTGTGTTGTAACAAGGCAAAGACACGTGAACACATTGTGGGAATTCTCTCATTTAATTTTGATCGCTATTGTTATTAGTTCTGCGCATCGATGCAGCAGTCGGTAAGATATATTCGTTATACAGTTTATTGGTGGCCTAATATGGTATATATATATGGTGTCAGTTAATTCCATATTGGACTCGAGCTTCGCTCTCGTCCAATATGAAATTAACTGACACCATTATTATATACCATATTAGGCCACCAACAAACTGTGTAACTAATAATATCAAAAGACTGTTCAGATATCTGAACACATGTGCCATCACAGTCAGAACGAATCAGCATGCCTTGATGATGCAGTTCGAATAACCCTTTACCCAATGCAGACGATATGACAATTTATTATTTAAAATATTATTTTATCAAATTTTTAAAAAAACATTCAACAAAACCATATCATGTTATACCTCACTGGAATGAGCTCAAAAACTTGTTCCAATGAGGGGGTCACATGATATGGTTTTGTTGAAATTTTATGAAAAATAATATTTTTTCTTCTGCTCAATTTGTATATTATGGTGGAGCGGCTGATACATTGGGTAAAGGGATAACATTCATTTGGGACTACAGTTAAAAAAAACTTGAAACATCTTGAAAATCAAATTGTAGGTAAATAAATAATGACGATGAACCAATATTTTTGTAATTACACCAGTGTTCAATCAATACTTGTTTGAACACCCGCATATATCGGTTTATCGATATACCATACAGCCTAATGGCTTCAAACTCAGCTGATATGATGCTGATCTGGGCCAATATAAACCAGGCTAGAGGTGTCCTCCTTGATATGTTACTGGAACTTACTAGAACAATCAATTTGTTTATATCTAAATGTTCATGGTTATTCATTGAATCAGGGTTTATATTTCATCTAAATATGCGAGAATCTATCTGCTTCAAACCCTCTACCATGGCTGGATCTGGATTCTCGCGAAAATGATTGCAAGAATCCATACCCAATATGCGTGTCCTGACATCCCATTAGGACACCAAGGTTGAACCCCTGTTGTATACTGATAACATAAGTTAGCCCTATACCTAACACAGATTTTTAATTTTTAAAATATAGACATAAATTGATAATTTTAAACAAAAATAAAACAATATTTATCAATGAAACCTTACAAATATGGATGCCATTGGAACTGGCTCATTGAGCCAGTTCCAATGACAGCCATATTTGAACAATTTTATTGACAAAGTGTCAGGATATTTCAGGTCATGTTAGCCTTGCATTGGTTAATTTGATGCTGCTATGTTACGTATTCTTTTCACGCGAATTATCGCAGAAGTGCAGCAAGAATCTACATGGTTTCTCGGAATTTCTCGCTGGTTTTGCTGCGTGGATTTATTCTTGGATTCTCGTCAAAATATAAGCCCTGCAGTTAGGCAAATTAACATTAGCAGCCATGGTAGAGGGTTTGAAGCAGAGTTTCCTATGATGATGAATTAATGATGGCAATAAGTAAGGATTAGGTGATGAAGAGAAGAAAAAAGAGTTAGTACAGAGAATTCATCGCAAACTAGAATTCACAGACATAAGTGGAGATGAGGTAGCTCAGCTATTCCAAACATCGTGGCTTCCTCACGGAGATAAAAATGAGAAACAATAACATGGACAGAAAACTATAACAGATTTGAGAATTTCTGTAATTACTTGTTTTGCTTTATTAAACAAGAGCAACGCGAAGCATGGTATATGCCCCCTCCTGCTGCAATACCATGGATAGCATTACTAGTATGCCATCAAAAGCATGACAAGTGCCTACAGCAATCTGTACTAATATAAACAAGCATGGCAAAAATTATTTCAATCCAAGGTATGAGGACAGAGCTAGAGCAGCAAATATGTTGGACGGACACATTTTTCAATCATCCCCTAAGTTAAACAAGGGCAAATAACACTGTAAATGCTCATGCGAAGATATTAATTCTACTGTAGGATCCTTCCCCCATGCTGAGGAACAAGAATGGTAAAAATTATTTGAATTCAACATATGATGACCGTGCTAGAGCAGCAAATATGTTGGACGGACACATTTTTCAATAATGATCCCGTGAGTTAAACAAGGGAAAATAACTCTGTAAATGTTTACGCGAAGATGTTAATTCTGCTGTAGGATCCGTTCCCCCATGTTGACGGACAAGCATGGCAAAAATTATTTGAATCCGACAAATAATGACCATGCTAGAGCAGCAAATATGTTGGACGGACACATCTGCGATACGCACGAATGTGCTAGAGCAGCAAATATGTTGGATGGACACATTTGCATTACGCACAAACGTACGCAGCTTTCCACAAGATACACCCACCGACCAAGTCGGGGGCACAATAAAGAGGTTCTTACTTAGCTAGTTTCATATTGGTTGAGATATCAGCCCTCAGTAAATTCACATCAGCATTTGATCTTTGATCTGTGGCTGATATGAAGTTACCTCTGCAGGCCTTAAAACTTCATCCTGATTCGCGAGAATTAGTTTGGATTCTTGCAAACTCCTTCTGCGAGAATCAATCTTCAGTTCTCAATTTAGAATTTTGACAATACTTTAATACCATTACCCTAGTGAGTGCCACCAGTCCACAATCCCTAATAACAAACAAACCTCATATTTATGTACAAAAATATTCACTGTGCACAGTTTAACCCTAAAGGAACCACATTCAGTTGTAGTTCCCATTTTGGTGAGATTCTTGTCTTCTATGTACAGGTGGTCTTGCAAATGGAAGTTACAGTATCTTGGCAGTGGGTTCTAGTGAAGTCTTGGCTGCCTCTATAGGCAGCCAAGACTTCACTAGACACCACTGCTAAGCCAAAGTGTTACCTTATTATGAGGGAGCAAAAAACAAGTGGAACTCTCCGGGCCTTTAAGGACACTTTCAGAATCTTTTATGAGAATCAAAGTTGATTCTCATTGGTTCCTTGCGAGAATCGATCCTGACTCTCGCATGAATTTTAAGTTCTGGTCAGGCTGATATATTCTGATATGAAACTAATCGAGCAATAACCTCGAAGTACAGTATGGTTGCCATGGATTGGTCATAAACCACATGTGGGCAGTGATGTCCACTCATGCGTATACCAGGTAATAAAAATCATCATCAGCAAAATTTTAATTAATGAAGCAACAGGTTGTACCCAAGTGTATTCCCGGTTGTACCCAGTACTTCATTAAAGAAATTTTTGATGATTATTCCTATAATTAACGTTAGGAAACTAATATTATTGCGCCCATGGAAATATTGCCCACCCATGGAAAGTGACCAGTCCACGGCATCTGTCCTGTATAAATGTCCATCAAGTTTTTTTCTCATGGCACTTACTCTTTAAACTCCCCATTGCAAACTGCATCCAATATGTCAATCACAAGCGATTCCGAGAGATGTTTGTTGGATGGCTTCTTATCATGAGCTGCTTTTAGTGCTCTGGATATCTGAAAAATAAACACACTCATTTAAAACTTTTTCTAACTTTATTCTCAGCTGAAGATATTGAGACATGCAGACATTTAAGCCTTTACCTAACATTACGGTGAGTAATATTCACAAAATTCTTCATCTAAATTTCATTTTTTCGATTTCTGCCTAAAAAACACTGCACGATCTCGTTCCGAGGACACCTAAGCTATTTTCATAGGGAAAAAATATATATTTTTTTTTGTTACTAAAGAACGTTTTTGCAAGTATCGTGTGCTATATCTGTAACGTAAAGTGTACAATTCACACTAACCTTATTCATTTTTTATTGGTGTTTAAGGTAATATATTTCTGCAGAATGGCTGATCGTGACAACATAGGTAAAAAGTTCAGTCTAACCAATTGCTTATGCCCATGCTGTCAATTTTAGAGAACTTCCACCCGAGGCATTGGTTACCGGATCCTATTTTACCAGTAACACATAGCCTGCTGACCACAGACACTAAACAAGCACTGCTCGACCTAACAGCATTCCCACAGGGAACAAACCATATTAATCCTTAAGTCCCTATACTGCTTCTGCTTCTTGAGACACAATCAGAATCTTTTGATATTTGGTATACAACATCCTTAGAGGGTTCAGATTCAATTGGGGGGGGGGGGGGGGGGGGGGGGGGGGGGGCAAACAAATTTTAACACAGTGCAAAATTGGTAATATTATCAAAATCTTGTTCTCCAGAACCACCAGTCAGAATGTTTTGATATTTGGCCTACAACATCCTTCACATTTGTTGTTTGTTCAAGTTAAGTCCATAGGTTGATATTTGGACTCCCTAGTTTTGCATTACTGAAAATTTTGGCATTATTTCTGTGGCAGCATCCAAATACTAGAAAAAAATGCCGATAGGAATAGGATCACCGATCCAATGTCGAGTTGTGACAGCACAAAAGTGGGTTTAATCATTATCAACTTATCGTCCAGAAACCAATTGTTTACAATTTACTATATGAAGGGTCACTGTGACCTTGACCTTTGACCTAGTGATTCCGAAATAAATAGGGCTCTTTCTTGCACCAATGCCAACCTACCTATGAAGTTTCATGAACGTAGGTGGAACCATTGTCAAATTATCATCTGGAAACCAATTGTTTATGATTTATGTTCAAGGTCACTGTGACCTTGGCCTTTGACCTAGTGAGTCCAAAATAAATAGGGGTCTTCCTCTCACCTAGTCCAACCTACCTATGAAGTTTCATGAATGTGGGTCAAACCATTATCAAGTTATCGTCCGGAAACCACTTGTTTACAATTTACTATGTTGAAGGTCACTGTGACCTTCATCTTTCACCTAGCGAGTCCAAAATAAATAGGGTTCTTCCTCTCACTGATGCCAACCTAACTACGAAGTTTCATGAACATGGGTCGAAGCATTATCAAGTTATCATCCGGAAACCAATTGTTTTGATTTACTATGTTCAGGGTCACTGTGACCTTGACCTTTGACCTAGTGAGTCCAAAATAAATAGTTCAATATAAATAGGATTCTTCCTCTCACAAAGGCCAACCTACGTATGAAGTTTCATGAATGTGGGTTGAACCGTAGTCAAGTTATCATCTGGAAACCAATTGTTTACAATTTACTATGTTCAAGGTCACTGTGACCTTGACCTTTGACCAAGCAAGTCCATAATTAATAGGGTTCATCCTCTCACCGATACCAACCTAACTCTGAAGTTTCATAAACATGGGTTGAACCGTTATCAAGTTATCATCTGGAAACCAATTGTTTGCCCGCCCGCCATTCATCAAACTATAAGTCAAGTTTGTCTTCGTCACAACTCGACTAAAAATCATCTGGCATGGACAACAGAGTTATGAATAATTAAATAACTTCATTTCTCTGTAGTGTTAACTAGCCATAGATCCTAATTAAATCCTTCTTTAAACAACTATTGTCAGGTGAGCACCCCAGGCCCAATGGGGCCTCTTGTTTCCTTTCTTTGTTTCTTCTTCCGCAAAACAAATTCCCAACTGATGCTCTCACAACCCAATATTCCCCAATGGTATGGGCCAGCATTGGTGCCAGGATTCCCCACACCAGGATTTTTTTTTTTTTGGGGGGGGGGGGGTGCTAGACCTCTCCAATGGGGGAGGGGTGGCTGCAGCTTGAAACTGGTTTTGTTAAGGAGTACTCACAGGTACTTGGCACATCATTTTGATTTCTCAGCTTTTGCAGAGTACCTGTAGGTGTGCTGTAGAAGTAAATGTTCAAATTTGTTTACTTTGAAGCTCCAACCTCTGATATTCTGTAATTGAATATTCAAATTAAATATATGCAAATGAGACAGGAAAATGAAGGTTGTGATATACAGAAAACAAAAAAATATATGCAACCAATTCACAAAGTTGACAGCAGACACCAATGGTTCTGGAAGTCTTCTACCGTATTTGTACCAGAACTGATCAATGTGATAATAAAAAAATGCCGCTCAGGATCACAGATCCAATGTCGAGTTGTGACCTTGATCTTTGACCTGGCGAGTCCAAGGTCAATAGGGTTCTTCCTCGCACCAAGGCCAACACACCTATGAAGTTTCATGACTCTAGGTTGAACCACTATCAAGTTCTCATCCGGAAACCAATTGTTGCGATATACTATGTTCAAGGTCACTGTGACCTTGACCTTTGACCTGATGAGTCCAACATCAATAGGGTTCTTCCTCGCACCAAGGCCAACACGCCTGTAAAGTTTCATGGCTCTAGGTTGAACCACTATCAAGTTATCATCCGGAAACCAATTGTTGCGATATACTATGTTCAAGGTCACTGTGACCTTGACCTTTGACCTGGTGAGTCCAACATCAATAGGGTTCTTCCTCGCACCAAGGCCAACATACCTATGAAGTTTCATGACTCTAGGTTGAACCACTATCAAGTTATCATCCGGAAACCAATTGTTGCGATATACTATGTTCAAGGTCACTGTGACCTTGACCTTTGACCTGGTGAGTCCAAGATCAATAGGGTTCTTCCTCGCACCAAGGCCAACACACCTATAAAGTTTCATGACTCTAGGTTGAACCACTATCAAGTTATCATCCGGAAACCAATTGTTGCGATATACTATGTTCAAGGTCACTGTGACCTTGACCTTTGACCTGGTGAGTCCAAGATCAATAGGGTTCTTCCTCGCACCAAGGCCAACACACCTATGAAGTTTCATGACTCTAGGTTGAACCACTATCAAGTTATCATCCGGAAACCAATTGTTGCGATATACTATGTTAAAGGTCACTGTGACCTTGACCTTTGACGTAGCGAGTCCAAAATCAATAGGGTTCTTCCCCTCACCAAGGCCAATCTACCTATGAAGTTTCATGAATGTGAGTTGAACCATTATCAAGTTATCATCCGGAAACCAATTGTTTAAGATTTACTATGTTCAAGGTCACTGTGACCTTGACCTTCGACGTAGCATGTCCAAAATCAATAGGGTTCTTCCTCCCACCAAGACCAACCTACATATGAAGTTTAATGAATGTGAGTTGAACCACTATCAAGTTATCATCTGGAAACCAATTGTTTACGCCCGCCCGCCCACCCGCCCGCCCCGCCCGCCCGCCCGCCATTCACCAAACTATAAGTCGAGTTTGACTTCGTCACAACTCGACTAATAATATTTTAGGACAACAACTTGTGAGTGGCCAAATGTCCTTCAGATATCCAAGAACAAAGCCAGAAAATCAAAATTCTAAAAAATGCAGCGACAGAGCTGTGTGTGGGTCAATTCCCAAACTCTTGGATTTGTTTTGTTTTCTGTTATGTTTACATTTTGGTCAAGATCATGGGGGCCAAAAAAACATTGATGTACAATGCAGTCTAAAATCAAACTAGAAGTACTGTGAGCAAGCTCACAAAGTGATACCCCCGCACCTGTCAGAACGGAATTATATTGCTTCATGCACATCTTCATATGGAGTTCTTCCATTGTGTAAAGTTTCATGAAAATTCTTCAAACGGTTTAGAAGGAGTTGCGCTTATAAGGATGGACAGACGGACAGGGTGATTCCTATATACCCCCCCCCAAACTTTGTTTGTGGGGGGTATAATAATCAGATAACCTTCACACTACACATTATTATTATATGGAGACTGTAGAGCTGCCATATTACTTGCAAGGTATCATGACACCTGTTTGATATTTTTCAATGACAATTTATAGTATTGCGTGACATGCATGTCCATGAGCCATGGAACTCTTCTTCAATAAAAAATGCAGACGGTGTTGACCTTTCCCTTAAAGTCGTCCTGTCACTGCCTCATAAAGTGTTTTGAGTGCCTAGCCTTTTTCTTGGATATCTGAAGCACATTTGGCAACAAGTTGTTCTGAAATATTTTTTATTATCAGTTCTGGTATGAATACGGTAGCAGACTTCCAGGAACCATTGGTGCCCACTGTCCCTGTGAATTGACTGCATATATTTTTTGTGTTCTATACATCACAACCTTCATTTTGATGTGTAACTTATATACATCTAATGTGAATTTATGGAATACAGTATAACCTGTCTTGAGAGACCAATGCCATGAGAGACCATTGTGGCCATGCACCGATTGGTTTCACTGTGCATGTACAATGGACCTGTCATGAGAGGCCACAAAACTGGCAAAAACTCTGTTTTTCACCTGTTTTGAGAGAATGGAAAATCATTTTTTGCAATTTCAGAGTATTAAAATCAATTAAGATCAATGCAATGTGTACAGAAATCAATGGTTCAAAAATTTAATCAGGACAGCTGCCCAACAGTAAAATTGTCAGGACAACTGCCCCCTGAAACCTTAATGTCTGAAATCACACACAAGTATGACAAACATCTTTCACTGTAGATTGCCTGAAAACTAGATTAATTGGCTTTCAATAACATTGTATAACACTTCAAGTCTGAGAAACTTTTACCAAGATCCCTTTGAAAATATAAAGATTATTGTTAAAAAAACAAACTCGGTTTATATCCATTATTTGCTCAAGTGTGACAAAATCAAAGAGGATTAAGCAATCTAAAACACCCTGGTAACCTGGTAAGCTTATTTTTACTTTTTTACTTAAAGTGTGACTGAAATTATTTTCTATTAAAACAAAACCTGACAGACACAAAAAACAGACTTTTCAAGGTAAAACTGTAAATTATATAAAAATAACTCATTTGAAAATATTGATAGAACATGTCATGTCTGATCCGTCACACATTCGTCATTCGCATCTTGGACTCCGAGGTGTTAACAACTGAACAATGGAGCTGCCATTAGTTATCCAAGAGTCACTGATCAAAGTGAAGGCCACCCTTACTACTACCTGGAGTATCCAGGTGTGCAAGGGAACAATTCACTTGACAGTGGATTTTGAGACTAAAACAGAACTCATGTCCTTGGAGAGGTGTAGCACCTTTCGTGGGGGAGATTTCCTCTCACACTAGTCACCCTCCAAGTGACTTGGACAAGCTGGATGATGACAAAAAGACAGAAGCCACCAAGATCAAGAAAGAAGGGACCTTCCGCCAGACGAGGACAGAGTTCATGGAAAAGAAGAGGGAAAAGGAAATGAGGGAGGGAGGCTAACCAAGCCGATGAAAATTCAAAACCTGCTACCCCTGCTTGTTTTCAAGTCCTCGCTTGGCACATTCTACTCTGGTGGATGGTCCGGAGGATGCTGGTTCACCAGGTAACAGTCCAAACTCCAGCCCATTGAACCTGACAACATTGTCGAACCCGCTCTTGCTTCTCCAGCTTCTTCCTACCAGAGCTCCAATCAGGAGGTAAACAGAGTGAAATCTGTGGAGGCTCTCCTGGGAACGAAATTCAGAGACGACAAACACCGAGACTTTATGATCAGGCAAATACCATACATAAGCACCATGGACGTCTACAGAAAGAACTTTGAACTACTAGTCAGATACACAGACACTCAGCAACTGCTATCTCCAAAAAAAATCCACCAGAAGCAGCCACCACACCTTCATTGGCTGCAAGGACTAGGCCATATACTCCAACCCAGCTCCCTAGTCCTCAGACACCAACAACACCTCTGACAGCGATCTCTCCATCACAGCCACCTCCTCCCAAGAAGAACAACCGAAGACATAGACGCCACTGAACACCTTTACTTCTTCCTCCTTTTCCGCATCCAGACATGGGTGCTGGTCAAAACGTCACACGACCAAAATGTCACATTTCAAAATGGTCAAAACGTCACACACTTTTGGGTCAAAACGTCACATACTTTTGGTCAAAACATCACACACTCAAAAAGCAAGATAACAAGACATTAATAAAAATTTACCATAGCAAACTATTTCCTGTCCAGCGTCCAAGCAAGAAATAGAATGAATGAAAGTTTAAGAGTGCCAAAGGCACACAGGGGACGATGAGCATATCGAATATGAATGTGTGGACACTGATCTTCTTCCTGGCAATACAAATACTGTAAGGTCGAGGCCAGAGCGAAATCGAGTACTCTTTGAAAGGGGTGGATTAATAAGTGGGTTTACCATTTAGGCGACAGAAGCTCAACGGTCGAAAGTCTTGCAGACAAATATGGAAAAAAAAGATAAAGATTGGTAGAAACCCACCAGTATTTCAATACATTGATATTTTAAACAAAGGATATCATATTTAAATCTGTACACAATGCTTGTTCCAAAAAGGCAGAAACCATTACACCAATTTCATTAGTTCATTTTTTTTTTTTTTTTTAAATTGTAAACTTTACCTCTATAAATTCATGTGGATTGTGAAAAATAATCTACGCCTCATACAACGAAGTGAAGTCAGAAGAGTAATTTTTATTTTCAGGTGTTATCTGATGGTGAAAATAATATTGTTCCCACATTTCCTTGGGCTTATGTCAATGGTCCCTCTGAATACAATGAAAACAAGCCGTGGCTCCTGCATTATACTCAGTTCATCACTTATTCCATTGGTTGATTATCTTTGTGTTATCAACACAGAAAGTATTTTTTTATAAAGAACGTAAAATGCTGCTCATAAGCTTAAATTCTCTGTTTTAAAACAACACACAGTTCTAAAAGGGTAGAATGAAATGAATTAAATACTGGTGCCGTTTTCTCTATCCAAACTGGTGACGTTTTCGGCAACCTGCAAACCCATGGTGGCATTTTCACCAGCGCAATTGGTGCCGTTGTCGCAACCCATGATGCCATTTTCCTTTCGCCCGGGTTAACAGTCTTACAAAGACTAGGAGGGCCCCACCCACAGCCACCCTTCAAACTTCGAGTCTGAGTGAACAATATCCTACCGCACAGTACAATTCGATTTCAAATTGAACACTAATGATGGGTGCGACGATTCATCCAAAAAAGAATACAAAGAACCCAAAAGAAAACACAATTCTGCATAGAAAACACATAGGGAAGGGTAAATCTTGCACTCTTCGCAAATATTGTTTTTTTGTGACAGACACTGAGCTAGCACGAAAATTGGACACTTCGTCGGAAACTTTAGATTCGTCATAGCCGAAGTCTTGGACAGATTACCGAAGCTTGGAACGTTTTGCCGTGAAAGTTTTGAACGTTTCGCTGGAATAAACATGAATCCTATTGTGTTCTTTGTGCTCTTTGTGGTAAATCGTCGCACAATTTTCTTTACCTGATACGATATTATTTTGCAACCATCACATTTTAATGCAGTCGGCATGTGTGTACTGTGCGCCTCTTCGTCGCTAAGATTTGGTGGCTTGAAAGAAATGGTTCCGGTGCCATCTTCATTCTGTTTATACTCGCCATCAGCTATCACTGTTGCAACGATAAGCGACAATGCAAAACAGACCGCAGATGCAAGTGTCAAATTACCAGAAACTATCTTTCTCTCCATTCTGTTGGCAATACAGAATGTGATTTGATCAGCAAACCCTCCTATCGTTCAGGCGATAAATACACCTGCTACTGCTACCCATCAACCCAATGCAACAGTTTTCACGGCAACCCCACGCCCTCTCTGACGCCGGAATCTATGCATATAAATTATAAGATCAAGACCAGATCAAAATCAACAAATCTGGAGTTTACACGTGTGACTTGCGCGTGCGCAATTTTCTGGACTTTCCAGAGCCGATTTTTATAACCTGTTTCTAAAAAATAAGCCTGTTCAATGGTCGTGGCAATGAGATTGGATTTGTGATTTGAAGTGCTATAATATTAATAGCAACAAACGAATTTACTTTGAAAATTCCCAAACTAAATTCCATCAGACTCAAATATACATACATAAATTATACATCTTTGGTTTAACAACGAGATTCCATCTTGCAAACACCCCGAACACGTGAGTGACTGAGATTGAGTCGGCAGAAATTAAGGAAAAAAACCTCATGGATCTCAATTATGGAGCATTCCACATGCCACACGGAAACTCCAAAGATATCACAGATCTTCCAAACAGCAGGTGGTGTAAGACGGCATTTAACTATTATGAGATTGCAATATTTCAGTCAGGATGGCAAAGGCAGATTATGAAGCTAATGAAAAATTATTCCACAAAGACTGGAGTTCTAGAAGGGCCGCGAGGGGGGGGGGGGGGGGGGGTGAAGCGGGGACAGTTTTATGAGGGGAAGGGATCCCGGGGATTGCAATAGAAACTGGCGCGCTGGAGTTAGGGCTAAGAGCACTTTGGACGGGTTATAGAAAAAAAAAGATGCTCCAGCTTTTGAGCAGCACCTCGACAGATCGTTGGGGTGGGGGTGTAATTGTTGTTCAAAGTGAGACACTCGAGTTGAGGGGCAAAGGCGAACCAAATGTGCAGCATAGGGGTAACGAACACCCTGGGACATTTCATTTTAGAATACCCTAAATATTTGCCTTTAAGAATAAGATTGCTTGAAAAACTAATGGAAGAATGGGATGAAAGAATGAGATATATATGTAAGTGCGTGGATAAGGACGATCTAAAGGAAAGTCAATATGATAGTGAGAAAGCGCCAGTAAGGGATATAATAAAATAGTTTGCATTAGAATGGTGGCAGATTAGGAGGGGGGGGGGGTGGGGTGGGTGACGAGGCTGGTGACGGGGTTGATGTAGGTCTCCTCGTTAGAGAACTGCGGCAAATCAGTGGAAAGCCAAAGAAGTATTATTATTATTATTATTAATATGAAAAACAGCGGCATCCTACAAGCGAACGCAGTTTTGAGATAAAAAAAAAATAGGGCTATAAATTCAGCCCCCCTCCCCCCCCTTTAAAAAAATTGTGTTTGGTAAAGTGTTAATCCATAGGGCCGGAAAATCTATCAAATATTGAAATAATTCTTACTTTTTCATTTTTGTGGAGGTGGGCGGTGGGTGGGTGAATACGGAAATGACTACGAACATCAATTAATGTCTGAATCATAATAAGAAATGGGGAGAAATGTGTGGACTATGTAGTATCAGAAGGATTCGGACCCTGGAGGATTCGGACCCTGGATAATTTTATCCTAGGCTGTTGCAAATGCTACTTAAGATGTGAAGAAGAAGGAAAAAAACACTACTTGATATCTATATAAATTTCTTTTATACAAATCATATTTGATTTGTTAAAATAAAACATCGACCGTTTATGTTTATATTTAATTCATATTGGACCAACTGTATATTTTGTGGAACTTGTCATGCCAAACAAAAGTTGTTGTGATATCAATTCCATGAATAATTCCCCAAACCTCTTTATTATTTCGTTAGTGTTTGAACAGCACTGATTATACTTATCAGTTATGATCATAGGAATCACTGTTGTTTAACTACAAACCACAGCCCATAAAAACAATGACGGATACACATATGTGATACACTTGCGGGGATCGCTTATTCAAAATTCTCAATTATTTTATAAAAGCTTGCTGGATTTTCTCACCAGAAAAGGGAAGAATCTAACTTTTTCTGGATTTGTTTCAAGTGATTTTCGGGGATTGTATGTTGAAATGAATCAATAGATTGTTTTTAACTTTAAGAACACTTAATTGTATTCCCTTGAGCTTCCAAAATCAATTTACCAACATATTTTAGGCCACTACTACGATGTGCCATGCCACATGTATTTTATATAAGCGCATTCTGTCAAAATTGGGGCCGTTCAATTTAAATGCTATTTATTATGAAATCAATATGATACAAACAACATCAAGTTGTACAGTGAATTCAGCAGTAAGGTAAGCTGAAGCTTACAGTGAATTGTCTCCACTCAAAAGGCTCAGGATAAGATCAAAACTTATTCTTGTTCCCTTAGCCTTCTAGACCAAATATATTTTATGAAAACTCGGAGTCGTTATCTTTCAACCATTAACCCCCCCCCCCCTCCCCCGTCCCTCCTGAGGGCGAATCGGCTAGCGTTCGAGGCCGAATTACCTCAACAGAGTAAGTGTCCGAATCAGCTGGACTGAGGGTCCGAATTAACCAAATAATATGGTCTATTATAAGAGTTATTTAAAATTTTGTTGTGAAATCGTTCGTATCAGAATAAATTATAATTTGTGATGTAGGAAATCTTAGTCCTATTTATTACTCAAGAGACCCAAAATATCTGGATTAGGGTCAGAATCCTCTAGAGACAGGGTCTGAATCGATCAAGGTCCCAATCCTCCGAGGTCCGAATCCGCCCGTATTCTCTTGTTTGCCTAGTGTTTTTTTTAAAAATTATTTATTGGTGTTTAAGGTCACATACTTATGCACAATGGTTAATCGTGACCATGACGGTTGTACGGGTGCACACTAAAAACTAAAGTGTTAAAACTGACACTTTCAAGGTGTTAAACGCATTCTAACTCTTAGGGTTTGCCTTTAACACTCAAAGTGCAATGCTTTAAGCACGTAGATATTACAATCGTCAGACATCTGATACTTGAATGGATGGCACTTCCCATGTGTCTAGCATTGGTGGTTCTTCCAGAATCGTCCATAATTTGATTTGCTCTTGGTGGGTACATAATTAAAAGGACACAACGCAGATGACGCGGATCAGGCTCGAGAGTTCGAGCCTGATCCGTGTCATCTGCGTTGTTTCCTTTTAAGTGTCGCGACATTACACTTGTCAAGTGGTATTATTGTAACACCTGTCAAGTTCTGGGATATCTACACTTGAACAAAGTGCTAGTTCGGCACTTAGTAAATGCTAAATACAGCACTTCAAGTGTAGTTTTTTATACTTTAGTTTTTTGCGTGTGGAGGCAGCCGGAGTACCCAGAGAGAACCACCGAGCATCGACGAGCAACTGTCAGCTCCTCAACATTCTAACTCTGTTCAAACTCCGCTCAAGCAGGGTTACAGTGGCTGAAGACATGTGCACCATCGATATGCAGTACGCGTTAGCACACGGCGTCATAGTGCCCCATGTAAGCAACCGAGATAAAGTGCCTTGCCCAAGGACACAACGCGGGTCGAACTCGGGACTTGTAGCATAGAAGTCCAACAGTCTAAGCATAGAAGTCCAACAGTCTACCAGTGAGCCACCGCGCTCCCTTTTTAAAATAAATATCTTAACGATAAATATTGTCATTCAACCTATTCGAATGTGAGTGGGGGGCAGAAGTTCATTTCATAAAATTATAGTAAAATTACTTTCGACAGTAAAATATTTGCAAATCAATCATCCTCGGTGTTTGTTGACAAACAATGCAGACGACAATCATGTAAAAGTCAACGCTGTGTCATATGTCATCGCGACGTCAATATCAAATATCTCCGCCCATTTGGCACTTTCCGACGTTCGATGGTACCAAGCTTCTCCCACTCGGTCACTGGTTCGCAATTTTCATTCCTCGTAAACTTTCGTTGAAGCAACCAAAAGGTTTGCGTTCAAAAAGATAACAAAAAACAAATGGATAGTTAACACATGTCCTATATTTACATTTAAGTTATCTTTATTTTGAAAGATTGGTAGAATATACAAAAAGCTATTTTTTGAAACTCTCGCATCCGTCTTCCCGAGAGATTCTATGGAAGCGTATTGGTGCCAACAAGTACAAAAAAATTGGATATCATAAGTCCTAATGATGAGATATTATCTCATCATTAGGAGATATTTTCTCATCGTTAGGACCTATTATCTCATCATAAGGACTTTTTATCTCATCATTATGAGATATTATCTCATCATTAGGAGATATTATCGCATCATTAGGAGATAATATCTCATCATTACGAGATTTTATCTCATCATTAGGACTTTTTATCTCATCATTAGGAGATATTATCTCATCATTACGACTTATTATCTCATCATTAGGACTTTTTATCTCATCATTATGAAATATTATCTCATCATTATGAGATAATATCTCATCATTACAAGATATTATCTCATCATTAGGACTTTTTATCTCATCATTAGGAGATATTATCTCATCATTATGACTTTTTATCTCATCATTATGACTTTTTATCTCATCATTAGGAGATATTATCTCATCATTATGACTTTTTATCTCATCATTAGGACTTTTTATCTCATCATTAGGAGATAGTATCTCATCATTAAGACATATTATCTCATCATTAGGAGATAATATCTCATCATTAGGAGATAATATCTCATCATTACGAGATATTATCTCATCATTAGGAGATATTATCTCATCATTAGGATCATTATGACTTTTTATCTCATCATTAGGACTTTTTATCTCATCATTAGGAGATATTATCTCATCATTAAGACATATTATCTCATCATTAGGAGATAATATCTCATCATTAGGAGATAATATCTCATCATTAGGAGATATTATCTCATCATTAGGAGATATTATCTCATCATTAGGACTTATTATCTCATCATTAGGACATATTATCTCACCATTAGGACTTTTTATCTCATCATTGGGAGATATTATCTCATCATTCGACTTTTTATCTCATCATTAGGAGATATTATCTCATCATTATGACTTATTATCTCATCATTAGGAGATATTATCTCATCATTAGGACTTTTTATCTCATCATTATGAGATATTATCTCATCATTAGGAGATAATATCTCATCATTACGAGATATTATCTCATCATTAGGACTTTTTATCTCATCATTACAAGATATTATCTCATCATTAGGAGATATTATCTCATCATTAGGACCTTTTATCTCATCATTAGTAGTTATTATCTCGTCATTATGACTTTTTATCTCATCATTAGGACTTTTTATCTCATCATTAGGAGATATTATCTCATCATTAGGACTTATTATCTCATCATTAGGACTTTTTATCGCATCAGTAGGGGATATTATCTCGTCATTATGACTTTTTATCTCATCATTAGGACTTTTTATCTCATCATTAGGAGATATTATCTCATCATTAGGACTTATTATCTCATCATTAGGAGATAATATCTCATCATTACGAGATATTATCTCATCATTAGGACTTTTTATCTCATCATTACGAGATATTATCTCATCATTAGGACTTATTATCTCATCATTAGGAGATTTTATCTCATAATTAGGACTTATTATGTCATCATTAGGAGATAATATCTCATCATTAGGAGATAATATCTCATCATTAGGAGATATTATATCATCATTATGACTTATTATCTCATCATTAGGAGATATTATCTCATCATTACGACTTATTATCTCATCATTAGGAGATATTACCTCATCATTAGGACCTATTATCTCATCATTAGGACTTTTTATCTCATCATTAGGAGATATCTTCTATTTCTAGTTTATGGCTATGACGTTTGTTCCAGGTCTACGGAAACGCATTATGGACATGATAAAAAATAATTCCCAGGCCCAGAAAGTCGAAATTTCGACTTAAATTCTCGAAATTTCGATTTTTTATCTCGAAATTTTGACTTAAAATCTCGAAATTTCGACTTAATATCTCGAAATTACGACTTTTTATCTCGAAATTTCGACTTAATATCTCGAAATTTCGACTTTTTATCTGGAAATTTCGACTTTTTATCTCGAAACTTCGAGATGTCATCTCGCTTGGTATGCACGTGGTCTTTTGTTCATTAGCAGTGTACGATAGATTCCGATACACCAGGTTCTGAGTTCTAACAAATCTCACCAAACCGACAAGATAGGAATGCTGCCCACCCCACCTCCGGCCTTTGAGAGTACCGTTAACTCACTTTTCAATAAAATCCAATTAATGAGGTTCATTGAAGACTTCCCACATTCCCTTGGAAATCTTCTCTATCGCGCCATTACAGACCACAGATGTTCACTGAAGACTACCACATGACATGCCCCTGGGTGTCTTCCGCCATTATACATCACAAAAAGAGCGATACATCCAAATAATATCAATGCACACATGCGTCTCCCACCCTCTGATTAGTAATTCTGCATCAGCCCTACTCCCCCACCCCACCCCCACCCCAGTCCCGGAAAGTGCTGTCCAGTAAATATCACTGGAGTATTTATTTATTTATTGGTGTTTAAGGTAACATATTTTTACACAATGGTTAATCGTGACCACAACATGGAGATAAAGTCAAGTTTAGTCAATCGATTATACTCATTTTAGAGAACTTCCACCCAAGCATTAATGAATGGCTCCTATATTTTAACAGTAAAACAGAGCTTGTTTACAACAGTAAACGAGCACTAACCACTACTTCACGTCCCGGGGTACCCACGGTGAATCACAGGAGTAGTAGTCTACCCTTACGAAGATATGCTGCCCAGTAAATATCACTGGGGTATTTTCCCTTACGAAGAGGTGCTACTTTTTACCCAGGACACTACCGAAATGTTACAGAAGAATAAATAAAAAAAACGAGAATCAAAACGAGACACATGTCACCCAAATGAAGCGTCATTGTGTGGATAAACAGCAAATACGCACCCCCCCCCCCCCCCCCACTTCCGAACCCCCACCAACAAGTTAAATTATAGGGGATGCACTGCCAGAAGTGTATGCTGTAAGTTTTTGAGCAGCGCGCTGGGTATTCATTGGGCAGCACTGTGGGAGAAACATGTGCGCATTGAGATCATTTGGATGTATTTTGCAGTAAACTTTAGGAAGCTGTGTAGTCGGGTGTATTACATTCTTATTTACTGTTAGCGAACTGACTAGCAAATTCGATGGATAAAACTGGACATTTTATGGGGGTGGACTGTTGTACTCTTCCGGTAAAAAAAATATACCTCGTTGAGGACCATGATTGTTTTATTTTTTTACTGGGGTTTAACGACACTTCCAACAGACACGGGAGGGTTATGAATAGTTGAAAAAGGAGGCAATGACCACCCAAACCCAGCTAGAAATCTCAGGAAGGAGGGGGTGGGGGTGGGGGGACAGACAGAGTGAGAATTTGTTAGAAATCAGAAATTCGGTGTATCATTATATACACTCTAATGCATATATAGGGGGATTATTCTACTCGTCTCAGCGAGTCAACAGCATTGTGGTGGTGGCTGCGCGCGCACGTGTGTGTGTTTGTGCGGGGGGGGGGGGGGGGGGGGCACATGTATTCATTTCTGGACAAGACAGGTATAGGGAAGGTATTTTGCCAAACATTTACATACTTGAAAAGGTATACGTATGTAGATATTGGTAAAGAGGTTACAGTTTTCAAAATTATGAGTCCCCCCCCCCCCCCCCCCCCTGGGTGCAGGCGTATCTGTTTGGATATCGATGTTTGTTTTCGGGAGAAGTTTGTTTGTATTTAACCACATTTTCAACAGCCAGGGTGATATCGTGTTGTTGGGCAGTTTAACGGTGGGCGGAAGCCAGAGAGATCAATCCGACACAGCGGCGAGCAACTGACATACTGTCGAACTTAATAACTTTGCACAAGCTGAGTTAGCCGCGGTTGAAAGCAAGTGAATCATCGTCGTGCCACACGCCTTTGTACACAACGTCTGCGTGCCCCGCATGGCGGGATGAAGAGTTTTTACCCAAAACAGTTACCTCTGATCAGGATCGAACTGTCGATCTTTCGGTTTAAAGTCGAATGCTCTAAACACTTCGTCACCGCTCTCCTCATCGGGGAGGGGGCGGCGTCGGGATGGCCTGTTTTTTTACATGTTGTAAGGGATTAAGATAATGGATTTTTTACTCTTCGAAATATATCATACACTTATTTTAATCTCGGCAAATGGAATTTTACTCGTATTGAGTGAAAATAACTTTATTTCTGGGTTTAATGTGCAGGGTGAGGGAGAAATGGGATTAATGTTAATGGCAATGTGGGGGCGCGGTGGCTCAGTTGGTAGAGGTGCAGGCAGCAAGCCGAGAGGTCCTCGGTTCGAATCCCACCTGCGGCAACCGCGTTGTGTCCTTGGGCAAGACACTTCACCCCGATTGCCTACATGGGGGCACGATGACGCTGTGTACTGAGGCGTACTGCACGTCGATGGTGCGCATGTCTTCAACCAATCTAACCCTGCCTGTGCTGCGGTGCAGAGTTACGATGTTGGAGAGCTGACAGCTGCTCGTCGTTGCTCGGTGGTTCTCTCCGGGTACTCTGGCTTCCTCCACCCGTAAAACTGTCACGGTCACGATTAGCCATTGTCCATAAGTATGTGACCTTAAACACCAATAAATAAATAAATACATAATGGCAATGTGTTAAGTGAACAAGTGTTCTTTTCAAACATTTCGATGGCCCTGACAAGGGTCGTCTTTATATATGGATGAACCTGGCGGTCCATGCCAGTGGTTGGAGCTTTGAACTTTAAACCGAGATGTTCACCGATTGATCATGACTAGCGGTAACGGCATTGTGCCCTTGGATAGGGCACTTAATCCCGATTGCCCATGCACGTGATGGCACGATGTCGCTGTGTACTAAGGCACACTGTGTATACGTCCATGGCGCACTTGCCTTCTTCAACCAATGATGACTCTATGCAGAGTTAGTACGTTGGGAAGTCTGACAATTGCTCGTCGCTGCTCGGTGGTTTTCTCCGGCTTCCACCACCCGTAAAACTGCCAGACACGAGGTGACCCTGGCTGACCGTAAACAACGGTAGACCGCAATCGCAATAAAAAATTCAAGCTTGCAGTTATTCCCCAAAACTAGGCACAGAGATAGGATCACAAAATACCCCCCTCCTCCCTCCTCGAGAGGTAAATATTCCGACAGTGTTCCCGGATCGCTGACCGTCGGTACGAACTTGAATCCTAACTCAATATTTTTTCGTAAAACAATAATTAATTAATCTCCTAATGATGAGATAAAAGTCATAATGATGAGATAATATCTCCTAATGATGAGATAATAAGTCCTAATGATGAGATAATATCTCATAATGATGAGATAAAAAGTCCTAATGATGAGATAATAAGTCCTAATGATGAGATAATATCTCCTAATGATGAGATAAGAAGTCCTAATGATGAGATAATATCTCGTAATGATGAGATATTATCTCCTAATGCTGAGATAAGTCCTAATGATGAGATAGTAAGTCGTAATGATGAGATAATATCTCCTAATGATGAGATAATATCTCCTAATGATGAGATAAAAAGTCCTAATGATGAGATAATATCTCGTAATGATGAGATATTATCTCCCAATGATGAGATAATATCTCCTAATGACGAGTTAAAAAGTCCTAATGATGAGATAATATCTCGTAATGATGAGATAAAAAGTCCTAATGATGAGATAATATCTCCCAATGATGAGATAATAAGTCCTAATGATGAGATAATATCTCATAATGATGAGATAAAAAGTCCTAATGATGAGATAATAAGTCCTAATGATGAGATAATATCTCGTAATGATGAGATAATATCTCATCATTAGGACTTAAGACATCCAATTTTTTTGTACCTGTTGGCACCAATACGCTTCCACAAAATTCAACATGACCGCCGGCATAAAAACACGATTTTTTATTTCATAGCCTGTTGGAATTTCTGATGGAAGTACTGAAAAATCTCATCCGATATCCATAGAGCTCACTTCTTGAGCCGGGCTGCGCACGGCTCAGAGTGCATTCGCTATTATTATTATTATTATATAAAAACATTTCCCCGAAAACTACAGACCGGTCTTACTAATGTCAATCCTCTGTAAACTGCTGGAACACATTATTTTTGTCGACGTAACGTTGAAATACAACACACGACCTGCTGGATTCATATGACAACGGAAACGAAGTGGACATTGCCATACCAGGTTTCTGAAAAGCTTTTGACATCGTGCCACAGAAGAAACTTTTCCATGTATCTTGGACGTACGCAGATACAGATCCAGATAGAGATACAATCAAAATGAATATATGTATGCGTGTGTATATGTATCTGTGTATACATCTATGCGTGCGTGTATATGAACGTAGGCGGCTTCCCTGAACACAGTCCATATCCAATTTATACGTATGCTGTGATTACAGTCTACTTGCATCCTCAGTTCTACCAGATGAGTTACCGGATCAGTTTGCACCCAGGTTCGCTTCTTGCTTTCTCTTTTCATTCAATAATCTCTTTTTTCCTACAGCATCTCTCATGTTAATTCCCATGGTTTAAACAATATAAACGCAACTGTTTGAGTGTCATTAATCCGATTATATCGTTATATTGTAAATGTCATACGTGGAAACGACCTTGTATAAGCTTTCTAGCTTTCTGTCGGATCCACCATCAACTATGTTGTACTTTGTATCTCTTGAAAATGTTGAATAAATAAATATTGTTTAAACTAAAATGAATAGACGCAAAATATTTTCAAGCTATGTGGTGGCGCAGTGGTAATACATGCAGTTAAAAGTAGGTTGTATGTTAGAGACTGTCATTTTATTTTTCAGTTATTTACTGAGAAGACGCTTGCGATTATATTGTAGTTCCAATGAATCCAGCCGTAAAACTAAAAAAAGTACCCATATTTTTTATCTGGTAGATGTGCATAAAAAGGTTTTCCCCTATTAGTGGACGAATCGTTAACATTGTCGTCACAGCGTTACGTTGTGTAGGACTAGCAGTACTGGGCTCGGGGTATACATAATAATTAATTTTTAAACATATTTTGAATGCGTCTAATTAGATTACAGAGTACCGGGGTCGACTTCTCCGGGGTGGGTCTCCTCCTATAGTGTTCGCGTCCGCCTTCTCTCAATATCTGACTTCTAGAGTGTTTGAGAGACTTCTCTCATGGCTATACCTCTCCTCAATTGTATGGGCCGACTTCTCGCATGGTACAACTTACTCTGGGACGAGATCGCAATAGGCCGAATCGCATCAGAACTAGTAAAGGACTAGGAAAATGTACCTGACAGATTTGGACAATGTGCCATCGAGATGTAGAGAAATGTTTAATCGAATTTCGTATATGCACAATGCGGCGAAATAAAAGTAGACGAGGTTCGAAAAGTGGACTCTAAATTACAGAGCGGAAACGCGGGAGGGGGAATTGCCAACGAGTTCCTTAAAGGGGGAAGGAAATATATAAAGTCCGACAGCATTTTTCGCCCTGGCC
Source organism: Pictodentalium vernedei (assembly GCA_031216915.1). Taxonomy (NCBI): domain Eukaryota; kingdom Metazoa; phylum Mollusca; class Scaphopoda; order Dentaliida; family Dentaliidae; genus Pictodentalium; species Pictodentalium vernedei. The sequence goes on from CM062297.1 coordinate 464,387,455, forward strand.
ATAGAAAAGTACAGGTTTACAAAGACTGGGAGGAAACAACATAATATATTGGAACATAAAAAGGGGGCTAACGAAAGAAGTATTAAATAATTAACGGAGAATCTCAAACCAGTAGCAACATTGGAAAAGATTGGCTAATTAAAGAAGTATTAAATAATTAACGGGGAATCTCAAACCAGTTGCAACATTGGAAAAGATTTTTGCAAAGTCCTGTATGGGAGATTAGAGGAGGTGATCGAAGAGAAGGTTGGTTGAACTTGAAGCAGCTGGGCCATTTCAGAAAAAAGTCCACTTTTAAGACCCTGGCCATTATGCATAACTTCAATAAACCTGGGTGACACTTGTTGGTTTATCTACAGTCGTAAGAACCTAATGTAGCGTGGAAATGAAACTAAAGGCCAACCAATGCAGGCATGTCAAAAAACCCCGCCGAACCACTTAATTTGTCTGCACCGTACCTCCACCGCATATCAGCAAATTAAACGCCTCTTTTTCATCAAAAGTGTCATCTTCCATCAATATTTTATCATATATTTATTGCACATATATAACCCCAACAGGGAAGTCAATAGAGATCCGACACGCGGTTTGTTTTGTTCGTGAGGTGACATTATAAAGCGTCCCCGAGTTTTGATGTCTGCACCATAACTGACACAAACCTTGAATAGCAATGCAAGAGAGGTAACTCAATTCATCTTCCATTTTTTTTTGTTTTGAAGAGTAGCCTCCCATCCATCAAAGGAGAAAGAGACAAAGCGTCTGTTTTCAAGGACAAGAAAGATTTTTTAACTTTAAAATATTCAAAATAAGGTTAGTACCTTAATTAGTGTCTGCACCGTTACCGGATTATCTTGGATAGTGATAGTAATACAAACTAATTATTGTTGCAGTATAATTGGTCAGAATAAAAGCTCAAAGAATTGAGAATGAGTTAACAATATTCTCAAATAGCATATTGTTTGTTACTAAAAATATCAAGAAATGTCTGCACCGTTTCCGTCTGTACCATTATGTAACGGTGCAGACAGTTTTCAAAGTAGTGCGAAATAGTGTAGATTTTGTACGATGTTCTCGTGAGTAGGCGTTATGCTGCCACCCTCCCAATTGGGGGAGTCACTTGAGGGAGTATGGGATGTTTCACTACCCCCCCCCCCTCCCCACACCAACTGAGAAACAGTATTTTGTCCGCAGGGCATAGTGGTATTTTGGAGGACAAGAATCTTGTCCTGAGACTTATCATTTTCCCGCAATCGCCTTGCCAAATATTTGTTCCATTGAGTTTTCCAGCGAAATCTGATCGAAACTACACATAACATTGAGTAGACACGGAAGAACAGGCTCCACAAATAAGTGTGTCTGTGAAGTGTAATGTATAGATTCCGATGCAGTTAGGAGTGTTCTGATAACAATGAGGTCAATGACCCTTCTTGAAATATCTTGGCTTGGCGTACAACGCCTAAATTGAGAAAACAATGCTGGGAGGCCCCAAGACCACTTGCTGTGTGTGTGTGTGTGTGGGGGGGGGGGGGGGGGGGGCGGGGAGGGGGGCATCCAATTCTTCTCATAACCCTCCGGCGTTTCTTACATATATTTAATTCAGCAGGGCAAAATTATTTTTGCATGATAACCTGTCCTCACGCCACATCCCCTCTCCACTTTAGGCCAATTCTTACCTCGATATATCACCATAATCCCACAGGGCATGCGGTAGAGTTGTGGAAATATATCTGCGGATTTACACATATACATTAAAAATAAATTAAAACCACTTTTCAAAGGGCTAAGTGGTATTCGTTTTCTTTCTCTTCAGGTGCTTGCAAGATGCCCGGACTTTCAGCAGCGGGGCGTATGCGGTTGTATCGGAAACGAATAAAAAACGACCCACTCCGGCCAGAGCAACAAAGGGTTAAAGAGCGTGAAAGGTGGCAAAAAAATCCACGTCGCAAAAAGAACAAAGATCTTACAAGTAAAGAAATATCTGCTCGCTGCGCAAGATGGAGAGATCAGCAACGTGAACGAAGAAAACGGCGCAAAAATGCTAACCCCGTGTTAACTCCACCTCATTCTCCATTGGAACAAGACTTGTTAAATGCCAACGCACATGTACGTATAGCATCAGCACCAAACCCCACTGGAGATAACCACCAGAATGACCATTCTGGACAAACAAAAAGAAAAAACCTTGGTCGCAAAAAGGTTCGCCGAGACCGATCATCAGCATATAGGGAAATTTTCAAATTCAGAATCAAGTTGAAAAATGAAGTATAAGGTTGAAAGAAAAGTATAAAAAAACGTTTCACAAGGTGCCAAAACACACCTTCACCAAATTGTGAATCTCCCAGATCAAAAAGTGAGCATGGTGCATACAGAGATAGTCCTTCCAATGTGAAACGAACATTGCTGTTCCATCATGCACTCGTTGCGGAACTAAAGTCGGTCCCCGTGAAAAAATGTCAGTCTTGCAGCAAACTATACGCGGTTCAATTCTCAGAAAGTACCGTCTAGTGTCCACCTCAAATGAATGCTTTGGGTTGACATTCAACAGCAGACAACTCCAGATGCCTAAAGCCAAATACGCCTATAGAAAAAAAGAAATTCTTTGATAAAGGAGTTCTTTCTTCGCGACGAAAACTCTCGCCCAACTGCAAGCAAAAAAAAAAAAAACAAAAACAAACTGTAACATTCAAAGGAGAAAAGAAACAAACAAAAAAGATTCCTAAATTGCACAATGAAAGATTTATTTAGACGCTTCTGCATCAAATACAAGGGGAAAATTCAGATAGGCTATACTAAATTTTGTTCATTACGTCCATTCTAGGTTCTGAAGCCAAGCTTGTCTGATAGGTCGACATGCCTTTGCATTGTTCAACAGAACTTTCACTTGAAATTAGACAAAATTGTTCAACTTGGGTTTCTGGAGAAGGTTGATTTTGATGACCTCACTAAACGGGTATGCTGCTCGGGTGCCAGAGAGTGCATGTACAGAGAGTGTGCACAGTTCGAAGGCATGTCGATATCCTATAAGGCAATTGAAAGGGTTAATGATATGCCCATATGGTACTATTAGTGGCAAAAGGTTGAAGTTCCGCGGGAGAAAATAAAAAAAAAGGCCAGAAAGTTGAATATACTGTGAAACTAACAAAAAAGGTTAAGGTCTCCGTTGGCAATCTTCTTGATACTTCCAACAAAGATGTTAAAAACTAGTTATGCAAACATATATTGAATATGCGCAATCAATTTATGTCTGAAAAACACATAATTGATATGCTGCCATTCCACCCCGACAATGTTCTTTTGCAAATAGATTTCAGTGAGAACTATCAGTGCAAATATGGTAAGCAAGTACAGTCAGCTCACTTTGGCTCTTCCAATTCCCAACTCTCCTTGCAAACAGGTGTCCTCTACTACTCAAAGTCACTTGGTGAAAAGCCAGAAGTGTTTTCATTTTGGACCATTTCAGAGAACACAAGACACGATCCACCTGCCATTTGGGCACATTTAGATACAATTTTAAATACTTTAAATGAAATATGTCCTAACGTTACAAAACTACATATATTCACTGATGGACCGACAACACAGTATCGGAACCGTACAAATTTCTTTTTATTTTCAACTCGTTTGGCCGAACGGGGGTATAAAGATTCTACCTGGAACTTTATGGAAGCCGGTCACGGCAAAGCTCTGCAGATGGCATTAGGGGTTCCACAAAGCGTACAGCTGACAGAATGGTTGCCATGGGAAAGGACATTGCCGATGCCCGTGCCCTTTATGAGGGATTACCTGAAACTAGATCGTCAATAAAGTATTTCCTTATCAATGGTTCTGACATCGACCATGTTCAATCGGGAATCCCACCAGTTATACCGCCAGTGCCACAAACTATGAAAGTCCATCAACTGTGTTCAGCGGTCATTTGTCAAGTTTATTCACGGGCTCTCACTTGTGTTTGCTCATTTCCCCAACTTTGTGAGTGCTTTTCCCCACGTTTCACTCAGTTTCCTCATACTGGCACTGATGACTTTCCCAAGGGGAAATTGACCAGTCCGGGATCCAATACTGATCTCTCCAAAAATGGAGATGTGGCTACCGCACTGTCCACACAAAAAGTCAAAAGACGTTAATGGGTGTTCCTGGCAACGTGATGAATGGTTAGTAGTTGACTATGATTCAGTGCCTTACCTCGGCCAGGTATTGGGTGTCGTAGGTGAGGGTTTAAAGGTCAAAGTCATGCAAAGGTGTGGAATTAATAAATTTTGTTGGCCCAGGCGAGATGATATTTTCACATGTGATTTTGATGATGTTGTTGGAAGGCCCGGTGCTCCGAAAACTCATAAACGATTCTGTTGTTTGAGTAAAACTGACTGGGATACTTACTTTGACTGCTGATATAGTACAAATTACCCAGCTGTTAGTATGAACTGAATTTTAATTGTTCGTAATTTTCAAATTGTTTTCTTACTTTTGCATTTCAATTTGAAATGTGGTGTTTTTCTTGATTAAATATTTTACAAAGAAACAGAGTGATTCAGATTTCCAACCAAGCAACAAAGTTTCCTGATTCACTTTTTTCTCTACAGTTCGAAATGATAAGCGCAGATCATGGGGTGAGTGCCAAATATCTCCTTAAGAGTACCACATGTTGAGCCTGATGTCCCCCTCACCATGTCCCGTAAATAAAAAAAAAACAGCGCTCGAACTCCAGCCTACAGTAGTTGCGAGAAGTCCATTACACTAAATGAGTGCGGGTCATGGTTTAAGAGCGTTCAATGATTGATCATGCATATTTAGTTCCATAACACTCCAATAAAGTATGTCAATGTGATACAAGACACACGACCGAGGCCCAATATCTTGTAACACATTGAAAGTCACGTTTGAGTGTTTTTCCATGCTCTCTGAAAACAAGACCACCAAATAGCTGTATTTACCACTTAAGATCACCGTATGTACAGAGTTGATGCAAGGACTTACCTTCAATTCAGTGAGCCCTAAGTGATAATACCCCCACTCCCACTCCACACACACTTTATGGGACAGGTATCTGCTGCATCTGGGGTGGGGGTGGGGGGTGGGGGCAGGGTATTGGTGCCTTCCCCACTCATACCGAAAATAATTGCTTCCCAAGCCCGGAGAGACAATGAAATCGTGATAACTTTCAACTATTTCATTTACGTTTCAATAAATGCTTAACTGACTAATGGCATTGATGACCAATGGACAACAAAACTGTCTATGTACATATCTTACATAACAATGACATGGTCGTTGAAATGTGAGATGTGTGCATTGGCATTGCTATTGTTCCCCACCCCAACCCCTGTGCCGAATGGCTGCCTTCGGCCTTGTAAACTTACAATGAATATAAGCAAATCAATCAGCAAAGTTTGTTTAGTTTTACGTAGTCCCTTATTGGAGGTCACTTGCAAAATAAACCCTCAAATAACCTAAAATTTTCCGATTTGTGTCCCCCAAACATTGCTTGTGACTTTTCATCGGAAAAGGTTCAGCAGGCTCGTTCTGGCGAAAAATCTATGTTTTGGTGGGCCTGTCTATACCGTTACAGCAATGTCTGTACCGTTACACCAGTGTATTTGAACAGTTTCACGACAAAACGAACCCCTTTGATAACTTCACGCTTTCTGTAATAAGAGTGATGAACTACTAATCAATACAAAGAAAACATGTATGATATGCTTCCATTTTCTTGAGATGTTGTATATTGTCCATGTGGTGTTTCCCAACTTTTGTGCCGGACATGTCCCTACTCACCAGAAGCATGACGCTCTATGCCACTACGTCACTAATGTGTCCTTTTATTCACTAATTCAACCCTATTTAAAAGTTTTAGGCCACCTAACCATACACGCCTAACATACTTTACTCTAATTCATTTACCAAAACCGTAACGGTGCAGACATGCAATTTTAAGACTCTGTTTTTTGGCATGTCATATTTCATGCAGATTATGGTGATCGATCGCTGTTGGCTACTAATTTGATACCCGTGTGTACTGTTCTTGCCATGGGAATTGTTACTGATGGCTAAGTTGTGTGTTCATTTATTGAGCATATGAAATTCTAAATTTGACGTTTTTTTCTAAAATGGCCCAGCTATCGATAATGGTTTCATATAAGTAAGGTGAGTTACAGACCATCTTTTCACTCTATCTCATTGAGAGAATCATGGAAAGCAAAAGGGAGAAAAAACTTTCCGGATGTTAAAAAGGCATATATGACAGGGTATGGAGGGATAGATGTGATGAAGGCTCCAGGATTTGGGCTTGGCCTCGGGTGGCAAGTTTGTTGGAATATTGAATGCATTCTATACTTTTTCTCTCCTACGGACTGAACTCATTTTAGGTAACGTGGGAATAAAACAACCATATAGAAATAGCTCTCAAACAGGGGTGTACCCATTCGCACACTCTTTTTGCGTTGTGTATTACACGTTTGTGAGGAGAATTCTTTAATAGCGACGAGGAACTCCCAGTTGGGAGACATGAAGATCCCAGGGCTATTTGTTTTGCGTATGAGAGAGTACCGGTGTCTGAAAGTGTAGAGAGACGCGAGAAAATGCTGGCAATTGCTTGGTGATGTGAAAACAAATGGAGGCTCGATAGAACTGAATGAAAATGTTGCAAGGTGTTACCAGTGGGCTCGCACAATGGAACCTACTCCAAGAACGGGGCAGAATCTCTCTGTTCTGGAAGCTAACAGCACACAACACAGTGCAGAAGAGAAGGGACAGGTGACTACTAGTATTTGGAGTTAATATAAACATGAAAGTATCACGCGAAGAGGCATATACCGAAACCAAACGAATGAACGTATTGGGCCAAGTAACTCCGTGACAATTGAAAGCAGCCAGGGTGAGCTTGGACGGATGAGGATGAACAGCAGGGTGAACGTCAGGAAACTCTGATGCTTGAACTATTCGATAAATTTCTTTGACAGCCGTTGGTGAAAATTAACGTTTCAGGATGTTTGGAATTCTACTATCCTGATAGGGTGAATTGGGCAATCAAGGCAGTTAATGGAAAACTATTCAACAGAGATCTAAGACTTAGAGGGGAAGTGATGTAAACGCAAGGCCAAAAAAAAAAAAAAAAAAAAAAAATCAGAGAGTTATGTAGGCTGGTAACCGAAATTGACGACAAGGTGTCAGTGCAGAGATGACTTTGCCTGGCCTACAAAATAAATAGAAGGCAGTATTTGAGAAGAACCTGGATGGCATCTTTGAGAGTCACTACTGTTCAAACTGAGGTCCAGGTCGCTGGAACACCTGCTCCTAGAATGTCCAAAACACCAGTATGACAGAAATTCGTCGAGAGCATTATGAGAAAGTAAGGTGGGAGAGTGGAGTGTGATTATTGGATGATTGGACGTGAGTAGGTGATAATTGAGAATACCTGTACATGTACATCTCCATAGGATTTAGTGTTAAAATCGTGTACGTGTTCAAGATTCTAACGGTTTTTTAGGGTGAGCTCGAATTTGTTTAACACTGAATTGTATCCTAGACGCGCGTAGTTTTACGTACACGTACATGTACCGTTTTGATTGAAATCTGCAGATGAGTTTTCCCCATAGGATTCAGTGTTAAATTGCGAGCAAAAAAACGTTTTGAGAGTTCGAACTCATCGTCTTGTCGATTCTAACAATCCGCATCCGTACACGATTTTAACACTGAAACCCTATGGAGAGTGTTAAATTGCGAGCAAAAAAAAAAAACGTTTTGAGAATTCGAACTCATCATCTTGCCGATTCTAACAATCCGCGTCCGCACGAACGATTTTAACACTGAATCCTATGGGGGGAAACTCGCTTGCGGATTTTAGGTCTGAAATCGACTCGCGTGAAGAGGTGATGTTTGAATTCTCAAACCCACTGTCGCGTTTCTCGAAGTGAGATTAGGGCACGTTATTGCGAGGTGATCCCGATGAGCACTTGATGGAAATGTTTTGAACGAAGAGTGTTGTCGTCGGTGTGTTGGAAATTCGCGAACCCAGTCACGTCTTCCTGAAGTAAAAACTAACACATGTTATCGTTATGAGTGAATGAGGTTTTTTTGTTCAAAAAGAGTCGATTATGAATATGGTCTGTATTATAGACATTCATGTTTTGTCTTGATGGGACGAATAGAAATTGAGTTTTGAGGGTTTTTGTTCGAAAGAGTTGATCTGTAATAGATATTCGTGTTTTGTCTTGATGAGAGAGATTGACTGTTAAGCGTTCGTTCGAAAAAGTCAAACACTTATCGGAATGTTTAAAACGCATTTTCCGCTCAATTAGGTTTTGAGGCGTAAAATTTTTAATATATTCATGATAGCAATCGGAGAGAGATTTTGTAATGAAAAAGTTCTCAGCGTTAAAATCAGTTTTCTTTTGTGTGTTGAAACTGTTTAACAGTCATCAAAGGGATTCTCTCTTAATTCGACAATGAGTGAATGGTTGTTTGATGTGTGAATGAAAATCTTTTGACAAATGTAAAAACTACTGTCAAAATGCGTTAAATCAGAAACCGGTTTGTCATGTACTGTTTAAACGTATTTTTAAACTTCAATTAACACAGTCAGTTGAGATGTGAATATTTTCAGATTATTATATTAAGACGGAAAGATTTTTATTACTTAAAACATAAAAATATAATTAAACATTTAATTTTGAAAATAATAAAACAATTAAAACGAAAGATGTTTTTACAGATGGATCCTACACACCGAGATCGAATTTTAGAAGAGTTTGAGCGTGCTAAGAAGGGGATTCAGTCTGCTGATAGGAGCAGACATCTTGGTGAGATGGAACTGAAACACGAAGCCACAAAAATATTTAAACCCGTGACGGAGGGTCAAGAGCAAAGCAGGAAGGAGATAGTCGAAGAATTGAGACCCATAAAGGAGAGTTCTTTGAGAATGGGTTCGTTGCCTCCTAGTTTTGAAATCGGTATTCCGTTCAATCTACATCGGATTACGTTCCCACGGGAATTCAAACAGAGAGCGAGTCTGATGATACGGCTTCAACTATCACCACTAGTAGCGTCGCATCGTCCGATGATGATGGCGGTAAGAGAGATCAGTTGTATGGATTTTATAAGGATTCGGAGGGAAGGATTTTTGTAGGTGATACGGAAGTGGATATTGGCGATGATGAATTGATCGTGGGTTCGAACAGATACAAATTGACTGATGGACTGCGCAGATTGCTCCTTTACGACAAGCCCAGTGATTACACGGAACAGGATTTCGACAATTACGGAGACATCCTGGTCCAGACCCACGCCATGAAGAGAAATAACGATGCCAGAGAGACGAGACCCAAAGCCAACAGAGGTTACAAGTGGACGAAAGTGGTGAAACCCATATGGGATATGAACAAGAAGTTCATCGAATCGGTGACTGGCAAAGGGGTGAAAACCACTTTTCTTCCGAGCGATTCTGACGCTCTGTCTCAGAGATTGAGTTTGTTGATGGCGAGCAGATGGGCTGGTAACACAGGATTAGATAATCAGATAGTTACTATATCTGACGAATTGTTAAGACAGAAGGTTTTGAATAAAAACCAGTATAAAAGGCTGATGAACGAATTGAAGGATTGATGTGTATATAATGAGTAGAGAGAAACAAACAAACAAACAAACAAAAATAAAACAGTAAATTTTTACACTAGAATAATAAAAGTATTTAAACGGCAAAAACGATTTACCAGTGAAAAAAGAAAAATATATCATAAAAATAAAATATGTTAGTGATAAAGAACAGGGGATACGTCAGAACTTACGTTCAAGGCGGTTCTGGCATCGTCGATTCTATAATGCGAGCGTTCACGAGCAATGCGGGTAGAAAACTCGCATCGACCGCGTTTGAGGTCGGTAAAAAGACGGCTTTGGATGCTGGTAAGAAAGCCACTTCCGAAGCCAGTGGTAGGATAGCTTCTGTGGCTGGCAAGAGGGCAGCCGACGCATTGATCGACAAGTTGATCAGTCCGCCGGCGAAGCGAGCTGCGTTAGAGTGAACGCCGAAAAGTTGGAAAGATTTTAAGGATGCAGTGGTGCCCATACAAGATTTAGCTAAAATGACGAGTGGATCCGGATTGAAGAGAACTCGCGATGGTGTGATATAAATAAATAATAACATTAAAAACAGAGTTTGAAAAACATAAAAAATTTGCGTTTGAAAAGAATCTAAAATAACAAACAAACAAAATAAAACAAAGATGAACATTAAAGATATGTCTTGGAACGACGCCGCGACCAAGAGGTCGAATAACGAGTTCTTTCCCAAGACCATAGGAGGCTTGATAGTGGGAAAATCGAATTGTGGAAAGACCAATCTGTTGATGAATCTGTTGTCCCGACCCGACTGGTTGGATTACGACAGATTGTTCGTGTTTGGCAAGAGCTTGTTTCAACCCGAATACAGATTGCTTCGAGAGTGCATGGATTGCAGATTGCCCAAAGACGTCATAGCCAGAATCTTTGACAGTAGGGAGGAATTCGACAAGAGTGGAGCTCCGACCATTTTGGACGGTGCGGCGACGGAGCTGATGAAGAGAAATGCATCTTCGAACGCCGAGTGTCGATTTTATGAGAACGCTAGCGACGTTCCGGATCCTAAACTGAAATCGGAAGATAAGAATCTCATGATTTTCGACGATCTGCTTTTGGAGAGACAGAACCGATGCGAATCGTATTACGTGGACTGTTTCTACCTGTCGCAGAATTATTTTCGATTGCCCAGACAGACGATAAGGGAGAACGCTAATTTTCTATGTCTCTTTCGCCAAGATCTCAAGAATCTCAATCACATCTACGGCGATCACGTCGCAAACGACATGAGCGCGGCAGAATTCAGGAGATTTTGCAAGAGGGTTTGGGATGGTGGACTTTACAATTTCGTCGTGATCGATTTGACAAGCGAATTTAATCGCGGAAAATATCGGTGCCGATTCGACAAGTTTTATGTTTCTGATGATAATAATAAGATAGAGCGTGAAAATAAAATTTAGAAAATAATAAATCTTCAAATAATTAGTTTTGAATAAAATAAAATTAAATATAATGTTCGAACATGGAGAATTGTTAGGACGGATAGCCGAGAATACAGCTGCAAAACAATCTATTCAAATCGTGGTGAGTGGCGATTCGACTCGATTCGCTACGAAATTCGAACCTTCCATCGAATTGAATAGAGAGAAAAGATACGAGATGGCGTTGGTGAAAAGAATAACTCGTTCAAGTATTCCGACGGAGTGGATTGGTTGGAGATTCGAATTCCCAAAGGGAGTTACGACATAGACGATTTGAACAATTACATTCAGATGCGAATGAAGACGGATGGAAAGGGAAGCAACAAGATCAGAATCGCTCCCAATCCTAATACCTTACAGACGATGTTGGATTTGGAAAATAATTTTCGAGTGGATTTCAACACGGACGATTCTATAGGCAAGATGTTGGGATTCAATCGAAAGATGTATCGAGGCCACGCGGCATCTGAAAATACGGTCGACATTCTCGCAGTCAATAGCATTCTGGTGAACGTGGATGTGATTGCTGGAAGCTACGTGAATGGTAGCGCTCAACCGACGATCTATTCTTTCTTTCCAAACGTGTCGCCGGGTTATAAGATCGTGGAGAGACCTCAAAATTTAGTTTATCTACCAGTGATTTTAGACACGTTGCATAGTCTCAAAACCACGTTGACGGATCAAAATGGTGAACTGTTAGATCTTCACAGAGAGAGGGTGACGATACTATTTCACATAAGAGAAATATAAAAGCAAAAAAAAAAATATTGTGTATATATATAGATAACAAAAATAAAATAAACGCAATATTAGTAGGTGATATTTGCCGAACTACGACCACTTGTACATGTACGTGTACAACATACGCACACGATGCGTTAACCAACGTGGAATTCAGTGTTAAATCACATGCTTGTTCACATAAACTGTACATGGCGTTGAATCCCTCCCCCCCCCATGTACAGTTGTGACTCCTAGATCGAACTTTTAACGTTCAAATACTCGTGGTGAACGCATGGTGAACGCGCGTTTTTAAAAAAAGGGTGAAATTGTACAGTTCACTTTTATCTTGTACGTAATATTTCGTTGACGTTCCCATCGCAGATCAGACCCATCGATCCATCATTGGCAAATGCGAGCAAAAGCAAAAAATTCTGGGTCATCATCAAAAAACAGTTTTGGAGACTCTAAACCAGCGGTTCAGAACCCGCAATTGTGTTGGTACAGATGGTTTAGAACCTGCAATTGTTTTGAGGCGGTGGGTTTTTTTTTTTCCCATTTATGACATTATTAGGGGAATTCCTCCACTATGAGAAATTCTCAAAAACTCAGCTGATCGAGCGATCGGATCGCTCGATTCTCGTAAAAAACTCGATCTGAACGAAGAGTGTTGTTGTCGTCGGTGTGGTTGGAAATTCGCGAGCCCGCTGTCACGTTTTTGATTGATATAAATATAGGGGAGAAAAAAAAATATAAATAAATAGTTATTTAGAAAATTAAATATATCAAATCGAATAGATAATAAAAAAAAAAATACGTAAATCATGAGCGATTCTCAGACTATTAGAGCGAGGTTTCTTTTAAACATGCTGATGAGAGCATACACAATCTGCGTGAATGAACAACTACGTCCCATCTTGTTAGAACGATGCGTCGGATGTCGGGATCATCTAGACTTCAATCACGAGAATCATTTGTGTCTGACGATGGAAAGGGAAGATATGGTCGTCATGTATTTCGAACCGGCGTTCGAACGCGTTAAATTCAACGATGTGATCACGTTTTGGAAGAGATTAGTCTTCTGTAAGAATCGAGACAGGCCCACAGATTCGGAAGAACTGAAATTGGCACGTAGAAGTTTGACTTTAGAAGACAAGGGATGCATCAAGAAATTATTGCTGAACAAAGCATACGTCTAAGTTTTTTTTCGTTGATATAAAATAAGGGAGAGTAGAAAATCAAAAAAAAAATAAATACACACATATATTTTTTTTATCTAATATTAGAAAGAAAAAAAAAAAACACAAAATGAGAACCAGAAATAAATTGTATCCGACGTTAGTGGACGACGAGGACGAGAAGCCGAACGGCGTTTTGCCGACGGCACCGTCGCTATAAGAAAGAGAAAGAGGAGAGAGGTATCGCATCGATCAAATCAGTAGAATCCAATTGTATCTGACTCGAGAGAGAGATTCTCGTCGTTCCCTCAAGAAGAAGTATTCGCATTTCATGAAATTCGTCAACACGATCGACACGACACTCATCACGATTTCCATGGGTTTACACGTGGCCAGCATCAGATTGTTGTCGACCGCGGTCGGCATTCCGATCATGTTGACCATAGAAGGAGTGGCTCTCGCCGCCGGATTGTTTAGCATGGTCGGAAACTTTTTGAGTAGGAAATTATATCTGAAGGCGATGAACACGACAAGATTCGCATCTTGGCCGACTCCAAGATTGACACGATATCTGAAATGATCTCTATGGCATTGAAAGACGGTAGGATATAGGACGGTGAATACTTCGCAATATTGAGCGAGAAAATGAAATACGATGCCATGAAAGAAGCCGTGAGAATCAAGACTCGTCAGATCATCAAGGAAGAGATGAAGGATTCTCTCGTGGAAAAGGGGAGGAAAGAGGCCAGGGAGGAATTCAGTAAGATGATAGAACTCAAGAGCAGTGATTGAAAAAAAATATATATATATATATAATAAGAACAGAATTTAAAAAAAAAAAAAAAATATTAAATTTATATATAAAATAAAAAAAACGAAATTAATTTAAATAACTCTTCAAAAAATGTATTGCGTAAAGTGTAAGAGAGTTACCAAGACGAGTAATTCTAGAGAAGTGCGAACTAAAAACGGCAGGCGGATGCTTCGCGGAATTTGTGACGTGTGTGGTTCTATCAAGACTCGATTCATCAAACAAAAGAACGCGAGCAAAGGTAAAGGCATCGTGAATAAAATGATCAACAATCTACCTTTCGAAATGCATCTGCCCGGTCACAGTTTCACGGGACCCAGAACGAAATTGAACAAGAGACTCAACGCCGATCTGACACCCAAATCTTGGAGCAAACCCGTGAATAGGGTGGACACGGCTGCGTATGATCACGATCTGTGCTACACCGGACATCCCGACACCAAGACTCGCAACGACGTCTGCGTTCAAAACATGTTGGGGAGATTGAGAGGCATATCGAATCCGACCAGGAGAGAGAAGATGGAACGTTCGCTGGTCAGCAATCTGATCGGTGCGAAATGTTGATTCGGATGGGGCGTTCAAAAAAGAAAAGAAGAAGAAACGATTATTGACGAGCGAATTGGCCAAGGAGATACACAAACCCATAGTGCGTAAATTTCGAAAGAGAAGGGTGTTCCTGAAGGGTCTGGATGACATTTGGTCTGCTGACTTGGTCGACATGAGATCGTTTTAGAGGTGGAACGAGGGCATCAAATATCTATTGACGGTCATCGACATGTTTTCCAAATACAGTTGGATCAGAGCTTTGAAGAAGAAATCGGGACCTTGCGTCGCCGAGGCTCTGAAGAGCGTGTTCGACTCGTCTTCTCGAAAACCGAGTAAATTGTGGGTGGACAAGGGAAAGGAATTCTACAACAAGGACGTTCGTCGATTGGTAGACCTCTACTTGATCGAAAACGAAGAGAAAGCCAGCGTGGTGGAACGTTGGAATCGAACGATGAAGGAGAAGATGTACAGATACTTCACGGCGAATTCGACCAAGAAATACATATATGCTCTGAATGGTCTGGTCAAAGATTACAACAACACGCGACACAGATCGATCAAGATGACTCCCGCGGAAGCTAGCGATCCTCAAAACGAAAAACGGGTCTACGCGAATCTATATCCCGAGAGATCTAAGATCAGGAAGAAGTCTAGAACGCCGAAATTTGCGGTCGGCGATCGAGTGAGAATCTATGCTTACAAGAAGCACTTCGAAAAGGGTTATACTCCTCGATGGACCTCAGAAATTTTCGTGATCATCAAAATATTTCACACCGATCCGGTGACTTACGAAATCAAAGCTTTGGATGGAGAAGAGATCATCGGAAAGTTTTACGAACAACAATTACAGAAGATGAAGTTTTGATGAAGAACACAAAATTTTTTTTTATTTACTCCCTTTGACATTTTCTTGTTTACACACATATATATATAAGAGAGAAAAAAATAATAATAAAAAATAATTAAAAACTATTTTTTAGACAAAGAAAGCAAGTTAATTAATAAACAAAAAAAAAACAAACTAAAAATCCTTTAAAATGACAAATATACTAGATATAACACAAAGCATAGTGAAAGATGTAAGTATTCAAGAATATGAGGTTCACGAATATGAACCGGTAACCGGAACGAGTTTGAACAATGCAGGAGAGATAAGAATCAACGTCGTAACTCAAGATCTATTCGTACATCCTAGCGAGAGTTACATAGTGGTGCAGGGACGTCTCACCAAGGAAGATGGGAGCGACTACGCCGACGATGACATGGTTACTCTAGCCAATAATGGCATCATGCATCTATTCAGTAACATAAAATACATGCTATCCGGACAAGAGATAGAATCTGTTTTTCATCCCGGTCAGGCCACCACGATGTTCGGACTCTTGACGTATCCTGATGATTTTTCAAAATCCAGAGGACTTAATCAGTCGTGGTTGAAAGACACCGTCGGCCCTGCTAGCGCAGACGCCGCCGCGATATTCGACTACGTTGTCAAGACGTCCAGACCTAAAGGAACGTTTTTGTTCAGGATACCTTTGAAACACATCTTCGGATTTGCGGACAATTACAACAAGATCATGTACGGATTCAAACACAATCTGACGTTGATTCGAAAAGGAAACGATGATGCAATAGTGAGACTCACCGTGACCGATGCGGGTAAGATAACTCTACACAAGATATCGTGGTTCGTTCCGCACGTGGAGCCTTCGATCGTGGAGAAAGCGCGTCTCTACAAGACCATAGAATCCAAGAGTAAATTACCCGTGGGATTTAGGATGAGACAGTGCGACATGACTAGCATTCCTCTCTCCACGAATCACTTCGATTGGAGATTGACGGTGAAATCCGCTTCTGAGAGACCGCGTTTCATCGTGGTTGCGTTTCAGACCGATAGGGATGGGTCTCAGGAAAAGAATGCGTCGCTGTTCGATCACTGCTATTTGAAAAACATGCAAGTGTTTCTGAATGCCACGAGATATCCAGCAATCGATTACAACGCGTCGTTCGACAAGAACGATTTCTCCAGACTGTACGGCGATGCCGCTGATTTTAGAAAGAAGTATCACAGTCTAGACGAATTGATGAGCAATCCCAACATATCTCCCGGCGAATACAAGTCGGTGTATCCCATGTTCGTATTCGACGTCAGTAAACAGAGTGAACAACTCAAGAGTAGCGTGTTAGACATTCAGATCAAGATGCAATTCGATAGGAACGTGCCGAGAAAAACTGAAGCCTTCGCCCTGGTCCTGTCAGACAGAGAATTACAATTCGAATCGGACGGAAATAAGATGTCGATCATTCGATGAGAGACGAGTGTGTGAAAAAAAAATAAAAAACAAAAAAAAAAATAAAAAGTAATGTGTGATTATTAAAAACAAAACAAAAAAAAAATAAATAAAGTAATGTGATCTAGAGAGATTGAACATCTCTCTATATCTCATTACTTTTTTTTTTGTTGTTTTTTGTTTTTAATAATCACACATTATTTTTTTTTAAATTCATTATTTTCCACGCGTTCACTGTTTGTTCAAAGGATCTAGTTCGATCAGTAGACTCACCACGGAAGTGGCGGCTTCGGGATTATTGCTTTTCATGACGAAATTAATCCTGTCTCCGGCATTCACTTTGAGAGGCGTGCCGAACGTGCTAACATTCGCGTGTTGATTCTCAGTCTTTTCGATGCTGTATCTCTTATCGCTCTCCACACCATTCACCATGAGATTGACGACCGCTCTGTTATTCAAATCCGAGGAAGCCAGACTCATTCGAAGGATTTCACCTCCCAACGGCATGGGATATCCAACCTGACCATGTTTCGATCCGCTACTTCCATTTCTGAAAGACCACTCAGCTTTTCCTTCATCTAAGGTGCCAGCCTCTTCGGCCCACACGGTGATCAATTGTCTAGCATATTTGACTTTCTCCACCACCGAAATCAGGGTGCAGGCATCCGTCATGTTCACGGGATCTGGTAGATTCGTGAGCGCGTGTCCACCCATGTCTAGTTTACCTTCCATGATGTCGCCTTTTCTCCAGACCGAGTTGTCGTCCACATACTTTCTGCTGACGGCGCTGGAATCGAATTTGTGATCGTGATCGAGACCGAATAAATTGTGACCGTTCATGTTGATACCACCCTCCATGGTTCCGCCAGATTCTTTGTTCAGGTAGAGATCGTCCACTTGCGATTCTAGGTATTCTTGTGATTGTATCACGGCAGAATCTACGTAGCCCTTGTTGACCGCGGTTGAGTCCGCATCTGTGTTGTCGATCTTTGACAGATTCAATATCTTGTGGAATCCCGCATTCAGATCCGATTTCATTTCTCGTCTGTCAGACTTTCTCTGTTCCAGATCTACGTAGTGTTTGGTCGCCACGTCCTTGGGATTTGTGGGAATGGCCACGTTCGTTATCTTGTTAGAATTGGCATTCAATTCCGAGTGCATCGTTTTCAGAACGTATTTATTTCTCAGGTGTTCGCTGAATCTCGCGTGAGAGTCGTTTGCGTATTTCTTGGTTGTGGCATCGGTGGGATCTATGGGATTCGCGACGTTCACCAAACGTTTGGATTTCAGATCGAGATCATCGGTCATGGTTTTATCCACGTAATTATCTAGCAGGATTCGTTCGAAATCGGCGTTCCCCCTGTCGACGTATTTTTTAGTCGCAGCATCTGTGAGATCTATCGGCTCGGGAAGATTGTAGAGCTTCTTATCGTTCATGTTCAAAGGTTCTTCTCGAGGTTTGTATCTCCAAACGTACCATTCGTCCAAGTTGGCAACATCGTAACCATCGTCTACTTCGAACGTCTTCCTCTTCTTTCTCGGGTTGACTTTTTCGTCGTCACTTCTACCAAATTTATCGACTGGCATGTTGTTGTAAGGATTTTTTTGTTTTTAGAAAAAAATATATTCAAAACGCAGTTTATTAAAAAATGAACTATGTTATTTTATTTTTCGTTTTTATTCGATTAAAATTTTTTTAAAATAATTTTTTATCATTATATATACTATAAAAAAAAATCTCTCTCTAATGTAAATCATTGAGAATGTCTTGAAATCGATCTCCTTCAGACCATCTCTTGAGAACGTAGAGACACAGGTGACCGCAAAACACTTGATCTGGTGATTGCACTTGTTCCGTGTTGTAACGAACCATCGATTTGTTGAAATAGTTCTTTATTTCTTTTGGCGGCGAGATTCCGTATCTGTCGAAATAATAATTTTTCTTCTTCCCGTTCTTCATCCACGCCACCCAGTGAGTGCCTTCACCCGATGAATCGTCTAGATTTAAAATTCCGCATTCCAATTGTCGAGGTCTTCTCTTCGGCAAGGCATCTCTGGAAAACACTCCTAGAAAATCTTCGATTTTCAAATCTTTTGCCGCATTCAACAGATCAATGTTGGATAGGGGTTCGTTGGGTAAGACGACACCTTCTACGGATATCTTTATTTTCTTATTCATAAATAAGTATATATTTTTTTTATTTATTTTATTATAATTTACTAAAAATGACGTTATTTTTTTTTTTCTATTTTTTTTCTTTTTCTTTTTAAACTAACTTTCTCAATGTCACTATCGATTTCCATAATTTTGTGTTCATCTAATTCTTCTTGATTTTCTGGAATCCTATCATCCACAATCGTATCTGGAATCTTATCATCCACAATCGCATCTAGAATCCAATCATCTCCATTCATATCGTCTAAAATTAGATCCAAAGTCCAATGTCCGAGTGCCAAAGTGCTTATTTTATCGTCTAATATGAATCTCTTATCATCGTCGGCCGTCAGCGAAATCTTGTTGACTATTTCAGTATACAAGTCGTGATTTTCGCTTCGAATCGATTTCATAGTCTTATACACCGGACCACTTCCTAACAGACAATCTTTATACTCTTGGAAAGAGATGTTTTTCTTCACCACGCACGCTTTAACTCCTTTGCACTTCTTGATCTCTTCATCATCTTCTAGACGATAAGCATACAGTTTGGGTCTCAAGCCCACGAATTCGACGATCTGTTTACCGCCGCTCTCGTCCTTAAATTTACCCAACACCTTCTTGTTGTCGTTCGATTGAATGTTGGACGGGTGATCGACGGGATAATTGCTCGTGTCGAACCAATCGGCCACATCCGGAGATATATCTCGGTAGACGTCTTTCGTCTCTATCTCGTAAACTAAACTGTCCGTGTCGGTGAACAGTAGTTTGGCTTTGTCACCAAATTTTCGTTTGACGTAATCGTAGTGAAACTCGTACATCAATCGCTTGCTGATATCTAAGATGATCGGTCCGAGATAATACGGTTTGTCAAACTTCAGGTGCGTCTTTTGCATGTGAACGGCCACTAGATTTTCGTCGAATATGGTTCGGTGTTTGTAATTGGGTTTCGCCACTAATTTTTTAGCTCTTTTCTCAGACATGACGAGTCGAACGTCGGTTCTCTTCCTGATGTTTTCCATCGATTTGCCGTACACGCAGTTGTTCATGAGTTTGAAGAAATCTTTTTCAAAATCGTTCTCGTCTCGAGTTCTGAGATTCGTGTTGAGATTGATGTATTTTTTCATCCAAGGCTCTTCGTCGAATCGAATGATGCGATGTATGTCGACTAATTTCATCCCGTAATCGATGTACTGTTTCAAATTCTCGCTGTAGACGACGTAGTTACGTTTGTTAAATAAATTGGGAATGAGTTTTTCCTCGTCTCCTTCGTTCGGTTCCATTCGTTTGGGAGCCAGCGGATAATCGTTGTGTGGACCGTGTAATTCTTCCGGATAGTTCAAATCGACTTCTAAAATGCAAGGATAGTCTCTCATTTTTGCATCTCTTCCGGTTCCTTCACCCATTCGAAATTTCCAATCGGTAAAGGATGACTCATAGCCCAACCGTACAGATTATTGGCGTCCCAATACTGTATGTATTTAGTCGACCGTTTCGAATCGAAACCTTCTTTCATGTAGGGATTGTTAGCGTCAGAATGTCTGTGGGAGATCATCGAGACGCCACCTCTCGCAGCCCTTTCGAACATGAGCAACATGTCCACATCAGATAATAATTCCAATTGGACTTCAGTGGTCTTCAACAGAGCGTCCCACGCCAGACCGGGTGCGGTGAAATACCAAGCGGGATCCACATCGTAATTTTGACGACAGATGTCTCGAAAATTTTCGAACACGTCTGCCAAGAGCAGAACGTCAGTCTTCAGATAGAGATCGTGATAATCTCTCATGGTTTTCATATCGAATGATTTCCACACGTTTTTGGTGTGTTCGTAATTCTCGTCGGAAATGTCGGATTCATATAATTTCAAATAAAAATCTTCTTTCGAAGGTAGTGCGGCGTCTTCGAATCTCTTTAGATCGTTCATGTAATCGTAAGGATAGACTCCTTTCCTCAACATGACGTCTACTCGTTCTCTGAACTGTTCGCTCGTGATTTTAAATTTATCCTTGCTCATGTTATCGATTAATTTTTCCAGAGCGGTCGACATGAATTTAAAAGTGTCGATGAAACGTATGCCTCTACGAATGGATTTCGTTTTTTCTTTCAACGTATTTCCATCGATTACTCTTTTCTTCTCCATGAGCTTCCATTTCGTGAAGGAAATGTATCTTTCTTCGCTGTTCGCGATACAATTTAATTCTTCGTGTGAGGTGCCGAGATTTTTCACGAACAGATGACTGTCATAACCCGAGAGATTGTGAAACATCACCGGATAGAAAGTGGCGTCTCGATATTTTAAATTACACTTGCTGTGAGCCGGACCGCGATACAGACCCGTGTAATGATCGTGGTCTCTGACCTTCTTATTTTCCTCCGAATTCTCGTCGAACGATTGTCTGCATATGTGACATTCGGTGGCTCTGTTATATTCGTCCTGCTGCTCTCGCTTGATGATCATTTTCGCCGGAGTTTTGAATTTGTCGTATAACATTTGAATTTTCGATTCTAACTCTTCCATGAACCTTTGTGCCACGTTGTCATCTTCGCACTGTTTCGTGTAGGTGAAGGGACCCATGTCGTGTTGCGAGTCGAAAGCGCATTTCACGTAAATGCAATAGCCCGAAGGTATGTGTTTTTGATATCTTTCGACATAACTTTGAAGAGCGTTGGGTTGACAGGAACTCATTTTCACGGTGAAACATTCGAAATCGGCGTACACGACGAATGGTACTTTTAACCTTCTATTGTGATTTTCAAACTTCACGATGGTGTTGGGTTTGGGCATTTCAACGGCGACACCTTGATTTTTGTTGCAATATTCCTGATGTTTCACCAACGAGTCTTCGCTGTGAAACACATTCATGCAGTTGCAACATAAACATATCTTATGTCCATGTTTATTATTTTGTCTCGACAGTAATCGACTCGGATGTTTAACCCAACAATAATGACGATTGTCACCATTCGAAATCAATAATAAAATAATCGTCTTTTCTCTTCCGTGATACGAAGAGGATAGATCTTTTGATTTTCGTCATCGTATCCCAAGACGTTCACCGCTACAGTGGGATTTTGAACCTCGAAACGTTCGATGTGTTTTAACTCTGTTGGAAAAGTCACTCCGGTCCAATCGAGATTTTTAGAAGTTTCCTCGTAACGAGAAACTCTATCGGTGTGTATTTCGACAGGGTATAAAGCGGAGGTGACTGCCCATTTAAAACACTGATCATCTTTATTTCTCACGTTGACCACAGCGTGTTTCTTAGTCAAGAAATACGGTAATTCCAAGTAGGAAGATCCTTTCAACGGTTCGTTTTTAGTCATGTGAATTTCGAGTTTCAACACCTCACCGAACGTCCAATTACTACCTTCATGTTGATAATTCGTGAGAGACATCAACATCTTGTCTTTCATCTTTTCGAAAACGTCCGATAGATCTGAACCTCGAAATACGGGTTCGACGTTAGATCTGAAATATGCATTTTTCACGATGCTCTCGCCAGACTTCACGTCGATTTTATTCATTATGCAATGGAGTATCATCTTAATTTTTAATCCCACGTTCATGTATTCGCGAAACAAATCCAATACTTCTTTCTTCACCCGTTCCATGAACAATTTCGGATCGACTTTCTTCAACGAGGGAATCACGTCAAAAGTTTTAAAAATGTCTTTGATCGCCCTCTCCCGTTCTACGGGTTTCGATTGGAATAGTTCCGCAACGAGTCGTGTTACATATTCTTCTCCTTTCTCTTCGTCGATTGCTCGTTGAATTTTGCTTGATATATCTCGTTTGTCTTGAATCTGAAGTGCATCACTCGTTTTCGTTTTCGTTTTTCTTTTCTTTTCTTTGGAAACTTGATGTTCTTCAACGGCTTTTCGTTTAGTCATCTTCTTATTTTTCACAACCGATGCATCTTTTGACGTCGTTGCTATCGACATTTCGTTTGCCTTTCTAGCGTTTCGCGCAAATATTCTTGTATGACTTCAATTTTTTTTGATTTAGTTCTGTGCTTTCTGAAATCTGAAATTTGTAATAGTTTACAAATCTCGTTTAACTGAGATATGGTTTTCTCATTTAAATTTACCATTGTTTTATCTGTTTGCTTCATTTGTAAGAATATTTTTTTTTTGAATTTTGTATTAAATAATTTGTTAAAAAAAGTTTTGCTTTTTTACTCTTTATATATATAATAGAAAAAAAAAAAAAAAAGTTAAATTTTAAATTCAATTTTTTTTTTCTTTAATGTGTTTTTATTCAAAAACAATTTAAGACCGCTTTTATTTCTCGCTCGCAAACCGAACACGTTTTCTTGTCTTCGGAATGACATTCTCTACAGTAACGCAGGTGTGCGCATGGTAGAAACAAGACGTTTGCTTTTACCTCAAAATTGAGTTTGTAAGAATTTTTTTTTTTTTTTACTTTTATTTATATATAAAGAGAAATAAAGAGAAACTTTTTTTAACAAATTATTATTTAAAATACAAAATTTAAAATACATTATTTTGCAAGAATTCATAAAAAAAACAAATAATCGATCATGACAACAACACCTAAAAGATGCGAATTGAAATTGAAACGAGACGAAGGGTATGAGAAATCCAGTTTTAATATCTATACATTACAACCACACGATCCCATCGAATTGAATGAGATTGAGATGGTGGACTTAGAGCGCTACTACCACAAATATCGAATGTGTTTGAAAGTGGATGAAGCCGCGCTTGATTTGTTTTACGAGTACCAAAGCGAACTGCTGATTAATATCATCATCGCCGAAGACAGAGAATTCGACAGAGGTGATTTATTGTTGTTCTATGGAGGTTACATATATCCAATAATCTCACCCGAACTCATGAAGAAATCGGGTGGTGAGAGCGCATTCGCCTATGAAAAAAACTCAAAAGAGTAAAGATAAACATTCACACCATTTTCGTATGTGGAAAAATGACGAATGTCAACTTGCTAATAACGGACTTGGAAATATAAACAATAGAGAGATTGAAATTAAAATTTAACTTTTTTATATATATATAAAGAGAAAAAAAACTTTTACTAAAAAAATTTTACATTAAAGAAAATTAAAAATTAAAAAAACAACTTTTTTATATATATAAAGAGCAAAAAAAAAAACTTTTTAAACAAATTATTATTTAAATACTAAATAATCGATCATGAAGACAACAACACCTAAAAGATGCGAATTGAAATTGAAACGAGTCAAAACGTATAAGAAATTCGGTCATAAAATCTATAGATTACAATGACACGATCCCATCGAATTGAACGAGGTCGAGACGAAGGGCTTAAAGCACAAATACGAGAAATATAAGATGCCTTTGAAATTGGACGAAGCCGCGCTCGATTTGATTTACGAGTACCAAAGCGATCTGCAGAACATCGTCATCGCCGAAGATAGAGAATTCGACAAGGACGATTTGTCGTTGCCCTATGGAAATTACATATTTCCAAACATCTCATTCAAACTCGTGAAGAAATTGGGCGGTGAGAGCGAGTTGACCGATGTAAAAAAACTCAAAAGAGTAAAGATAAACATTCAACACATTTTCGAAAAAGGAGAAGACACGTGTGTGAACATGCTAATAACGGACTTGGAAATATAAAAAATAGAGTGATTGATTTTTAGCGAAGAAAAATGAAAAAAAAAAAAAAAATAAGATCATCTTTAGATCTCATTTACTTTTTTTTTTTTTTTGTTTTTGTTTTCCTTCTTCTTCACTATCATCATAATATATTATAATAACGTTTCCTTTTCTCTCAAATTTCAGCGTCGATTCTTCTTTTTCTTTTTCTTTGTGATGTGATACGTTTATGGCAACATTTTTGTTTATCCGAATCATAATTATGAACGAATGTTGTGCATCTCTTGGTAACACTCGCATCATTACCATTCTCTTCAGAAGGTAGTGGTGACCGTGGAAAGCATCGTCTCATTCTCAACCGTCTATCCCACGCTTCATCTATCTCTTTCATCAGTTCTTTCCTTAGATATCCATCATTAGCGTCTAACCATTTTTTTATTTTTTCGCTCTCTGGCTCGCGATGTTCGTCATTATCATCAAATTGTTTCTCCATCTTTTCATCCAGGTGATAAATTTGTTTCTCCACCTTTTTATCCATTTTAAATATATTATTTTATACTTTCTATGATTTTTATATTTTATATAATTTTATATTATAATAACATATTCAAAATTGGTATGTTCTTAAATGGCGAATTCTCACCGAGCAACAAACCCTTGCCGAGTCGCTCGACATTCCGTCCACTCTTCAGATAGAGACCGTTTCCTCTCAGAGAGTTGCCACCTCTAACGGGTTCTAGATACAATCCTTTACCGCTGTCATCTACGTGAACGCGACACACGGCTCCTCCCTTCTTCAAAAACAGTCCGCTGCCACCCATTAATTTCTCAACTGCCGAACTAGCGAGTCCCGTGAGAGCTCCCATACCGAGAGTCTTTCCGAGAAAGGGTAGCGCCTTTGCGGCGAAGGGTAATGCTTTTGCGGCTATTCCTGCCAATAGTGGTAGGAAACCACCTTTCATTCTCAAATTGTATCTCAATTGAGCGGGACTCATTCTCACCGTCAACCCTCTTCCATCGTGAATCGCTTTCTCCATCCTTTTGATTTGACTTCTGGTCCAGGCGATCGAATCCTGACCGCCTCTCGTCAGATCTTCGTGAGTGAATTTGAATCTCACCGCCTCGCCTCGAGTTGTTAACACTCTCTTAAGTTTCTTCCTCTGTCCTGCGGATATGTTCACGTTTTTAACCACGTATTTTGTTATAATTCTGTTTTTTTTTTTAAATATATTTACTTCAATTGTTTCTTGTTTAATAATTATATTAAAATAATTTTGTAAAATTAATATTGCGTTTATTTTATTTTTTGTTATCTATATATATAATATTTTTTTTTTTTTTTTTTTGCTTTCATATTTCTCTTATGTGAAATCGTATCGTCACTCTCTCTCCGCGAAGATCTAACAGTTCACCATTTTGATCCGTCAACGTGGTTTTCAGACTATACAACGTGTCTAAAATCACTGGTAGATAAACTAAATTTCGAGGTCGCTCCACGATCTTATAACTCAGGGACACGTTTGGAAAGAAGGAATAGATCGTCGGTTGAGCGCTACGATTCAAGTAGTTTCCAGCAATCACGTCCACATTCACCAGAATGCTATTGACAGCGAGAATGCCGACCGTATTTTCAGATGCCGCGTGGCCTCGATACATCTTTCGATCGAATCCCAACATCTTGCCTATAGAATCGTCCGTGTTGAAATCCACACGGAAATTATCTTCTAAATCCAACATCGTCTGTAAGGTATTAGGATTGGGAGCGAGTCTGATCTTGTTGCTTCCCTTTCCATCCGTCTTCATTCGCGTCTGAATGTAATGGTTCAAATCATCTATGTCGTAACTCCCTTTGGGAATTCGAATCTCCAACCAATCCATTCCGTCGGAATACTTGAACGAGTTATTCTTTTCGGTGACGTTGGGAAAGGAATAATAAGTCTCCAGATTCACCAAAGCCATCTCGTAACTTTTCTCTCTATTCAATTCGATGGAAAGTTCGAATTTCGTAGCGAATCGAGTCGAATCGCCACTCACCACGATTTGAATGGATTGTTTTGCAGCCGTATTCTCGGCTATCCGTTCTAACAATTCTCCATGTTCGAACATTATATTTAATTTAATTTTTTTTTATTCAAAACTAATTATTTGAAGATTTATTATTTTTTCTAATTTTTATTTTCACGCTCTATCTTATTATTATTATCATCGGAAACATAAAACTTGTCGAATCCACACCGATATTTTCTGCAATTAAATTCGCTTGTCAAATCGATCACGACGAAATTGTAAAGTCCACCATCCCAAACCCTCTTGCAGAATCTCCTGAATTCCACAGCTCTCATGTCGTTTGCGACGTGATCGCCGTAGATGTGATTGAGATTCTTGAGATCTTGGCGAAAGAGACATAGAAAATTAGCGTTCTCCCTTATCGTCTGTCTGGGCAATCGAAAATAATTCTGCGACAGGTAGAAACAGTCCACGCTGCTGTGTCGACCCCTAACGTAATACGATTCGCATCGGTTCTGTCTCTCCAAAAGCAGATCGTCGAAAATCATGAGATTCTTATCTTCTGATTTCAGTTCTCTAGGATCCGGAACGTCACTAGCGTTCTCATAAAATCGACACTCGACGTTCGAAGATGCATTTCTCTTCATCAGCTCCATCGCCGCGCTGTCCAAAATGGTCGAGAGTGGAGCTCCACTCTTGTCGAATTCCTCCCTACTGTCAAAGATTCTGGCTATGACGTCCTTGGTCAATCTGCGATCCATGCACTCTCGAAGCAATCTGTATTCGGGTTGAAACAAGCTCTTACCAAACACGAACAATCTGTCGGGACAACAGATTCATCAACAGATTGGTCTTTCCACAATTCGATTTTCCCACTATCAAGCCTCTTATGCTCTTGGGAAAGAACTCGTTATTCGACCTCTTGGTCACGGCGTCGTTCCAAGACATATCTTTAATGTTCATCTTTGTTTTATTTTTTTTTTTGTCTGTTATTTTAGATTCTTTTCAAACACAAAATTTTTTTCATGTTTTTCAAACTCTGTTTTTTAATGTTATTATTATTTATTTATATCGCACCGTCGCGAGTTCTCTTCAATCCGGATCCACTCGTCATTTTGGCTAAATCTTGTATGGGCACCACAGCATCCTTAAAATCTTTCCAACTTTTCGGCATTCGCTCTAATGCACCTCGCTTCGCCGGCGGACTGATCAACTTGTCGATCAACGCGTCGGCTGCCCTCTTGCTAGCCACAGAAGCTATCCTACCACTGGCTTCGGAAGCGGCTTTCTTACCAGCATTCAAAGCCGTCTTCTTACCGACCTCAAACACGGTCGATGCGAGTTTTCTACCCGCATTGCTCGTGAACGCTCGCATTATAGAATCGACGATGCCAGAACCACCTTGAACGTAAGTTCTGACGTATCCCCTGTTCTTTATCACTAACATATTTTATTTTTATGATATATTTTTGTTTTTTTTTCACTGGTAAATCATTTTGTCGTTTTAAATACTTTTATTATTCTAGTGTAAGAATTTACTGTTTTATTTTTGTTTGTTTGTTTGTTTTGTTTCTCTCTACTTATTATATACACATCAATCCTTCAATTCATTCATCAGCCTTTTATACTGGTTTTTATTCAAAACCTTCTGTCTCAACAATTCGTCAGATATAGCAACTATCTGATTATCTAATCCCGTGTTACCAGCCCGTCTGCTCGCCATCAACAAACTCAATCTCTGAGACAGAGCATCGGAATCGCTCGGAAGAAAAGTGGTTTTCACCCCTTTGCCAGTCACCGATTCGATGAACTTCTTGTTCATATCCCATATGGGTTTCACCACTTTCGTCCACTTGTAACCTCTGTTGGCTTTGGGTCTCGTCTCTTTGGCATCGTTATTTCTCTTCATGGCGTGAGTTTGAACTAGAATGTCGCCGTAATTGTCGAAATCCTGTTCCGTGTAATCTCCAAGCTTGTCATAAAGGAGCAATCTCCACAGACCATCAGTTACTTTATATTTATTCGAGCCCACGATCAATTCATCATCATCCATTTCCACTAACGTATCACCTACAAAAGTTCTACCCTCAGAATCCTTATAAATTCCATACGACTGATCTCTCTTACCGCCATCATCATCGGACGATGCGATGCTACTAGTGGTGATAGTCGAAGCCGTATTATCAGACTCGCTCATATCTGTTTGAATTCCCGTGGGAACGTAATCCGGTGTAGATCGAACGGAATACCGATTTCCAAAACTAGGAGGCAACGAACTCATTCTCAAAGAACTCTCCTTTATGGGTCTCAATTCTTCGACTATCTCCTTCCTGCTTCGCTCTTGACCCTCCGTCATGGGTTTAAATATTTTTGTGGCTTTGCGTCTGAGTTCCATCTCACCAAGACGTCTGCTCCTATCAGCTGACTGAATCCCCTTCTTAGCACGTTCATACTGTTCTAAAATTCGATCTCGGTGTCTAGAATCCATCTGTAAAAACATCTTTCGTTTTAATTGTTTTTATTTATTTTTCAAAATTAAATGTTTAATTATATTTTTTATGTTTTAAGTAATAAAAAAAACTCTTTCCGTCTTAATATAATAATCTGAAAATATTCACATCTCAAACTGACTGTGTTAATTGAAGTTTAAAAAAATACGTTTAAACAGTACATGACAAACCAGTTTCTGATTTAACGCATTTTGACAGTAGTTTTTTACATTCGTCAAAAGATTTTTCATTCACACATCAATTCACTGAGTGTCGAATTAAGAGAGAATCCTTTTGATGACTGCGATTGCTATCATGAATATATTAAAAAATTTACCACTCAAAACCTAATTGAGCGGAAAATGCGTTTTAAACATTCCGATAAGTGTTTTTGACTTTTTCCAATGAACGCTTAACAGTCAATCTCTCTGATCAAGACAAAACACGAATATCTATTACAGATCAACTCCCTTCAAACAAAAAAACCCTCAAAACTCAATTTCTATCCGTCCCATCAACAGAAAACATCAATGTCTATAATACAGACTATATTCATAATCGACTCTTTTTGAACAAAAAACCTCATTCACTCATTACGATAACATGTGTTAGTTTTTTTACTTCAGGAAGACGTGACTGGGTTTGCAAATTTCCAACACACCGACGACAACAACACTCTTCGTTCAGATCGAGTTTTTTACGAGAATCGAGCGATCCGATCGCTCGATCAGCTGAGTTTTGAGAATTTCTCATAGTGGAGGAATTCCCCTAATAATGTCATAAATGGGAAAAAAAACCCCACCGCCTCAAAACAATTGCAGGTTCTAAACCATCTGTACCAACACAATTGCGGGTTCTGAACCACTGGTTTAGAGTCTCCAAAACTGTTTTTTGATGATGACCCAGAATTTTTTGCTTTTGCTCGCGTTCGCCAATGATGGATCGATGGGTCTGATCTGCGATGGGAACGTCAACGAAAAATTACGTACAAGATAAAAGTGAACTGTACAATTTCATCCTTTTTTTAAAAACGCGCGTTCACCACGCGTTCACCATGAGTATTTGAACGTTAAAAGTGCGATCTAGGAGTCACAACTGTACATGGGGGGGGGGGGGGGGGGGGGGGGATTCAACGCCATGTACAGTTTTTGTGAACAAGCGTGTGATTTAACACTGAATTCCACGTTGGTGGACGCATCGTGTGTGTATGTTGTACACGTACATGTACAAGTGGTCGTAATTCGGCAAATATCGCCTACTAATATTAATTTTACAAAATTATTTTAATATAATTATTAAACAAGAAACAATTGAAGTAAATATATTTTAAAAAACAGAAATATGACAGAATACGTGGTTAAAAACGTGAACATATTCGCTGGACAGAGGAAGAAACTTAAGAGAGCGTTAACAACTCGAGGCGAGGCGGTGAGATTCAAATTCACTCACGAAGATCTGACGAGAGGCGGTCAGGATTCGATCGCCTGGACCAGAAGTCAAACCAAAAGGATGGAGAAAGCGATTCGCGATGGAAGAGGGTTGACGGTGAGAATGAGTCCCGCTCAATTGAGATACAATTTGAGAATGAAAGGCGGTTTCCTACCGCTATTGGCAGGAATAGCCGCAAAAGCATTACCCTTTGCTGCAAAGGCACTACCTTTTCTCGGAAAGACTCTCGGCATAGGAGCTCTCACGGGACTCGCTAGTTCGGCAGTTGAGAAATTAATGGGTGGCAGCGGACTGTTTTTGAAGAAGGGAGGAGCCGTGTGTCGCGTCCACGTAGACGACAGCGGTAAAGGATTGTATCTAGAACCCGTTAGAGGTGGCAACTCCCTGAGAGGAAACGGTCTCTATCTGAAGAGTGGACAGAACATTGAGCGACTCGGCAAGGGTTTGTTGCTCGTTGAGAATTCGCCGTTTAAGAACATACCGATTTTGAATATGTTATTATAATATAAAATTGTATAAAATATAAAATCATAGAAAGTATAAAATAATATATTTAAAATTAGTAAAAAAGGTGGAGAAATAATTTTATCATCAGGATGACAAGGTGGAGAATTTATCACCTGGATGAAAAGGTGGAGAAACAATTTGACGATAATGACGAACATCACAAGCCAGAGAGCGAAAAAAAAAAAATGGTTAGACGCTAATGATGGATATCTAAGGAAAGAACTGATGAAAGAGATAGATAAAGCACGGGATAGACAGTTGAGAATGAGACGATGCTTTCCACCGTTACCACTACCTTGTGAAGAGAATGGTGATGATGCGAGTGTTACCAAGAGATGCACAACATTCGTTCATAATTATGATTCAGATAAACAAAAATGTTGTTATAAACGTATCATATCTCAAAGAAAAAGAAAAAAAGAAAAAGAAGAATTGACGCTGAAAATTGAGAGAAAAGGAAACGTTATTACAATATATCGTAATAGTGAAGAAGAAGGAAAACAAAAAAAATAAGTAATGTGATCTAAAGATGATCTCATTACTTTTTTTTTTATTTTTCTTCGCTAAAAATCAATCACTCTTTTGTTTATATTTCCAAGTCCGTTATTAGCATGTTGACACTCGTGTCTTCTCCTTTTTCGAAAACGCGTTGAATGTTTATCTTTACTCTTTTGAGTTTTTTTACATCGGTCAACTCGCTCTCACCACCCAATTTCTCCACGAGTTCGAATGAGATGTTTGGAAATATGTAATTTCCATAGGGTATCGACAAATCGTCCTTGTCGAATTCTCTATCTTCGGCGATGACGATGTTCTGCAGATCACTTTGGTACTCATAAATCAAATCGAGTGCGGCTTCGTCCAATTTCAGAGGCATCTTATATTTGTCGTATTTGTGCTCAATGCCCTTCGTCTCAACCTCATTCAATTCGATGGGATCGTGTCGTTGTAATCTATAGATTTTATGACCGAATTTCTTATTCATTTCGACTCGATTCAATTTCAATTCGCATCTTTTAGGTGTTGTTGTCCTCAGGATCGATTATTTATTTTTTTTTTTTTTTTACGAATTCTTGTAAATAATGTATATTTTAAATTTTGTATTCTAATAATTTGTTTAAAAACAGTTTTGTTTTTTTTGCTCTTTATATATATATAAAAAAAAGTTGTTTTTAATTTTAATTTTTTTAATGTGAAAATTTTGTTTGTAAAAAGTAATGAGATCATCTTTAGATCTCATTACTTTTTTCCTTCTTCTTCGCTAAAAATCAATCTCTCTATTGTATATATTTCCAAGTCCGTTATTAGCATGTTGACATGCGTCATTTTCTCACTTACGAAAATGTCTTGTATGTTTATCCTTACTCTTTTAAGTTTTTTTTACACCGGTGAACGCGCTCTCACCACCCAATTTGTCCAAGAGTTCGAGTGAGATTATTGGATATATGTAATTTCTAAAGAACAACAACAAATCGTCCTTGTCAAATTTTCTGTCTTCGGCGACGATGATATTATTTATCAGATCGCTTTGGTACTCGCAAAACAAATCGAGCATGGCTTCATCCAATTTCAAACACATATGATATTTGTTGTAGTAGCACTCTAAGCCCATCATCTCAACCTCGTTCAATTCGATGGGATCGTGTTGTTGTAATGTATATATTTTAAAACCTAATTTCGTACACGCTTCTACTCGTTTCAATTTCAATTCGCATCTTTTAGGTGTTGCTGTCATGATCGATTATTTGGTTTTTTTGTTTTACGAATTCTTGCAAATAATGTATATTTTAAATTTTTGTATTTAAATAATTTGTTTAAAAAGTTTTTTTTTCTCTTTAAATATATATAAAAGTTAAATTTTAACATCCTTTTTTTCGTATTAATTTAATTTTTTTTTCACGAGTTTTTAGAATGGGCAAGACATCAAACGTTTAAAAATTAGCCTTTGCATCTTGCAGTTATCATCATCTATTGAGAAGGAATCGGGTGACATGAACACGCGTCTGCTTCGCGGAAATTTGTTTTGAACCTCGTGCAAGACTTCGCGCAAAAGTTGTAAGAGTTCTATTTGTCTTGAACCTTCTTTTTTAATAGTTCGAATGACATTATCGATTAATTTTTGTTCGCTAATAGTATTATGATTCGATTTTCTATCACAAATCGTATCGTTTTCTTTCGAAATGCGTAAATATAAATTACGATTTTTTTCTTCTTGGTTTTTTGGAGAATAACGATTTATTAAACAACGTCGATGTTTATGTCGAGATTCTGTCGTGGATGTTGTCGTCATGATCGATTATTTGTTTTTTTTTGTTTTACGAATTCTTGCAAATAATGTATATTTTAAATTTTTGTATTTTAAATAATTTGTTTAAAAAGTTTTTTTTTCTCTTTATATACATAAGTTAAATTTTTAACATCCTTTTTTTCTCGGTTTTTTTTTTAACGTTAAGGAACATAAAAAAAATCAATTAATTTCATCAAAAAAATATTTTTTTTCACATTAAAAAAACAAAACTTTTTAAACAAATCATTTAAAATACAAAATTCGAAAAAATATATTCTTACAAAAGGAAACAAACAGATAAAAAAAAATTGGAAAATTTAAATGAGAAAACTGTACCTCAGTTAAACGAGATTTGTAAACTATTAAAAATTTCACATTTCAGAAATCATAGAACTAAATCAAAAAAGATTGACGTCATACAGAAACATTTGCGAAACGATGGAAAGGCAAACGAAATGACGTCAAAAATGCATCAGTTGTGAAAAATGAGAAGAAGAAAAAGATAGTAAAAGGAATCGAAATGCCAATAGCAATGACATCAAAAAATGCATCGGTTGTGAAAAATGAGAAGAAGAAAAAGATAGTAAAAGGAATCGAAATGCCGACATAGAAAAAAACCGAAAACGTTTCGATTGTGAAAAATAAGAAGACGACTAAACGAAAAGCCGTTGAAGAACTTCAAGTTTCCAGAGAAAAGAAAAATGAAAACGAGTGATGCACATCAGATTCTAGGCAAACGAGATATATTGAATGAACTTCGACGAGCAATAAACGAAGGGAAAGGAGAAGAATATCTAGCACGACTCACCGCAGAACTATTTCAATCAAAGTCCGTGAAATGGGAGAGTGCGATCAAAGGCATTTTTAAAACTTTCGACATGGTTCTCTCGTTGAAGAAAATCGATCCGAAATTGTTCATGGAACGGGTGAAGAAAAAGGTATTGGATGTGTTTCGCAAATACATGAACGTGGGACTAAAAATTAAGATGATACTCCATTGCGTGATGAATAAAATCGATGTGAAGTCCGGCGAGAGCATCGTGAAAAATGCATATTTCAGATCTAATGTCGAACCCGTATTTCGAGGTTCAGATTTATCAGACTTTTTCGAAAAGATGAAAGACAAGATGTTGATGTCTCTTGCGAATTACCAACATGAAGGTAGTAATTCGACGTTCGATGAGGTGTTGAAACTCGAAACTCACATACGTGAAATTACCGTATTTCCTCGCTAAGAAATACGCTGTGATCAATGTGAAAAATAACGATGATCAGTGTTTTAAATGGGCAGTCACATCCGCTTTATACCCTGTCAAAATAAACTCCGATAGAGTTTCTCAGTACGAGGAAACTTCTAAAAATCTCGATTGGACCAGAGTGACTTTTCCAACGCAGTTAAAACACATCGAATGTTTCGAGGCTCAAAATCCCACCGTTGCGGTGAACGTCTTGGGATACGACGACGAAAAACGAAAGATCCATCCTCTCAGACTGACTTCGTATCTCGGAAGAGAAAAGACGATTATTTTATTATTGATTTCGAATGGTGGCAATCGTCATTATTGTTGGGTTAAACATCCGAGTCGATTACTGTCGAAACAAAATAATAATCATAACGGAAAGATATCTTTATGTTACAATTGCATGAACGTGTTTCACAGCAAAGACTTGTTGGCGAAACATCAGGAATATTGCAACGAAAATCAAGGTGTTGCCATCGAAATGCCCAAACCCAACACCATCGTGAAGTTTGAAAATCACAATAGAAGGTTAAAAGTACCATTCGTCGTGTACGCCAATTTCGAAGGTTTCACCGCGAAAATGAGTTCCTGTCAACCCAACGCTCTCCAAAGTTATGTCGAAAGATATCAAAAACACATACCTTCGGACTATTGCATTTACGTGAAATGCGCTTTCGACTCACAACACGACATGGGTCGCTTCACCTACACGAAACAGTATGAAGATGACGATGTGGCTCAAAGGTTCGTGGAAGAGTTAGAATGGAAACTTCAAATGTTATACAACAAATTCAAAACTCCGGCAGAAATGATCATCACGCGAGAGCAGCAGGACGAAAATAACAGAGCCACCGAATGTCACATATGCAAACAATCGTTCGATGAGAATTCGAAGGAAAATAGGAAGGTCAGAGACCACGATCATTACACTGGTCTGTATCACGGTCCAGCTCACAGCAAGTGTAATTTAAAATATCGAGACGCCATTTTCTATCCGGTGATGTTTCACAATCTCTCGGGTTACGACAGTCATCTGTTCGTGAAAAATCTCGGCACCTCACACGAAGAATTGAATTGCATCGTGAACAGTGACGAAAGATACATTTCCTTCATGAAATGGAAGCTCATGGAGGAGAAAAGAGTAATCGACGGAGAGACGGAAGAAAAAATGAAATACATTCGTAGAGCCATACGTTTCATCGAGAGTTTTAAATTCATGTCGACCGCTCTGGAAAAATTAGTCGATAACTTGAGCAAGGATCAATTTAAAATCATGAGCGAACATTTCGAAGAACGAGTAGACGTCATGTTGAGGAAAGGAGTCTATCCTTACGATTACATAAACGATCTAAAGAGATTTGAAGACACCACACTACCTTCGAAAGAAGATTTTTATTCGAAATTATATGAATCAGACATTTCTGACGAGAATTATGAACATGCTAAAAACGTGTGGAAATCATTCGATATGAAAACCATGAGAGATTATCACGATCTCTATCTGAAGACCGACGTTCTACTCTTGGCAGACGTGTTCGAAAATTTTCGAGACGTCTGTTGTCGAAATTACGATCTGGATCCCGCTTGGTATTTCTCCACACCCGGTTTGGCATGGGACGCTCTGTTGAAGACCACCAAAGTCCAATTGGAATTATTATCCGACGTGGACATGTTGCTCATGTTCGAAAGGGCTGCGAGAGGTGGCGTCTCGATGATCTCCCACAGACATTCTGAGGCTAACAATCCCTACATGAAAGAAGGTTTCGATTCGAAACAGTCGACTAAATACATACAGTATTGGGATGCTAATAATCTGTATGGTTGGGCTATGAGTCATCCTTTACCAATTGGAAATTTCGAATGGGTGAAGGAACCGGAAGAGATGCAAGAATGGAGAGATTATCCTTGCATTTTAGAAGTCGATTTGAACTATCTGAAAGAATTACATGATCTACAAACGATTATCCGCTGGCTCCTGAACGAATGGAACCGAACGAGGGAGACGAGGAAAAACTCATTCCCAATTTATTTAACAAACGTAACTACGTCATCTACATCGAGAATTTGAAACAGTACGTCGATTACGGGATGAAATTAGTCAACATACATCGCATCATTCGATTCAACGAAGAGCCTTGGATGAAAAAATACATCGATCTCAACACGAATCTCAGAACTCGAGCTGAGAACGATTTCGAAAAAGATTTCTTCAAACTCATGAACAACTGCATGTATGGTAAATCGATGGAAAACATCAGGAAGAGAACCGACATTCGACTCGTCACGTCTGAGAAAAGAGCTAAATCATTAATGGCGAAACCCAATTACAAACACCGAACCATATTCGACGAAAATTTAGTGGCCGTTCACATGCAAAAGACGCACCTGAAGTTCGACAAACCGTATTATCTTGGACCGATCATCTTAGATATCAGCAAGCGATTGATGTACGAGTTTCACTACGATTACGTCAAACAAAAATTTGGTGATAAAGCCAAACTACTGTTCACCGACACGGACAGTTTAGTTTACGAGATAGAGACGAAAGACGTCTACCGAGATATATCTCAGGACGTGGCCGAGTGGTTCGACACGAGCAATTATCCTGTCGATCACCCGTCCAACATTCAATCGAACGACAACAAGAAGGTGTTGGGTAAATTTAAGGACGAGAGCGGCGGTAAACAGATCGTCGAATTCGTGGGCTTGAGACCCAAACTGTATGCTTATCGTCTAGAAGATGATGAAGAGATCAAGAAGTGCAAAGGAGTTAAAGCATGCGTGGTGAAGAAAAACATCTCTTTCCAAGAGTATAAAGATTGTCTGTTAGGAAGTGGTCCGGTGTATAAGACTATGAAATCGATTCGAAGCGAAAATCACGACTTGTATACTGAAATAGTCAACAAGATTTCGCTGACGGCTGACGACGATAAGAGATTCGTGTTAGACGATAAAATAAGCACTTTGGCACTCAGATATTGGACTGCGGATCTAATTAGAGATGATATGAATATGGATGATTGGATTCTAGATACGATTGTGGATGATAGGATTCCAGAAAATCAAGAGGAATTAGATGGATTCAAAATTATAGAAATCGATAGTAACATCAAGTGTCCAGAAAATCAAGAGGAATTAGACGGATTCAAAATTATAGAAATCGATAGTAACATCGAGTGTCCAGAAAATCAAGAGGAATTAGACGGATTCAATATTATGGAAATCGATATTGACATCAAGAGTTCAGAAAATCAAGAAGAATTAGATGGAATCAAAATTATAAAAAACGATAGAGACATCGAGAATGTTAGTTTAAAAAAAAGAGAAAAAAAAACAAAAAAATAACGTCATTTTTTAGTGAATTATAATAAAATAAATAAAAAAAAATATATACGCATTATGAATAAGAAAATAAAGATATCCGTAGAAGGTGTCGTCTTACCTAACGAACCCCTATCCAACATCGATCTGTTGAATGTGGCAAAAGATTTGAAAATCAAAGATTTTCTAGGAGTGTTTTCCAGAGATGCCTTACCGAAGAGAAGACCTTGACAATCGGAATGCGGAATTTTAAATCTAGATGATTCATCGGGTGAAGGCACTCACTGAGTGGCGTGGATGAAGAACAGGAAGAAGAAAAATTATTATTTCGACAGCTATGGAATCTCGCCGCCAAAAGAAATAAAGAACTATTTCAACAAATCGATGGTTCGTTACAACACGGAACAAGTGCAATCACCACATCAAGTGTTTTGCGGTCACCTGTGTCTCTACGTTCTCAAGAGATGGTCTGAAGGAGATCGATTTCAAGACATTCTCAATGATTTACATTAGAGAGAGATTTTTTTTTTATTGTATATATAAAGATAAAAAATTATTTTAAAAAAAATTTTAATCGAATAAAAACGAAAAATAAAATGACATAGTTCATTTTTAATAAACTGCGTTTGAACATATTTTTCTAAAAACAAAAAAAATCCCACAACAACATGCCAGTCGATAAATTTGGTAGAAGTGACGACGAAAAAGTCAACCTGAGAAAGACGTTCGAAGTCGACGATGGTTACGACGTTGCCAACTTGGACGAACGTTACGTTCGGAGATACGAACCTCGAGAGGAACCTTTGAACATGAACGATAAGAAGCTCTACAATCTTCCCGAGCCGATAGATCTCACAGATGCTGCGACTAAAAAATACGTCGACAGGGGGAATGCCGATTTCGAACGAATCCTGCTGGATAATTACGTGGATAAAACCATGACCGACGATCTCGATCTGAAATCCAAACGTTTGGTGAACGTCGCAAATCCCATAGATCCCACTGATGCCGCGACCAAGAAATACGCGGATGACTCTCACGCGAGATTCAGCGAACACCTGAGAAATAGATACATTCAGAAAACGATGCACTCAGAATTGAACGCCAATTATAACAAGATAACGAACGTGGCCACTCCCACAAATCCCAAGGACGTGGCGACCAAACACTACGTAGATCTGGAACAGAGAAAGTCTGATGGATGAGAAATGAAATCGGATCTGAATGCGGGATTCCACAAGATACTGAATCTGTAGAAGATTGACGACACGGATGCAGACTCAACCGCGGTCAACAAGGGCTACGTGGATTCTGCCATGATACAATCACAATAATACCTAGAATCACAAGTGAACGATCTCTACCTGAACAAACAATCTGGCAGAACCATGGAGGGTGGTATCAACATGAACGGTCACAATTTATTCGCTCTCGATCACATCCCGAATTCGATTCCAGCGTGGTCAGCAGAAAGTACGTGGACGACAACTCAGTCTGGAGAAAGGGTGACATCATGGAAGGTAAACTAGACATGGGTGGACACGCGCTCACGAATCTACCGGATCCCGTGCACATGACGGATGCCTGCACCCTGATTTCGGTGGTGGAGAAAGTCAAATATGCTAGACAATTGATCACCATGTGGGCCGAAGAGGCCGGCACCTTAGATGAGGGAAAAGCTGAGTGGTCTTTCGGAAATGGAAGTAGCGGATCGAAACATGGTCAGGTGGGATATCCCATGCCGTTGGGAGGTGAAATCCTTCGAATGAGTCTGGCTTCCTCGGATTTGAATAACAGAGCGGTCGTCAATCTCATGGTGAATGGTGTGGAGAGCGATAAGAGATACAGCATCAAAAAGACTGAGAATCAACATGCGAATGTTAGCACGTTCGGCACGCCTCTCGAAGTGAACGCCGGAGACAGGATTAATTTTGTTACGAAAACCAATAATCCTGAAGCCGCCACTTCCGTGGTGAGTCTACTGATCAAACTGGATCCTTTGAACAAACAGTGAATGCGTGGAAAATAATGAATTAAAAAAATAATGTGTGATTATTAAAAACAAAAAAAACAAAAAAAAAAAAGTAATGAGATATAGAAAGATGTTCAATCTCTCTAGATCACATTACTTTATTTATTTTGTTTTGTTTTTTTGTTTTTAATAATTACTCATTACTTTTTATTTTATTTTGTTTTTTATTTTTTTTTCACACTCGTCTCTCATCGAATGATCGACATCTTATTTCCATCTGATTCGAATTGTAATTCTCTGTCCGACAGGACCAGGGCGAAGGCTTCATTTTTTCTTGGCATGTTCCTATCGAATTGCATCTTGATCTGAATGTCTAACACGCTACTTTTGAGTCGTTCACTCTGTTTACTGACGTCGAATACGAACATGGGATACATCGACTTGTATTCGCCGGGAGACATGTTAGGGTTTCTCATCAATTCGTCTAGACCGTGATACTTCTTTCTAAAATCAGCGGCGTCGCCATACAGTCTGCAGAAATCGTTCTTGTCGAACGACGCATTGTAATCGATTGTTGGATATCTCGTGGCGTTCAGAAACACTTGCATGTTTCTCAAACTGCAATGATCGAACAGCGATGCATTCTTTTCCTGAGACCCGTCCCTATCAGTCTGAAACGCAACCACGATGAAACGCGGTCTCTCGGAAGCAGATTTCACCGTCAATCTCCAATCGAAGTGATTCATGGAGGGAGGAATGCTAGCCATGTCGCACTGTCTCATTCTGAATCCCACAGGTAATTTACTCTTGGATTCTATGATCTTGTAGAGACGTGCTCTCTCCACGATCGAAGGCTTCACATGCGGAACGAACCATGATATCTTGTGTAGAGTTATCTTACCCGCATAGGTCGCAGTGAGTCTCACTATTGCTTCATCGTTTCCTTTTCGAAACAACGTCAGATTGCGTTTGAATCCGTACATGATCTTGTTGTAATCGTCCGCAAATCCGAAGATGTGTTTCAAAGGTATCCTGAACGAAAACGTTCCTTTAGGTCTGGACGTCTTGACGATGTAGTCGAATATCAAGGCGGTGCCGGCGCTAGCAGGGCCTACAGTGTCTTTCACCCACAACTGATTAAGTCCTCTGGATTTCGAAAAATCATCAGGATACGTCAAGAGTCCGAACATCGTG
This sequence comes from Pictodentalium vernedei, assembly GCA_031216915.1. Lineage (NCBI taxonomy): Eukaryota > Metazoa > Mollusca > Scaphopoda > Dentaliida > Dentaliidae > Pictodentalium > Pictodentalium vernedei. The sequence continues at coordinate 464,428,257 of CM062297.1, forward strand.
GTGGCCTGACCGGGATGAAACACAGATTCTATCTCTTGTCCGGATAGCATGTATTTTATGTTACTGAATAGATGCATGATGCCATTATTGGCTAGAGTAACCGTGTCGTCGTCGGCGTAGTCGCTCCCATCTTCCTTGGTGAGACGTCCCTGCACCACTATGTAACTCTCGCTAGGATGTACAAATAGATCTTGAGTTTCGACGTTGATTCTTATCTCTCCCCCATTGTTCAAACTCGTCCCGGTTACCGGTTCATATTCGTGTACCTCATATTCTTGAATACTTTCATCTTTCACAATGCTTTGTGCTATATCTAGTATATTTGTCATTTTAAAGGATTTTTAGTTTTTTGTTTATTAATTAACTTGCTTTCTTTATCTAAAAATAGCTTTTAATTATTTTTTATTATTATTTTTTTCTCTCTTATATATATGTGTGTAAACAAGAAAATGTCAAAGAGAGTAAATAAAAAAAAAAATTGTCTTCTTCATCAAAACTTCGTCTTCTGTTATTGTTGTTCGTAAAACTTTCCGATGATCTCTTCTCCATCCAAAGCTTCGATTTCGTAAGTCACCGGATCGGTGTGAAATATTTTGATGATCACGAAGATTTCCGAGGTCCATCGAGGAGTATAACCCTTTTCGAAGTGCTTCTTATAAGTGTAAATTCTCACTCGATGGCCGACCGCAAATTTCGGCGTTCTAGACTTCTTCCTGATCTTAGATCTCTCGGGATATAGATTCGCGTAGACCCGTTTTTCGTTTCGAGGATCGCTAGCTTCTGCGGGAGTCATCTTGATCGATCTGTGTCGCGTGTTGTTGTAATCTTTGACCAGACCGTTCAGAGCATATATGTATTTCTTGGTTGAATTCGCCGTGAAGTATCTATGCATCTTTTCCTTCATCGTTTGATTCCAACGTTCCACCACGCTGGCTTTCTCTTCGTTTTCGGTCGAGTAGAGGTCTACCAATCGACGAACGTGCTTGTTGTAGAATTCCTTTCCCTTATCCACCCACAATTTACTCGGTTTTCGAGAAGACGAGTCGAACACGCTCTTCAGAGCCTCGGCGACGCAAGGTCCCGATTTATCCTTCAAAGCTCTGATCCAACCGTATTTGGAAAACACGTCAATGACCGTCAATAGATATTTGACGCCCTCGTTCCACCTCGAAAACGATCTCATGTCGACCAAGTCGGCAGACCAAATATCATCCAGACCCTTCACGAACACCCTTCTCTTTCGAAATTTACGCACTATGGGTTTGTGTAACGCCTCGGCCAATTCGCTCGTCAATAACCGTTTCTTCTTCTATTCAGATGCGCTTTTTTTTTTTGAATCGACGTTTTGCACCGATCAGATTGCCAACCAGCGAACGTTCCATCTTCTCTCTCCTGGTCGGATTCGAAATGCCTCTCAATTTCCCCAACATGTTTTTGTCGCAGACGTCGTTGCGAGTCTTGGTGTCGGGATGTCCGGTGTAGCACAGATCGTGATCATACGCCGCCGCGTCCACCCTATTCACAGGTTTGCTCCAAGATTTGGGTGTCAGATCGGCGTTGAGTCTCTTGTTCAATTTCGTTCCGGGTCCCGTGAAACTGTGACCGGGCAGATGCATTTTGAAAGGTAGATTGTTGATCATTTTATTCACGATGCCTTTACCTTTGCTCGCATTCTTTTTTTTGACGAATCGTGTCTTGACAGAACCACACACGTCGCAAATTCCGTGAAGCATCCGTCTGTCATTTTTAGTTCGCACTTCTCGAGAATTACTCGTCTCGGTAACTCTCTTACACTTTACGCAATACATTTTTTTAAGAGTTATTTAAATTAATTTCCTTTTTTATTTTATATATAAATTTAATATTTTTTTTTTAAAAATTCTGTTCTTATTATATATATATATATTTTTTTCAATCGCTGCTCTTGAGTTCTATCATCTTACTGAATTCATCCCTGGCCTCTTTCCTCCCCTTTTCCACAAGAGAATCCTTCATCTCTTCCTTGATGATCTGACGAGTCTTGATTCTCACGGCTTCTTTCATGGCATCGTATTTCGTTTTCTCGCTCAATATCACGAAGTATTCTCCGTCTGATATCCTACCGTCTTTGAACGCCATAGAGATCATTTCAGATATCGTGTCGATCTTGGAGTCGGCCAAGACGCGAATCTTGTCGTGTTTCCTCGCCTTCAGATATAATTTCCTACTCAAAAAGTTTCCGAGCGTGCTAAATAATCCAGCGGCGAGAGCCACTCCTTCTATGGTCAACACGATCGGAATGCCGACCGCGGTCGATAAAAATCCGATGCCGGCCGCGTCTAAACCCAGGCAGGGAAATCGTGATGAGTGTCGTGTCGATCGCGTTGACGAATGTCACGAAACACGAATACTTCTTCTTGAGGGAACGACGAGAATCTCTCTCTCGAATTAGATACTCTTGGATTCTACTGATTTGATCGATGCGATATCTCTCTCCTCTTTCTTCTTGCAACGGTGCCGTCGGTGAAACGTCGATCGGCTTCTCGTCCTCGTCGTCCACTAACGTCGGATACAATTTATTTCTGGTTCTCATTTTTGTTTTTTTCTTTCTAATATTAGATACAAAATTTATGTGTGTATTTATTTTCTATTCTCCCTTATTTATATCAACGAGAAAACTTAGACGTATGCTTCATTGAACAATAATTTCAAGATGCATCCCTTATCTCATAAAGTCAGACTTTTACGTGCCAATTTCTGTTCTTCCGAATCTGTGGGCTTGCTTCGATTCTTACAGTAGAGTAATCTCTTCCAAAACGCGATCACTTCATTGATTTGAACGCGTTCGAACGCCGGTTCGAAATACGTGACGATCATATCTTCCCTTTCCATCCACAGACATGAATGATTCTCGTGATCGAAGTCTAGGTGATCCCGACATCCGACGCATCGTTCTAACAAGAGACGACCTAGTTGTTCATTCACGCAGAATGCGTAGGCTCTCATCAGCATTTTTAAAAGAAACCTCACTCTAATTTCCTGAGAATCACTCATGATTTACGTTTTTATTATCTATTCGATTTGATATATTTATTTTTTTTAAATAACTATTTATTTATATTTTTTTTCTTCCCTATATATATCAATCAAAAACGTGACAGCGGGCTCGCGAATTTCCAACACACCGATGACAACACTCGACAGTGGGTTTGAGAATTCAAACATCACCTCTTCACGTGAGTCGATTTCAGACCTAAAATCCGCAAGCGAGTTTCCCCCATAGGATTCAATGTTAAAATCGTGTGCGGACGCGGATTGTTAGAATCGGCAAGATGATGAGTTCGAATTCTCAAAACGTTTTTTTGCTCGCAATTTAACACTCTCCATAGGGTTTCAGTGTTAAAATCGTGTACGGATGCGGATTGTTAGAATCGACAAGACGATGAGTTCGAACTCTCAAAACGCTTTTTTGCTCGCAATTTAACACTGAATCCTATGGGGAAAACTCATCTGCAGATTTCAATCAAAACGGTACATGTACGTATACGTAAAACTACGCGCGTCTAGGATACAATTCAGTGTTAAAAAAATTCGAGTTCACCCTAAAAAACCGTTAAAATCTTGTACACGTACACGATTTTAACACTAAATCCTATGGAGATGTACATGTACACGTACACGTACATGTACAGGTGAGCTCGTATTCTCAATTATCACCTACTGACGTGGTTAGTATGCTGATCATTGAAACTGGGAAGAAAGAAGTACGAGATATTGTCAAATATTTCGTTCCTGAATGCTGCGAGGAGAGAAGGGATGGATGTGGCATTTGGAGCACAGGAGTAATCAGGACCATCTGGTATGTGAGCCGCGACAAATGAGCGGCTGACTGACGTTTTATCATTATTAACCCCCCTATCTATATAGGTGTATATACATGTAAGTTGTAGTTAACTTTGATGTAGAAATGCTAATAATTTAATCGGAAGTTAAATAAAGCAATGCCATTGGTTGATGTGCGCAGAAAACCCAAAGCAAATCCTCCACAATCCTAATTTTCCTAAGTGATTCTGAATGATATTGACAGCTACCAAATTGTCGGACACCTGCACTTAAATTGGTGCTGTCTGTCAAAACAAGTTATCAGCCGTAGCCACTCCCACTATACGTGTACCTAGAAACATCAAATGTCTGCCCGCCCATCTCATTGATCGACAGCTATTTAGCTTAGAATCTGCGCACATATATGAAATGACCAGATAACCAAACTGTACATAATTGTTTTGTCAGAAAAAAATAACCAAAAAAGTTTCTATTAGAAATATTAAATTAACATTCAATACGGAAACAAACAACATTTATCGCCTGCAAATCAGTTGTTCCGCCTTTACAAAACAAAATCGCACGAAGATATTAAACAGAAACTAAACTAAATGATTCTGGAGGATCGTGACTTTTCCAGATGAAATTCCCCGATTTTCCATGACCCCTGAGTGTTTGAAGAATAGTTTTTGACTGTATCACTGAAGTACCTTTATTGATGTCCTGAGAAAGGTGGGTTTTGTAGTCTCAAATGACCGTTTGATAAACAAAAATGTTTAGGTTAAAACCATCATTATTGGTAAAGAGTGTTAATATCAATATCGTCCGCTGACAAGTCCGACAAAAGGGAGTTATGTTTGTTTGACACATACCAACTGAGTGCTATGGCTATTTGAAAAGTACCCATTTTATCTCAACTGGATCTAAAATATTGATGTATGGCAGTTTGTAGAGGGTTAACAAACGCTAATGGGAATATGTTTTCCATGCAACTTGTAATGTCACACCAAGACCTGTGAATGGCCATTTTGTCTAGAAAATCTACAAGATGTTTTCAGAGAAATCCAGGGAAAACATAAATTTTAAGCTTTTGATGGGTATCATTGTTTAACTAGCCCAAAACGGGTTAGGGGTTGGTTTATTGAATACACTTATTACTTACAAAAATAATCCTCGATGAATTCCACTTCCAATAAAGGAAGTTATATTTATTTCTCAGCTCCACGTTGGATGCCGTGGGTGGCTGAAAACAGCCTATTTTATCAACGTTTTGATGTTTGAGAGCCTGTGGAGAGTTAACCAACGCGTATCAGAATATTTTGTTCTTGCAGGTTGTAACGTCACACCAAGACTCGCGAATGACCAGTTTCATGAAAATCTACTCGACATTTTTAAAGAAATCCACGTAAAACATGATTTTTTTAGCATCTGAGGGGTATTGCTGTTTAAAGAGTCCAAAACGGGTTAATGCTTGGTTTTTAAAATCCCTTATTACCTACAAAAATAAATTATCCTCGGTGAATTCCACTTTCAATGAAGAAGTTCATGTTTATCTCTAAGGTGCACATTGGGTGATGTGGGTGCCCGCAAACAGCCCATTTTCTCAACATTACATTGCTTGGCAGCCTGTGGAGGGTTAACAAACGCTTAAAGGAATATTTTGTCCATGCAGATAACTTGTAATGTCACACCAAGACCTACGAATGGCCAATTTTCCTTCAAAACCTAAAAGATCCTTGTAGAGAAATCCACAGAAAACGGGAATTTTAGGCTTTTAAGGTTGTCAAACTTTAACCAGTCCAAAATGGGTATTTTGAATATCGTTACTACTTACAATTCTTGTTCTCTTTAACTTTTGTGTCTGCTAAAAGAAGTTATGTTTCTCTGTGGCCTACCCAGTGGGTGCTGTTGGTGTCTGGAAACAGCCCATTTTATTAAAATTTTGACATTTAGCAGCCCGTAGAGGGTTAGCAAATGCTTACCGGAATATTTTGTCCACACAGCTTGGAATGTCACACCAAGACCTCCGAATGACCATTTTTTCTTGAAAATCTACAAGACTCGTTTAGAGAAATCCACAGAAAATTGAATGCTTTTTTTTGGCCGGGAGGGGGGGGGGGGGGGTATATCTGTTTAACCAGTCCAAAACGTGTTAACGCTTGGTTTTTATTAATACTCTTATTACAAAAATGACCATTGGCGAATTACACTTCCAATAAAGAAAGTTATGTTTATCTCTCGTGCTCCCTTTGGGTGCCGTGGGGTGCCCGAAAACAGCCCATTTCATCAAAATCCTGATGTTTGGCAGCTTGATGGGGGTTAATAAATGCATTGCCTAATATCTCTTGTATATCAGTTATTGTCCCACAGTCAGGTCTAACAATGATGAATGTTTAAAAAAAATGGAGGTATAATCGTAAAGTTTGAAGACAAATTATCTGTAACACGCGCAGCGTGTTGCAGAATTTGTCTTCAAGCTTTATTATTTTAACTCCATAAACCTCATCGAGACACGAGTTATTTCTTCAATAATCGCCATTTTTTTCCCAAATCAAATGTCTTCTGCCTCTGCCCGTGGTAACTTAAAAACAAACAAAAAAACAAAAAAAAAATTCCATTTGTAGTTTATATTTGAAATAGTACTGTGAATTTAGTTACTTATTCCCGTTTCCTTATTCGACATTTAAAATTCGAAAAAAATTAATGGATATTTTGGTGTTGATGGGTGGCCCCCGAGGAATAAAGAAGATTGACACCTCAACCGCCCCAATCGGACCACATTTAGGGGCCCTACTAAGGCCCCAAAAAGGGCCAGTTACAAAATATCACCAAAGCAGGTTAAAATCACTGGACATTTTGGTGTTGATGGGTGGCCCCCGAGGAAAAAAGAAGATTGACACCTCAACCGCCTCAATTGGACCACATTTAGGGGCCCTACTAAGGCCCCAAAAAGGGCCAGTTACAAAATATCACCAAAGCAGGTTAAAATCACTGGATATTTTGGTGTTGATGGGTGGCCCCCGAGGAATAAAGAAGATTGAAACCTCAACCGCCCCAATCGGACCACATTTAGGGGCCCTACTAAGGCCCCCAAAATGGCCAGTTACAAAATATCACCAAAGCAATTTAAAATCACGGGATATTTTGGTGTTGATGGGTGGCCCCCGAGGAATAAAGAAGATTGACACCTCAACCGCCCCAATCGGACCACATTTAGGGGCCCTACTAAGGCCCCAAAAAGGGCCAGTTACAAAATACCACCAAAGCAGGTTAAAATCACGGGATATTTTGGTGTTGGTGGTGGCCCCCGAGGAATAAAGAAGATTGACACCTCAACCGCCCCAATCGGACCACATTTAGGGGCCCTACTAAGGCCCCAAAAAGGGCCAGTTACAAAATATCACCAAAGCAGGTTAAAATCACTGGATATTTTGGTGTTGATGGGTGGCCCCAGAGGAATAAAGAAGATTGACACCTCAACCGCCCCAATCGGACCACATTTAGGGGCCCTACTAAGGCCCCAAAAAGGGCCAGTTACAAAATATCACCAAAGCAGTTTGAAATCACTGTATATTTTGGTGTTGGTGGGTGGCCCCCGAGGAATAAAGAAGATTGACACCTCAACTGCCCCAATCGGACGACATTTAGGGGCCCTAATAAGGCCCTAAAAAGGGCCAGTTACAAAATATCACCAAAGCCGGTTAAAATCACTGGATATTTTGGTGTTGATGGGTGGCCCCCGCGGAATAAAGAAGATTGACACCTCAATCGCCCCAATCGGACCACACTTAGGGGCCTTACTAAGGCCCCAAAAAGGGCCAGTTACAAAATATCACCAAAGCAGGTTAAAATCACGGGATATTTTGGTGTTGATGGGTGGCCCCCGAGGAATAAAGAAGATTGACACCTCAACCGCCCCAATCGGACCACATTTAGGGGCCCTACTAAGGCCCCAAAAAGGGCCAGTTACAAAATATCACCAAAGCAGGTTAAAATCACGGGATATTTTGGTGTTGATGGGTGGCACCCGAGGAATAAAGAAGATTGACACCTCAACCGCCCCAATCGGACCACATTTAGGGCCCTACTAAGGCCCCCAAAAGGGCCAGTTACAAAATATCACCAAAGCAATTTAAAATCATGGGATATTTTGGTGTTGATGGGTGGCATCCGAGGAATAAAGAAGATTGACACCTCAACCGCCCCAATCGGACCACATTAGGGGCCCTACTAAGGCCCCAAAAAGGGCCAGTTACAAAATATCACCAAAGCAGGATAAAATCACGGGATATTTTGGTGCTGCTGGGTGGCCCCCGAGAAATAAAGAAGATTGACACCTCAACTGCCCCAATCTGACCACATTTAGGGGCCCTACTAAGGTCCCAAAAAGGGCCAGTTACAAAATATCACCAAAGCTGGTTAAAATCACGGGATTTTTTGGTGTTAGTGGGTGGCCCCCGAGGAATAAAGAAGATTGACACCTCAACGGCCCCAGCCGGACAACATTTAGGGGCCTTACTAAGGCCCCAAAAAGGGCCAGTTACAAAATATCACCAAAGCAGGTTAAAATCACGGGATATTTTGGTGTTGATGGGTGGCCCCCGAGGAATAAAGAAGATTGACACCTCAACCGCCCTAATCGGACCACATTTAGGGGCCCTACTAAGGCCCCAAAAAGGGCCAGTTACAAAATATCACCAAAGCAGGTTAAAATCACGGGATATTTTGGTGATGATGGGTGGCCCCCGAGGAATAAAGAAGATTGCCACCTCAACTGCCCCAATCGGACCACATTTAGGGACCCTACAGAGGCCCCAAAAAGGGCCAGTTACAAAATATCACAAAAGCAGGTTAAAATCACGGGATATTTTGGTGTTGATGGGTGGCCCCCGAGGAATAAAGAGATTGACACCTCAACCGCCCCAATCGGACCAAATTTAGGGGCCGTACTAAGGCCCTAAAAAGGGCTAGTTACAAAAATATCACCAAAGCAGGTTAAAATCACGGGATATTTTGGTGTTGATGGGTGGCCTCGAGGAATAAAGAAGATTGACACCTCAACCGCCCCAATCAGACCACATTTAGGGGCCCTACTAAGGCCCCAAAAAGGGCCAGTTACAGAATATCTCCAAAGCAGGTTAAAATCATGGGATATTTTGGTGTTGATGGGTGGCCCCCGAGGAATGAAGAAGATTGACACCTCAAACGCCCCAATCGGACCACATTTAGGGGCCCTACTAAGGCCCCAAAAGGGCTGGTTACAAAATAGCTCCAAAGCAGGTTAAAATCGCGGGATATTTTGGTGTTGATGGGTGGCACCTGAGGAATAAAGAAGTTTGACACCTCAACTGCCCCAATTGGATCATATTTAGGGGCCCTAGTAAGGCCCCAAAAAGGGCCAGTTACAAAATGTCACCAAAGCAAGTTAAAATCATGGGATATTTTGGTGCTGATGGGTGGCACCCAAGGAACAAAGAAGATCGATGCCTCAACCGCCCTAATCAGACCACATTCAGGGGTCCTACTAAGGCCCCAAAAGGGCCAGTTATAAAATATCATCAAAGCAGGTTAAAATTACGGGACATTTTGGTGTTGATGGGTTGCCCCCGATGAATAAAGAAGATTGACACCTCAACCGTTCCAATCGCACCACATTTAGAGCCCTCCTTAGGCCCCCAAAAGAGCTAGTTTCAAAATATTACCGAAGGAGACAAACATCGCCTGATATTTTGATGTTGGTGTGCGACACGAGAAGAATAAAGAAGATTCCATGGAACGCCGTCCCCAAATATGAGGAATGACGAATTGTGGCTCACTAAGAATTTTCTCGTGGCCCTTATGACCCTGAGGATATGTGGAATGGCAAGTTGTGCTTCACTGCCCTCGGCTTTTCATGTAATGAAAAGGGCATCCTGAAGGCCAGCCAAGTAACAGAAAGAGATTACACAAGTCTATCTCTATTCAACATGGTCTGTAAATATCCCAAACCGGGACCCAACTTCCACTTCACGATTTACTCACCTTACCCTTACTTCCTTTCCTTCCTATCTCTAAGTCTTGGCATGCTCAAGGCCCTGCCTGATGTTTGCTGGCTTTTCCAAGCATACCAATACCACCCATTTTCCTTCCACTTTCCTATTCTTTCTAAACTCTGGCTTACTAACGGGCCTGTTGGTGTCTGCTTGCTACGTCTCTTGCATACCAGCACTTCCCATTCCCCCAACTTCCCTATTCTTCCTAAGCCCTTACATGCCCGAGGGCCTACCTGATATCTGCTTCTACGTCATTCATACTAACACTACCCATTCCCTCCCACATCCCCATTCTGGTGTCTACTTACTATGCGCGCTAACACCACCCATTCCCTTCCACTTGCTTATTCTTCCTGCATTCATAACTTGCCCAAGGACCTGCCCGATGCCCGTCTGCTATGCCATGCATACTAACTCCTGCAGTTGAATACTTGGGTCAGAGGGAAGTCAGAACACGCCACAGAAGTTAATAAAAATAACGAAACACTGATCTTACTCCAAGTATGGGGCTCTTTTATTCAACCGGAGTACATACCTCATCAATCGAAAATACCCCTTATGGGCCATATAACACTTCGCGCGACTCTGTTCGGTAACATAAAGTCGATGTCGGTGATTTGGGGTAAGTGTCGAGCTTATTTTGGTAATTCGCAAGATTCCCGTTGAATCGAACACACCTTTAGAACAGTCCCCGTCCGTTTAGAGGTTATTGGGTCACATGGCAACATAGAAACCAAGATGGTAGTCTCCAATGTGCATGCTCACTAAAACAACATATCACTATCGGGATGAGGTCACAACATACCCGCTCTCCTCTGCTTCTATGACACCCACGTGACACCCACAATATGCCGCGGTATGCTGTCCCTTCTGCGGTATGCTAACCCCCCTCCCCCACCGAAGTCCTCCAGATGGGGCCCATTTGGCACATTTCATACTACTAGAATAAATATAAAGTGCGGCGAAATGATAATACTCGTGAAATAATAATCCGTGCACACGAAATAATAAGCCTTGTGCCCGGGTTATTATTTTGTAAGTACCGATTATCAATTCGCCTTCGCGGATTATTATGCTGTGTGCACCGATTATTATGTCGGGCGCACGGATTATTAACTCGTGTGCTCGAATTAAAATTTTGTGCGCACGGATTAAAACATAAGGTGTCAGGACCCCCACCTCCGCAGTCCCAAAAGACGGACCTGCTATATATATTTACCACACCATGCATTGGAATCCTGTTCAGTGGCGGAACCAGAATCCTTTATAGAGGAGAATTCCAATGGAGGGGGTAGCGATATGACGCGGGTATATCTCAAAAGCCGCAGACAGGGAGGGAAGGGTGTAGTCAGGTGAATCACCCTCTCCCATTTGTGTGACCTGGCAGTGGTAGAGACAGAAAAATATCTGCGGGGGGGGGGGGGGGGGGGGGGGGTTGGAGGCTGCAAGTAGGGGACATGCTCCGTATGGGTGGGTATCCTGAGTGGAGAAGCCAACGTGCCCTCCCCGGGAGAGGGAGGGGGGGGGGGGCTCACCTCCCAGACAAAAAAAAAAAGATCACTGTGCATTTAAATCAAGTTTTCTGGTGGCTTTTAGGGTAGATCGCCACATTTTTGGATGACCCACATTTTAGAGACAAGGTTTATAAACGTACATGGCTCATAAGTATCTGCATCCGAACTTGCAAAATTCCAGTGGATTTATGTTTATCTGCTGAGTTTGTATGTAAATAAAGAAAAGAGAGTCACTGTGTGGGTAAGAGAGGATGGCTGGATGTGACAGTTTTGGAGAGGGGCAAATGAGAGAGAGAGGAGGGGGTGGCAAAGACTGTGTTCGGGGGCAAATGCCCTTTCATGACCTCCTGTAGCGCCGCCACCGGATTCGGGACCTCTCCCCGAATTATAAATTTTTGGAGCTCTGTAAGGGACTCTGAAGCCTCCTTAGAGGAGGTGAGGCCATTGGTGGGGGCCGGTTATCCTTCCTCGGTAAATTTTTCAATTTTAACCGTGAAGCTTTGAGAGCGATTATGGAGCCTAATGGTGGATGGCGAGGTCATCGGTAAGGGCCTGAGTCTCTCTGAAATATTCTCAAATTTCGAAGCTATATCAACAGTTTTGAAGTCTCCTAATGGAAGGTGAGGGAGGGGGTCGAAATCATATATGGCAGTTTGTATTTATTATGAAGGGGGAGGTGCAATGTAAGTCTATTTGGGGGCGAGCTGTGTGCGTTTTCCCATGCCCCCGCCTCTGATCCCGACCTTCCCAGGGCCTACCAAAAATATAATACCGCCAAGATTAGACATGTAGCGGACAAGCATAGGCATATGTTGCCATCCCAGCCAGCTTTAGGCGACGTCCCATCCCAAATTCCCCCGGCATTGTGAAGTACTTTTCGATGGCTGCTTTATAGGCCCTTTTAGTCATCTGAATTTTATATCTTCGCTGACATATTTTTGCGCCTCCACGTCTCAACAAGAGATCCCCCCTCCCCCCCCCCCCGTCTCCCGCCACGCTTACATACACCTACTTACTGCCACAGGCCCAGAATGGACGACGGAAATGCGTATTACCATAACAATACGGGTTGCACATGCGCAATGACACCACGCGTCACCATGAAAATGACGTCACAACATAGCCGCTCATGCGGGTTACCATGGCAATACAAGATGGCCGCCCCCAGCCACGTGACTAGGAAGTCACTTCCGGGGTACACCGCGCGGTCCAACAGATCTTGCTCGAAAGGTACGTGACATACTACTGATCAATAATCCATTTGCACAGCTTATTAATTTGTGTGCATGGAATATTATTTAGTGTGCACAGATTATAATTCACGCGAATGATTTATTAATTCGTTCGTATTGATTATTATTTTGTTTGCATGGATTATCATTTCGTGTGATTGTTAATTCATGCACACGGATTATTAATTCAAACGCACGGATTACTAATTCGTCTGCCTTGATCATTACTTCATGCATGGATTATTAATCTGTGCGCATGAATTATTAGTTTGCGTGCATGGATTATTAATTTGCAGGTCTGTCTTTTGGGACAGCGGGGGTGGGGGTCCTGACACCTTATGTTTTAATCTGGGCACACAAAATAATAATCCAAGCACACGAGTTAATAATCCGTGCGCACAAAATAATAATCGGTGCACACGAAATAATAATTCGCGTAGGCAAATTGATAATCTGTACATACAAAATAATAATCTAGGCACAAGGATTATTATTCCGTGTGCATGGATTATTATATCGTGTGCGCGTATTATCATTTTGCCGCACGTTATATTTATTCTGAATAGTATGAAATGTGCCAAATGGGCCCCATCTGGAGGAATTTGGGGGGAGTGGGGACGGTCAGCATACCACAGAAGTGACAGCATACCGCGGGGTATTGTGGGTGTCACGTAGGTTGCCATAGAAGCACAGGAGAGCGGACATGTTGTGACCTCATCCCCATAGTGATACGTGGTTTTAGTGAGCATGCTCATTGGAGACTACCATCTTGGTTTCTATGTTAACTTGCTGTTGCCATGTGACCCAATGTCCTTTAAACGGACGGGGGTCTGTGCTATGGGTGTGTTCGATTCAACGGGAGCCTGGCGAATTACCAAAATAAGCTCGACACTTACCCCAAATCACTGACATTGACCTTATGTTACCGAAACAGAGTCATGCGAAGTGTTATATGACCCATAAATGGTATTTTCGATTGATGGGGGATTGACTCCTGCAGAACAAAAGAGCCCCATCCTTGGAGTAAGATCGGTGTTTTGTTACTATAATTAACTTTTGTGGCGTGTTCTGACTACTCTCTAAACCAAGTATTCAACTGCAGAATTTAGTACGCATGGCATAGCAGATGGGCATCGGGCAGGTCCTTGGGCAAGTTATGGCTACAGGAAGAATAAGCAAGTGGAAGGGAATGGGTGGTGTTAGCGTGCATAGTAAGTAGACACCATGGGGAAGTGGGAGGGAATGGGTAGTGTTAGTATGAATGGCGTAGCAAGCAGACATCAGGTAGGCCCTCGGGCATGTCAGGGCTTAGGAAGAATAGGGAAGTTGGGGGGAATGGGTAGTGCTGGTATGCAAGACGTAGCAAGCAGACACCAACAGGCCCATTGGTATGCCAGAGTTTAGAAAGAATAGGAAAGTGGAAGGGAAATGGGTGGTATTGGTACTGGTATTGGTATGCTTGGAGAAGCAAGCAAACATTAGGCAGGGCCTTGGGTATGCCAAGACTCAGAGATAGGCAGGAAAGGAAGTGAGGGTAAGGAGAGTAAATTATGAGTAAACTGAAAGTTGGACCCCGGTTTGGGATATTTACTGGCCCTGTTGCATAGAGATAGACTTGTGGAATCTCTTTCTGTTACTTGGCTGGCCTTCAAGATGCCCTTTTCATTATATGAAAACACGAGGGCAAAGAGGCACAACTTGCCATTCCATATATCCTCATGGTCATAAGAGAATTCTTAGTGCGCCACAATTTGTCATTGCTCATATCCTCATATTTGGGGACGGCATTTCATGGAATCTTCTTTATTCTTCTCGTGTCGCACACGAACATCAAAATATCTGGCGATGTTTGTCTCCTTAGGTAATATTTTGTAACTGGCCTTTTTGGGGGCCTAAGGAGGGCCCTAAATGTGGTCCGATTGGCATGGTTGAAGTGTCAAACTTCTTTACTCCTCGGGGGTCACCCATCAACACCAAAATATCCCTTGATTTTAACTTGCTTTGGTGATATTTTGTAACTGGTCCTTTTTGTGGCCTTTGTAGGGCCCTAAATGTGGTCCAATTGGGGCGGTTGAGATGTCAATCTTCCTTATTCCTCGGGAGCCACCCAGCAACATCAAAATATCCCGTGATTTTAACCTGCTTTGGTGATATTTTGTAACTGGCCCTTTTGGGCCCTTAGTAGGGCCCCTAAATGTGGTCCGATTGGGGCGGTTGAGGTGTCAATCTTCTTTATTCCTCGGGGGACACCCACCAACACCAAAATATCCAGTGATTTTAACCTGCTTTGGTGATATTTTGTAACTGGCCCTTTTTGGGGCCTTAGTAGGGCCCCTAAATGTGGTCCGATTGGGGCGGTTGAGGTGTCAATCTTCTTTATTCCTCGGGGGCCACCCACCAACACCAAAATATCCAGTGATTTTAACCTGCTTTGGTGATATTTTGTAACTGGCCCTTTTTGGGGCCCTAGTAGGGCCCCTAAATGTGGTCCGATTGGGGCGGTTGAGGTGTCAATCTTCTTTATTCCTCGGGGGCCACCCATCAACACCAAAATATCCCGTGATTTTAACCTGCTTTGGTGATATTTTGTAACTGGCCCTTTTTGGGGCCTTAGCAGGGCCCCTAAATGTGGTCCGATTGGGGCGGTTGAGATGTCAATCTTCTTTATTCCTCGGGGGCCACCCATCAACACCAAAATATCCCGTGATTTTAACCTGCTTTGCTGATATTTTGTAACTGGCCCTTTTTGGTGCCTTAATAGGGCCCCTAAATGTGGTCCGATTGGGGCGGTTGAGGTGTCAATCCTCTTTATTCCTCGGGGGCCACCCATCAACTCCAAAATATCCAGTGATTTTAACCTGCTTTAGTGATATTTTGTAACTGGCCCTTTTTGGGGCCTTAGTAGGGCCCCTAAATGTGGTCCGATTGGGGCGGTTGAGGTGTCAATCTTCTTTATTCCTCGGGGGCCACCCATCAACACCAAAATATCCAGTGATTTTAACCTGCTTTTGTGATATTTTGTAACTGGCCCTTTTTGGGGCCTTAGTAGGGCCCCTAAATGTGGTCCGATTGGGGCGGTTAAGGTGTCAATGTTCTTTGTTCCTCGGGGGCCACCCATCAACACCAAAATATCTAGTGATTTTAACCTGCTTTGGTGATATTTTGTAACTGGCACTTTTGGGGCCTTAGTGTGGCCCCTAAATGTGGTCCGATTGGGGCGGTTGAGGTGTCAATCTTCTTTATTCCTCGGGGGCCACCCCCCAACACCAAAATATCCCGTGATTTTAACCTGCTTTGGTGATATTTTGTAACTGGCCCTTTTTGGGGCCTTAGTAGGGCCCCTTAATGTGGTCCGATTGGGGCGGTTGAAGTGTCAATCTTCTTTATTCCTCGGGGGCCACCCATCAACACCAAAATATCCCGTGATTTTAACCTGCTTTGGTGATATTTTGTAACTGGCCCTTTTTGGGGCCTTAGTAGGGCCCCTAAATGTCGTCCGATTGGGGCGGTTGAGATGTCAATCTTCTTTATTCCTCGGGGGCCACCCATCAACACCAAAGTATCCCGTGATTTTAACCTGCTTTGGTGATATTTTGTAACTGGCCCTTTTTGTGGCCTTAGTAGGGCCCCTAAATGTGGTCGGATTGGGGCGGTTAAGGTGTCAATCTTCTTTATTCCTCGGGGCCACCCAGAAACTCGAAAATATTCAGTGATTTTAACCTGCTTTGGTGATATTTTGTAACTGGCCCTTTTTGGGGCCTTAGTAGGGCCCCTAAATGTGGTCCGATTGGGGCGGTTAAGGTGTCAATCTTCTTTATTCTTCGGGGGCCACCCATCAACACCATATATCCAGTGATTTTAACCTGCTTTTGTGATATTTTGTAACTGGCCCTTTTTGGGGCCTTAGTAGGGCACCTAAATGTGGTCCGATTGGGGCGGTTGAGGTGTCAATCTTTATTCCTCGGGGGCCACCCATCAACACCAAAATATCCAGTGATTTTAACCTGCTTTGGTGATATTTTGTAACTGGCCCCTTTTGGGGCCTTAGTAGGGCCCCTAAATGTGGTCCGATTGGGGCGGTTGAGGTGTCAATCTTCTTTATTCCTCGGGGGCCACCCATCAACACCAAAATATCCGGTAATTTTTTTCGAATTTTGAATGCCAAATAAGGGAAACGGGAATAAGTAACTAAATTCACAGTACTATTTGAAATAAATCACAAGCAAATGATTAAACTAAGAAACAAAATTAGAAAAACTACTGGAAGTTGAGAAGGAAGGCGATGCAACACCCAAAGGGAATTATTCATTGCTTCTTGCAAAAGCATTTTCCGATTCTCTACAAATGACATTTATTAACAAGAACTGGGAAACACCAACGTCAGTATATATCTCCCCAGGATAAACTAAGATTAAATTTATTTCCGTGTGGAGAAAAAGAAAAGAAAAGAAGTAAAGGACAACCTATTAACTGCATTTGGCAAACTATTAAAATTAGATGGGATTGTCAAGACTCTGGGTTGCAAATTTATGTTTATTTGCGAGAAGAATTCTAGCAGAAGTGATTTTCCCAAACAAAAAGTAGCCGGACACAAATCGTGTAAACTTAAATAAGTAACCTAAGGAACAAAAGATTGCCCTATTCCCCCATTAAATTAACTACTTTTGTTGAGTCATATTGTCTTACTAACTAATTAGGAAGAAGACAAATAAAGAAAGAGAGAGAGAGAGAGAGAGAGAGAGAGAGAGAGAGAGAGATCTGCAAGTCGAAGGAGAGAGGTTCCGCGTTGGGGTTAAATGACTAACAGCCATAACATGTACTCTCAAATACCCACACACTGATTGTGGGGACCTCAATAATACAGATATTACATGGCTAAGAATGAAGCCAGCCAAAAGTTCGCTCAACTTTGAGAGATTAATATTTTATCAACTGGTTGGTGAACCAGCCAGAGCTCTTATAAATTTTGAACCCGAGAGGCCGCCTTTCCGGTCCAGGAACATGATACGTTATAATTCCATTTAGTAGAATGGCTGCTAAGTGAATGTGTGGGGTAGACCAATCACGTTGAAAATAATAATTGTACTACCCCCCAAAAATGAATATGGACTCTTCCAAATGCTGTTATTAGACTGACATAGAAGATACCACCAGGGTTCAAAGAGTTGACTGGATGCCACCTTCATTAGACGTGGTATTAATTTATGACCCAAGTACACAGTATGAGCTATGCTGATGCACTTCTCGATATCTATCGCGGCATCTTAGAATTCCGACTCCTTCGTCGGACGTCGCAAAGACAGCATTAACGTCCGAAAACAAAACAACGATTCAACTAACAATGAAGGTCAAAAAGACGAGCTAACTCTCAACTGAGGCATGCCGTTAAATGGACTGGCCACAGAAGACACGGTGAACAAATTGATGAACTTCATATCAAAGGCTATGGAAAATATGTACAAACGACAACAAGAAGACAATATAAAGGCACCTGAAGTAATTTAAAGTAAAAGTACCAATAACAGTTACTTGTATTCACCAGAAACAGCAGGGATGGTAACGAACCATGAGCCACAGAACATTAGCAATTCAAAGAGTTATTGCAAAGCTTCAAATAAATTCAGAAGACTAGCAAGAAAATATCAAAAACTGCAGTGCAGTCGCCGTTGACTGGTCGTAATCCACGCGCGGGCTGTGATGCCCACACACACATTTACCAGGTAATAAAAAACAGCAAAATGTTAATTAATGAAGCACCGGGTTGTACCCGGTGCTTCATTAACCCTTTACCCAACGTAACCGCCAAAACCGACCAGCGGTATTCCCCAAAATCGCCAATTAATTTTTATTATTTTTTCATTTTTTGTCTCAAAAACTTAGATTATGACCCCTCTTTGGAACGAGCTATGTTGTTTAGACAAAAAATGAAAAAATTAGTTATTCAAGAATTTTTGTTTGCAAGTGCTGTCTGCTTTTCATGTTAGGTAAAGGGTTAATTAAATTTTTGATGATTATTCCTCTAATAAGTGTTTGGAATCTAATATTATTGCGTCCGTGGAAATGTTGCCCACACTGTGAAGAGTGCCCAGTTCACTGCAACCGAACACTATCTGCCCAATGTAGTAGAATCAAACGTCTTAGTTGCCGATGACACAAAAAATATTTCAAAAAATGAGATAAGAAAGTGATGAATAATTGTAGACAGAAGGACCCCACTCAGTTATTAGGATGGAGCAATCAGTGGTTGTGAAAGTTACGCATTGATAAATGTAAAGTGCTACACATAAACAACGAATACAATTGTCCTATAAGCTTATTTGCCAGCGTTGAGTATATCGACTGTGACAAGAATGGGATTCCCCTCCTGATTTTGTGCTAATTGTGGGGAAGATTGATACGTTTGTTTTCCTTTTTATTAGGGTTTAACGACACATTAACAGCCAAGGTCATATCGTGTTGGTGACAGTTTTACGGGTGGAGGAAGCCGGAGTACCCGGAGAGAACCACCAAGCAACGACGAGCAGCTGCCAGCTCCCCAACATCGTAACTCCGCACTGCAGCACAGGCAGGGTTAGATTGGTTGAAGACATGCGCACCATCGACGTGCAGTACGCCTTAGCACACGGCGTCATCGTGCCCCCATGTGGACAATCGGGGTTAAGTGCCTTGCCCAAGGACACAACACGGTAGTCCGAATCGATCGCTCAGACGTTACCCATCCGAGGACTAACCGGGCTCGACGTTGCTTAACTTGTTTTCCTTTTGCCAGTAGAAAACTATTTTTCTGAATCAATAAAAATTTTGATTTGTTTGCCAAAAATGTAACTCATGACCTCTAAGTCGAACCCGTTCCAATGAGGGGCGCAAGTAATATTTTGTAAGCATAATAGAAAAAAATCCAACAAACGTGAAGGACACTTTTGTGAACAGCGTTGGTTACATGGGAAGTTTCATTTGGCAAAGGGTTGAATGCATTGGTCATTGTTTTTATTAAGGGGCTGTATAAGTAATGGAATTTTGTTTATTTTGAAATTCACACCTCTGATATTCTTTAAATTCAGATTAAATACACATAAATTATACAGCAAAATGAAGGTAGGGATGTATAGAACACGAAACACATATGTAATCAACTCATAGAGCTGACAGCAGGCACCACTGGTTCCTGGAAGTCTACTATCGTATTCGTACCAGAACTGATAATAAGATAATATTTCGCAAGAAGAACTCATGGCCGAATGTGCTTCAGATATTCAATAACAAAGCTAGGCATTCAAAACACTTTCGAGTGCAGCGATAAGACTGCATTTTGGAAAAGGACAACACTGTCTGCATTGTTTATTGAAGATGGTTTCCATACTCGACAGACATGCGCAAATCACTCGATACCACGAACTTCATCGAAAACAAAATCGTAATTCTAAAATTTCAACAGGTATCATGATACCTTGCATTGAATATGGCAACTGTGCAGTCTCTGTCTAATAACAGTTTACTGTATTAAGGCGATCTTTCTCATTATTTGATTTTAGACGACGTTGTATATAAATGCTTTTTTCCGTCCGATGACGTCGATCGAAAATCGAAAGTAAAATCATATGTAAACAAAAGCAAAGGTTTTGGAATTTACCACCATGCAGCTCTGTCGATGTGTTTTGAAGAATTTTGATACCCTAGCTTTGTTCTTGGATATGTAAAGCACATTTGGCCACAAGTTGTTCTCGTGAAATATTATTAAATTATCAGTTTTGGTACGTAGCAGACTTCCAGGAACCATCGGTGCCTACAGACGACTCTATGAGTTGACTACACATGCGTTTCTTCATTTTGATGCACATTTTGTGCATATTTAATTTGAATTGAAGGAATATCAGAGGTGAGAATTTTCAAAATAAACAAAATTCCATTACTTATATAGCCCCTTATGGTGCTATACAAGTACGGAGAATCCATTTACTTTGATTTTTCCACCTCTGATATTCCCTAAATCCAAATTAAATACACACAAATTGTACATCAAAATGGAGGCCGTGATGTATAGAACACGAAAAAGATATGAAATTAACTCACGGAGTTGACAGCAGGCACCAATGGTTCCTGGAAGTCTGCCACCGTATTTAAATTAAACCGTCTGTTTTGTCAGTGTCCAAGGATAACTTACACGTGAGAGAAAAACTATTCGATGCGTTGATAAAACCTGTTCTTCTATATTGCTCGGAAGCATGGGGAGACCAGGCAGTCCGAAATAATGAAAAGCAGATTGAATCGGTACATTTGCAGTTTTGCAAAAATATACTGCAGGTACACTCGGAATCTTGCAATACTGCAGTACTAGCGGAATTAGGTAGGTACCCACTAGCTATTGCCAGAAAAACTAAACTTGTGTCAAATTGGCTGAAAGCGGTAACAGTTCAGGCCAACCCATTGTTAAGTTTGGCTTACCAGGAGAATCGGGAACTTAATCATACCTGCACCTGAAATTGAAAGCTTCCTTTCGACTTGTGGGTTTCACAACGTCTGGCTGAACCCAAACTGTGCTCCCCCAAATTTTGAGAAACAATTAAAAACGCGACTCCGTGACGTGTACGGTCAGACGTGGAAAAGCGGATCCACACGACACGGCGTTCATTCGGACAGTATAAAATTAAAGTTCTATCATTCGGTCAAAGAGAACTAGTGTTTTATATTGATACACTTCCCGCGAAGGAAAGGCGATTTGTCACCAGATTCCGTATTAGCGCTCATGATTTGGAGATAGAGCGGGGCCGCTACCAAAAGCCGACACCAGTACCCAGGGAACAGAGGCACTGCAAACAGTGTAAGACAAATTCGGTCGAAGATGAATTACATTCTTTCTTTGCCTGTTCTAAATACAGAGTTTTTCGAAATGAGCTTATCAACTTTGTCGGTAAGCGACTTCCTCACTTCCACCTTCTGTGGCAACTGGAAAGATCTGCATTGCTATTTGCCTGTGAAGATGTGGAAGTTATTCGCGAGGTCGGTCGATTTGTAACCCATATCCTGACGCACAGAAATCAGAAGAGGGAATGGAGCTCAATGTAGTCATGACCGTGTAAGCACTTTCGAAAGGCCAATGTTCAATACCGCTGGTGAAAACGACCGATGTTTCTTTTTCCTGAGGGCATGATAATCAAATTAGTTTTGACTGTCAATGAGATTCATGCATTGTATGCCCACTCACAGGAGTGCCGCAACAGATGCGATTAGCCTGTTTAATCTGTTTACTCATATAAAATGTGTAGCATGGTTAACCCATTACTTATTTAATTGTTTGTGTGTTTTATGTACGCCATACCTTTTTAGTCTTGGTCGTGCAATAAACTTTATCTTATCTTATCGTACCAGAACTGATAATAAAATAATATTTCCGGAGAACAACTCATGGCTAAATGGGCTTCGGATATCCAAGAACAAAGCTAGGCATTCAAAACACTTTACGATGCAGCGACAAGACTGCATTTTTTTAAATAAAGATGGTTTCCATGACTGATGGAGATTCGCACAGCACGCGATACCACGAATTTTCATCGCGTAATTCTAAGAAATTCAAACAGGTGTCGTAATATGGCAATAATAACATTGTGTAGTATTAAGGCAATCTTACTCATTATTTGATTTTAGACGGCATTGTATATCGATGCCTTTTCGGCCCGATGACCTTGATCGAAAATATCAACAAACAGGACAATGAAAACAAAGCCGAGAGTTTTGGAATTTACTTCCACGCAGCTCTGTCGCTGCGTTAAGAATTTTGATATCCTCGCTTTGTTCTTGGATATCTGAAGCACCTTTGACCACGAGGTGTTCGCTTGAAATATTGGTGCCTGCTGTCAACTCTGTGACCAGATTGCCTTATATTTTCGGTGTTCTATACATCACAACCTTCATTTTGATGTATACTTTGTGTATATTTAATTTGAATTTATGGAATATCAGAGGTGAGAATTTCAAAGTAAACACATTCCTCTTACTTTTATAGCACATAAATAAACTCTCTGATCAGTTTCAAAAATTTGGAGAACTATTCCAACAATTTGGCGATGCGTCCTTAAATTTACCCTCTGTGAACCACAGTCTGAATCATGTTCTCAGACCTAAACAGAAATAGGAACCCAGAGGATAACCTCCCGCTCCCCCCTCCCCCCCATCAGCAAATTCACCCTCTGGGAACCTCATTCTGCAAACGACAGATTGCTTATTTCCAGGCTTGGTGATAAATGATTTGCGTTGCTAACATTTTGACACGATACAGTTGGCGATGTTTCCTAACATTGTTTGTTTTTATTTCTGATATTAAATGCACCTGCTTTCTTGTTCCTCAACTATATTGTAATGAGCTTCCCTGTCATAATCTGATCTTTTGATGCAATGAAGATACAGAACAAAAGCGTGTCTCGTCTCGAAATTGTCGATTATATTAGTACAAACTATGCAGACAAATTACCGTTACGCAATTCATCACTGAAAGGTCCGGAAGCTCGAGGTGATTATGTGTTCCAAACGATTTAGGACATCGGACATTTTAGGCCCGTTTAATTATCTCTGTGGATTTTTTTTGGTCACTTACCATCTGGTGTGTGCGTTTTTAGTCCCCTACCGGAATCGCTGGAGGGGACTATAGGTTTGCACTCCGTCCATCCATCCGTCAGTCTGTCAGTCACACTTTAGTTTTCCGGAGTTTTTTTGGAAACGCTTCAACGGAATGATTTCATTTTTGGTTAACTACTATAGAACGATGACTTACAGATCAAGTGTGAGTTTCATGCTGATTGCATTACTCTTGTGTGAGTTACGGCCCTTGGAAATATGGGAAAAAGCACCAAAATATCAGTTTTCCGGAGTTTTTTTGGTAACGCTTCAACGGAATGATTTCATTTTTGGTAAACTCCTTTGAACGATGACTTACAGATCAAGTTTGAGTTTCATGCTGATTGCATTATTCTTGTGTGAGTTACGGCCCTTGGAAATATGGAAAAGCGCCAAAATATCAGTTTTCCGGACTTTTTTTTGGAAACGCTTCAACGGAATGATTTCATTTTTGGTAACCTACTTTAGAACGATAACTTACAGATCAAGTTTGAGTTTCATGCTGATTGCCTTATTCTTGTGTGAGTTATTGCCCTTGGAAATATGGAAAAGCGCCAAAATATCAGTTTTCCGGACTTTTTCTGGAAACGCTTCAACGGAATGATTTCATTTTTGGTAACCTACTATAGAACGATGACTTACAGATCACGTTTCATTTACACTCTGTCCATCCATCCGTCAGTCTGTCAGTCAGTCTGTCGGTCATACTTTACTTTTCCGGAGTTTTTTTGTAAACGCTTCAACGGAATGATTTCATTTTTGGTAACCTACTATAGGACGATGACTTACAGATCAAGTTTCATTTACACTCTGTCCATCCATCCGTCAGTCTGTCAGTCAGTCTGCCGATCATACTTTAGTTTTCCGGACTTTTTTTTGGAAACGCTTCAACGGAATGATTTCATTTTTGATAACCTACTATAGAACGATGACTTACAGATCAAGTTTCATTTGTACTCTGTCCATTCGTCAGTCTGTCAGTCATACTTTAGTTTTCCGGACTTTCTTTGGAAATGCTTCAACCGAATGATTTCATTCTTGGTAACCTACTATAGAACGGTGACTTACAGATCATGTTTGAGTTTCATGCTGATTGCATTATTCTTGTGTGAGTTATGGCCCTTGGAAATATGGAAAAGCGCCAAAATATCAGTTTTCTGGACTTTTTGTGGAAATGCTTCAACGGAATTCATGCTGATCCCATCTAGGTTATAACATTTGTATAATTATTAATGCTCATTAGTCCGGTAGGAGACATTGTATTGCTTCAGCGATACATGCGCTCTTGTTTTTCCTGACGGCGGTTTCGGTTCGGTACGGTTTTGTCCAAAAAACTCGGTTTATAGGTCGGTTTTCGTTTTTTTGCAATAAAAAGTTGTAGACTTGAAAAATATCACACAGTGGAAATACAAATACATATTCTATAATATTTCAAATAATTCATCTGGCAATGGCTAGCATCAATTTATTTTCCCCCTCCCACACACACACCCACACAAATATCCTATGTGGGTGGACACGTCCAATACCACCACCCACCCTCCCCACAAAAATACTTTAAAAGACTAAAACTGCAAGGAATTCCCCCTCAACCCCACCCCCCCCCCCCCCACTTTACTGCCGACCCTAAGACTCTGGTATTATTGTAAGACTCCTTGCAACCACTGGCTCTCCTGGTATCAAAATAATTCGGGTGCGCCTACTAAACAAGTACTGGCCTACCAACCCCCCTACCCCCATCCAGAGATATTTTTGAAAAAAAATGTACTCTAAACTGCGCCATCTGAGACGGATCACTTCTAAGACAAGTTGAACATTGGTACATTGATAAATAGTATAGATTTCTCTCAGTAAGGGTGCCTCCTGTTATGCAACTGGATTCGAAACAGTAACTGGTAGTTTGGAATGGGGAGGCAATATTTGCAGTGGGTGGGCTGATAAATTATGCGCCCCGTCACTGTCTGAAGATGCAATGCTCGTTTGATGTTTAGAACAACAGTAGGTATAAATTGAGAGTTCACGACCACTTTGTACATGTACGTGTACAAAATACGTATACGATGCGTTTACCAACGTGGGAATCAGTGTTAAATTGCACGCTTGTTCACAAAAATGTTCAGTGGTCTTGAATCCGCTGTTTTTTTGTGACTCCTAGATCGCACTTTTAACGTTCAAATACTCGTGGTGAACGTTGAATGTCACGCGTTTTTTAAAAAAAGGTGAAATTGTACATTTTCACTTTTTTTTTTACTTTAAAAATTTTTGTCAACGTTCCCATCGCAGATCAGACCATCGATCCATCGTTGGTGAACGCGAGCAAAATTCTGGGCTAGCATAAAAAAAAAACGTTTGCGGATTCTGGACCAGTGGTCCAGAATCCGCAATTGTTTTGAGGCGGTGGGTTTTTCCCATTTATGACGTAAGTAGGGGAATACCCATAGTGGGATTTTCCAAACTCATCTAATTAACCAATCAGATTGCTTGATTCTCCGCTAATTAACCAATCAGATTGCTTGATTCTCATAAACTTAATCATACAGAGTTATCTCCCCTCGTCGTGGGGTGGGGGAATACCTGGATTTTTTTTTTCCAAAAAAAACTTAACGGACAACTATTGAACGCTTCCATTTCTGACGTGAGTGGGGGGAATACCCGAGGAAATAAAAAAAAGTGATCGATATATATAGGAGAGAAAAAATATATATAAATAATAGTTATTTAAAAAAATAAATATATCAAATCGAATAGATAATAAAAAAATACGTAAATCATGTGCGCTTCCCAGACTATTAGAGCGAGGTTTCTTTTAAACATGCTGATGAGAGCATATGCAATCTGCGTGAACGAAGAACTACGTCCCATCTTGTTAGAACGATGCGTCGGATGTCGGGATCATCTAGACTTCAATCATGAGAATCATTCGTGTCTGACGATGGAAAGGGAAGATATGGTCGTCAAGTATTTCGAACCGGCATTCGAACGCGTTAGATTCGACGATGTGATCACGCTTTGGAAGAGATTAGTCTTCTGTAAGAATCAAGACAAGCCTACAGTTTCGGAAGAACTGAAATTGGCGCGTAGAAGTCTGACTTTAGAAGACAAGGGATGCATCATGAAATTATTGTTCAATGAAGCATACGTCTAAGTTTTCTCGTTGATATAAAATAAGGGAGAATAGAAAATAAAAATAAATACACATAAAATTTTTTATCTAATATTAGAAAGAAAAAAAAATACAAAAATGAGAACCGGAAATAAATTGTATCCGACGTTAGTAGACGATAAGGATGAGAAGCTGATCAACGTTTTGCCGACGACACCGTCGCTAGAAGAAAGAGAAAGAGGAGAGAGGTATCGCATCGATCAAATCAGTAGAATCCAAGAGTATCTAACTCGAGAGAGAGATTCTCGTCATTCCCTCAAGAAGAAGTATTCGCGTTTCGTGAAATTCGTCAATGCGATCGACACGACACCCATCACGATTTCCATGGGTTTACACGTGGCCGGCATCAGATTGTTGTCAACCACAGTCGGCATTCCGATCGTGTTGACCGTAGAAGGAGTGGCTCTCACCGGCGGATTGTTCAGCACCCTCGGAAACTTTTTGAGTAGGAAATTATATCTGAAGGCAAGGAAACATGACAAGATTCGCGTCTTGGCCGACTCCAAGATCGACACGATATCCGAAATGATCTCTATGGCGTTGAAAGACGGTAGGATATCGGATGGAGAATACTTCGCAATATTGAGCGAGAAAATGAAATACGATGCCATGAAAGAAGCCGTGAGAATCAAGACTCGTCAGATCATCAAGAAAGAGATGAAGGATTCTCTCGTGGAAAAGGGGAGGAAAGAGGCCAGGGTGGAATTCAGTAAGATGATAGAACTCTAGAGCAACGATTGAAAAAAAAAAAAATATATATAATAAGAACAGAATTAATTAAATATTAAATTTATATATAAAATAAAAAACGAAATTAATTTAAATAACTCTTAAAAAATGTATGGCATAAAGTGTAAGAGAGTTACCGAGACGAGTAATTCTAGAGAAGTGCGAACTAAAAACGACAGACAGATGCTTCGCAGAATTTGCAACGTGTGCGGTTCTATCAAGACTAGATTCGTCAAAAAAAGAACGCGAGCAAAGGTAAAGGCATCGTGAATAAAATGATCAATAATCTACCTTTCGAAATGCATCTGCCCGGTCACAGTTTCACTGGACCCGGAACGAAATTGAACAAGAGACTCAACGCCGATCTGACACCCAAATCTTGGAGCAAACCTGTGAATAGGGTGGATGCGGCCGCGTATGATCACGATCTGTGCTACGCCGGACATCCCGACACCAAGACTCGCAACGACGTCTGCGATCAAAACATGTTGGTGAAATTGAGAGGCATATCGAATCCGACTAGGAGAGAGAAGATAGAACGTTCGCTGGTCGGCAATCTGATCGGTGCGAAACGTCGATTCAGATGGGGTGTTAAAAAAAAAAGCGCATCTGAAAAGAAGAAGAAACGATTATTGACGAGCGAATTGGCCGAGGAGTTACACAAACCCATAGTGCATAAATTTCGAAAGAGAAGGGTGTTCGTGAAGGGTTTGGATGATATTTGGTCTGCCGACTTGGTCGACATGAGATCGTTTTCGAGGTGGAACGAGGGCATCAAATATCTATTGACGGTCATCGACGTGTTTTCCAAATACGGTTGGATCAGAGCTTTGAAGAATAAATCGGGACCTTGCGTCGCCGAGGCTCTGAAGAGCGTGTTCGACTCGTCTTCTCAAAAACCGAGTAAATTGTGGGTGGATAAGGGAAAGGAATTCTACAACAAGCACGTTCATCGCTTGGTCGACCTCTACTCGATCGAAAATGAAGAGAAAGCCAGCGTGGTGGAAAGTTGGAATCCAACGATGAAGGAAAAGATGCACAGATACTTCACGGCGAATTCGACCAAGAAATACATATACGCTCTGAACGGTCTGGTCAAAGATTACAACAACATGCAACACAGATCGATCAAGATGACTCCCGCGGAAGCTAGCGATCCTCGAAACGAAAAACGGGTCTACGCGAATCTATATCCTGAGAGATCTAAGATCAGGAAGAAGTCTAGAACGCCGAAATTTGCGGTCGGTGATCGAGTGGGAATCTACGGTTATAAGAAGCACTTCGAAAAGGGTTATACTCCTCGATGGACCTCGGAAATCTTCGTGATAATCAAAATATTTCACACCGATCCGGTGACTTACGAAATCGAAGCTTTGGATGAAGAAGAGATCATCGGAAAGTTTTACGAACAACAATTACAGAAGACAAAGTTTTGATAAAGAAAACCAAAAATTTTTTTTATTTACTTTCTTTAACATTTTCTTGTTTACACATATATATAAGAGAGAAAAAAATAATAATAAAAAATACTTAAAAACTATTTTTTAGATAAAGAAAGCAAGTTAATTAATAAACAAAAAACTAAAAATCCTTTAAAATGACAAATATACTAGATATAGCACAAAGCATAGTGAAAGATGAAAGTATTCAAGAATATGAGGTTCACGAATACGAACCGGTAACCGGAACGAGTTTGAACAATGCGGGAGAGATAAGAATCAACGTTGAAACTCAAGATCTATTCATACATCCTAGCAAGAGTTACATAGTGGTGCAGGGACATCTCACTAAGGAAGATGGGAGCGACTACGCCGACGACGACATGGTTACTCTAGCCAATAATGGCATCATGCATCTATTCAGTAATATAAAATACATGCTATCCGGACAAGAGATAGAATCTGTGTTTCATCCTGGTCAGTCTACCACGATGTTCGGACTCTTGACGTATCCTGATGATTTTTCGAAATCCAAAGGACTTAATCAGTTGTGGGTGAAAGACACCGTCGGCCCTGCTAGTGCCGGCGCCGCCTTGATATTCGACTACGTCGTCAAGACGTCCAGACCTAAAGGAACATTTTCGTTCAGGATACCTTTGAAACACATCTTCGGATTTGCGGACGATTACAACAAGATCATGTACGGATTCAAACACAATCTGACGTTGATTCGAAAAGGAAACGACGATGCAATAGTGAGACTCACTGCGACCAATGCGGGTAAGATAACTCTACACAAGATATCGTGGTTCGTTCCGCACGTGGAGCCTTCAATCGTGGAGAAAGCGCATCTCTACAAGATCATAGAATCCAAGAGTAAATTACCCGTGGGATTCAGAATGAGACAGTGTGACACGGCTAGCATTCCTCCCTCCACGAATCACTTCGATTGGAGATTGATGGTGAAATCTGCTTCCGAGAGACCGCGTTTCATCGTGGTTGCATTTCAGACCGATAGGGACGGGTCTCAGGAAAAGAATGCGTCGCTGTTCGATCACTGCAGTTTGAGAAACATGCAAGTGTTTCTGAACGCCATGAGATATCCAGCAATCGATTACAATGCGTCGTTCGACAAGAATGATTTCTGCAGACTGTATGGTGACGCCGCTGATTTTAGAAAGAAGTGTCACGGTCTAGCGAATTGATGAGCAACCCTAACATATCTCATGGCGAATACAAGTCAATGTATCCCATGTTCGTATTCGACGTCAGTAAACAGAGTGAATGACTCAAGAGTAGCGTCTTAGACATTCAGATCAAGATGCAATTCGATAGGAACGTTCCGAGAAAAACCGAAGCCTTCACCCTGGTCCTGTCGGATAGAGAATTACAATTCAAATCAGATGGAAATAAGATGTCGATCATTCGATGAGAGACGAGTATGTGAAAAAGAAATTAATAAACATTAAAAAATGAGGATGTAAGATTAATTAAAAAACCAAAATCTCGAAAACAAAATGGATGTTTTTCACATGAAAACAACAAATCATCTGTTCACTTCAGATTACTATGACGTTAAAATAAAATACTTGGAAAAATGGATTCAAATTGAATATGAAGAACGTAACACAAAAAAAGGATGGAATAGTTGTGATTTTAACGAATATCGTTTAAAAGAAAAAGAAGAGTTTGATCTCATAAGATCTAACGAAGAAATTATAAAAAATACAATTTTAAAATGTCGCAAATGTAAGAAACTTCAAATAAAAATCGAATCTCAACAAACTAGATCTGGTGATGAACCAACAACCGTATTCGCAAAGTGTATAAATTGTAATCATAAATGGATAGAAAATTAAAAAAAGGGATGCAATTTTAATCATCGTCATAAGTGACAAAATTCTTTAACTAAAAAAACAAAACATTTCAGCTATCGTATAATAATATATAATAAAAAGTTATCAAAAAAAAACCCCCAAAAAATAAATAAAGTAATGTGATCTAGAGAGATTGAACATCTTTCTAAATCTCATTACTTTTTTTTTTGTTTTTTTTGTTTTTTAATAATCACACATTATTTTTTTTAATTCATTATTTTCCAAGCGTTCACTGTTTGTTCAAAGGAACTAGTTCGATCAGTAGACTCACCATGGAAGTGGCGGCTTCAGGATTATCGGTTTTCGTAACAAAATTAATCCTGTCTCCGGCGTTCACTTTGAGAGGCGTGCCGAACATGCTAACATTCACGTGTTGATTCTCAGTCTTTTCGACGCTGTATCTCTTATCGCTCTCTACACCATTCACCATGAGATTGACGACCGCTCTGTTATTCAAATCCGAGGAAGCCAGACTCATTCGAAGGATTTCACCTCCCAGCGGCATGGGATATCCCACCTGACCATGTTTCGATCTGCTACCTCCATTTCCGAAAGACCACTCAGCTTTTCCCTCATCTAAGGTGCCGGCCTCTTCGGCCCACACAGTGATCAATTGTCTAGCATATTTGACTTTCTCCACCACTGAAATCAGGGTGCAGGCATCCGTCATGTTCACGGGATCCGGTAGATTCGTGAGTGCATGTCCACCCATGTCTAGTTTACCTTCCATGATGTCACCCTTTCTCCAGACCGTGTTGTCGTCCACGTACTTTCTGCTGACCACGCTGGAATTGAATTGGGGATCGTGACTGAGTCCGAATAAATTCTTACCGTTCATGTTGATGCCACCCTCCATGGTTCTGCCAGATTCTTTGTTCAGGTAGAGATTGTCCACTTGCAATTCTAGGTACTCTTGTGATTGTATCACGGCAGAATCTACGTAGCCCTTGTTGACCGCGGTTGAGTCTGCATCCGTGTTGTCGATCTTTGACAGATTCAATATCTTGTTGAATCCCGCATTCAGATCTGATTTCATTTCTAGTCTGTCAGACTTTCTCTGTTCCAGATCTAAGTAGTGTTTGGTCGCCACGTCCTTGGGATTCGTGGGAGTGGCCACGTTTGTTATCTTGTTAGAATTGGCGTTCAGTTTCGAGTGCATCGTTTTCTGAACGTATCTATTTCTCAAGTGTTCGCTGAATCTCGTGTGAGTGTCATCCACGTATTTCTTGGTCGCGGCATCGGTGGGATCTATGGGATTCGCGACGTTCACCAATTGTTTGGATTTCAGATCGAGATCATCGGTCATGGTTTTATCCACGTAATTATCTAGCAGGATTCATTCGAAATTGATGTTCCCCCTGTCAACGTATTTTTTAGTCGCAGCATCTGCGAGATCTATCGGCTCGGGAAGATTGTAGAGCTTCTTATCGTTCATGTTCAAAGGTTCTTCTCGAGGTTCGTATCTCTGAATGTAATGTTCATCCAAGTTGGCAACGTCGTAACCATCGTCGACTTCGAACGTCTTCCTCTTCTTTCTTAGGTTGACTTTTTTGTCGTCACTTCTACCAAATTTATCGACTGGCATGTTGTTGTGAGATTTTTTTTTTTGTTTTTAGAAAAAATATATTCAAAACGCAGTTTATTAAAAATGAACTATTTTATTTTTCGTTTTTATTCGATTAAAATTTTTTAAAAATAATTTATTATCTTTATATATACTATAAAAAAAAATCTCTCTCTAATGTAAATCATTGAGAATGTCTTGAAATCGATCTCCTTCAGACCATCTCTTGAGAACGTAGAGACACAGGTGACTGCAAAACACCTGATCTGGTGATTGCACTTGTTCTGTGTTGTAACGAACCATCGATTTGTTGAAATAGTTCTTTATTTCTTTTGGCGGCGAGATTCCATAGCTGTCAAAATAATAATTTTTCTTCTTCCCATTCTTGATCCACGCCACCCAGTGAGTGCCTTCACCCAATGAATCATCTAGATTTAAAATTCCGCATTCCGATTGTCGAGGTCTTCTCTTCGGCAAGGCATCTCTGGAAAACACGCCTAGAAAATCTTTGATTTTCAAATCTTTTGCCGCATTCAACAGATCGATGTTGGATAGGGGTTCGTTAGGTAAGACAACACCTTCTATGGATATCTTTATTTTCTTATTCATAAATGCATATATATTTTTTTTATTTATTTATTTTATTATAATTCACTAAAATGACGTTATTTTTTTAAATTTTTTTTTCTTTTTCTGTTTAAACTAACACTCTTCGATGTCTCTATTGATTTCCATAATCTCGAATCTGTCTAATTCCTCTTGATTTTCTGGAATCCTATCATCCAGAATCGTATCTAGAATCCAATCATCCACATTCATATCGTCTCTAATTAGATCCAAAGTCCAATGTCCAAGTGCCAAAGTGCTTATTTTATCGTCTAACATGAATCTCTTATCGTCATCAGCCATTAGCGAAATCTTGTTGACTATTTTGGTATACAAGTCGTGATTTTCACTTCGAATCGATTTCATAGTCTTATACACCGGACCACTTCCTAACAGACAATCTTTATACTCTTGGAAAGAGATGTTTTTCTTCACCATGCATGCTTTAACTCCTTTGCACTTCTTGATCTTTTCATCTTCTAGACGATAAGCATACAGTTTGGGTCTCAAGCCCACGAATTCGACGATTTGTTTACCGCCGCTCTCGTCCTTATATTTACCCAACACCTTCTTGTTGTTGTTCAATTGAATGTTGGACGGGTGATCGGCGGGATAATTGCTCGTGTCAAAACACTCGGCCACGTCTGGAGATATATCTCGGTAGACATCTTTCGTCTCTATCTCGTAAACTAAACTGTCCGTGTCGGTGAACAGTAGTTTGGCTTTATCACCAAATTTTCGTTTGACATAATCGTAGTGAAACTCGTACATCAATCGCTTGCTGATATCAAAGATGATCGGTCCGAGATAATACGGTTTGTCGAACTTCAGGTGCATCTTTTGCATGTGAACGGCCACTAGATTTTCATCGAATATGGTTCGGTGTTTATAATTGGGTTTCGCCACTAATGTTTTAGCTCTTTCCTCAGACGTGACGAGTCGAACGTCGGTTCTCTTCCTGATGTTTTCCATCGATTTACCGTACACGCAGTTGTTTATGAGTTTGAAGAAATCTTTTTCGAAATCGTTCTCGGCTCGAATTCTGAGATTCGTGTTGAGACCGATGTATTTTTTCATCCAAGGCTCTTCGTCGAATCGAATGATGCGATGTATGTTGACTAATTTCATCCCGTAATCGACGTACTGTTTCAAATTCTCGCTGTAGACAATGTAGTTACGTTTGTTAAATAAATTGGGAATGAGTTTTTCCTCGTCTCCTTCGTTCGGTTCCATTCGTTCAGGAGCCAGCGGATAATCGTTGTGTGGATCGTGTAATTCTTCCGGATAGTTCAAATCGACTTCTAAAATGCAAGGATAGTCTCTCCATTTTTGCATCTCTTCCAGTTCCTTCACCCATTCGAAATTTCCAATCGTAAAGGATGACTCATAGCCCAACCATGCAGATTATTAGCGTCCCAATACTGTATGTATTTAGTCGACTGTTTCGAATCGAAACCTTCTTTCATGTAGGGATTGTTAGCTTCAGAATATCTGTGGGAGATCATCGAGATGCCACCTCTCGCAGCCCTTTCGAACATGAGCAACATGTCCACATCAGATAATAATTCCAATTGGACTTCAGTGGTCTTCAACAGAGCGTCCCACGCCAGACCAGGTGTGGTGAAATACCAAGCGGGATCCAGATCGTAATTTCGACAACAGACGTCTCGAAAATTTTCAAACATGTCTGCCAAGAGCAGAACGTCCATCTTCAGATAGAGATCGTGATAATCTCTCATGGTTTTCATATTGAATGATTTCCACACGTTTTTGGCGTGTTTGTAATTCTCGTTGGAAATGTCGGATTCGTATAATTTCGAATAAAAATCTTCTTTTGAAGGTAGTGCGGTGTCTTCGAATCTCTTTAGATCATTCATGTAATCATAAGGATAGACTCCTTTCCTCAACATGATGTCTACTCGTTCTCCGAAATGCTCGCTCGTGATTTTAAATTGATCCTTGCTCATGTTATCGACTAATTTTTCCAGAGCGGTCGACATGAATTTAAAACTGTCGATGAAACGTATGCTTCTACGAATGAATTTTGTTTTTTCTTCCAAAGTCTCTCCGTTGATTACTCTTTTCTTCTCCATGAGCTTCCATTTCGTGAAGGAAATGTATCTTTCTTTGCTGTTCACGATGCAATTTAATTCTTCGTGAGAGGTGCCGAGATTTTTCACGAACAGATGACTGTCGTAACCCAAGAGATTGTGAAATATCCCCGGATAGAAAACGGTGTCTCGATATTTTAAATTACACTTGCTGTGAGCCGGACCGCGATACAGACCCGTGTAATGATCGTGGTCTCTGACCTTCTTATTTTCCTCCGAATTCTCGTCGAACGATTATCTGCATATGTGACATTTGGTGGCTCTGTTATTTTCGTCCTGCTGCTCTCACGTGATGATCATTTTTGCCGGAGTTTTAAATTTGTCGTATAACATTTGAATTTTCGATTCTAACTCTTCCACGAACCTTTGAGCCACGTCGTCGTCTTCATACTGTTTCGTGTAGGTGAAGGGACCCATGTCGTGTTGCGAGTCAAAAGCGCATTTCACGTAAATGCAATAGCCCGAAGGTATGTGTTCTTGATATCTTTCGATGTAACTTTGAAGAGCGTTGGGTTGTCAGGAACTCATTTTCGCGGTGAAACATTCGAAATCGGCGTACACGACGAATGGTACTTTTAACCTTCTATTGTGATTTTCAAACTTCATGATGGTGTTAGGTTTTGGCATTTCAACAGCGACACCTTGATTTTCATTGCAATATTCCTGATGTTTCACCAACGAGTCTTCGCTGTGAAACACGTTCATGCAATTGCAACATAAAGATATCTTTCCGTTATGTTTATTATTTTGTTTCGACAGTAATCGGCTTGGATGTTTAACCCAATAATAATGATGATTGTCACCATTCGAAATCAATAATAAAACAATCGACTTTTCTCTTTTGAGATACAAAGCCTGTCTGAGAGGATAGGTCTTTTGTTTTTCGTCATCGTATCCCAAGACGTTCACCGCTACGGTGGGATTTTGAACCTCGAAACGTTCGATGTGTTTTAACTCTGTTGGAAAAGTCACTCCAGTCCAATTGAGATTTTTAGAAGTTTTCTTGTAACAAGAAACTCTATCGGAGTGTATTTTGACAGGGTATAAAGCGGAGGTGACTGCCCATTTAAAACACTGATCATCTTTATTTCTCACATTGACCACGGCGTGTTTCTTAGCCAAGAAATATGGTAATTCCAAGTAGGAAGATCCTTTCAACGAATCGTTTTCAGTTATGTGAATTTCGAGTTTCAACACCTCATCGAACGTCCAATTACTACCTTCATCTTGATAATTTGCGAGAGATGTCAACATCTTGTCTTTCATCTTTTCGAAAACGTCCGATAAATCTGAACCTCGAAATACGGGTTCGACATTAGATCTGAAATATCCATTTTTCACAATGCTCTCGCCGGACTTCACGTCAATTTTATTCATCACGCAATGGAGTATCATCTTAATTTTTAGTCCCACGTTCATGTATTCACGAAACAAATCCAATACTTTTTTCTTCACCCGTTCCATGAACAATTTCGGATCGATTTTTTTGAATGAGGGAATCACATCAAAAGTTTTAAAAACACCTTTGATCGCACTCTCCCGTTCTACGGGCTTTGATTGGAATAGTTCCGTAACGAGTCATGCTACATATTCTTCTCCTTTCCCTTCATCGATTGCTCATTGAATTTCGCTCAATATATCTCGTTTGTCTAGAATCTGAAGTGCATCACTCGTTTTCGTTTTAGTTTTTCTTTTCTTTTCTTTAGAAACTTGATGTTCTTCAACGGCTTTTCGTTTAGTCGTCTTCTTATTTTTCACAATTGAAACATTTTTGGTTTTTTTTCGACGTCGGCATTTCAATTCCTTTTACTATCTTTTTCTTCTTGTTCTCATTTTTCACAACCAATGCATTTTTTGATGTCGTTGCTATCGGCATTTCATTTGCCTTTCTAGCGTTTCGCAAATATTCTTGTATGACTTCAATTTTTTTTGATTTAGTTCTATGATTTCTGAAATGTGAAATTTGTAATAGGTTACAAATCTCGTTTAACTGAGGTACGGTTTTCTCATTTAAATTTACCATTGTTTTATCTGTTTGCTTCATTTGTAAGAATATTTTTTTTTTAATTTTGTATTAAATAATTTGTTAAAAAGTTTTGCTTTTTTTACTCTTTTTATATATATAAAAAGTTAAATATTAACATCCTTTTTTTTCTTTAATGTGAAGTTTTTATGTTCCTTAACGTGAAAAAATTGAATTAAAGAAAAAAAGGATGTTAAAATTTAACTTTTTATATATATAAAAAGAGTAAAAAAGCAAAACTTTTTAACAAATTATTTAATACAAAATTTAAAATATACATTATTTGTAAGAATTCATAAAACAAAAAAACAAATAATTGGTCATGACAACAACACCTAAAAGATGCGAATTGAAATTGAAATGAGACGAAGCGTATAAGAAATTCAGTTTTAATATCTATACATTACAACAACACGATCCCATCGAATTGAACGAGGTTGAGATGGAGAGGTTAGAGCGCTACTACAACAAATATCAGATGTGTTTGAAATTGGATGAAGCCATGCTCGATTTGTTTTACGAGTACCAAAGCTATCTGCTGAATAATATCATCATCGCCGAAGACAGAGAATTCGACAAGGACGATTTGTTGTTGTTCTATGGAAGTTACATATATCCAATAATCTCACTCGAACTCGTGGACAAATCGGGTGGTGAGAGCGCATTCACTGATGTAAAAAAAAACTCAAAAGAGTAAAGATAAACATTCAAAACATTTTTGTAAGTGGAAAAATGACGAATGTTAACATGCTAATAACGGACTTGGAAATATAAACAATAGAGAGATTGATTTTTGCGAAGAAGAAGGAAAAAAAGTAATGAGATCTAAAGATGATCTCATTACTTTTTACAAAAAAATTTCACATTAAAGAAATTAAAATTAAAAACTTTTTTTTTTTTATATATATAAAGAGTAAAAAAAAACAAAACTTTTTAAACAAATTATTAAAATACAAAATTTAAAATATACATTATTGCAAGAATTCATAAAACAAAAAAACCCTAAATAATTGATCATGACAACAACACCTAAAAAATTGAAATTGAAATGAGTCGAAACGTATAAGAAATTCGGTCATAAAATCTATAGATTACAACAACACGATCCCATCGAATTGAACGAGGTTGAGATGAAGGACTTAGAGCATAAATACGACAGATATAAGATGACTTTGAGACTGGATGAAGCCATGCTCAATTTGTTTTATGAGTACCAAAGCGATCTGCAGAAAATTGTCATCGCTAAAGATAAAGAATTCGACAAGGATGATTTGACGTTGTTCCATGGAAGTTACATATATCCAAAAATCTCACGTGAACTCGTGGAGAAATTGGGTGGTGAGAGCGAGTTCACCAATGTATAAAAACTCAAAAGAATAAAGATAAACATTCAACACATTTTCGAAAAAGGAGAAAACACGAGTGTCAACATGGAAATAACAGACTTGAAAATATAAACAATAGAGAGATTGAAATGTTAAAATTTAACTTTTTATATATATATAAAGAGAAAAAAAACTTTTACTAAAAAATTTTACATTAAAGAAAATTAAAAATTAAAAAAAACAACTTTTTTTTTATATATATAAAGAGCAAAAAAAAAATAAACAAACTTTTTTAACAAATTATTATTTTAATACAAAATTTAAAATATACATTATTTGCAAGAATTCATAACAACAAAAAAACCCAAATAATCGATCATGAGGACAACAACACCTAAAAGATGCTAATTGAAATTGAAATTGAAACGAGTCAAAACGTATAAGAAATTCGATCATAATATCTATAGATTACAATGACACAATCCCATCGAATTGAACGAGGTCGAGACGAAGGGCTTAGAGCACAAATACGACAAATATCGCATGCCTTTGAAATTGGACGAGGCCGCGCTCGATTTGTTTTACGAGTACAAAAGCGATCTGCAGAACATCGTCATCGCCGAAGATAGAGAATTCGACAAGGACGATTTGTCGTTGCTCTATGGATGTTACATATTTCCAAACATCTCATTCGAACTCGTGAAGAAATTGGGTGGTGAGAGCGAGTTGACTGAAGTAACAAAACTCAAAAGAGTAAAGATAAACATTCAACACATTTGCGAAAAAGGAGAAAACACGAGTGTCAGCATGCTAATAACAGACTTGGAAATATAAACAATAGAGAGATTGATTTTTTAGCAAAGAATAAGTAATGAGATCATCTTTAGATCTCATTTTTTTTTTGTTTTCCTTCTTCACTATTACCATATATTATAATAACTTTTCCTTTTTTCTTAAATTTCAGCATCGATTCTTCTTTCCTTTTTTTGTAATATGATACGTTTTTGTAACAACACATTTGTTTATCCGAATCATAATTATGAACAACATAATGTTGGGCATCTCTTGGTAACACTCGCATCATTACCATTCTCTTCTGAAGGTAGTGGTGACGGTGGAAAGTGTCTCATTCTTTTCATTCCCAACTGTCTATCCCGCTGTTTATCTAACTCTTTCATCAGTTCTTTCCTTAGATATCCACCATTAGCATCTAACCATTTTTCCACATCTTTTTTTTCGCACTCTGTCTCGCGATATTCGTCATTATCGTCTAATTGTTTCTCCACCTTTTTATCCATTTTATATATTATTTTATACTTTCTATGATTAAAATTTTATATAATCATATAATTTTATATTATAATAACATATTCAAAATTGGTATATTCTTAAACGGCGAATTCTCTCCGAGCAACAAACCCTTGCCGAGTCGCTCAACGTTCTGTCCACTCTTCAGATAGAGACCGTTTCCACTCAAAGAGTTGCCACCTCTAACAGGTTCTAGATACAATCCTTTACCACTGTCGTCTACGTGGACACGACACGGCTCCTCCCTTCTTCAAAAACAGTCCGCTGCCACCCATTAATTTCTCAACTGCCGAACTCGCGAGTCCCGTGAGAGCTCCCACGCCGAGAGTCTTTCCGAGAAAGGGTAGTGCCTTTGCGGCGATTCCTGCCAATAGCGGTAGGAAACCACCTTTCATTCTCAAATTGTATCTCAATTGAGCGGGACTCAATCTCACCGTCAACCCTCTTCCATCGCGAATCGCTTTCTCCATCCTTTTGATTTGACTTCTGGTCCAGGCGATCGAATCCTGACCACCTCTCATCAGATCTTCGTGAGTGAATTTGAATCTCACCACCTCGCCTCGAGTTGTTAACGCTCTCTTAAGTTTCTTCCTCTGTCCTGCGGAAATGTTCACGTTTTTAATCACATATTCTGTCATAATTCTTTTTTTAAAATATAATTTACTTCAATTGTTTTCTTGTTTAATAATAATTATTTATATTAAAATAATTTTGTAAAATTAATATTGCGTTTATTTTATTTCTGTTATCTATATATATATACAATATTTTTTTTTTTTGCTTTTATATTTCTCTTATGTGAAATCGTGTCATCACCCTCTCTCTGCAAAGATCTAACAGTTCACCATTTTGATCCATCAACGTGGTTTTGAGACTATACAACGTGTCTAAAATCACTGGTAGATAAACTAAATTTCGAGGTCGCTCCACGATCTTATAACCCGGTGACACGTTTGGAAAGAAGGAATAGATTGTCGGCTGAGTGCTACCATTCACGTAGCTTCCAGCAATCACGTCCACGTTCACCAGAATGCTATTGACTGCGAGAATATCGACCGTATTTTCAGATGCCACGTGGCCTCGATAGTCTTTTGATCGAATCCTAACATCTTGCCTATAGAATCGTCCGTGTTGAAATCCACTCGAAAATTATCTTCCAAATCGTCTAAATCCAACATCATCTGTAAGGTATTAGGATTGGGAGTGAGTCTGATCTTGTTGCTTCCCTTTCCATCTGTCTTCATTCGCGTCTGAATGTAATTGTTCAAATCGTCTATGTCGTAACTTCCTTTAGGAATTTGAATCTCCAACCAATCCACTCCGTCGGAATACTTGAACGAGTTATTCTTTTCGGTGACGTTGGGAAAGGAATAATAAGTCTCCAGATTCACCAACGCCATCTCGTATCTTTTCTCTCTATTCAATTCGATGGAAGGTTCGAATTTCGTAGCGAATCGAGTCGAATCGCCACTCACCACGATTTGAATGGATTGTTTTGCAGCCGTATTCTCGGCTATCCGTTCTAACAATTCTCCATGTTCGAACATTTTATTTAATTTTATTTTTTTTAATTTTTTTTTAAAAAACTAATTATTTGAAGATTTATTATTTTCTAAAAATTTTTTTATTTTCATGCTCTATCTTATTATCATCAGAAACATAAAACTTGTCAAATCCGCACCGATATTTTCCGCGATTAAATTCACTTGTCAAATCGATCACGACGAAATTGTAAAGTCCTCCATCCCAAACCCTCTTGCAGAATCTCCTGAATACTGCCACGCTCATGTCATTTGCGACGTGATCGCCGTAGATGTGATTGACATTCTTGAGATCTTGGCGAAAGAGACATAGAAAATTAGCGTTCTCCCTTATCGTCTGTCTGGACAATCGAAAATAATTCTGCAACAGGCAGAAACAGTCCACATTGCTGTGTCGA
Organism: Pictodentalium vernedei; assembly: GCA_031216915.1. NCBI lineage: Eukaryota > Metazoa > Mollusca > Scaphopoda > Dentaliida > Dentaliidae > Pictodentalium > Pictodentalium vernedei. The sequence continues at coordinate 464,469,528 of CM062297.1, forward strand.
CCTCTAACATAATACGATTCGCATCGATTCTGTCTCTCCAAAAGCAGATCGTCGAAAATCATGAGATTCTTATCTTCCGATTTCAATTCTCTAGGATCCGGAACATCGCTAGCGTTCTCATAAAATCGACACTCGACGTTCGAAGATGCATTTCTCTTCATCAGTTCCATCGCCGCACTGTCCAAAATGGTTGAAAGTGAAGCTTCACTCTTGTCGAATTCCTCCCTACTGTCAAAGATTCTGGCTATGACGTCCTTGGGCAATCTACGATCCATGCACTCTCGAAGCAATCTGTATTCGGGTTGAAACAAGCTCTTGCCAAACACGAACAATCTGTCGTAATCCAACCAGTCGGGTCGGGACAACAGATTCATTAACAGATTGGTCTTTCCACAATTCGATTTTCCCACTATCAAGCCTCTTATGCTTTTGGGAAAGAACTCATTATTCGACCTCTTGGTCATGGCGTCGTTTCAAGACATATCTTTAATGTTCATCTTTGTTTTATTTTTTGTTTGTTTGTTATTTTAGATTCTTTTCAAACACAAATTTTTTTTGTTTTTCAAACTCAGTTTTTAATATTATTATTTATTTATATCACACCGTTGTGAGTTCTCTTCAATCCAGATCCACTCGTCATTTTGGCTAAATCTTGTATGGGTATCACAGCATCCTTAAAATCTTTCCAACTTTTTGGAGTTCGCTCTAACGCAGCTCGCTTCGCCGGCGGACTGATCAACTTGTCGATCAACGCGTCGGCTGCCCTCTTGCCAGCCACAGAAGCTATCCTACCACTGGCTTCGGAAGCGGCTTTCTTACCAGCATCCAAAGCCGTCTTCTTACCGACCTCAAACGCGGTCGATGCGAGTTTTCTACCCGCATCACTCGTGAACGCTCGCATTATAGAATCGACGATGCCAGAACCGCCTTGAACGTAAGTTCTGACGTATCTCCTGTTCTTTATCACCAACATATTTTATTTTTATAATATATTTTTGTTTTTTTCACTGGTAAATCGTTTTGTTGTTTTTAAATACTTTTATTATTCTAGTGTAAAAATTTACTGTTTTATTTTTGTTTGTTTGTTTGTTTCTCTCTACTTATTATACACATCAATCCTTCAATTCGTTCATCAGCCTTTTATAATGGTTTTTATTCAAAACCTTCTGTCTTAACAATTTGTCAGATATAGTAACTATCTGATTATCTAATCCTGTGTTACCAGCCCGTCTGCTCGCCATCAACAAACTCAATCTCTGAGACAGAGCGTCAGAATCGCTCGGAAGAAAAGTGGTTTTCATCCCTTTGCCAGTCACCGATTCGATGAACTTCTTGTTCATATCCCATATGGGTTTCACCACTTTCGTCCACTTGTAACCTCTGTTGGCTTTGGGTCTCGTCTCTCTGGCATCGTTATGTCTCTTCATGGCGTGGGTCTGAACCAGAATGTCGCCATAATTGTCGAAATCCTGTTCCGTGTAATCGCTGGGCTTGTCGTAAAGGAGCAATCTGCGCAGTCCATCAGTCAATTCGTATCTGTTCGAACCAACAATCAATTCATCATCGCCAATATCTACTTCTGTGTCACCGACAAAAATTCTCCCCTCCGAATCCTTATAAAATCCATACAACAGATCTCTCTTACCACCATCATCAGACGATGCGACGCTACCAGTGGTGATAGTCGAAGCTGTATCGGTGTCGCTCTCACTCTCTGTTTGAATTCCCGTGGGAACGTAATCCGGTGTAGATTGAACGGAATGCCGATTTCCAAAACTAAGAGGCAATGAACCCATTCTCAAAGAACTCTCTTTTATGGGTCTCAATTCTTCGACTATCTCCTTCCTGTTTCGCTCTTGACCCTCCGTCACGGGTTTAAATATTTTTGTGGCTTCGCGTTTGAGTTCCATCTCACCAAGACGTCTGCTTCTGTCAGCCAACTGAATGCCCTTCTTAGCACGTTCATACGCATTACACCCAAACCGTCCTCTGGCCAAACCGTCCTCTGCAATTTGACCCAAACCGTCCACTACATTTTGACCCAAACCGTCCGCTAATACACCCAAACCGTCCTCCAGTGAAAATATGTAGAAAATAAAAAAAAAATTGAATGTTTCTATAATTTTTTTAACATGTTGAATAAACTTTGAAACTATTATTGTGAGAACATGTTTTTTTTTAGTTTACATTTGATTATATTTCAGTAGAAGTGAGTTTCAGCATTTGAAAGAACAAGCATCAGCGACAGCTTTAGATCAATACATGTAATTAGCAACCTGTTGAATAGTGTGAGAATAGAAATAATTTGACATGTACAATCGAAAATAATGTAAAAAAGAAACAATGCCTGTTTAAAAATCTTATTATTTTCTGTTATCATGCATTGAAAATGACTGCCGGTCATTTTCAATACACGATAACAAAAAATTATATTTGTAAACAGAACCCCTCCCCCCTCCCTCCTGTAAAGAAACAATGCCTGTTTAAAAATATTATTTTCTGTTATCATGCATTGAAAATCACTGCCGGTAATTTTCAATGCATGATAACAAAAAATTATATTTGTAAACAGAACCCCCCCCCCCTCCCCCCTCCCGTAAAGAAACAATGCCTGTTTAAAAATATTATTTTCTGTTATCATGCATTGAAAATCACTGCCGGTAATTTTCAATGCATGATAACAAAAAATTATATTTGTAAACAGAATGCCCCCCTCCCGTAAAGAAACAATGCCTGTACAGTACTTTCGTTGTTCTGAAGTTAAAACAAAACTGCCATAAGCTATAACTCTTTCCTGGTCATCCTGGAGCTGCAAAAGTTCAGCTCCAATGGCATGACCGGAAGCATCGGTGTCCAGAAACAAAGGGTCATCCTTGGTTGGAAAAGAAAGTAGAAGGGGGGGGGGGAGCTTAGTGCACACTTTATATCACTGAATGCCTTAGACTCCTCTTCCCCCCAAGCAAAAGCACCCTTCCCAGTTCTCTGATAAAGAGGAGCTGCCAATTTTGCGTAATCCTTAACAAAGGACCTATGGTAGTTAGCTAATCCAAGAAACCGTTCAACATCTTTTGTAGATTTTGGTTCAGGCCATTCATGAATGACTTTCGTGGCATTATTTCCGATTTCTAACCCCTCAGGGGAAATATGGCGACCCAGAAATTCAATTTATTTTTGGAAGAGCAGACATTTTTTAGGTTTCAGTTTCAACTGATATTGGCGTAATCTGCTTAAAACCTGTGTCAGGTTGGAAATATGATCCTCAAAATTTTTGCCTAGCACAATAATATCATCTAGGAATGCCAACGCTATTTCCCAGTTTAGTCCTCTGAGGACTAAGTCCATGACTCGGGAAAAACAGGCCGGCGCATTACATAATCCATAGCCCATCCGATTAAATTCATATAGGCCATACTTGGTGATGAAAGCAGTTTTTTTCTTATCACTTTCCTCTACATGAATCTGCCAGTATGCCTGATTTGCATCCAGTTTGGAAAACCACTGATTGCCGGCCAGGGTGTCCAGGCAATCATCAACAAGGGGCAGTGGAAAGCTATCTTTAACAGTCACAGAGTTTAACCCTCGAAAATCTAAACACCACCGTTCTCCACCACATGGTTTCCGAATCAAGACAGGAGCTGCCGCCCATTCTGAGGTGGAGGGTCGGATGATCTCGGCATCCAGCATCTTCTGCAGATGAAGTTTTTCTTCATCCACAAAACATGCAGGAGTACGGCGCATATGTAATTTGATGGGTTTAGCTGATTCAGTGTCAATAGTGTGTTTAATCGCGATGAAATTTCCCTAATCAAACTCATGCCGAGCGAATACATCTTGGTACTCTACTAGCAATTTATTGTGTATGGTTGTCTGCTCTTGGTTTAGAGGAGTAGATGATTTTTGTAGCAAATCGGCTAAGTGGTCTGGGACTTGAGCCATGTCCCCATCTACATTTGGATTTTGGTCGGCTAGTGGGAGGGGTTCACCCTCAACCGCCTTACCTATGACAGTGCCCCTTTTTAAAGTGACAAAGTGATCACTGGGGTTGATCAGGGCAATTACCGGTGGACTCTTTTCAGAGTGGGCTGTTCTTGGTATCAAGAGATCGGAATCAAGGTCGGGCTCCGCTATGTACATAGGCATTGACTGGGGTAGACTGCACTGCACCCTGACTACTGAGATGGGAGGCACAACTGCCTTCCGTAAGAGGGAGACTGTAACTTGTTTTGAGTGTCGATGCCATATAGACTGCATGTCAAGCACTTCTGACCCGATTTGAATCTCATTCTGGGCCAAGTCAATCCGCACCTTATTGTCACTCATGAAATCCAGCTCCAACAGCAAATCATCCTCGATAGGAGCCACATATACCTGAATCTGGTAAACAGTCTTCCCTAATTTTAAATTTACCGGGCCCATTATTTTACCCTTCATAGAGAGTTTTCTACCTGCTGTGTGAATGGTTACTTCTTTTACAACAGGGGTAATTTTGTCAAAATAATCTAATAGTCTATCAGAAATAATTGTGACCTCGGCTGCAGTATCAATTATTGCATTAAGGTGAATGTTCTCCAATTCAGCTGGGACGAAAACTGTTGAGCGAGATCTCAGACGGCAAAGAGTGATACTTTCTGGTAAAGGGGAATCAATGGGGTTGGAAAGGCCTTTTACATCAGGTGGGGTCGAGTGTAGGCCTATTGGGTCGACCCGCTGGCGTTTAAATCCTCAGCAAAGGAAACTGAAGCTGATGGATTAACATTTGGACGATCTGCAGGTTTATTGAAGTCTTTCCTGGCTGGACACTCTCGTGAGAAATGGGATAGAGAACCACAGTCCCAGCAACGCCTTCGGTCAGGGGAGGGAGATCTACTAGTCTGGCCTCTATTGTTTGATTGGCTTCGTCCCCGCCAGTCGGTCGAACGGCTTTTAATCTCTGCCATGAAAGATGTTATGACATGCGTAAGAGCATTAATATCCTTGGAGACTGTCTGCATCTCCTTAGTAAGACTGGTGGTCAGGTTTTCCACCTGGTTGGAAAGATTTCTTATTTCAGGGTCCACCGATCTATTTGGTGGAGACGGACTCCTGGGCGGTGACTTCAAGATGGACTTTGGGATTGAGGCAGCTTGGGCACGAGCAGGACTATATCCCCTGTAACGGTCAGGACTTGGTGGGCGTGCCCTTGAGTATGGGTTCGAAGAGGAACTGGGGGTAAATGCCCCCTGGCCTGTAGAACCAGTACTGCGGCTCTGACAGTCAGATCCCCAAATTGCTTTATTGGTATACTGGTACCATTTAGTTTTATCAATGGCCTCCTCTAGAGTACGGGGGCGCAGATTGGAAACGTACTGGCCAGCATTTTTATCTTCCAATCCGTGACAAAAGCGCATTGTTATTTGTTGATTCATGTGTTCTTCGGGCAGTCTACCAAATGCATGGATGGCCAGGGTTTGAATCTCATCTGCCCACTCTTCAAGCTGCATGCCGGGAGACTGCTGCAATTGCGCAAATTCCATTTGAACTGTTTCGGGAAGGTCATAGAGGCCAAACCGTTTTTCCATTTTGTGTAGGATATCTTGAGTGTCCATTTTGGGGTCCTGATGTATGAGAGTCGTGAAGTAATCACTGGCTTTCCCTTTTAGGCACCAACATAGATTCAATTTGGTGTCTTGTGCTGTCCACCCCTGGGTGTGGGAGAAATGAATAAACTTGACACGAAAATCTTGCCAATTGGTGGTGCCATCATATGTCAAGTACTTAGGCACATATGGTGACTGTCGATGTTGATCACCTTGAATTCCTTGGGGGGGGGGGGTGTACCCACCAGAATTAGGAGGGGGTGGATTGCTCAACCCCTGTAACACGGAGGGACCACTCTGAATTCTTTGGGAGGTGTGCCCACCAGTATTAGGAGGTGGTGGGTTGATCAACCCCTGTAACATGGAGGGATCAGGCTTAACCTCAGCTGAACTGTCACTTTTTGGAGGATGGTTTGGTGGGGGACCAGATAACTGGGCCTTTGAGATAGCACCCAAAACATTATGTGTAAACACAGACTGGGGCTGTTTGGCGATTTTCACCTTCTCTGCCTCCTCCAATGATTGGGGGCAAAAGTCACGGTCATCTCCAGCCTGGTGTGGGGATAAATCAATGGCTGTTATAAACAACCTAGTTACCTTTAAATTTGGAATGTCCCTCAGTATGTCAACATCGACATTCCCATTCTCCTCCCTCTTCCACAAAATGGCGACGGCCGTGTCAATAGTCATACCCGAAAAGCGGAACAGGTCCGGAAAGGCACACCGGTTGACCAAAACTGGTGCAGCCAGAGCAGCACCTCTGGGTTGTATGTCATGAACGGGACTTCGTGAACCTGAACTTTCAGACATTGTCAACAAAGGAATTGGAAAGGTGAAGGTCGTTGGTGATGAAGAAAAAAACCAAAAACAAAAGAAAATAATTATCCTCAAAAAAGTGACCAAAAAAAATTATGCATAAAAAACAGGCACACATGCAGTGAGAGAGGAAGAAATGGTGAGGTAGGAAATTTTAATCATAATCACCGAATGAAAAAATCGAACTCGACGGCATGGCGCACCAAAATGGCGGCGAATTTGAATCGAGGTGGTAAAACAAAACGAGCATAGGTCCGAAACCGCGGCGACGCCACTTATAGTGACCGAGGATATAATAACACACAGCTAGAGATAATTCTCACCAGGCTTTGTTCTGTTATATTTCTCTTTTTCTTATCTAATCTGATATTAATACTGTCAGCTCGTCCAGCAGTAGAAGCAGCTGTTGAACTACGTTCTGTGAACCACTGCAGACGAATCAAAACTCATCCGGGTCTCCGGCTTCTCTTATACCTTACAAATGGGAGCTGTTCACTTGGGGTAGTGTATGTTCGGGGCACGATGGTATTGTGCACCCAGAAAAACCGGACAAGGGTCTTTGAAGATCACCACATTTTGTTATCGTGTATTCGTGTCATATAATCATTATTATGTATTGTAAATAAAATCAATAAATAAACAACCAGTTTTATGTTATTATTCTACCACTCTTCTCTCTCATTCGCGCTTTCCCTGGAGGACGGTTCGGGTCAAATTGTTCAGAGGACGGTTCGGTCGCTCTGGAGGACGGTTCGGGTTAGATTGGAGGACGGTTTGGGTCAAATTGCTAGAGGACGGTTCGGCCAGAGGACGATTTGGGTGTATTCGGTTCATACTCCCCTAAAATTCGATCTCGGCGTCTAGAATCCATCTGTAAAAACATTTTTCGTTTTTAATTGTTAATGTTTATGTTTTTTTTCTCTCCTATATATATCGATCACTTTTTTTTTATTTCCTCGGGTATTCCCCCCACCCCACGACGAGGGGAGATAACTCTGTATGATTAAGTTTATGAGAATTAAGCAAACTGATTGGTTAATTAGCGGAGAATCAAGCAATCTGATTGGTTAATTAGATGAGTTTGGAAAATCCCACTATGGGTATTCCCCAACTTACGTCATAAATGGGAAAAACTCACCGCCTCAAAACAATTGCGGATTCTGGACCACTGGTCCAGAATCCGCAAACCGTTTTTTTGATGCTAGCCCAGAATTTTGCTCGCGTTCACCAACGATGGATCGATGGTCTGATCTGCGATGGGGACGTTGACAAAAATTTTTAAAGTAAAAAAAAAAAGTGAAAATGTACAATTTCACCTTTTTTTTAAAAAACGCGTGACATTCAACGTTCATCACGAGTATTTGAACGTTAAAAGTGCGATCTAGGAGTCACAAAAAAAAACAGCGGATTCAAGACCACTGAACATTTTTGTGAACAAGCGCGCGATTTAACACTGATTCCCACGTTGGTAAACGCATCGTATACGTATTTTGTACACGTACATGTACAAAGTGGTCGTGAACTCTCAATTTATACCTACTAACAACCATAATTTACACTGACGAGTTTTTATCTGTAACATTTCGAACTGTACCTTTTTCCATTTGCCTTTCGACGTTGGCATTCCACTTTCAATTTCCATTTGTTGCTTGCGAAACAAAATCAGTTCTGTATATGAGGCAAAATGTTCAATTTAATTGTGTATAGAGGAGTTTAGATCTCGCAGACTCATATGGTCTGCACTCTGCATGTAAATAGGCGAGGGGACATTCCATCGTGGTATGCGCTCGCATGCATACATTGGATAAACACATCAACAGTAACAATGTTGAACGTTACATTCCAAGCACGTGTCAGGGAATCCAACGCGACAACTAAAGTATGTTTTGTTTTTTACAGTAATCCGCCATTGAAAAAACAAAGACTATTTTTTCCTTGATTTTATTCACGATTTTGTTGCTAGGTAATTAATACATTCAAACATGTGCAGATACGAAGCCGCTTGCGAAGTCCTCAAGTTGCTCATTTTGACGTTTGTAGGCGTGTCAAGATTGTCATTCTGAGAATTTCTGACAGAACAAACCAACCCACTTTTGTAACGGCGCTGTGTAATTGGACGAAAGTTGTCATACATCATATGAAGATTTCTTGGGACGTGTGATCATTCTTCTAATGCGACAGTGACTCCTGGTTGGCAGCGTTTGTTCCCTGGAGTCTGAATACGTGAATACTGACGACAGAATTATCAGGTGACGTTACAGATTTACATCAGCATGGCAGGGGTTCGAACCCACGCCGAGAGAGTTTCCTTCGGCACCAACCGACAAGCGAAACTATACTGAACCACGCACACCACTCGGCCACCGAGTGCCAATGTAAACAAAAACCAGCGTCCTTTCTTAATTCTATGGCATCCGGTAAATTTGAAAAAGACAGGTGTCGCTGATTTCTTCTGAGGTGCAGTTCGTAGAATTAAGAACTTGGATGCAACTATTTGAGTTGCACATTATGTTTTCCATTGTTCACAATGCAGACTGAACGGTGTAAACACAAGTTTCCGATATTTTGCAGACAAAAAACTGAAACACCGGAAGCGTACTGATTTAACAATTACACAGTTTCTGTTTCGGTTTTAGAGCCAAACAGAAATCGACTCACAAAACCGGCTAACCGCACAACACTATTACCAACGCTCCTTTTACAAGCGTCATATTTTAGAATGTGGGAATGGTGTTCAGATATACTACTTCTTACTTGCTCCTGGCAGATATTCCAGCCCAGTTCTACTTAGGGTTACCATTTTGGCATTTTTGTCCACATGTCTCCTTAAAAAATTGAGCTAACTTCTTGACGAAAGTTTCTAGTTAAATTTTTATGATTATTTTATTTTACCCATTACTAGATTTGATAAATATATTTAAAATACTCCCAATATACCTCGGCCTCTTGCTACAATGCCCTTTTACAACATTGATCAATGGCATGACTTGGTAAATCTATTTTCAATCTTTCTGGGAATGAGTTCCCGGCACATTGTCGTAATTTAAGGGCATGCGTGACGTCATAACGTTAAACATTAAATACCCTCTGTAGGTTATTCTGGAATTTCCAGGACATACATATTATCATAACAGTGTGTTGATGCGGGCCGTAATATCACGTCGAGTTGAGATGGCCAAATTATCGGATCACACGAGCTGCCGCGAGTGTGATCCGACAATCTGGTCAGCTCAACGAGACGTGATACTACGACACGGATCACACACTGTTATGATGATAGGTTTATTATATGAGTGACACACTAACAGTAACTTAATTTGCTCACCTCGATTTACTTATTCCCTTGAAAACCGAACATAAAAGTAGCAGACGAAACTTTGTAAACAACGGCAACAGCTTCCCGAGTTACGAAGTCTATTTATAACGGATAAATAGTCCGACGTTATTCATACGGAAATTCTCGGCAATTTCCGTAGGAATGTGATCCGGATTTTTGATCCGGAAAAATCTCACCTGGCGTGATCCGACAGTCTGGATAAAATCGTCAAACAGTAGTGGTATTTAGGGTAAAAATATCATAGTCATATTATAAAACCGATGACCGGTATTTTTCACATTCATACTTGACCAACGAGATGGTCTTAAAGAGTTATTAAAGCTTAAAAACATACCTTTGTGTGAAAAATTGAAGGCCATCTTGGAATGTGCTCTCGAAATAGATTATCGTCCAGAATTGGAGGTACTATCATTATTATTTTCATTTAAATGCCCCGAAGCCTTGCAAAATGCATTCAAACAAATGTCAGGCCGAAATAGACACGGATCTGTGTTGACTGTACTCTACTACAAACCCTCCACACGGTCGCTGTTGACTGGGTCTCGCATTCCACTTCATTCAACATCACACAACAACAACAACAACAACAACAAAAATGGCGACATCGGTTTTACAGACAAGGTAATGTTTTAGGGACGAACTAATCAGAGTTGCGGCGTGAGATTTGGCCCATTAAACTCGTTCGCTCTGTATATATGCGTAAAGGAAAATAGCCGTAGTTGAGCGGTCAACAAAATGAACACCAAATTTGGAAGGAAGTTCTGTAATAATTTAACCCTTTGAACTCTCGTGGTATAGTCCATGTCAGTTCAATGGCAGCAATTAGAAGAGTCCATATTCATTATTTTGGGGTAGACCAATTAGTATTTTCAACGTGCAGCCTTGGGTCTGCAAGTTGAAAATATTGACTGGTCTACCCCACACATCTACTGAACATCAATCCTATATAATGACGTTATGACTTATCATGTTCCTAGCGGCCGCTAGGGTTCAAAGAGTCAATCCTACAACTTTAAATATAACAGGGATTTGCCCATTTCTCCGTTGACAGTAGTGCATAGGACGAAAGCATTCAGCGCGTCATGCAGAAAGGGTTAACGCATAATCTAAATATTACTTTAACACTTTACCTAAAATGAAAAGCAGCCGACACTTGCAAGCAAAATTATTGAATAACTACTTTTTTCATGTTTTGTATCAAAAACATAACTTCTGACCCCTCATTGGAACGAGCTGAGCTATTTTTTGAGGCAAAAAATGAAAAAATAATGAAAACTGAAGAGTAATTTTTGTGAATAGCGCTGGCCGGTTTTGGCCGTTACGTTAGGTAAAGGGCTAAAACATGCGTAATAGTTGTGACTTTGTGGAAATACCAACGCTCTTTATACAGATCTCATACTGTTCGGGAGTTGCAGACGATCCTCGGTCAGTGTGCAGCAGTTACGCATTTTAGTTCAACAACGCACTTCTTAGCGGCGTTTTTTTCCATTTCCGTTCATGATCGGTTGATGACTGCCATGTCTTACGGATTTCAGGTCTCATCTTTTTTCTTAAAAACAATTACGCTGCAGTACACAAAGCAAAAACTACATGAAAAGTTTCACAAAAAATAGATTTACGTCCACCTTCTGTTTTTATCTGAAAATCTCAGCGGAATATATATTTCAAAAATTTACTGGATCTTCATTACCTGATAGAGTTTTTTAAAAACAGAAAGCAATGCCACACACTGCATGCTAAAAACCAAAGTGTTAAAAACTACACTTGAAGTGTTGTATTTAACACTTACTAAGTGCTGAACTAGCACTTTGTTCAAGTGTATATATCCCAGAACTTGACAGGTGTTACAATAATACCACTTGATAAATGTAATGTCGCGACACTTAAAAGGAAACAACGCAGATGACGCGGATCAGGCTCGAACTCTCAAGCCTGATCCGCGTCATCTGCGTTGTGTCCTTTTAATTATGTACCCACCAAGCGCAAATCAAATTATGGACGATTCTGGAAGAACCACCAATGCTAGACACATGGGAAGTGCCATCCATTCAAGTTTCAGATGTCTGACGATTGTAATGTCTAAGTGCTTAAAGCATTGCACTTTGAGTGTTAAAATCAAACCCTGAGAGTTAGAATGGGTTTAACACCTTGAAAGTGTCAGTTTTAACACTTTAGTTTTTAGTGTGTGGGCACTCCAAAGTTAAAATAGCGTAAACTTCAAAGCAGATATTCATTTTTACCATTTTCACTTCATATCATTTTCGGCAGCTCACGCCACATTCGCTTTTATGGTTTGCCAGTATTTTATTCTCACACACTGCTTTTCCAGTGTAGCACAGTTACTAACTACCAAAACTCATCCCAATACAATAAGGGATAAATGTGATCACCAAAAGTTCTAAAGCACCACTGATATTACAACAATTTGCCAACTTTAAAAATGCTGCCATGGCATGCCCACATTCCTCCACAAAAAAGTATTTAAACTTCAAAATCTTTCATTTCGTCAGCAAGAATCACAGAGAAAGGGAGAGATTGTTTTAACCACCGACATTCACAAGCAAATTCCTGTTGTATAAATTGTCATGTACAACAATCTACTCCATCCAACATCACCACAACACAACTCAGTTAGTTCTGATAATGCATCCCGTAAACTACCATCGAGTTGAAACGTCAGAGACACGCGCACGGAATACTTATTCGTGACATCAAGAGAATGAGCCCACAAGTAAGGCATAGTTATGTATTCCTTTATTAAATACCTATAAAGCCATTGGGAAAAAACGTCCAATACGAAATTCCCGTACTCAAAAATAAAAGATGGGCGCAAACCTAATATTTTTCAATATTCAATAAATTTCATGCATTATCTTTAAATTAATTTAATTTGTCAAAACCACATATTGATATTTTATTCCTTATTTGATATATTTGAATCCATTTCATTCTGACTGCACTGCAGGTTGAAAAATACTGATCGACCTTGGGTACCCAATAACTTTTACTATCAAACATCGTTAGACTTTTTACTGTCAATTTTCAATGACATATGGGTGACTTGCCAGTTTCCAACCTCCTGGTGAAAAGCAGCTTGATTAAGATCCACCAATCCAAGTAATTACAGGCCTATAGCATTAATGCGTTATGTCTGTAAAACCACGGAAAGGATAATCAATGATTGACTTGTGTGGTTTCCAGAATCGAACAATCTACTTGTTGAGTATGATTTCAGAAGCCAGAGAAGTATTCTGGATCATTTGGTTAGACATGAAACTTTCATCAGAAATGTGTTTACCAGAAAGGAACAGGTGATCGCCATCTTCTTTGATCTGGCTGACCAAAAACATTACTCGATCAGTTTTGATCACTTGTGAGATCAAAGTTAGATTCTGGTTGTATAGTTTACGATTCGGCGAGAAAATCATACCTCAAAACACTTGGTGCTATTCAAAACTCCGGTATTATAATTAGTCTATGTACATTCAGAACATTGCCGCCAATAGATTTAATGCTCGTTGAAGCAGGGGATCCTTCTTTTGAGAAACTCAGGATTAAACTGTCACTCCAATATGTCTCTGAACTATTGGCTAATCCATCAAACCCCACTTATATTTGTGTCTCAGAGCTTCAAAATTTTTACTTTTTAACAGAAACCAGAAACATAAGTAGTATAGCATGTACCCGATCGTGTCAATTCAGCAGGATCTCATGCAGGATCTCATGTGACGTCATAGTCACGTGACCTGGTGGCGCCATGTTTGTTTGTCATGGTAATACGCGTGAGCGGCCATATTGTGACGTCATCTCCATAGTGATACGTGGTGTGAGTGCGCATGGGCAGCGTGTGTTGTTAGGGTGATACGTGTTTCCGTCGTCCATTTTGTATACTGGAGGCCGCCATCTTGGTTTCTATGGTAGCACGTGATTGCTATGTTACCCAAAGGCCTATAACAAGACAGGGGTATGTTCGGAGGGTATGTTCCTTTGTAGAAGAGTAATTTCCCGATTCGTAGAATTACCATAAACAACCCGACAAGTTGTATTATTTCGAATTCTTTCAGAATTCTCTGCTTCTATCTATATATGCAATAGTTTTCGTCTATCTGGTCATGTTTCTTTGTTCTAGAGTATACTCCAGTAGAGTAGAAGAGCCTATCAGCTGGACTAGCTTTGCTTATTATTACTATATTTAGCTATTCTGGTCTATGCTTGTTAGTTCTGACCCTATTCCAAGTACAGTTGTTGTTTCATTTATCTAGATCATTTATATAAATTATAACTAACCAATCAGATTGCTTGATTTCCTGTATGCAGAGTTATCTCCCCTTATTACAACGAAGTCGTATCCGATTCTCATCACCTCTATATCCAATGGCCATATCCCATGGAATCCCTTATTGTGAAACGTCTCTGGTTATGGAATCCCTTTTTTGTCGTATGAGGCCATGAGGGCTATGTAAAAGCCCTCAATGAGTCCTCATATATTATGCCTCATAGCCTCATTGAATTTTGAGGTTATGAGGACCATTAAAAATCCCTCAATGAGGTATAATTTACTACGACTCTTAGCCTCATTTCAGTATTTGAGGACAGCTATGGCCTGGTATTGTATTATTTGAGGATACCTTTTGGAGAATCCCTTTTTTGTCGTATGAGGCCATGAGGGCTATGTAAAAGCCCTCAGTGAGTCCTCATATATTATGCCTCCTAGCCTCATTGAATTTTGAGGTTATGAGGAACATTAAAAATCTCTCAATGAGGTATAATTTACTACGTCTCTTAGCCTCATTTCAATATTTGAGGATACCTATAGCCTGGTATTGTATTATTCGAGGATACCTATCGAGGATACCTTTTGGAGAATCCCTTTTTGTCGCATGAGGCCATGAAAAATCCCTCAATGGGGTCTAATGCAGTCGTACCAACCGCTTCCATCTTGTCGCCAAAGCTCCAAGACCACTACAGGTCTATTGCCTATCTGTCTTATCATTAGCTTCTACAACAGTCTTGTTCCATTGCGGCCTTGTACCAGTACTATTGGCTTCTGTTATTCTGCCCCATATCTCATCCATTACTTCTAGCTATACCTATCTCAGTCTCGACTATAAGATTGATCAAGGTTCAATCAGATTTTCCCTGTACACATATAAGGCATTCCATTATTGAGATTCCTAACCAGGTCCATAAAATTTGGATTCCGTGTTTTAACATTGACACTCGAGGGTATGGAGACGGACTAATAACGCCTAATTCAACATTGACTACAGGAACCTGAACAGATACAACTGACAACCAACTACTACAAAACAATAAAAGTTCAGTTCCAACATAACCAAGATCGAAGTGAACATAACAAAGTGAAAGAATGTCAAACTAGTCGGATTGATCGAACTGTTGGACAGACTGACCAGGTCTGATCAAACACAATCAAGCTCGAAGTGAACAGAACATTACAAAGTGAACAAAGTTTTCAACTGAATGAACCCCAATATAACCCACTGTTAACCCTCTTGAACTGAACAAAATTGAATGAACCCTTTGAAGCCAATACAGTTTTTAACTATAACCTCTATAACCCCAATGAAGGTATATAATATTAACACCTTTTGAACTGAATGAACTCTATTTTTTAACCATAACCTAAATGAAGGTATTAACACCCTTTGAACTGAACAAAGTTCACAGCCTTAATGAAAATATAACGAAGGTGATCTGAATGAATTTTTTAACTATAACCCATTAAACTAAATTCTTCCAATAGGGAAGGGAAATACACTCGCGTGTCAATGTAAAAACACAAAATCCAAATTTTACGGACCTGATTAGGAATCTCAATAATGGAATGCCTTATATGTATACAGGGAAAATCTCATTGAACCTTGATCAATGTTATAGTCGAGACTGAGATAGGTATAGCTAGGAAGTAATGGAAGAGATATGGGGCAGAATAACAGAAGCCAATAGAACTGGTACAAGGCCGCAATGGAACAAGACTGTTGTAGAAGCTAATTATAGGACAGATAGGCAATAGACCTGTAGTGGCCCTGGAGCTTTGGCGACAAGATGGAAGCGGTTGGTAAGACTGCATTAGACCCCATTGAGGGATTGTTCATGGCCTCATACGACAAAAAGGGATTCTCCAAAAGGTATCCTCGATAGGTATCCTCGAATAATACAAAACCAGGCCATAGATATCCTCAAATATTGAAATGAGGCTAAGAGTCGTAGTAAATTATACCTCATTGAGGGATTTTTAATGGTCCTCATAACCTCAAAATTCAGTGAGGCTATGAGGCATAATATATGAGGACTCATTGAGGGCTTTTACATAGCCCTCGTGGCCTCATACGACAAAAAGGGATTCTCCAAAAGGTATCCTCGATAGGAATCCTCGAATAATACAATACCAAGCCATACGTATCCTCAAATACTGAAATGTGGCTAAGAGTCGCAGTAAATTATACCTCATTGAGGGATTTTTAATGGTCCTCATAAGTTCAAAATTCAATGAGGCTATGAGGCATAATATATGAGGACTCATTGAGGGCTTTTACATAGCCCTCATGGCCTCATACGACAAAAAGGGATTCTCCAAAAGGTATCCTCGATAGGTATCCTCGAATAATACAATACCAGGCCATAGGTATCCTCAAATACTGAAATGAGACTAAGAGTCGTAGTAAATTATACCTCATTGAGGGATTTTTAATGGTCCTCCTAACCTCAAAATTCAATGAGGCTATGAGGCATAATATATGAGGACTCATTGAGGGCTTTTACGTAGCCCTCATGGCCTCATACGACAAAAAGGGATTCCATAACCAGAGACGTTTCACAATCAGGGATTCCATGGGATATGGCCATTGGATGTAGAGGTGATGAGAATCGGATACGACTTCGTTGTAATAAGGGGAGATAACTATGCATACAGATTATGGGAAATCAAGCAATCTGATTGGTTAGTTATAATTTATATAATTATATATATAGATAAAGGAAACAACAACAGTACTTGGAATAGGGTCAGAACAAACAAGAATAGACCAGAATAGCTAAATATAGTAATAAGAAGCAAAGCTGGTCCAGCTGATAGGCTCTTCTACTCTATTGGAGAATATTCTAGAACAAAGGAACTTGGCCAGATAGACGAAAACTATTGCATATATAGATAGAAGCAGAGAATTCTGAAAGAATTCGAAATAATACAACTTGTCGGGTTGTTTGTGGTAATTCTTCGAATCGGGAAATTACTCTTCTACAAAGGAACATACCCTCCGAACATACCCCTGTCTTGTTATAGGCCTTTGGGTAACATAGCAATCACGTGCTACCATAGAAACCAAGATGGCGGCCTCCAGTATATAAAATGGACGACGGAAACACGTATCACCATAACAACACGCGCTGCGCATGCGCACTCACACCACGTATCACTATGAAGATGACGTCACGAGATGGCCGCTCACGCTGGTTACCATGACAACCAAACATGGCGCCACCAGGTCACGTGACTATGACGTCACATGAGATCCTGTATGAGATCGTGCTGAATTGGCACGATCGGGTACATGCTATACTACTAAAATATTCCCCCTTTGACAAAAAACCCATAAGGAATCCGCCAAACAACTTGAATCAGATTCGATAAAAGAGGACCTTGAACCACATATTCCTCCTTGGTATCTGATGAAACCTATTGTTATTTTTGATCTTGTCTCCTCAAAGAAGTCTGTGACAAACTCCCTGCAGTTCAAACAAAATATGCCGAAAAAAAGTTCAACAGTAGAGGTAAAAGCGGATTCGAACTCAGGATAAATGCATTTCGAGCTCACAGTGCTCGAGCTCAGCTATAATCGGACTTAGTAATTTTTCTCCTGAGTTCGTATTGCAGTTAAGGTTAATCCAATGGGGGAAGATATAAAGAAAAAAAAACAAACTCGAATTGAGTTCGGAGACGATCTTTTCTCAATGCAAATTGTAAATATGTCAAGATCGCTGGCCTAGGATATTTGCGAATACGAACTTTCTGCACATCACTCTGTGCAATTTTCTCATAATGATTGGTAATGAGCTCTTTTCGTTTTCACCTCCACAATTGAGCTCGAACAGACGAAGCCGAAAAAGGTCCCCTCCAGTGGAAAATTCCCATTGGAATTTGCAATGCGCTACTTTTTGGGCACCACCAGTACTGACGTGTTTGCACGCGATGTAGTTTTGCCCCATGTTATTCCCAATGGGGATTTTGTTATATTTGCAATTGATGTTCATCGTCGAGTCGAAATTTGAAAATGAGAACTCGACCTTTACGGGTGCTTGATGATTCTTTTTGACCTTATATAAAGAAAAAAATAATAACAAATTTAATTTCTAAAAAAAAACAAATAAAAGGGGGAAAAAGGGAAGAATATTTAAAAAGAGAAGCATGTCATTTTTAAAGATCAAAGATCCTAAGTTGAGAAATGAGATGGTTCGTCGATTTCTAGAACTGCAAAGGAATATTCGAGAGAGTAATATGGCTGAACACATGGGTGAGATCGAAATGAAACGAGAGATGAGCAAGTTGTTCAAACCTGTGACAGCAGCACAGGAAGAAATGAAAAAAGATATCAAAGAGTTGAAAACCTTGAGAGAAAAGCAGGACACCTAGTTACAGACCTTAGAAACCTTACGTTCCGGCTTACACTTACTTTGGTAAACTTCGTTATACACGATCGTCTATTGCATACCAGCCCCCTCTTTCTGATCAGTATCTTCCGCAAAGTCCCTCCGAGATAGATAGAATTGAGACCGATTCTGAGAGTGACTATCAACGGTTACAGTGAGTTCGATCGGTGATCCGACAGTAGATGCCAGCAATATGAAACCCGAAGATTACGCAAATTTATATAAAAAACGAATCTGTTGAGTGCAGACCCTGTCTTTGGCTTGCGCGAGGGAGACGATGGTAATCTCTACATAGGTGACAAAAAAGTGGAAATAACCGACGATTATGATCTGATCGTCGAAGATCGAGAATACGAAGGTAATAGAGAATTGTGGAATCTGCTTGTGCTGGCTAAACCTAACGAATTTGAGGAAGAGGATTACAAAACATACGGCGATATCATGCTTCGTACAAATGTCATGAGAAAAAATAACAATCCCCGAGAGACGAGACAGAAAGCAGGCAGAAGCTCGAAATGGAAAAACGTAGTGAAACCTATATGGGATGCAAATAAAGCGTTCGTCAAATTGGTCACTGGACAGGGAATTGTCACAATCATTCCTTGCGATCCTAATGCCATGTCGGAGAGATTAGATCTCTTGATGGCGAGTCTAAAACCGGGTAATACCGGAGTGTCAAACGAGTTGGTGAGCTATTAGTCGGGCAGCTAGGTACATCCCCTATGGGACCCACCCAGGACCGAACGAGACCAGGTTTTTTCAGGTACCTGGACATCTCGAGAGTAGATTTTCAGATGTTAACAAGAAATCACCCTGGCCGGATATGACGTAATCTAAGATGGCGCCCATAGGGGTGGGTCAATTTCGCGATTTTACACCATCACTAATTTTTCTCGATTACGGAAAAATTTTTTGAGATAAAGAACGGGAATTAACTCAGTGGTATTTCTGATACCATCCCCCGTATAATAATATCAATCAAGTAAGTGAAAATCCAAGGTGGCCGTCAAAATATGCCTCAAAATAGACGGAAATCGAGTTTTTCCACACTTTTTTTCGCAAAAAACTTATACAATCACGATAAAAAATTAGAAAACTGTAAACTTTTAGATGTTAAGCTGATCGCAAATTATTCTCTGATAATACCCAGCGTGAGCATGCACCATCGAAAGTCGATGTTGAAAACAAGATGGCCGCTAGTGCGACCATCCGTTTTCAATTATCCCGCTTTTGTAATTTTCACTATCTCTAGTTGTACGATGGTTGCGGAAAAAATGTTTGATACAGGGCACAGGAATCAACTGTATAGTATTTTGGACACTTTTTCTACGTTTGATAAAACCAATTTAGTCAGTGAATATCCAAGATGGCCGCCAGAAAAAAAAAATACCTCGAAATTGAAGAGAATCAGAAGTAGATCATGTATCCGACCGTATGGACTTAGTGGTGAATCTAGGAAGTGACGTCATGTCACGTGACCCAGTTACGTCATGTTTGGTTGTCCTGGTAGCCTGCAGGAGCGGCCATCTTGTGACGTCATCCCATAGTGATACTTGGTCTGGCGCATGTTGTTAGTGTGATACGTGTTTCAGTCGTCCATTTTTTATACTGGAGGCCGCCATTTTGGTTTCAATGGCAGCACGTGGTTACTATGTGACCCCAAAACTCTACAATAGGACAGGGGTATGTTTGGAGGGTGTGTTCGATTGAATAGAAGTAAATCTAATTACCACAAACAACCCGACAATCCCCCCAAACCACCCCGAATTACCGAAACGGACTTTATTTTGTTTAGATCTCCCCATTTTGGGCTTATAATAGTATCACCGTGTGCTATAGGACCGAGAGGTCTCCTGGGGGTACGTTCAATAGAATTGTAGTAGTTTGCTGGTTCGGATACGTCCTATTTATCTAGTTCGGATTCCTTTGGAATCCTCGGTTTCTATCTGTTTTGTCTATAACTGACCTTATTCTGACTATATTAGCTGCCTATCTAGTCTCAGCTGTCTCTGTCCCATCCTCTGACCTCAATCAAGTCTTATAATCACCAGTCAGATTGCGTCATTTCCCACAATCTGTGCATGTCCATACAGAAGTATCTCCCCTCGGTGTAACGAACTCCCATATGAATTCCAAGGCCAGGCGGCAATTGAGCAATAACAAATATTGCACGAATGACTCGAATCTTATCCAGCGAATAAGCCATCGAGTAGTGACTGCAACAGGCATTGCTCGAATCTAATCGATCAAATAAGCCATAGAGTAGTTACTCCAACGAGTGACTCCTCTTATTCTCATCTGGGTGTTGGAGGATACCTGTGACATGGTGATGCAGTGCTGGGGGATAACTTTGGAGGATACCTCTTAGAGGATACTTATCCGTGGATATCTATCTGAAGACAGTTATGCTTCCTAGTGTCTGTTCAGTTCGTTGCATCCAGACCTCTCCATGGCCTCCATAGCTCCAAGACCGTTACTGCTGACTTGTCCAATGTTGTCACCGCCTGTCCTATGAGGCCAATCCTGTAGTCCTCTTCCAGCCTTGTACCATTACTACTGACTTGTAGCACTACTGCACGCTTGCTAACTATCTCAAATTCCCCGAACGTCTAGAATCCCATTGAGCAAATACGCCATAGAGTAATTGCTTGAACGAGTGACTCCTCTTAGGCCTCTTATATCCTCATCTCAGTATGGGCGTATACTTATGACATGATGATGTAATATTTGAGGGTACCTTTCGAGGATACCTTTTGATGATATCTCTTAGAGGATACTTATCGGAAGATATCTATCTGAAGATAGTTATTGTTCCCAGTGTCTGTTCAGTTCCTTGTATCTAGACCCCCGCCCCCAATCCCCATGGCCTTCATAGCTCATAGACCGCTCCTGCTGACTTCTCCAATATTGCCATCGTCTGTCGTGTGATTAGCTTCTACTGTAGTCACGCAATCCTATAGTCCTCTTCCAGCCTTGTTTCATAACTGCTGTCTTGTAGCACAACTGCAGGCATGTTATAAACTATGTCAGATTACTCGAACGACTAGAATCCCATCGAGCAAATTGGCCATTGAGTAATTGCCCGAACGAGTGACTCATCTTACGTCTCTTATCCTCATCTCGGTATTGGTGACACGGTGATGTACCATTTGAGGATATCTTTGGAGGTTACCCTTTGAGGATACCTGAGGTTAGTTCATAGTTCCTGGTACCTGATCGGCTTTGGTTTTTATATCTCTTAGACCACGACTGTTGACTTACCCATATTCACCATCATCTGTCCTATCATTAGCTTCGACAGCAGTCACCCAAATACTACAGTCATTTACCACGGAATCCCACTTTACGGAATCGACTTGGAATCCCACTTAGAGTATTACTTCCATACCATGTTTATATCTATAAATGATTTACAAGGGATTTGAACTCTGTATAAAATGGTGCATGTGGGCGGGGAGAGGGGGGGGGGGGGGAGCAATCTTATTGAGCCTGTTAGCGGCTTGGTCGAGCGTAGAGTCAAGACATAGACAGTCAGCATGCATGTAGTAGTGCTACAAGTCAGACGTAATGGTTCAAGGCTGCAAGGGTGGTAGAAGTCTATGGTATTGGGTGACTGTTGTAGAAGCTAATGATAGGAGAGACGATAATGAATATGGGTAAGTCATCAGTAGTGGTGTTAGAGCTATGAAAACCACAAGCCGACCAGGTACCAGAAACTATAACTATCTTCAGGTAAGTATCCTCTAAAAGGTATCCTCAAAAGGTATCCTCCAAAGGTATCCTCCAGTACTACATCACTATATCATAAGTATCCTTCAATACCGAGATGTTGATAAGAGTCGTAAGAGGAGTCACTCGTTCGAGCAATTACTCGATAGCTTATTTAGCGATGGTATTCTTGTCGTTCGAGCAATTTGAGATAGTTAGCATGCCTGCAGTAATGCTACATATCAGTAGTAATGGTAAAACGCTGGAAGAGGATTATGAGAATGGGTGACTACAGTAGACGATGGCGATGTTGGACAAGTCAGCAGTCGCGGTCTTGGAGCTGTAAAGGCCATGGGGAGGTCCAGATGCAAGGAACAAAAAGCATCCTCCAAAGGTATCCTTCAGTACTACATCACCATGTCACAGGTATCCTCCAAGTCCCAGATGAGGATAAGAGACGTAAGAGGAGTCACTCGTTCGAGTAAATACTCTATGTCTTATTTTCTCCATTAGTTTCCAGCCATTCGAACAATGCCTGTTCCAGTCTCTACTCAATAGCTTATTCGCTGGATAAGATTCGAACCATTCGAACAATATCTGTTCCTACTCGATTGCCTCTTGGCCTTTGGAATCATATAGCCCTTATTTATACACGGGGGATAACTGAAAAGATATACACACATTAGGGGAAATGAAGCAATCTGACTGGTGATTATAAGACTTGGTTGGGGTCAGAGGCTGGGACAGAGACAGCTGAGAATAGGTAGGCAGCTCATATAGTCAGAATAGGGTCATTTACAGACAAAACAGGTAGAAACCGAGGTTTCCAAAGAAATGCGAACTAGATGTCCATTACATAAGCGGGATAATTGGAAACGGGTGGTCGCCCTGGCGGCCATCGTGTTTTCCACATCGGCTTTCGATGGTGTATGTTCACGCTGGATGTTATCGTAGAATAATTTGTGATCAATTAACATCTAAAAGTTTACAGGTTTCTTTTGTTTTGTCATGATTCTGTAACTTTTTTTGCGAAAAAGTGTCGAAAAACTCGATTTTCTTCTATTTCGAGGCATTTTTCTGGCGGCCATCTTGGATATTCACTTACTTGATTGCTTTATCATACGCAGAAAAAGTGTCCAAAATAATATACAGTTGATTCCTGTGCCTTGTATCAAACATTTTTTCCACAACCATCGTACAACTTGAGATAGTGTAAACTTGTCCATTACATAAGCGTGATAACTGAAACCGGGTGGTCACACTGGCGGCCATCTTGTTTTCCACATCGGCTTTCGATGGTGCATGTTCACGTTGGGTATCATCGGAGAATAATTTGCGATCAATTTAACATCTAAAAGTTTACAGGTTTCTAATTTTTTATCATGATTGTATAAGTTTTTTGGCGAAAAAAGTGTCGAAAAACTCGATTTCCGTCTATTTTGAGGCATATTTTGGCGGCCATCTTGGATTTTCACTTACTTGATTGATATTGTTATACGGGGAATGGTATCAGACATACGAATGAGTTAATTTCCGTTCCTTATCTCATATAATCCAGAAAAATTAGTGATGGTGTAATATCGCGAAATTGACCCACCCTCATGGGCGCTATCTTAGATTACGTCATATCCGGCCAGGATGATTTCTTGTTAACATCTGAAAATCTACTCTTGAGATGTCCAGGTACATGAAAAAACCGGTCTCGTTCGGTCCTGGTGGGGGGTGGGGGGTGGGGTCCCATAGGGGATGTATTTATTTATTTATTTATTTATTTATTGGTGTTTAAGGTCACATACTTATGCACAATGGCTAATCGTGACCGTGACAGTTTTACGGGTGGAGGAAGCCGGAGTACCCGGAGAGAACCACCGAGCAACGACGAGCAGCTGTCAGCTCTCCAACATCGTAACTCTGAACTCTGCACCGCAGCACAGGCAGGGTTAGATTGGTTGAAGACATGCGCACCATCGACGTGCAGTACGCCTCAGTACACAGCGTCATCGTGCCCCCATGTAGGCAATCGGGGTGAAGTGTCTTGCCCAAGGACACAACGCGGTTGCCGCAGGTGGGATTCGAACCGAGGACCCCTCGGCTTGCAGCCTGCACCTCTACCAACTGAGCCACCGCGCCCCCATAGGGGATGTATAGGCGTGCTGTGGGTACGCAAACTCAGCCCAAGGTTTTGATGTTTGAGAACCTGCATAGGGTTAACAAATGTTTACTGGAATATTTTGTACATGTAACTTGTAATGTCACACTAAGGTCTGAGAATGGCCAATTTTTCTTGAAAATCTACGAGATGTTTTTAGAGAAATCCTCAGATAACATGAATTTTTAACCTTTTGAGGGATGTCGCTCTGTAACCAGCCCTGATCGGGTTAATGCTTGGTTTTGTGAATACCTTCATTCCTTGCAAAAATGATCCTCGGTGAATTCCACTTTAAATGAAGGAGGTTATGTTTATCTTGCAGGTACACATTGAGTGCTATGGGTGCCCAAGACAGCCCATTTTCTCAAAATTTCTATGCTTGGCAGCATGTGGAGGGATAACAAACGCTTACCGGAATATTTTGTCCATGCAACTTGTAATGTCACTCCAAGACCTGCGAATGGTCATTTTTTCTTAAAAACGTACTAGAATTTTTTTAGAGGAATTCACAAAAAAACGGGAATTTTAAGCTCTTAAGGGGTATATCTCCTTAACCAGCCGAAAATGGGGTAAGACCTCGATTTTTGAATACCCTTACTACTTACAAAAAGTTTCCCTATCAGTTTTGCGTCCAGTAAAAGAAGTTACGTTTCTCTGTGGCATTCACATTTGATGTTGTTGGTGTCCAAAAACAAACTATTTTTTCAAAATGTCGATATTTAGCATCCCATGGAGGGTTAACAAGTGCTTACGGGAATATTTTATCCATGCAACTGGTAATGTGCCTCAAAACCTATCAAAGGCCATTTTCTCTTGAAAACCTACGAGATGTTTGTAAAGAAATCCTCGGAAAACATGTATTTTTAAAGCTTTTGATGGGTATCGCTATTAACCAACCCAAAAGGGGTTAACGCTTCGTTTTTTGAATACCCTTATTACTTACAAAAATGGTCCTCGGTGCATTCCAGTACTAAGAAAGGAGATTATGTTTATCTCTCGGGTATACATTGGGTGCTGCGTGTGTCCGAAAACAGCCCATTTCAACAAAATTACGATGCTTGGCAGCCTGTAGAGGGTTAATAAACGCTCACCGGAATATTTTGTCCAAGCAACTTGTAATGTCACAGAAAGACCTGCGAACAGACAATTGTTTTGAAAACCTACAGGATGTTTTCAGAGAAATCCACAGAAAATGGGAATTTTAAGCTTTTAAGGGGTATCTCTCTTTAACCTGACCAAAATGGGTTAAGACTTCGACTTTTGAATACCCTTACTACTTACAAAAATGTTTCCGTATAAATATTCGGCTCGATAAAAGAAGGCACTTTTCTTTGTGGCGTACCCATTGGGTGATGTTGGTGTCCAAAAACAGCCCATTTTATCACAATTTTGACTTTTAGCAGCCCGTGGAGGGTTAACAAATGCTCACCGCAGTATTTCCTCCATGTTACTTCTATTGTCACATCCATACCTATGCGTGACCAATTTTTCTTGAAAATCTACAAGACTCGTTTAGAGAAATCCACAGAAAACATGAAGTTTTGAGCTTTTGAGAGATTTTGCAGTTTAACCAGCCCAAAACTGGTCAACGCTTGGTTTATTGAATACCCTTATTACTTACAAAAATAATGCACGGTGAATCCCACATCCAATAAATGAAGTTATGTTTATCTCTCTTGTATCGTTTGAGTGCTTTAGGGGCCAGAAAACAGCCCATTTCATCAACATTTCAATGTTTGGCAGCCTGTGGAGGGTTAACATATGCATTACCTTGCCTGATATCTCTTGTATATGATTGGTCGTTTCACAGACAGGGCTAACAACGATGAATGTTTAAAAAAATCTACAAAACGCGTTTCTAGAAAGTGCCTATAAACCCTAATTTTGACATTTTTTTGTCAATTTTAGTGAAATAAGGGATGAATCGAAAATTCCGCTTCAGTACATTTTTAGATTTTGTGCCCCGCCCCGCGTGCAAAATTGTGTGAAAATCGGTTCAAAAATGGCTTCTGAATCGCACGGACAAAATGTGTTATAACGAGTTAGTCACTAAATACTGCGTGGCTCCAATACGCTGCCGTAGATTCTCGTGTCTCAAAGAATTCAACCTTTTAAAAATGTTTTAGTTGTTTTTATTCTTTTAACTGTATCTCGTATACAATATGTATTTGTCATTTGGTTGATATTCAGAGTATTATTTCAAATGTTGGTATCAATATTGACTACTGTCTTTTCAGGTTATTTCACTGTCACGCTGATGTTCATTTTTATGTTTTAAACATATATTTCACTTTTTGTTGGAATCTTTTATCCTACATAACCGTTTGTCGCCACGATATAGCCTCAGCTGCTGGCGTGGCGTTAATCACAGTAAGTAAATATATAAATAAATGAAATTAAATAAATAATAAATATATAAATAATTAATTAATTAAAGATATAAATAATGTTTGATTCGAGAATTAGGTCTTCCCAGTTTTAAGCTGCTCTGTGGTGCCGGGTTTATCTAGGGATGACAAGACAGGTAGTTGCTGCAAGTAGTGTTGACAATAAAGGTATGACTAGTGCCAGTACTAAAGATGTAAGCCAGCGGCAGTAACTGTTGTAAAATCTATCACTGGGGAGTAGATCACAACAGTGATAACCAATAGTAATGGCAGAGAACAGTTGTAGTGTTTGTAGAAATGGTTACCAGCGGCATTTTTGGTAACGGCAGGGTGTCTCAGTCAGTAACGTCTGCTATGATCGCTAAACAGTGATAACTGTTCTTTGATATAATATCATCAGATAACTAACTATCCCCAGATAGCTATCTCCGAACTAGCATCCTTAGATTGTTCACCACCGTATCATAACTATCCTAACTACCCGCATGTGCCCATGTAAATTGTGTTTTGAGTCACATTGCGACCTTACACATAAACACATATCGGTCATTCAAGCAGGTGTCCATGTCTTGTACACTCTAAAATCAGTTGGGTGAAACATTTACCCAAATCAACTGGGCTGAATGAATATGAACCCAATGGGGTTCATATTCACTCGAAGTAGTTGATTTGGGTTAATGTTTCTCCCAACTGATTTTAGAGTGTACAGGATTAAAAGTTACTCCTAGATTTTCATATTCATTCAAGCCAGCCGATTTGGGTTGATTTTGAACCCAAATGATTTTAGAGTGTATATTTTGTGCTTTCATCGTTAATATCAGATAAACGCATGTGGGTACGAGCAACAGACAGTCTTTATCATTCGTAATGATCCCAACATACACTAGATCAAACTGTATAAATTGATTCCTGTTCAGAAAAATGGGGCGCTATCTCATTGAACTTAATAAGATTTTGCCAAAGGCAGAAGTCGAAGAGGGTTCAAAGATATCCAGCAAGCTTGTACAAGTGTGACACATCAGCAGTAATTGTGGACGACCCCAGAACACGACATTCTGTTCCAATAAGACTAAAATCCTCTATCTCTGATCGGACGAGAGCTCGCTTAGTTTTTTCTATGTTTACGGCTCAAGTGGCATATGTTATCGCCTGACGTCGCCAAGTGAAATAGTTGAAAAGATGATAAAAATCGGAGAATATTCAAAGTGCATACTGCCTGTGAAATCTTATTTTTGAGGCCAGTAATCATTCTATGAATGTCCACCCGCAACCCACTTATCAAAACCTCGAGGTTACTCCATCTCATTTCAAATCCTGAACTTGTTCATGATTTCAACTGAGATGGAGTAACCTCGACCGTTATCTACGTAATTGCTTTTTTTTGTCGTTCAGTGTCGTTCTGGGGTACACGAGAGGTTTATTTACTAAATTTGTTATCGTCAAAGTTGCCTTGTCAGTTGAAGTTGCCTTGTTCATTTCATGGTGTGTGTTTTGGGCTTTGAGTAGGGTCTTATTGGAACATCTACGTTATTGTGATGAATTGACGGTAACATGGTCTGAGGTTTGCGACTCTGACCGTATGTTCAACCAAGAAGCAAATATAGTGGTAGCCATAGGAGCCGTAATAATCATCGTAGATTGTGCAGCAGTTGTAGAAAGTAGTATGTAGGGGTAGAAAGCATAGTGGGAGCGAGTGATAATGTGGAAACAATCTAGAAGCCACGAAACCACCGTCTAACTAGTAGCTAAGAGTTATGGGATGGTCCTTGAACTGCAATCTGGCAAATGATATCGAAAAAAATGTTGCATATTTCAGGGTATTTCATAAGGTAACATTATATGTATATTACTAATATTAAGTTTAAATAAATATGTTTTGTTTTGTCATTCGTTATTCGAATAAAAAAGATCGAATCCCTCCTTCCCCTCCACAAAATAAAAAAAAAATAATAAATTGAAGTAGCAAAGAGAAAAGAAGAACGAAAAGAAAAAATGTATTGTAGGGCTTACGTCCACCTTTAGTGTTGGAAATATAGGTACACTAATTACATGAAACCGCCACGGCGTCCCTGTGTGTAACTCTAGTCATAGAGGTGGAGAGATTTCAACGAAATTTGGTAGAAATACTTCTTGTGATGTAATTATTTACTTGAATATGAAGGTTCGGACTTGGAAAGTTTCACCTTTGAGCCACATACATTTGAAACTGGAGGGGTTCAAGTCTGGAAATAAAGTTACCCAGTTTGTGCAGATGTGCATACACCTCCGTGACCTTCATATTTAAGGCATCGACTTTGAAAAATTTATTTTTTAGTTTGTTCATGCGTCTGTTCATTTGAAGATGAAGATTGAAACTAAATATAGCAGTATTGGTCTGTATGAGTGGATGTGCATGTACTTTTATGAAAGTCACGTCGACATTGTGAATCGAGGGGAGGACATAAAAACATAATTTACATTGCATGTTAGAACAGCAAACCCCCTGACTAAAGCTAAATGGAACCAAATCAAGGTAACTCAAGATATGTCGTGCAATTGTGATTAAGTGACTTGCCCAAATGACAGACTGCAGATGACGTAGGTCAGGATCGAAACACCGACCTTTCGGTCTTTTGTCCAGTGCTCTAACCAGTGAGCCACCATGCTCCCATTATTTTGTTTTATCTGTTGGGCTTTCAATAGTAGGACTTTTGTTCTGTCCCAGCATATTCTGTAATAATGAAAGTAATGAAAGTAATGAAAGTTGTATTGATTTTTAAGTAAATTCTATTAACCCTTTACATAACGCGAAAGGAAGACGAGACTTGCAAAATAAAATTCTTGAATAACTATATTTTTATTTTTTGCGTCAAAAACATAGCTTATGGCCCCTCACTGGAACGAGCTCAACGCTCGTTCCAGTGAGGGGTCATAAGCTATGTTTTTGAGACAAAAAATGAAAAAAATAATGAAAATTGAGTAGTGATTTTTGTGAATAGCGCTGATCGGCTTTGGTCGCTACGTTGGGTAAAGGCTTAGCGTGCGTACATGTTATGGTATTTGATAAATTGGGAAGCCAAAGAGTCAAATGGATACATCCACCAGAACATCAAAACACTTGTTGACTTAAATTGCGATTTTGTTACATGGTCAACTTATTTTTTTAGCTCACCGAAGGGAGCTTAACTTATCACTTGTCGTCCGTCGTCGTCGTCCGTCGTCGTCGTCCATCGTCGTCCGTCGTCCGTCGTGAACTTTACATTATCGACTTCTCCTCACAAACTACTCGACCAAATTGAACCAAATTTTGTGTGCAAGTTCCTTATCATATGTCAATTCAAGCGTGTACAAATAAACGTGCCGCGCGCACTGGGGGTACCAGAAGGGGCATAACTCTGATAGCACCCCATACAATTTTTCAAAAAATCAAAAAAATCTTCTTCAGATCCACCAGTCAGAATCTTCTCATATTTTTTATACAACATCTCTAGGGGCGTCAGATTCAAGTTTGTTCAAATCGAGTCCCTGGGTTAAGATTTGGGTCTCTATTTGAGCCCAGAGTTTGAATTTGTGCAATTTGAGGAAATTTCTTTAAAAATCTTCTTCTTCAGATCCACTAGTCAGAATCCTTTCATGTTTGGTATACAACATCTGTAGGGGGGGGGGGGGGGGGGGGTCAGATTCAGATTTGTTCAAATCCAGTTCCTGGGTTAATAATTGGGCTCCCTGTAGGAGCCCAAATTTTAACTTACTGAAATATGAGGAAATTTCTTTAAAAATCTTCTTCAGATCCACCAGTTAGAATGCTTTCATATTTGATATACAACATCTCTAGGGGGTGGGGGTGGGGGTGGGGGGGGGGGGTCAGATTCAAGTTTGTTCAAATCGGATCCCTGAGTTAGTATTTGGGCTGTCAATTGGAGCCCAAAGTTTAACTTGGTGCAATTTGAGGAAATTTCTTTAAAAATCTTCTTCTTCAGATCCACCAGTCAGAATCCTTTCATGTTTGGTATACAACATCTATAGGGGGGTCAGATTCAAGTTTGTTCAAATCGAGTCGCTGGGTTAATATTTGGGCTCCCTATGGGAGCCCAAATTTTAACTTTGTGCAAAGTGTGGAATATTCTTTTAAAATTTTCTTCTTCAGATTCACCAGTCAGAATCCTCTCATATTTGGTATACATCATCTCTAGGGGGGCCAGATTCAAGTTTGTTCAAATCGAGTTTCTCGGTTAATATTTGGGTTCCCTATCGGAGCCTGAATTTTAACTTAGTGCAATATGAGAAAATTTCTTTAAAAATCCACTAGTCAGAATCCTTTCATATTTGGTATACAACATCTCTTGGAGGGTAAGACTCAAGTTTGTTCAAACCTGGTCCCGGGGTTTTTAATTTTGGCAACATACGGGAGCCTGAATTTTAACTAAGTGCAATATGAGGGAATTTCTTTTATAATCTTCTTCTTCAGACCCACCAATCAGAATCCTTTCATATTTGATATACAACATCTCTAGGTGGGTCAAATTCAAGTTTGTTCAAATCGGGACCCTGGGTTAATATTTTGGCCCCCTATTTGAGCCCAAAATTAAACTTAATGTGAGGTGATTTCTTTAAAAATCTTCTTCATATCCACCAGTCAGAATTCTTTCCTATTTGATATATGACATCTCAAGGGGGATCAGATTCAAGTTTTTTCAATTTGAGTTCTTGGCTTAATATTTGGGCTCTATGGGCAGGGGTGGGATGGGATGGGGGGGGGGGGGGGGTGGGGGCATATTAGGTTCAGGTTTGTTCAAATCCATTCCTTAGTGTTTTTCCATAAAATTTGCCTCTCATGACTTCATTCTTTGTAGTGTTGATGAACCATGTCTAACTGAATGTGACCCCAAATACTTCTTTGAGCCACTTTTGCCGGTGAGCGATTAAGGCCCCTTGGGGCCTCTTGTTTTAAAATCACAGCTTATTTTCCCTTTAACCCTTTACCCAACGCAGACGAAATCAAAATTTATTATTTTAGATATCACTTTTTTAAAAAAAAATTTTTTGTGGACCTGATAAGTCTCTGGATGTCACCCTGTGGTATTGCGTTCCACTCCTACCTTAGAACATTACGTAAATCGACTAACGTCTGAAGATCATGAAGTCGTACCCGACGGTCCAATTGATCCAAAGATGCGCGACAAATCTGGCGAAAGTGGGGGCCAGGGAAGAAGTTCGATGCTCTGCTCCTCAAGAAAGTCACGACAGATACGCGCCACGTGACATCGGGCATTATCTTGCTGGAATAACTGCAATCCGACGTTAGTGTTGAACAACGCGACGACAAGAATTTCGTCCCTATATCGCTGTCCATTCTGATTACCATCGATAAAGATCAACTGCGTTCGATGGTGCAAGGAAATTCCTGCAGAAACCATTACACTACCCCCGCCGAAACGGTCGCATTCCCGCAGGCAAGCATCAGAAAACCGTTCTACTCGTCAGCGATGCACTCTTGCCCCAACATCAAGGCGCCGTAGACAAAATCGTGATTCATCACCAAAAGAACTGTGCGCCAACGCTGCTGAGTCCAGCGAACACGATGACGTACCCATTCCATTCTGACGGCACGATGACGTTGGGTAAGGATTGGTCCATGGTATGGACGACCACTTCGGCTGCCGTGTTCAGCGAGTGTGTTGCGGACAGTTTGTGCACTGGTTCTATTGTTAGTTCTACCAGGAGTGATTGCTGCTGTCCTCGTCGCCGGAAGGAAGCGATCTCGCAAGTGAGTCGTCCTGATGTGTCGGTCTTGTGCAGGGGTCGTAACTTGGTCGACCTGAACGCGGCCGGTCGGCATTAGATCCAGTGGTTCTATACCTTCCAATGAGACGGTAGATAGTGGCCACAGTGACTACGAACTCAGCAGCGAGCTCATCTGGAGGTATCCCAGCCTCATGCATACCAATGACACGCAACCTCTGATTTCGGTGAACCTTGGCATTTTTTAAAATGTAGGAAGACAAAAGCTAGCGTGTTTTCTCAATAACCCAGGCTCTCTAGTAAAACATAACACAAAGAAAATCGCCGGTCACCCATTCAATTTTACATTCTCGGGTAAGACGTGCTATTTTAAAATCCGTAGCAACATTGAACACTGTTGGGTGGACAAGAACAACATGTCATTAAACTCTTTGCACGACTTCTTGTCCACAAACATGTAACATTAGAACTATAATATTTCATCCTTTATGCTATTTGTTCACATTTGTTTCTATTATACTTTCTTTTTTTGACTCCGTATAGTTTTTCTCACATACCGTAAACTGGGGTGTATAGGGACAGGGGTATGAATAGGGACAGAAAATTCAAGTTTTGTAAACACGCCTAGATATTTTTTTCTTCACTTATAGACACATCGGGAAATAATATATAAAGATTCTTAAAAAAATAATCTAGGCATGTTTACAAAACTTGAAATAACTTTTCAGTTTTCTGTCCCTATTCATACCCCTGTCCCTATACACCCCAGTTTACGGTATCTATTTTATAATAGCTCTTCTCATAACAGTCTGTCGTTTCTCACAAAACTCAACTTTTGATAATTGTACTTTGTTTTTATTCCTTTAAACTAGATTTCGTCTTCAAATCACTGTCAATCATCAGGTTGATTTACATCATCTTTATTAAAAACATACTGTTATCACTTTTTATCTCTAGTACTTAAATGTTTTTATAATTATTTCGTAATTTTATCTTATACCTGTTGAAGATATAGCCCATGTGTTATAGATTATCTATAACACATACCCCTATGTCATATAGATTGGAGAACGGACTATAGTCTTTTTCTATATTATAATTTTATGATGACATTCGCAAAATTGTTTATAAATCGCGTCAAATCTGATGAAATTGATTATCAAACATATTTTTGTCATAAATCATAAGAACTGAGGCGTAAGTATATTTTCTGTAATTGTTTTCCCAGTTACAGGGCCATTTTCTAAGGGGAACTATACTCTATCATTCACTTGAATTTGTAGCCTTGTTACGCACCAACAGCTTTTCCGGGCACATCACATGTATTCATGCCCAACAAGAGAAAGCAGTCGACTCCACTCCAGATGAGTCGACATTTTGACACGAAATCATCCCCAAAACCCTTTTAAAAATGCAGAAAAGAACAAAAATGGTCGGTATAAGATAAATACAACAATACCATAGTGTGTTTTGATATGTTTGATATCTCAACTCGTTGAAAGTGAGTTTTTTTCGCTCGGCAAGCCTCACGAAAAAAACTCACTTTCAACTCGTTGAGATATCAAACATATCAAAACACACTATGGTATTATCGTATATTTAAGCAATAGTTTTAAGCCATAAAAGATAATCGCTTTTTACACTAAACATTGTTTTATTGGTACGATATAACCTTAGCTGCTGGTGTAGCGATAAACACAATAAATAAAAAATAAATAAATAAATAAAGATGTTGAAAGAGACTATAAACTGGAATAAACTAAATAACTATAAACCCTAATAAACAATTATAAATATATAAATAATTATAAAGGATTTGTTGACATGTGCAATAATGGTTTCGTTCTCGACAACAACAATACAAAATTATTAACATCTGCTGCAGATATTGCGAGACAGTAATACAGACATTCAAGGAGTATTTCTAGACAATGATAACAGAAAACAACAAGTAGAATAAATAAGATTCTTATCTTCAGTATCTTGATATATAAAACAGGAAATGGAGTAATAATAACACTGACATTTTGAATCATCTCTTTGCTGAAAAAAGAAGACATGCTGCACCTCTCCGATTTTATTTATTCGTCTCGAGTGTTCATAACTTAATGTCATGCAAAGGTAACTATCTACCAGTAACGTGGGGTGATTTTGGTATATATGTTCTTACATACTGGAGATAATGCGAGCGATGCAATTGGGTTATATTATGAACTTTTTCTCCTATTTACAATTTCGATAGAGAAAACTCTGTAATCCGTCTCTTTCTGAAACATGAACACAAATATTGATCACACTGAAAGAAACGTGATAAATTAGTAGGGGCCAAAATAATCTCCCGAGGGACTGTTTGTTTATTTGGGCTTAGCGACACTTTCGACTGCCAAGAAAATGTCGTTAACCCTTTACCCAACGTAACGGCCAAAACCGGCCAGCGCTATTTTGAAAAATCGCCAATTAATTTTCATTATTTTTTTCATTTTTTGTCTCAAAAACATAGGTTATGACCCCTCGTTGGAACGAGCTCATCGAGCTCGTTCCAACAAGGGGTCATAACCTATGTTTTTGAGATAAAAAATGAAAAAAATTAGTTGTTCAAGAATTTTTTTTGCAAGTGTCGTCTGCTTTTCAATTTAGGTAAAGGGTTAAACCCAAAGTCATATCGTGTCAGAGAATTTTACGGGTGAAGGAAATTGTTATCAGTGATTGTATGTCCAATCTACCATGGGTGGTCGGAAGCAAACTGCAACTTACCCATTAGTGTCCAACGAGAATTGGCTGGTATGGATTCTGTGGCAAATTCCCACGAGAGAATCAAGAGAAGGTCTTTGAAACAGAGCTTTCAAGTGGCAACCGAGTGTTATTAGGTAATCTAACAAAGTTGGAATGACTTATTGCGATCATTAGTCTATTTGTTTTTTATGCCCGCGCCAATTTTGGCGTGGCCATTAAGTGTTACTCTTTTCTCCCCCCCCCCCCCCCCCCGCCGCTGCATGTGTAAGGTACGTATGTCCAGGGTGAGATAGCAGGGAGAGACAGATGTATCCCACCCCACCCACTTGACCTACTTATTTGCATATTTAATTAGCGTCGGGACTATTTCATCGTCGTCTGCATTTCCGTAAACAAACAAAATGGCGTCTCGCTTCGAAAATGTAAATACAATGACATTTGTCGCAGAAAATGGAAATCAGAGCACGGAACACAAGACAAAGTCGCACTTGAATTTAATGTATGAATTTTTGGGTGAGCGACACCATGAATGGAGGCATGAGATTCATTAAACAGCTACATCGCGGAATTTATCATCAATGCCAGAACTGAAGATGGAAAAGAGTACGAACGTAGCACTCTTCGTGGGATGATCGGAAGTTTTGATCGATATTTGAAGGAGCACAGATATGGCAAACAGATTATGGCAACCCAGTGTTTAGAGTTTGCAGAAACTAGGGATGCCTTGCGGATGAAGCAGCGTGATTTGAAGTCTCAGGGAAAGGGTCAGAAACCCAAGAGGGTTCACCCGCTAACCGCGGAGGATACTGAACTATTATACAGTAAAGGCCAGTTAGGTGGAGATACCCCGACGTCCCTGATAAACACAATGTGATTCCTCAATACCCTACACTTCGGTATCAGGGGAGGTAGTGCTGAACATCGCCAAATCTGCTGGGGGATATCAAGCTGAAATATGATAACGAGTCACAGTTACAATACCTCGAGTGGGGGCGCGGTGGCCCAATCGGTAGAGGTGCAGGCTGCAAGCCGAGAGGTCCTCGGTTCGAATCCCGCCTGCGGAAACCGCGTTGTGTCCCTGGGCAAGACACTTCACTCCCATTGCCCATTTGGGGGCACGGTGACGCTGTGCGTTAAGACGTACTGCACGTTGATGGTGCACTTGTCTTCAACCAATGCTAACCCTGCTTGTGTGGAGTAAGTATGTTGGGGAGCTGACAGTTGCTCGGTGGTTCTCTCCGGGTACTCCGGCTTCCTCCACCCGTAAAATTGTCGTGGTCATGATTAGACATTGTGCAGAAATATGTGACCTTAAACATCAATAAATAAATAAATAAATATAATAGCTCGAGTATTCAGAGAGAGTCACGAAGACTCGCACCGGTGATGATGTGACAGATACACGCGACTGTCCATCACGGATGTATGAAACCCCATCAAGAAAGGACAGGTGTCCCGTTGAACTTTATATGTTATACTCAGAACGGAGACCAAGTGATTTTTGTAGAGACGATGACCCCTTCTATCTAGTGGTTGTGACAAACAATGAACGTCCTGGGGATAATGATAGGTGGTTTTTGAGAGGTCCAATAGGAAAACACAAAATTGAAAAAATAATTTCCAAAATGGCGAAAAATGCTGACTAACCGGATTTGGAAAACAGGAACATTTCTAATTCCAGTGTGAGGAAAACATTGGTGCAGACAATGACCGACAACCATGTTCCAGATTCCCTTCAAGTTATGTAACTGGCCACAAGAATGTGAATTCACTGAACAACTTTAGAACACTTTACACTTCTCAAAAACGATCCATTTCACACATTCTTTCTGGTGAATCCAGCACATGTTCAAATACACTCGTTTCATTCCCCAGAAATCAGCAAGTATCAGCTGTTCAAATTCCTTCAACGTCACACACCATGCACAATCAACAAATTGATTACTCCTCTTCTCAGTCAAATGCAACAATTTCCACAGCCCAGAATCTGATGAAAAAACACATTTCAAGGCGCAACATTACATGAATGCACAATAAACTTTAACTTTAATACTTATTCCGCACCATCACAACCAAAGAGAAAACGTATCAACCAAATTGTAGATTCGGACTCGGGAAGCGACTAAACTTTAAATGAGGTCACAGACAACGTAGGTGAATACCACTAACGAAATAGTTCGACTACAACAAGCCTGTAACTCTTGTGATAATGACGCAACTTTGTTTATTCATTGTTTAAAATATGACCACTTGTTTCATAAATGGTTAACAAAATGAAATCCATGTTGAATATTGCTTGTAATTCTTTGTGAATACATTGGTATCATTGCGCCCGCCGATCGATCGATTGATTCATGTTGACGTCATCAGAATGCAGTGTGATCAAAGTTTGATGCTTTAAAACTCTTTAAACCCCAAGATGCCACCGTTCCAAATTGAGTTCGTGGTATATACCTTTGGTATATACATAACTTTTGCATGCTCTTTCCGATGGTGTCATTAGTTGTTCAAAACAACGAATACCAAATGAGTTGATTGTATCAGCACGTGACCCCCGATTACCTATGGCTAACGTAACCGCTGTATGGTGGGGGGAGAAAAATAATCCCTGATGGGTGCGGGTGTGGGATGGGAAAATCTCACCCTCGGGACAAGATATTTGGTCCAGACACTCGGCAAGCCTCGTGTCTGGCCCAAATATCTTGCCCTCGGGTGAGATTTTCCCATCCCACACCCGTACCCATCAGGGATTATAATAATCCGCCCGTCCGTACGAACGTCCGTAAGTCCGTCCCGAATATGGTTTCCGGGCGATAACTTTAGCTTGACTGAACGAAGTGAAACAAAATTTTATACATAGGTTTATAACCACATAATTCAGGCTGGAATTGATAGTGGGCTTGGTTTGATATTTGTTGGCAAAGTTATGGCCCTTTTCCGACTTAGAAAACATGATGATATTGGTTTCCGGACGATAACTTTAGTTTGAACAAAATGAAACAAAATTTTATACATTGGTTTATAACCACCTAATACAGATTGGGATTGATAGTGGGCTTGTTTCTTTTTCCTTCAGCTTTGCGTTTCCACATTTCGAAAGCTGCAGACACCAAATTTGACACATTTTTAAACGACCATTTCTTCTTGAATATTCTGGATTTAGTTTTTTGATCTTCGACCTTTGTCTGAAACAATATAACGTCAAATTTTTCTCTATCTTATAATATCTATGCCCGTATCACTACTCCTCCTTCAAATTTTGGAGATAACATCTACAACAAAAAAACATATCCAAAAATGTGGGGCTGCCATGGGAAAGTTCAAACGGTTCTGTCTGAATTTTCGGTGACGTATTGACGTCGACGTCATTAAAAACTCAGGGTCGCACGATTTTCATAAATTTTTAGTAAGTTGTAGAGATAAAAGAATAAGAGATACCTGTTTTTTCTTTTCCAATTTATAGCCGTTTTTGACGTTTTTCATGTCATTTCAAATATGTCGACATTTCCACTAAAAGCCTCCGTTTTGTGGGTCAATTTGCGCCACCAAAAATAAGGGATACGGTTATGAGACTTTTCACAAATATTTCTGATTATACGCAGATGTGCACCTTTTTATTTCAAATTGGCGCACCCGCTTCCAGCGTTGCCAATTTAACGATTTTTTCTATACTTTTTATTTTCATCCTCATCTCAAGTCTTAGCCTTTCTAAAGTCTAAAAATATAATCTCTACCAAAAACCATATCTACAAAGTCGCGAGGTCCTAGGAAATTCTCAACTGATATGCTCTAACTTTGGATTGACGTCATAGAGGCTCGCAGAGCGAAAATTAAAATACATCGGATTTTTAAAAAAAAGTTTAATATGTTGTAGAGCTAAAAAATTAGGAGATAGCTGTTTTTATGTTTTTCGATGTAACGGCATTTTGACGTTTTTACGCCACTCTGAAGTTTAGCGTATTCTTTTCATTCTTCATTAACACTTTAACCAACGAAACGGCCACATCCGCCCGCGTAATATGCAAATTCAGCAGCTGAAAAAATATCATTTTTCAAAACATTTAAAAAAAACCATATCATGTGACCCCTCTTTGGAACGAGCTCGTTCCAATGAGGGGTCACATGATATGGTTTTGGTGAAAGTTTTTGAAAAATTAAAAAAAGGATATTTAAAATAATAAATTTTGATATCTTCTGCGTTGGGTAAAGGGTTAAAAGCCTTATGTCCGTGGATCCAATTGCGTCTTAACGTGGATCCAATTGCGCCTTAATTGTTTGAGATACAGTTATGAAACTTACCACAAATATTACTGGCCATGTGCAGATGTTCACCTTTATTTTCTCATTTCAATATGACACACCCGAATCTTGCGATGCCATTTTACGCTTTTTTCTATACCTTTTATTTTCAACCTCATTCTAAGCCTAAGCCTTTTGAAATTTTGGGAATATAATCGCCACAAAAAAACATATCTATAAAAATGTCGTGCCATCCTAGTAAATTCCTATCCGTTATGGTCGAACATTGGATTGACGTCATAGAGGGTCATAGGTCCAAAAATTAAAAAGCGTTGCATTTTTTGGAAATTGTAGTATGCTGTAGAGCTAAAAAATTAGGAGATAGCTGTTGTTTTTTTTCGATTTAACGCTATTGTACGGAAGCGTTGAGGCGCCAGTTGAGTATTATTTCTATCTTGCACGTGCAGGTTAGCTATCTTGCACCTGCAAGTTACTATCTTGCACGTGCAGGTTAGCTATCTTGCACCTGCAAGTTACTATCTTGCACGTGCAGGTTAGCTATATTGCACCTGCAAGTTACTATCTTGCACGTGCAGGTTAGCTATATTGCACCTGCAAGTTACTATCTTGCACGTGCAGGTTAGCTATCTTGCACGTGCAGGTTAGCTATCTTGCACGTGCAAGTTACTATCTTGCACGTGCAGGTTAGCTATCTTGCACGTGCAGGTTAGCTATCTTGCACCTGCAAGTTACTATCTTGCACGTGCAGGTTAGCTATCTTGCACCTGCAAGTTACTATCTTGCACGTGCAGGTTAGCTATCTTGCACGTGCAGGTTAGCTATCTTGCACGTGCAAGTTACTATCTTGCACGTGCAGGTTAGCTATCTTGCACGTGCGGGTTAGCTATCTTTCACCTGCAAGTTATTATCTTGCAGGTACTGGTTACTTATCTTGCACCTGCAAGTTAGTTATATATATAGTCATATTTGAAATCGAGTTCATCAAAAGTAGTATATAAGGGTCCAACCTAGCCTCAATTTGCCGGCCGGACCTAGGTTCGGATTTGCCGGCCCCACTCCCGGACTACGGAAATTCCTATCGCTGAGACAACCACTATAGGCTCATTGGCCATGTCTAGCCGCCTGAATATGTACGTTTCGCATCGATTGCATCGCAGGCTAGGTGTGGATGCTTTATGCTGGGGGTGTGAATGGGAAAAGTGAGGCATGAAGAGTGAAAAACGATTAGATTTGCAATGACGTCGGTGACGTCACGATGAGCTCGCGACGTCATGACGACGTTGACCGCAGTCGTGTCCACAGAGGTGAGTGACTGGACGTCCGTTGGTAGACCATGCTGGACCGGGTCTCAATACCCCTTAACAGGAACAGGGATGTCCCTTTTCTGGCTTTCGACCCTTCTTCTCCCTGATCGATTCTGTCCTACTCTGTCGGCTCGAAACAAGGATCCACTAGAGCAGCCCCTCGACAATTGAAACCTCGAACGACTCATACAGATGTGTGACTGGGGAGCTGCTCCAGAAGCAGCTTTTCAAACGACTCACTGAAATGAGCCTTCGAGGAGAAAATTAGTAATCAAAGAGTTAGTCCCAGCAACTCTTCGAACGATTCTTCTACATCTGGAAGACCAGCATTGACTGACCTGTCAGGCGACTGTTCGAGCTTGTTGAGGTACGGGTACTGGAAGATGGGGAACAGTGGCTGTGCTGCTCTTGATCGGAACGCTCGGTGTAGGGTTCCTGGTTCACTGGCGCAGGTTGCGGAGGCCTGGGTCGTGGAATAAGGTCGACGGATCTCTGATGTGATTAGGGTATTCGGTCGAGAAGGCAGGAGTAGGGAATCGTGGCGTGAAAGGCTTCTGGAACAAGAGGAGGGCGACTGTGTCGCTCTTGGTCAAGCGGCAGAGGTAAGGACACCGGGTCAAATACGGGAATGTAAACCTCTGGATAAGTATGGGGAGCCGGGTCTTCTGAGATAGGATGGCTGTCAAATATGGGAATGTAAGCCACTGGGGCAAGTATGGGGAGCTGGGGCTTCTGAGATAGGGTGGCTGGGGTGGCTGTCGCAAGATAACTAACTTGCAAGTGCAAGATAACTAACCTGCATGTGCAAGATAGAAACTTGCAGGTGGAAGATAGCAACTTGAAGGTGCCAGTCAGCCATTTCTGTGGACATCGACAGCGGTCAAGGTCG
Organism: Pictodentalium vernedei; assembly: GCA_031216915.1. Taxonomy (NCBI): domain Eukaryota; kingdom Metazoa; phylum Mollusca; class Scaphopoda; order Dentaliida; family Dentaliidae; genus Pictodentalium; species Pictodentalium vernedei. Next base: position 464,511,075 of record CM062297.1, read on the forward strand.
TCATGACGTCGCGAGCTCACCATGGCGTCACCGGCGTCATTGCAACTCTAACCATTTTACTCTTTATACCTGGCGTTTCCCATTCACACCCCCAACATAAAGCATCCACACCTATCCTGTGATGCGAGCGATGCGAAACGTACATAGCCAGGTGACTAGACATGGCCAATGAGCCTATAGTGGTTGTCTCCGCGATAGGAATTTTCGTAGTCCGGAAGGGGGTCCGGCAAATTCGAACCTAGGTCCGGCAATTGGGGCTAGGTTGGACCCTTATATACTAATTTTGATGAACTCAACTTCAAATATGACTAAAATGATGTTCCTCAAATATAACTAACTAGCAGGGTATTCCGCGTTGCACGGGAAAATGTAGGGGTCATATGAAAAGTACCCCCCCCCCCCAAAAAAAAAATATATATATAGGGGCCGCGTATTTTTCGACCCAGCCCGCCCTACGGGCGGTACACTCAGACCCGTCCTCCGGGCGGGGCCTTCAGTCCCGTCACTTTTTAAACCCCCACCATTAGATTCCTGGTAAAAAGTTACCCTTGGTAGACCCCTTTGAGGACCTATATCAGTGAAATCCATCAATTTTGCCTCTCCCCACCCACCCCACCCCCGCCACTTTTTTAAACACCACCATTAAATTCCTGATAAAAAGTTAGCCCAAGTAGACACCTTTAAAGACCTGTATCGGTGAAAACATTTTGGTCTAACTTTCGGTGCAACTCCCTGCCACCCCGCACACTTTTTTAAACCTGACGAGGACCTCCGCCATAAAAAGTACCCCCCCCCAAAAAAAAAAAAAAAAAAAAATAAAAATAGGGGCCGCGTATTTTTCGACCTAGCCTGCCCTACGGGCGGCACACTTCGATCCCGTCACTTTTTTAAACCCCCACCATTAAATTCCTGGTAAAAAGTTACCCCTAGTAGACCCCTTTCAGGACCTATATCGGTAAAATCCATCAATTTTGCCCCTCCCCACCCCCACCCCGCCACTTTTTTAAACACCACCATTAGATTCCTGATAAAAAGTCACCCCAAGAAGACCCCTTTGAAGACCTATATCGGTAAAAAAATATTTGGTCATAACGTTCGGTGCCCTTCCCTGCCTCCACCCCCACCCCGCACACTTTTTTAAACCTGACGAGGACCTCCTCCATAAAAAGTACCCCTAGTAGACCCATTTTGGGCAATCTGGATGGCCCCCACATTCATTTCTATAGTGGACAGACAGACAGAGAGACAGACAGACAGAGAGACAGACAGGCATACAGACATTCTAAAATATAGTATAGACTTGCAGGTGCAAGATAGCTAACCTGCATGTGCAAGATAGTAATTTGCAGGTGCAAGATAGCTATCCTGCACTGCAAGATAGTAACTTGCAGGTGCAAGATAGCTAACCTGCACGTGCAAGATAGCTAACCTGCAGGTGCAAGATAGCTATCCTGCACGTGCAAGATAGCTAACCTGCACGTGCAAGATAGTAACTTGCAGGTGCAAGATAGCTATCATGCACGTGCAAGATAGCTAACCTGCACGTGCAAGATAGCTAACCTGCACGTGCAAGATAGCTATCCTGCACGTGCAAGATAGTAACTTGCAGGTGCAAGATAGCTAACCTGCACGTGCAAGATAGCTAACTTGCAGGTGCAAGATAGCTATCCTGCACGTGCAAGATAGCTAACCTGCACGTGCAAGATAGTTAACTTGCAGGTGCAAGATAGCTATCCTGCACGTGCAAGATAGCTCACCTGCACGTGCAAGATAGCTAACCTGCACGTGCAAGATAGTAACTTGCAGGTGCAAGATAGCTAACATGCACGTGCAAGATAGTAACTTGCAGGTGCAAGATAGCTAAGTTGCACGTGCAAGATAGAAATAATACTCAACTGGCGCCTCAACGCTTCCGTACTATTGTGACCTCTTTGCGTCACTTTGAAGTTTTACCTAGTTTCTATATTCTTCATTAAAAGCTCTACCTTCACGAGTCCAGTTGAGCTCTATTTAAATAGGATACAGTTATGGATATTACCACACCTATTTCTGGCCATGTACAGTTGTGAACGTTTGTTTTTTTTATTCCAATTTGAGACACCCGATGCCAGCGATAGTAGTAAGTACTGAAAATTCCCATAGACATTTTTCCGCCAGAGTGCCATCGGCCGATGGCACTCTTGCGTAAAAATGTCTATGGGAATTTTCAGTGCTAAATCAGTTCTCTCAATTCCTTCCAGCTCTGGCGTCAAAATGTCTATGGGAATTTTCAGTGTTAAATCAGTTCGCCCAATTCCTTCCAGGTACTGGATTTTCTATGATGAACAAATGTCTAAGGGAATTTCAGTGTTAAATCCATTCGCCCATGCAAGTGCCTTCCCATACTACTAGCGATGTCAACCTCACGTATTTATACCTTTTATTTTCAACCTCATTTTGAGCCGAACCCTTTCGAAATTTTTGGAATATAATCCCCACAAAAAAGCATATCTAAAAATGACGTGCCGTCCATCCAAGGAACTTCCCAACCGCTGTGGTCGGACTCCGGAGTGACGTCATTGAGTGTTATGTGGTCAAAAATTAAAATGCGTCGGATTTTTTTGAAATTTCAGTATGTTGTAGACCCTCAATAAATTAGGAGATAGCTGGTTTTTTGTTTTTCAATTTGGCGCCATTTTGACATTTTGTTATACACAAGGGAGATAACCCTGCATACAGATTATTTGAAATCAAGCAATCTGATTGGTTATAAATGTTCTAGATAAATGAAACAACAAGAGTACTTGGAATAGGGTCAGAACTAACAAGAATAGACCAAAATAGCTAAATATAGTAATAATAAGGTAAACTGTTCCAACTAATAGGCTCTTCTACGCTACTGGAGTATACTCTAGAACAAAGGAACATGGCCAGATAGACGAAAACTATTGCATATATAGATAGAAGCAGAGAATTCTGAAAGAATTCGAAATAGTACTACTTGTCGGGTTTATTTGGGTAATTAAACGAGGATTCTGGGAAAATCCGAACCAGAAAAATACTCTTCTACAAAGGAACACACCCCCCGGTACCCACTCGGTACTATAGCACTACGTGCTAAGCAGATAAAATGGGAAAACCGTAATAAATAAAGTCAATTTCGGTGGATTTTGGTGATTTGGAGAGATTGTCGGGTTGTTTGTGGTAATTAGATTTACTCTTTTACAATCGAACACACCCTCAAAACATACCCCGTCTTATTGCAGAAAAATTGGGTAACATAGCAATCACGTGCTACCATAGAAACCAAGATGGCGGTCTCCAGTATACAAAATGGACAACGGAAACACGTATCACCCTAACAACACGCTCTGCGCATGCGCACTAACACCACGTATCACTATGGGAATGACGTCACAATATGGCCGCTCATGCGGGTTACCATGACAACACAACATGGCGCCACTGGGTCACGTGACATGATGTCACTTCCGGGGTCCCCCACCGGGGTCTCCCAACCTTTACCTGTAGGGGAACATGACATACTACTTTTACGGAAAACTGGAAATTCTATACGTCCTCACATTTCGCTTTATCGATACCCTGCACAAAAATATAACTTTCCGACGTTCCCGATTACGTTACGATCGAATATTTGGCAAAAAGAAAGCTCAGTGTGCTGGTAACCTTGGAACGCGAATTACATAATGCTATGGTACCTCTCTAAGGAAACTTATACTCGCGTGCGAGACCTTGCATTCCATCTTCGATCTCACGAGTTAACACCGTGTACACGTGATTATTAGGTTACATTTCGCAGGCTGCAAAGGCGCCAGATTCGAGATTCGATTCGATATGATATCCTTCTAGAGATTCGACTCGAACAAAACCTTGAGATTTGCAGGGCCGTAGTTATGGAGGGAGAGGTGGATGATAACTTGGAAGGACTTTCGCCTCATCCCACCCCGTCTCCCCATGATCGATTACGATTCTCCTAATTTGACCGTGATTCACAATGTACTTGGGCAAAGAGCTGAGTAAGGGTCAAGGAGGATATCTGACCGCCTGTTTTCTAATGAATACTTCATTCCCCAATGTCACTAATAAGGTTTCAATGTGTTTTGAAACTTTTCTGTGTTGCGATAAACGTTTGCAGGGTTATATATCTCGAAGAAAGAATTTGTAAAGATACATTTATCTCTACTGTTTTAATTGATCTGAAATTCTCTTACAGCCATATGTCTGAAGGTCGTTAGCCGCCATGTAAAGTTAGGAGTGCTTAATATGGGCTGTGGAGCCAGGGGACTAGAGGGCTTTTGGCCCCTCACTTTTTTGGTCAATAATGCACGCAATGTTTGAAAATAGTAAACGAAATGAGCTTAATTGCTTACTATTCTTCTTGTCATCTTTAATATCAAATTAAAGAACTTCCCTTTGTGACAGGATTATCTGAGTCGGGTTAGCGGCGGAGTAGCCACCGGTACTACCATGAACTCGGCACGTCAGAGCTCCAATGTTGGACCATTCATTAGTTTATGCGAGTTTGGGCGATTGTGGGGGAATTAGTGGACTAACGGCACCGGATTGGTCAAAGTAATCCATTATTCCCTCCAAAATCACCCAAGTCGCTTCTTGGGTTTTATTTTTTACATGATTTTCCCGGACCCTCTTGCTTGCATACCAGCCCCCGGACCCCCTTGCTTGCATACCAGCCCCCGGACTTTCAAAAACGCTCCGCTGCCCATGTTAAGGAAACATGCATATTTTATCGGCCCCAAGATCTTTCCAAAGAAACTTTCAGCTAAAAGTTGAGGAACGTGAACAAGAATTTGCTTTAGAAGATGTTAAAATAGTGCCATGATAGGGGCGTCTAGCACTCAACCAGTTAAGAAACACTTCGTCGCTTTACAGTGAATGCGTTAGCTTGATGTTTGCTCAGCAGTAGAAGAATGTTTTTTGTATAAAATTGTTTGGTTACAATTTATTGGAGAGTGCCTATAGGCAATCTCCAATAATTGTAACAAAGCAATTATGAACAAAATCTTGTTAAACCAAGTGTTTCTTGCTGGTAGCATGGCACCTGAAAAAATGCCCATGTTTCAAAGTGCTTTGGAAAATAATTTAGCACTCGACTAGTTAATCATTCACCTAACGTAAAAACCATAATCGGCCAGCGCTATTCACAAAACTCGCAGTTCAAATTTTATTATTTCTAAAATGTTTGTCTACAAAAATAGCTTATGACCCCCACACTGAAACGAACTCGTTCCAATGAATGTTATAACCTGTGTTTGTGATGTAAAGATTCTTTTGAAAGTGTTGTCGTTATTCGTGTTGGGTAAAGGGTTATACTGGCATCATTATTATCAATAGAAAACAATGCCAAAATGTCAAATAAACCTTAACCCTATCTCGAACGCAATGACCATGTTCAGCCAGCGCTAATCACAAAATCGCCATGCAAATTTTATTTCTTGAATTTTTGCCTCCAAAACATAGCTTATGACCTCTCATCGGAACGAGCTCGTCCAATGAGGTGCCATAAACCTTGTTTTTGAAGCTACAAATGCAAATTTGCAACTATGCAAACAGGTGTTTTAGCCATGTGTCGTCTGCTAGTCGTATTACTGGTACAGAGTTGAAAGGAACTAAATATTTGGTGGCTTAAATCGAAGACAACGTTACTGAGTCACACAAGTATATGCCGTATCAAATAATACCATACCACACCATAAAGTTACGAAAAACAAAAACGATGGGAAAATTATATTACCAGGCAGAAAAAAACATTTTTCTTTTCTAGTGAAGGACACCCACCACTTCGAGAACTATCTTTTTGACAATACTTTATCTACTTTTTTAACAATTCAACCACCACTTTAACCTATCATACTGTTTTTGGAGAAACATATTGAAGAAGAATATGATTTTTGATCAGTTTAAATGTTTTAAAATTTCATTTTATTCAAAATATGTTTCTGTTGATCTGGCCACTCCATTCTTCCGAAACGGATGTAAAAAAACTATCCTGATTCCGCGTGGGTACCCCGGGATGTGGACCAGTGCTTGTTTGCTGACGTCAAAAAGTTCTGCTTTACTGGTAAAAGTGGGCCAGGAACCAACGCCTCGAGGGTAAATAAATAAATAACTAAATAATAAATAAATAAATAAATAAATAAATAAATAAATAAATAAATAAATAAACTATCCGAATCTCTTTTTCTAAGCAGCACATTTTTGTCAAATTAACCCAACCTTACACACTAAAATCTGTAGCGGTGTTCATATTATGGCGTCGCTTAAAATTCTGATGGTAAACGTAAATGCAGATAAACACACACAAAAGCGGACTGGCCGTATGGTCCACTGGGACATTTCCGATGGGCCCCCTTATCAGGGGCAACATGTGGCCTCCCAAAATGATGCAGCCCAACACCTGTTGGTACATGGAATTTCGGGAAAATGACTAAAAGGCGAAGTGGGGCTGATTGCAAAGACTGCCGGTATATAGAAATGCCCTCTATGTGGACTGCCATTGGTAGTTCACAAAAAGGTCATTTCGATATACAAAAAGTCTAGTCTGCCATTGATCGCTCAGATGCAAGGAAACGGCATTCTTTCAGATCGAGAAATGAAAAATAAATTTTCGCCCATTGGTCCGAACTATGGTCGGCGCGATGGATCAGGGGTGCTGTTTGTTGCAACCATATTTGCCGAATGAGCGACAAAGATGATACAAAAATGATATCGAAATGCCTTCTATGTGCACTGTCATTGATAACTTAGATGCAAGAAAACAGCGTTCTTTCAGTTCAAAATACTTTAGTTAAAAAATTGCGACATTGAATGCAACAAAATGCAACTTCCATGGAGAGGGACCATTGTGTTTTGTCAAACTACATTCAACCTGACGCACAAAAAGATGGAGAGATGTTCATACTGTCGTGTCGTTTAACATTCTGATGCTAAACGTAAATTCTGACAAACGCACATACCCATGGACAGCAGTTAACGCTTTATTTCATCTCTCCATGCACCTCAAACCCGGCCATCTTAAATGGCGTGGTTAAAAAATTGCAATGTCACACGCAATTAAATGCAACTTCCATTAAAGGAACAATTGCTTCGAATAGGGAAATCGTCAACGACCCATTCATTATTAAGTCACCAGTACCTCATCCGAACATCTCCAGGTTTTAATTGCCCCTCAACAGCCTTCACAGTAATTACGAGAGATGTTTTATATTGCTCACCATGATTTATTCATAGGAACGGCAATAACCGTGTTTACAACATACTCGACACAATTACTTACTCAACAATCGAAAACCAAGATCTGTAGCCTACATGATCCTTGTAACGATTCGAATATTTATACCAGGCGCGTTGCCAGGATTTGATAACAGGGGTGCCCCTAGTAAGGTTTTTCTGGTGGTTGGGGTGGGGCGGGGGGGGGGGGGCAAAATGATATTTGAAAGGCCGTTGTGTGGGGGTTTTGGGGGACTTCCTTAGTCCTAACTAAGACCCTCCGGTCATTACCCCCTCCTCCCACTTCCCTGACGGGAAGTGGTAGAGATCGGATGCAACCAGAGTCGCAGAATGCATGCCTTGATTTTGTAGTTGGAATATTTGTGACGGGATTATGGTTCAAAAGACTTCTTGGAAATTTATTTGTGAATAAACAAAGTACACATGTAGTAGTCGCCCCCACAGCCCCAATCGGGCTCTATAGAAATTCAATTTGTTTGACCAACTGCGTGTGACATTAGTACAAGTATTAAACCTTGTCTGGTAAGAAAGGACATGATTACAAAAGGAAGAGCGAATCAATATCTAAGACTTCTATTCAGACGAAAATGTTCAGACTGGAAAACTATTGAGGGGGTGGTGTCACACACTCTAACCCACTTATACAGTGCTCATGGGTGGTGTCGGAAATATGCCACGCCTGTTTAAAACAGAGACCTGAAATTAAGTTATATTTGGTGAGCTTTCTGAAATAATTGAATCGTTTTTTTCTTGGCGAATAACTCTTTGACCAGGTATGCATGAGTGTTTACACCAAAGAAAACTCGGTAGTCGATTAACAGCTAATAAAAAGCAAACACTTTCCGAACAACAGTAATAATTTGATCCTACAGACTTGGGCTGCAGGATTAACGTATTTACTGAAGCTACGGGCAAATGCAAAGAGTTCTGTTGCCAGTTTAACATAAGACAATCTCAGACAGTCTGGATTCAAAGAGTTTATTTACAGTAGTTGGCCTTTGTGTGGGAGCGTGTTTTGCAATTGTCTGTTTGACCGTTTTGTAACCCCCCCCCCCCCCCGCACACACACAAAGATTTGGAAAAGAACATTGAAGACTATCTAAACACAACAATTTCATGCCAGAATATTTTCTTTTACTCATGACCATATCGATAGAGCAATATCGTGCCACAATAGGAGTTGTCAATAGGACTCGCAAGTTCCATTACCATCTCTCATTTTGTCTCGCAGAATTCTTCATTTATCTGTAGTGTTGATTCTGTTAACAACAACCCTTTGTTGCAATGATGTTGAGTTAAATCAGGACCAACATCGAATAACATCAATGAAGCTAATAAAACAATTTCTATTTTTCATTACAACATTAAATTTCGCCGTATAGGAGCAAAGCTGGCAAAGATAGAGGATATCGAAGGGAGTTGGACGTACTTTGATTCTCTGACACACATTTGCAGACATCCTTCGATTCAAACAACTGTTGCGAAATTCAGCAGTTGCAGAATTATGCCGGGCGAAATGTTAAAAGGGTCATTGTAATTCATCAGTTAAATTCGACCTCGTTGTTCTTTCTGAACCCGTTATTTGGTTGGTTGAGAACCGGTCGGCTCCGTGCTCCAACCTCAGGTAAATTTTCTCTTATCGCGCTCTAATTGCCGGGAGCTGGTTAATAAGAACATATCTGTATCCACGCTACAGCTCTAGACCGCTCTATCACAGATCGAACACACCCCGGAATTGTTTTCTATGACAACGGTTGTTAGCGTCAGTGCTTTGAAGTTCACCTTGTAAATTCAATCATGGCAAATAAACCGAGATCGAAAATGACATTTTTTTTTATTGTTTTTCTTCAAATAAAACGGGTTTGGAGAATCATTTTCACTTCTAACGATGACAGGAATTACAATGGAGATAAACGTCTCTTGTTTCGTTAGACATTCGGGAATTTGACTATGGAAAACCGAAGGGCTCCACAACAAATGGTTTTCCATAGTCAAATTCCCGAATGTCTAACGAAACAAGAGACGTTTATCTCCTGATTAGAACCTAGATTAAATTGAAATAAAATATCATAGAATACTCGAATGGACTCGGTGGACAGAATATCGAACGTCAGTCAAACCTAGTTAAACCAAAACTGTACCTAGAAACTGACGACTCTCGGGCGTTTTAGAATTTTAAGTTGTCAAGTTTGATTAGATGTTGTTTGTCTACTGACGGGGAGGAATTTTAACTTGGCACTTAATGCCAACTGTTCCGTTGTTCTGTCAAATCATACCTGTCTAGTTTTTGTTGGAATGACTGGACACTCACGCACATATCCTCCAGACAGGCGACTATGGAAGCTAGGAGATTCTTGTTAGAGTCTGAGAACGAACTCGTGGAGGCACTTCTTTAGCATAATTGGTAAAGGGTGCCTCATGTTCACCTACTATACTCGAAGTCTAGTGGTACTTGATCAACAGGAATTACTCAAGTCTGATCAAGGCCAGATACGTTCCACTGGGTATAAAGCTCCAGCAGTATCCCAGATCAGATACTCCCGGGTCAGACCTCCAATGATGCGCTGCTAGTGACGCTGCTTTGATTAAACCAGAATCTTTGGCTGGGCAGACTGTGACTGTCCCCAGAAATAGCTACCGTCACTCCAGTTGAAAGAACTTTGCTAAGTGCCAGTTATAGTATGTATTGATGTATATTAGCTGAAACCTCCAGTATTTACCTGACTGCTGAGTTACCAAGACGGAATACGGATACACAGAGCCAACCTTGAAAGAACCATTTACAGAATCCAAAGACGTTTGAGAGATTGAACTCTTTGAAGCCCTAGCCTTTTTCTTCCAAATCCATTAGACGATCAACGGGGAGTATCCCGCTATCCCACACATTATAAGTTTACCTAATTTTTCAAATCATTGTAAAGATATAAACCACTCCAGAGGTGAAGTTGCAGAATACATTTCCACACGCCTCCACTTTGGAAACAAATCTCACTTGGAATTCGATGACTCTATTACTTGGTTTGAAATTGTATTCAAAACTAAACGATACAGTACGGCCGCCGTCGACTGGTCGCTTTTCACGGGTGGGCAATATTTCCACGGACGCAATAATATTGGATTTAAAACACTAATTATATGAATAATCATCAAACATTTAATTAATGAAGCACCGTGTAGAACCCGGTGCTTCATTAATTAAAATTTTGCTGCTGATGATTGTTATTACCTGCTAAACGCATGCGTGGACATCACTGCCCACGACTGTACTTCAAAGCCTTTGTATATAGATCACAACAATTTGTAGATCTCAATTACTTAGCATTAATAGATCAATCTATGGAGCAATCCCCAGATATAAACCAGAATATCGTCATTCTAGGCGGTCTAAATGCTATCCTTGTTAAATGACAACTCCAAGATCCATGAAGTCATAGATCGCTATAACCTGCGAAATTTGATCAACAGCCCAACAAGGGTAACACCAAACTCTCCAACGTTGTTGAATCCCATACTCATTACCTATTCAGTTACCGTACAGATGAATGACACTATCGATCTTGAACTATCTTGTCATTTAGTTCCATGTACTTATTAAGCATTCGACTAGATTACCTTATTATAGAACGATGCATAATTAACCCTTTGAACAATAGCGACCGCTTTTCCAGCCAGTAACATGATACGTCATTACGTCATTAAATAGGATGGCTGTTCAGTAAATGTGTGGGGTAGACCAATCAATATTTTCAACGTGCAGCCCCGAGGCTGCACGTTGAAAATATTGACTGGTCTACCCCAAATAATGAATATGGACTCTTCTAATTGCTGCCATTGAACTGGCATGGAAGATACCACTAGAGTTCAAAGGGTTAAAAAAGCCAGTTTTCCTAGTGTTAATAATTCTGTTATGCATATCGATAGAGCCGAAACAATTTGCAGCACCGACGATATAAAAGAAGCCCAAATGTAATTTAGTGAACGGTATAATGGATGAAACAATCCCATAATCAAAAGTGCCTGTCCATACTTCGGACAAACATTGATTCAACTCAACATTCCGTCTCTACATCAGACGAAGAGATCGGCCGAGGAAAACAACTCCATATGTAAAGAAAATCAGTGATTGGATGTATACCAGGGAATGAGAAACGAAGTAAATAACATGACAAAATATACCAAACAGCGATATCTAGCCACACTTGAAAAACTAACTAACTTCCCATCCCCTAAATATTTCTGACATGTCCGTAAGGATCTCCTCAACAAAACCAATAATAGTTCTTTTCCCCCATTATATTGCGATAACTTGCCGGACAAAACCTTTTTGATTGCTGATGATTTTGAGAAGGAAAGTCTCCGAAATGGAACCTTCATGAAAAACAGCACAATCGAAGCTCGTCTTCAAAATCCCCTCAAAATTCAACCGCAGGTGAAGTGGGAAATTGGTAAATACCAGCGCTGAATAAAGCGATATTATGAGTGTAATTAAATCTTTAAAGTCTAAGAAAGCAAGCCTATGGCTACGACGACATTAGCGTTAGAATGCTTAAGGGTTCCACAAGCCACACATTTAATAAGTACGATAGAACTCTCAAGAGAGAGGAGATGTGTGTTGACTAGTCTCTGTGTACCAAGTTTCTGATATCGGACTAAAATAGAACTCTCGCAATGTAATTAACTCTGCTTATGCCACAGTGATTATATGCCCAATAGGTTATTCCTATTGTGTATCGGGTCTTCTGGAGTATTATCTCTCTCTCTAAGGTGTTTGCACAACTTTATCTCCCCGACGAATTTGGCCAATATCCACGATAGGGTGGGGTGGGTGGGGTGGGGGTGGGGGTGGCGGCGGCTGACCCTCCCCGGAGGGAGTGGGGCTGCACCCCCACCCCCAGCGCCACTCTTTAACTTGTGAAATGTGGTCAGTAGCCCTACAAGAATTACCCCGAATTCTTGAACCTTATGGGATTTCATACTCACTGCCCATTCAGGGTTGACACTATCGATCTTGAACTATCTGACCATGTAGCTACATGTGCTTATTTAGCATTCGACCCAGCTTCCAAATTAACTTATTATCAATATCGATTCGGAATGAATATGCAGTTTTGTAAATAAATGTGTAATCTTGAATTTTTGTAATAGCCCTGGCGAGCTATTAATCAAGCCTTGCCTCGGGCGACCAACAATTTATCCATGTCGCATCATGTGTCAGTGTAACAGGTGAACACCCTAGACACTGCGGAGACGCAAATTAGGCGTAACGAATCAGAGATCTTAACGGTGCTGAAAACGTGAATTTAGACAGCAAGGTGTTGCCTCGCGGTTTGTCATTTCAATAAAGCGCCAAAAACCTATTAATCGCTATAACGTTCTTCAAAGTGGGACCGCTCAACTTGTTCGTGTGATTTTCTTTATAGTATTTAAGGATTGTTAGAATATTGGGTGGTAAGTATCTGCTTGAAGGAAAGTTTTGAACTCGAGCCCGGGGGCTGTATTGGCGATGGGTGTCCTAATGAGTTGTTTGAGGTCAGTGGACTCAAGCGTAGTTTATTATGCGAGAGACTTTTTAGTGCATTAGAAGTTATAAGGCTACGCGAAGGGAATAGTGTGAGGGCTTTGAGAGTCATAGATGGAGTTTGAAGAGTGGTGCATCCGAAATTGGGAAAGCTGACAATAAAGTGTTAAAATTGTTAAAGCACGTAAAGCGAGCCAGAAGAGTCAACGGACAGTGAGAGTCGGTGGAACAGGAGAACAATTAGCGTCAAAAGTGGAAGCTGCTACGCACAGGACGCTTGGAAGGAACAAACAGACAATATTTTGTGTCAATAGAGTGAGATAAATACCAGGAGCGGAGCGACGGCAGGAGACAACATCCACGGGGCCCCGAAGAATTTGAACATTCCGGCGGGGATAAATTCATAGTTATTTGTGTTGTATACATATTTTCATGGACCATTCTTCATGTGAGTAAATCTTTGTTTTGTTTTATTATCATTAAATTATATTCCGATGATGAATGAATGAAAACTTTCTGCGCGGAAGGCGCACAAGGACGATGTGGGATTGAAATCCCTTGCGACCCGAATAACTTTATTTGCTTATGGATCCACGAGAGTCGGAAGCGAGGGCCAATAATCTTATTTGGTATTAATCCACCGATATGTGTTTTTGAAAGCTGGAAGTCATTCATCAGCCTATAAATGAGCGTGGATGCTGAGCCTCGGCCTTCTCGTCTGCCTTCAGGGGGAACAGATGACGGGGTGATGAGAGGGACCCCCTCCCCCCCACCCTAACAAAAAAAAACAAAAAACAAAACACACTCACCGACATACACCTTAAGAGGGCTGTTATATCTTTATTCATATGTTTATTTATTTAAAGTGTACACTGGTCCTAGCCAGGCAAGCTTGTTTCAATCTTTGCTTTGCTTGGTATTTGGTTTCCTGTGTTTGTTGACAAAAAGCTTGTACCAATCCCTTCTGCGCTTCGTCTACTTTTTTCTGGTGTCATCTTGGTTTGAGTGATTCAAGAAAATTTGAGAGTGTCCAGTTAGAAAAGTTATAAGTAGAGAGAGATAGAAATCCGCTATTGCATATTGAGACTGTTGTAGGATTGTTGCTATTGATCGGGCGAGGGGTGAGTTTCTTCGTAGCCAACTCCCCACACGCAGAGTTGCATGGCAGTCCCCACAGACTCAATCCTGGAGTTCTCAATGAGTAGTGTGGCAATCCTCACTGACTCCACTCCTCCAGATCTTTATTAGAGAGAGATAGAAATCCGCTATTGTATATTGTGACTGTTGTGTGATTGTTGCTACTGATGGAGCGAGTGGTGGGTTTCTTCGTAGCCCAATCTGATGATACCTGTCCGTCATCCTTTTAACCCTTTACCTAACCTGAAAAGCAGACGACACTTGTAAAAATAATTCTTGAATAACTAATTTGTTTCATTTTGTGTCTCAAAAACATCGGTTATGAGCCCTCGTTGGAACGAGCTCGTCGAGCCCGTTCCAACGAGGGCTCATAACCTATGTTTTTGAGACAAAAAATGAAAAAAATAATGAAAATTAATTGGCGATTTTTGAGAATAGCGCTGGCCGGTTTTGGCCGTTACGTTAGGTAAAGGATTAAATATCGAATCAGTGACAGCTCCGGATGACGAACAACAACAACAACAACAACAACAACAACAACAACAACAACAACAACAACAACAACAACACAACGATGCCTAGCTCTAAGGTGACTACAAATCTCACCTACCGATCCCCTCATGTTGTATTATAGAGCGATACGTAATTAAGAAACCGCCAGCTTTGCTACTGCTATAATCTTGTTATATATACGGATTGCCTCCGAGCAATCTGCAGCGCCGACGATAAAAATGAAACCCAAATGTGATTTGGTTCACGATATCTACAGATAAAGGATGAAACAATTCCGCCGTAAAAGTGCGCGTTCATTCTCCGGATAAACATTGCTATAAATCTGAATTCCGTCTGTACCCTTGACGAAGAGATCGATTGAAGAAAAGCGCTCTATACACAAAGAAATTCAGTAACTACAAAGAACACAAAGGAGTAAGAAAAAAAGTAAACAACACGAAGATATATGCTAATAAACAACATCTATCCAATCTTGAAGGAACTCCTTCTAACTCCCTCGCCCTAAAGTGGAATGCAAACATAAACATTGTGAAGAAAACTACCAAAAAGCACACTGGGCAAAATGGGTCAAGAGTTCTTGTTTGTGATTTATTTTCACTTCACCCTCATTCTATACCATAAATACCATATGTTGAGAGCTGCCGTATTGTTTTTAATAAGTTTAATATTTAATATATTCACTTTTGAATAATATTTTTCGAGGCATTTATTCGCTCGCTGTGAAGTCCGACCTCGACAAACCCAATATCAACTGCCCAGTCTTTTTCTGGTGTCTATGACGAGGAATTGAAAATTTGATATTTTGTGCCGCATAGAAATAAAGTGTGAACGTTTTGAAAATATGTTAATGAAGCCGATGTAAACAGAGCTCATCATCTGTATGACGAACAGTTTTTATCTGTAGAGAATGCTGAGCCATTTCAGTCATTAATGTTTTCTATGACAGTTTTAAGTCAGAACCAGTACCATTATGTTGAAACCTACCCAATCCCAGAAACGTTCAGATATGTCCCCTGGGGTGTGAACTGTATGAACGTGATTTGACAAATAGCGTGGTTTAGGCGCCCACATAAATACCCTTCAAATGTCCCAGTTACACTGAAAGAGAAATGTTGAGAAATATTTAACTGTATCGGTTACATCGTGCCCAGTATAGAAGAGTGTTGTACGAAAACTGTCACTGACATTTCACAAACAAGGGAAATCTGGTCATCCATGAAATGATATTTCTGTAGTGGTTTTTTCAGGGTATCTGAGCTGAACACACTCTGGATATAATTATTGACAGGTATTGCTCACCATAGTTTTTGAAAAAATTCAACATCCAACATGGATGAAGATGGCTGTTTTTCGTTTATATCAGCTTCATTAACCCTTTACCCAACGTAACGCCCAAAACCGACCAGCGCTATTCACAAAAATCGTCAGTTAATTTTCATTATTTTTAATTTTTTTTTTGTCTCCAGACCATAGGTTATGACCCTTCTTTGGAACGAGCTCGTTCCAACGAGGGGTCATAACATATGTTTTGGAGACAAAAATGAAAAAAATTAGTTATTCAATAATTTTGTTTGCAAGTGTCGTCTGCTTTTCATGTTAGGTAAAGGGTTAACATATTTATCAAACCTTCTCTTTTATTCCTTTTATAACACAATGTATCAAAATTCTGAGCATCAGATCATATATTGCACAAAAAACCTGTTGAGATTGGTTTTGTAGAGGCTGACCTTCACGACAACGAGAAAATTAGGCCTAAAATTTAGAAATCTGTTTCTCGGGCACATCTGCGTGGTCCTTTTGCCACATACTCTCTTTTTATAACCAAGGCAAACTTAAAAAAATAAAAATTAAATGGCTTATATCTGATATTTTACACAAGTTAATAAAATTGATAAATTTGCCCCTTGAGTGCAATAGGGCTTTGCAATGCTTTAGCAGTGCAAAACCTTCTTGCACTCGAGGGACGAAATACACCATCACCCATGCTATTCTTTAGATTATGGAGCCTAAAACATAAAGCAAACCAAGAACATGAACTTTTGATAGCAAAGAAATAATTACAAAAATAAAAAATAAAATAAAAAAAAAAACGCCCGCCCATAGGCAATTTTACAAAAAATGGCCCGATAAAAAGAAAACCTACTTTGATAGATAAATAGATAATTTATTTTACGATATAAACATTCTGCAAAGTAATTTTTTTTCAAGAAGAAATTGTTTCAAAGTATACATTTCTAAAGAACAAGATTATTTGAAAATAAAAATACCATGTGCATATACCGTAGGAAGATGGCATAGCCAGCTTGGCTGTCTACCTTTGACCTCCCAATGAAATATGTCTGCTTCATCACCTCACGTGGATTGTGGGTTTTGCAACTTAGCCTCTGGGAGCTTCGGGGCACATGCTGACTTTGTAAACTTGACGACTCATCGTAATGGGTTTATATATAACGAGATAACCAGATGTATTCAAATTGTTGACAGAAAATATCAGTTAAGTCAAGAAAGAGATGCTAAAGATTTCACAAACTGAAGCAACAATTTTACAAATAATTTGGAGCATTCTAATGCATCTACCATTGAAATACAATATTTATTTATTTATTTATTTGTTCGAACAATTTTGGTTTTCTTGCTATATCTTGTCCACAACAAGAATAAAGTCACTTTTAGCCAATCCGTTAAAAAGTGTGCTGCTCAGTATATTGGCATTCTGTCAGATCAATTTTATCAATAATCACGATTCACTACAACAGAATAACGGGTACGCATGCACTTTCATCGATTCCAAGGTGGATGGTGGGGCATATTTAATGCACTTATGGACGAACTATTTATGTATTTATCTCAAATCTACAACCGTAGCATCTCCCTTCGGCTCTAAGAACAATCTGAACAATAGGAATTGCTGCATTGAATATTATCAGAATACAAAGATAACAGTTTTGTTATTAGTTTCTTTTTAAACTCAGTTTTATTATTTAGATTTTGAAGCTCCTCATTCAAATCATTCCATATTCTTGGGAATGCAAATATGGGCAGGTTGTCCAAGGACCTTGTTCGAGTTTTGTTTACTCGTATTTGCCCCGACTGTCTTGTGTTCAAGCGGGTAAAGTTTTGTTGGATACTAAAATAATCATTAAAAGACCCAGGAAGTTTGCCATGTTTCCAGTCAAACACGAAAAGGCATGTTTGCAGTTTAAATAAGTCGGCAGCTTTGAGAATCTTATCCTTTAAGAACAGTGGGTCAGTGTGAGTGTTATATTTTTTATTGTTAATTATTAGTAATGAGCGTTTTTGATGTATCAACAATTTATTTATTACACTTGAATTGCCCCACACGTGAATGCCATATACCAGTTAGATTAGATTAAGCATATTTTATTTGCCATTTGACAATGCAAATCAGGATTGGAGGACAAGTGCTTACCACTTAGAAGTCCCTCCGTTCCTGTACAAAGACTGACAATTTACAATATGGCAGAACGTATTCCATAAATAACAGAATCTAACAAAATCTAAATATTATAAACATTATAGACAAACACAAATTAAACAGAGAGAGAGAGAGAGAGAGAGAGAGAGAGAGAGAGAGAGAGAGAGAGAGAGAGAGAGAGAGAAGATATAAAAAAATAAATAGAATATAAAGAAAAAAAATCATGAAATACAACATTAGATCCAGTGATGATGCCCGCCACCCACCCATTTGCATTCTATAGTATCTAGGCCGTAATGTGAGTCTAAATTAACATCTTGATTACTGCCACTAAGCATAGGTTTTCACTTCTGGGGAAGTTCACACAACTATTTCGAAATTCATCTCGTGGTCAAACCCTTGATAATCTAACTTTCGCCGTGGGTACATTGTCACAGTGAGAGTTTCAGGTCCCGCCGCGATAGCATACCCACGGCGGAAGTCAGATTATTTCTATTATATCCTATAGAACACAATTGTGTAGAGAATATACCTAATTGTGAGGCTGTAGATCGAATCTGTGTGAGTCACGAATGAATTTTTGAACAGATAAAAATAGATATATTACTACTTTCGGGTAATAACGGGCTTCCATATAATACTAAATCAGTTGAATTCCAGTGGGCTGCGAATTTTGACAAATCACCGATGAGGGTATTGCGAATATCAAAATTCAAGGTACACACGAAGAAATAGTGTTCTGCGTCCGCAACACCTTCATTACATGAAGAAAATGGAGTATCGGATATGTAATTATTGAATTTGTCACAATTGAGGTCACGACAACCAGTTCGTAGTTTTGCGTGAATGATGTTGTATTTTCTTGTTCCGGTTGAGAAGTATGACGGAGGCTTATACAAAGGTGGTAAAATGGATTTCTTGAATTCTGCAAGCGACGTACTATTTTGTACCGTCTCCGGTAGGGTATTCCAAATTTGGACGCACGAAGGGAAAAATGAACGTTTGAACAGCTCTGTTCGACAGGAATAGGGAACAAAATTAGACGAATTTCGTAGATTATATTGGGATACATCAGAAACACGTGGTGGTATCAGGTCATGGAGAAAACTCGGAGCAGTGCCAGTGACAATTTTGTGAAAGTTACACAGTTTCTGGACATAGCGCCTGTTTTCCAAGTTGTTCCAACCAACTTCCAACAGAAGTCGATCTCGTGGAACAGATCATGTCAACCCGCTAATTATTTGGGATGCGTCTCAGTGAACATCTTCCAAACGCTTTAGTTGATACTGGGGAGCACCACTCCACACCGAACTACCATATTCTAAGATCGGTAGTATGAATGCGTGATATATTTTTTTTAAGAATTTTCCTATTAAAAATATACTTCAATTTATACTATACCAGTTAGGAGTGGAATAAAGCATATTATAATGTTTTCAAGCCCATTTGAGGCAGCTCCTTTTAACCTTGTTCATTGCATAATTTTCCCATCTTATCGTTGAACAAATTTTCGCAATATGAGCTTGGTAACACAGATTCTCTTCGATATCTATACCAAAACAACTTCAAAGATTTTTCTTCCTCAGATGTTCCCACTCTATTAAATTTTGGATTGTTTAAAAAGATATCTTTTCTGATTGCGGGTTGGATTAATGAAAACGTATTTAGTTTTACTTGCATTTAGAACTAACTGGTTTGCCGAGCACCAGTCAAACAAATTATTAAGTTCGTTATTAACACGTGCGCCTTGGAGATCAACATTAGAATCTGAGTCATAACCTGTTGTGTCATTTGCAAATAATAACAGATTTAATATTGTTGAAGAACAAATATCGTTGATATATAAGAGAAATAGCATGGGTCCAAGTATCGAGCCTTGTGGAACACCACACATTATTCTCGTTAAATCAGATTTCTGATCACTGTGTTTAACATACTGAACTCTGTTCGACACGTAACTTTTGAACCAATTGTAGCTTATGCCCCCAAAGTCATATTTTTCCAGCTTAGTTTGCAAAATATCATGATTAAGTGTATCAAATGCATTAGAAAGATCTAGAAATACTGCCAGTGTTTTAATATTGCTTCTTTTATTATGTTCTAATCCTGTGTGTTTAAAAAGATACATCACTGGATGAATGGTGGTACTTCCTGAATCCATATTGATGAAGGTATAGGATGTCAAATTATCGAGATAGTTTATAATTCTATTGGACATGAGTTTTTCTAACACTTTAGAAAAAGCTGGTAGAATACTGATGGGCCTGTAATTATTAAATTTTTGCTCATCTCCGCTTTTAAAAATTGGAATTACTTGCGCTACTTTCATCCTATTTGGGCTTATATCGTGAATAAACGAATTGTTTGTGATATGGAACAGAGGTACTGCTATTATATTGATTATTTCTTTAAGATACTTTGTCGTTATTCCATCGCAATCCTCGCTATTTTAGACTTCATTAAGTTTGTAAAATCTATTACTTCCTGTGGTGTAGTTGGTGCAACAAAGTATTTAAATGGAGAATTACTTTTCATGTAGTCCAAAAAATATTTTCAGGGTTTGTTTATTAGTTCCCTCGTACGTTCTCAAATATGAGCGAAGAAATTATTGAACTCTTAGGCTTTATCACTGGGTTCAGTTAATTCCTTTTCATCTTCTTTTACAAAAAAGATGGCAAATTAGTGGTTCGTTTGTTCGTATTTATGCTATTATTTAAACTTCCCATCTTTTCTGAAGACTGTTTTTATTTCCAATTAGTATATTTTTAAAGTACATTGCTTTACTTCGTCTTTTTATTTTATTAAAAATTTTACAGTAGTTTTTGTAATTTAAAATATTTTGTTCTGTAGGACTTTTTAACTTTTTTATAGAATTTTTTATAGAATTTTGATTTGTTACGCGATGAAATTGAAACCTCCTTAGTCATCCATGGATTTTGTTTCATAAACTTATTTCTCATTACGGTTCGTTTCAATGGAAAGGCCATTTCAATTGCTTTTAACCCTTGACACAACGAATCGCCCGCATCCTCCCGCTTAATATGCAAATTCAGCAGCTGAAAAAATATTATTTTTCAAAAAAGTTCAACAAAACCATATCATGTGACCCCTCATTGGAACGAGCTCGTCGAGCTCGTTCCAACGAGGGGTCACATGATATGGTTTTGTTGAAATTTTGTGAAATATTAAAAAAAATGATATTTAAAATAATAAATTTTGATATCGTCTGCGTTGCGTAAAGGGTTAAAAAGTTAGTTATAAAGGTATTATATGCAAATTCAGAACAAGTTGTTTCAAGGACTAGTGAAAAGTCGATCTGGGACAGAAGTGCTCTAAAAGTTTCAATGTTTTGTTCGTCCACATTACACTTGAAAATGTGTCTTGTTGTGACTTCAGTTTTGTAACTCGTTTCTAGATAGAAAGTTCCTAGATGATCGGAAACATCCGCAATAATTGTACCTTATAAGTGTGCGGGTGATATATTATTAGAGAAGATGTGGCCAATTAATGAGGCTGGGTGAGTAGTTACTCTAGTTGGTTTGGTGATATACGGTAGGAAGTCATGGCTAAACATAATATACTATTCAAAAAAGGTTGGGGATATCAAAACTGATGTTGATATTTTCGGAAAATGGTATTGGATTCGCGTGATTGGACACATCAATATGTTACCAAGTTTAGTGTGGATCATGAATGCCACCGGCCCACGAACACTTCGTGCAGGTTTTTCGCACGAGCGTCGAGTTAATGTCTGTGGGGTACGTTTTGAAAATTTTTTATTTGTACTGGACGGGCTTTTTCGGAGGTCTCATCGTTCTTTTCTTGGTGTAAAAGCGTTCATTAATAGTTTCTGGTCGACACGTAACTTTTGAGACTGACACGTGACGAACGTTTACGCGCCGTTGGCATGTTGGAAGCTGGCAACAGACAGACTGCAGTGGCTCAAATTCTCAACGTCACTCAATCGGTGATCAGCAGGTTGTGGTCACGCTATCGTCAGACAATATTGATGACAGGCGTCGGTCAGGTCGTTCAAGAGCGACAACTGCTAACCAGGATCGTTTCATCCGAGCCACAGCATCATGTAACCACCATCAAAGTGCCTCAGACATTGGACAGCAGCTGCACCGAGCGACAGATGTGCGAGTCACTGGTCAGACTATCCGTAATCGCCTACACAGCTGGAATTTGTACGCTCGACAACCTCGAATAATTCCACGTTTGACTGAACGTCACATCGCAGCAGAATGGTGTGGAGCACGACAGCGCTGGGACAATCGGCGGTGGAGCAACGTCATGTTTTCCGATGAATCGAGGTTCACTCTCGACTTCCCCGACAGGCGAAACAGATTATGGCGGCGGCGAAACGAACGATACCATGACGTAACCGTTAGGCAGCACGACCGTTTTTGTGGTGGATCGGTTATGGCGTGGGGAGGCATAACTATGACAAGCAGAACAGCATTATATGCCATCCAAGGGCGTGTCACAGGGCAGTACAACCTTGACAGCATGTTAGCAGCTCATGTGGTGCCATTTACGCGACGTCACGGACGCCGATTCATTTTCCAAGATGACAATGCAAGCACACACACCGCCCGTATCGCTACAGAGTTCATCCGGGAGCAGATCAGCACTACACTGCCTTGGCCAGCACTTAGTCCAGACCTTTCACCAATCGATCACGTCTGGGATATGCTTGGCAGGCGCGTACGACAACGCCAACAGCCCCCTACCAATGTCCAGGAACTCGCTTCTGCACTGCAGGAAGAATGGAATAACATCAGTCAAGCTGATATTGGACGTTTGGTGAGGAGTATGCCACGTCGGATCCGCGCTTGTCTCGCGAACCGAGGATGATTTCCAAGGTATTGAGGTCTTGGACTGAATGTGGTAAATTCTCTGACTGACCGTCCAGGTATTTTACAGCTCAGTGCGTGGAATGTGTGCTTGTCAGACACCCAACTATCGCTGAAATCATTCACCAGATGTCACAGTGCAATGCCTCACCTGTCGTTTTGGTGAAAATATAAATATATTTCTTCAGATATCTTACTTTTATCAAATATCCCCTACTTTTTTGAAAAGTATATTATGAAGTTATCAGTTTTAAACTGCACACCTGATTTGAGAAGATGAATGTTGAAATCTCCCATAATGTAGGATATTTTATTTTCATTGTTATATTATCTGTTAATTCAACAAGTTTTAACAAAAAGGTAGATATCTGCTTTGTGTATTGGGTCTATATATTACTCCAACAAATTTGACAGCCTTTTTCGTTTTATTTCAATAAAGAGGGACCCAAACACACGAGAAATAAACACAGAGAGGTCTTGTCGTATCTTAAAAGCTATGTCCTCCTTAATGAAGATCCCAACACCACCACGTCCATCATCTCCGTCAAGTCTGGTATTCTTAATAAGGGGATGGTAACCGTTAATTGTATAGCAAGTATTTGGAAAAAATTGGAATAACCCGATTTTAGTCTTGGATCTCATACAAGGGATCATTAAAAGAATCCCAATGAGCTTTAACACTCTGATAATTAAGATGAAACAACGAAAATCCTTTGCGAATTGTTAATTTTTTAGGAGACATCTTTTGGTAAGTAATATGTGCATTCACTCTGAAATTCAATAATCGAGGGGCTGTTCCTCCTCAGCATCCACGCCACTTGGATTGTGGTTATAAATGTACCTGAAATCGTACTCTTTCTTAGTCTGGATCTCGTCAATCGAGATATTACCCGCCATCCTTCCAGATAAGGCCACCAAGTCGCCCTGGCTCAAAGTAGCCCGGGTCACACTCAGTCCAAGTGATAGTTTACAAAAAGCCCTCAGAAGTAAAATAGCACAAAATGTCTCTTTGATTGATGTAAGGTAAAAAAAAATAAATAACAGGAACTTATATGCAGTTTTCATCGTCCATAAATAGCTGCTTTTATGGTAAGAATGAGGAGGTGCATGATATGTATTCAACAGAAAATTGTATTGTTCTTCTGTATCGATCCGTCGTTTTCAGATTGCATGGAATTCAGTGTAAATGTTTTAAGTGTGAAGTGTAGTACTGTCGGTAATGAAATGTACTTTTTGGTGCCTTATTAAAAATGTTTTTGGAGACCACCCCAGCATATCTTATCTATAGAAAGGAATGCAAGTGCACCAGGAGTACACCATAAACTGTGCCTACAAAGATTTTGAGCACAACGATTTTCACCCAAATCTTTCTGTTTACATTCTTCTTAAATATTGTCTGGCATACCATTCATTGTCTTCTCAACGAAACCAGCAACATCTCTATTCACTCATTATATCACGATAACTTGTCGGACTGAAACAATTTGATTTCTGGTGATTTAGAGAAGGCAAGCTTCCTAAATGGAACCTTCTTGAAAAATAGCACAATTCAAGACGGCCTTCAGAATCCCCCGAATTCAACCCATTGTATAGTGTGAATTTGTCAAATATCAGTATTGAAGAAAGCGATACTGTGAGTACAATTAAATATCTCAAGTCTAACAAAGCCCATGGCCACGACGACATTAGCGTTAGAATGCTTACCTGGTTGAGTGCTGGAAGCCAATATGAGGGCTTTCCAAAAATGAGAGTTCCAGAGCAAAAACCAACATATTCCTTACTCATGTTTCCTATTCAGTCAACTGCAAATAATTTTTTATGTATATAACTTTGTTCTATTACAAATCATTGGAGAGTGCATGTAGGCACTCTCCAATAATTTGTAATAAAACAAATTTTGAATAACAAATTGTATAACAAATTTAGACCACCCAAAATAATTTAGCCCTCAACCAATTAAAGGTACCGCAACACGGATGGCATTTCCTAAATTGTTATTCCAAAGCAGCATAGGTAATAACAATACTGTCCTTCTGATGCTTTGCCGCGGTCCTCTAACGAGGAGGCCTACATCAACACCGTGCACCGCCTTTCATCCTCTGCCTCCTTATCTCCCAGCATTCAAACAGAAAGTGTTTTTTATTTCCACCACTTGTGCTTTCTCAATCTATAACACTGATCTTTTCTCCCATCGCATACCTCATCCTTGTATCTCTCATATTTTCATCCCATTCTTCCATTAGTTTCTTAAGGAGTCTTATTCGCAAGTATTTGAGGCTTTCTAAAATGAAATGTTCCAAGGTCTCCTTTACCACATTGCATAGTGCATACTCTTTTCACTGCCTTTCCTGATTTCCCCCTCAATAACAGTGACTTTGATCTCATTTTGAAAAACAATGCACCGTCCCCCTCCCCCCAAGATCCGTCTAGGTACCCTTCAAAAGGTGGCACATCTTTTGCGCATAGCCCGCCCAAGTTACAGATGTTTGTATCAGGGGGTCGGATACAAGCACGTTCCTTTCGCGTGAGTTCCATTTTTTTCTTTTTGTTCATCCGCACGAATAAATTTATTATTTATTGGTGTTTAAGGTCACATACTTATGCACAATGGCTAATCGTGACCGTGTACGAATAAATAGTTCGTTATATATTCGTCTACATTCTTGACTTATCCCCAATATATTGTAAGATAAAATTATTATCACCATTATGTAGATGTACAAAATATGAATCCGAGTCTCGGTCCGGGTTCTAAGGGTAGATCACGACTCGTCTTCGACTCGTCGTGATCTGCCCTTAGAACCCGGAGCTCGACTCGGATACATATTTTGTACACCCACATAATGGTAATAATCTCTATGTAACCTTTCAAACACTGGGTCGAATCATGGTAGCATTGTAAATATTTGCCCCTCCACTTTTATCGGGCTTCCGCCGCCCCTGCGTCCAACGAGCCTTAATTTTGGTCCTAACTCCTTCGCTAGCTTGCCAGTTTTCATTGCAATCTGCGAGCACCCTTCCCTGATGAAAAAGATATGGTCGTTTTTCCCGCGATGCTTGTTAAAAAGTAAATGTCATCCCACTTTTCAAAAGATCCATCACATTGTAAGAACCACAGTACATTTTCCCTACTCCCAACATTGTACAAAGTACTTGAGAAAGTAGTGCTAAAATATGTGTTTACACTTTTCTGTTATAAACAACCGATATATAAATAACACTTACCATATGTACCAAGCCACAGTACAATATTTCAACTCATCGAATAATACCAGTATCAATCCTTAGATAATCATCTTGTTACATGTGCGATATTCTGCGACATCTCTTCAGCAACATAGACGTCCTTTTACACTCCGGTCGTATGGAGTCTCTGATAACTTATTACAATGGTTTCGGGGATTATTTAACTGATAGGACAAGTCGTCGTTATATATACCTACTCCTCATATTCCATTTTATCTGATAACCATAGAGTATAACAACCGTTGTATATACTTGAAGTATATACAACGGGTGTTGTATATAATTATAATTTATGCAAACGACCTCTGACCTCTTTCAATTCCATTTTCATTCATTCATTCATGAAACATCGTTATATCACAGGGCAGGTTTTAATTGTACGCTTATTGCACTTTGTCAAAATCCTCTGATGGTGTCATTTCTTATTTATTTTGCTTCAATAAAGGCAACCTAAAATTTTGCTTCAAAACATTGTAGAAATTACTTGAATGTTAATAGTAATTAGTATGCGGCGACTGCGAACTATTTATAGTCACGGCCTCGATCAAAAGTACTCGCGGAACTGCGCTAATTAAAAGTTCGTCTGCTCTACCTGAAAAAAAACACTTCGTAAAAATTGTAAACAAACGCAAAATTATTTGTTATATTGGGACTACAGCATAAAACACGGAAGAAAACTGGAACTATGTCAAAAAAAGAATAACTCTACTGAAACACCGTTTTGTTACTGTTAATAAAATAGTTGAAATTTATTTTGTTCCAGCGCAGTTACATGATGCAAGAAGTGCAATCGCACTTTACAATCGCCGTCATCGATTTTGTAATGTAAGGGACACAACTCTATGCGTCTTGTCCTATTTCTTTTGTCTCGTAGACTGGTTTTCTTTGGAGGCCCGTGGGAAGCATATATAAGTCGGGTAGACGCACGAGACGGGTGTCTGTTTGTTATCAGATAAAAACAATAAACATATAGTGTGTTTTTATATCTGTGTTATACAACTCGTTGAAATATGGTTTATTTTTTCTCGGCGAAGCCTCGAAAAAATAAACCATATTTCAACTCGTTGTATAACACAGATATAAAAACACACTATATATTTATTGTCTATATATCCGCCGGTGTTTCCCATTGCTCGGTCCTGGGACCCTTTGTTTTTTTTATATCTATATCAATAGTATTGCTGAATCTCTTGCGAGGCTTTTGCAGACGTCACTTGCTTCACGAACGGCAAAGTTGCATCCATCGAAAATCAAGACCCCCCAGGCTATTCAAATTTAATCAGGATAAAACGGAGATCGAACTTTTTTACATATAGTCGTTCCGCTGCCTCCAACCCAGTGCTGTTTTTCAATAACAGCCCCATCACTTTCTTGAATTGCCACAAACATTTTGCGCTACATTTACAATCAAACCTCGGTTTGGAACGCCATATACTGGAAATGTGTAAGAAAGTTAATTCCTGACTCTCACAATTACGCAAACAAAACTTCATACTTTCTCGAAAACTTTTCGAACATATCTGATCTGCTACAGTACGGTGCTAATGGCATTATAACATAGGGCTGCACGATATTCAAAACTGAATACCGGTATTGGTATTCAAAAATATCGGTATATCGAAAACTGTGCAGATATCTGAACACAAGTACCACAATCGAGACTCGAGGCATCACAGTCGGAACGAATTAGCACGCCTTGATGATGCAGTTCGAAAACCATTACCCAACGCAGACGATATTAAAATTTATTATATTCAAAGTTAGTTGTTTCACCAGTCAATGTTTTTTTTTTTAACTGTAGCTCCGAATGAATAATATTATCCCTTTATCCAAGGAATCGTCTGCTTGAGCCCTCGTAATATACAAATTCAGCAGTTGAAAAAATAATTTTGAAAAATTTCAACAAAACTATGTCATGTGACCCCTCACTGGAACGAGCCCAACGTCATCGGACCGCCAGAATGGAAAGGGTACGTCAACATATTAGCTGGACTCAGCATCGTTGGAGCACAGTTCATTTTAGTGATGAATCACGATTTTGTCTACGGTGCGCTGATGGTAGGGCAAGAGGGTATCGCCGACGAGGAGAACGGTTTTCTGATGCTTACATGCGTGCGGGAATGCGACCGTTTCGGCGGGGGTAGTGTAATAGTTTGGGCAGGAATTTTCTTGCACCAGTGTGCAACTCTAGCGTCGGATTGCATTTATTCCATCAAGACAGTGCCCGATGTCACGTGGCGCGTGTCTATCATGACTTTCTTGAGGAGCAGAGCGTCGAACTTCTTCCCTGGCCCCCACCTTCTCCAGATTTGTCGCCAATCGAGCATCTTTGGGATCAATTGGACCGTCGGGTACGACTTCATGATCTTCAGACGTTAGGCGATTTACGTAATGTTCTAAGGCAGGAGTGGAACGCAATACCACAGGGTGACATCCGGAGACTTATCAGGTCCATACACCGTCGATGTCTTGCCATTCAAGAGGCAAAAGGTGGACATACACGCTATTGACTGCATGTGTGAACTTTTCATTTCACCCATGTCTGAACTGCGACGTCCTGACGTGACGCTGGCAACAGTAAGAACATGGAATTATGCAAATTCTTACAGCTAGACTCGAAATATGAATTTACAATAATTTCTTTGGGATTAAAGTCGATAATACTAAAAAAAATTGCTCCTCAAAGTTTATTATACTTTCTTTTTTGACTCAGTATATAAAAAAGTTGATTGTTAATCTCACAATAAATGATATGTTTTGTAACAGAAAAAATCAATTGAGTTCGACCACTTCACGGAGGAAGAGGCAAATGAAATGGATGGCTGCTAAGTGAATGTGTGGTGTAGACCAATTAATATCGTCAACGTGCATCTTCAGAGCTGCACGTTTAAAATATTAATTGGTCTTTCCCCAAATAATGAATGTGGACTGTTCCAATTGCTGATATTGAACTGATATGGAAGATACCACCAGTGTTTAAAGGATTAAGTATAAAAACAAAATACAAATGAATTTCATTCTGGACCCCATACCGGATGAATCGGTCGCAACTGCAAGTAATTTAGGAGTTGTTCGTGTTTGCTTCCAGATATACTGAGTCGGGCATTTATTGCACTTTCTAATCCGTGAACACTTTGTCGGGCAAGCAAGAGATTTTGCCCAAGTGAGTACTCCAAAGCGTGTGTGTATTTTTGTCGGCCAAGCAAGGACGTCTGCCCAACTTGATATTTCATAATTACTTGCCCAACCTCTGCAAGACAAAACTCATGGTTTGGAGAATTTACGCCCCTGACTGACATGCGAAATGATACTCAACGAGTTCACAAATTTGAGAGCATAGAATTGTGTCAATATACAGGCATTTCTGTAATATATTTTCTGCAAATGTAAATGTATTTGGTCAATGACTTCCGCCTTCAGCCGGTTTGGTCTATTTCTTCTACCTCAATCATCTTCGAACCAGAAGGCTAGCCCAAACCAAACCGTAACATCAGACTCAAAATAGAGGCTTATTCGGTACACTCTAAAATCTGTTGGGTTAAAAATCAACCCAAATCAATTGGGTTGTGTGAATATGAACACAATTGTCGCTGTGTCTAGGTTTCAGGTCTAGTCAAGAAATATGATCTCCTGATTTGTTCTGGTCTATTCCCTCAACAATATTAGTCGATGCCCGATATATCTGCACATTATCAGGGTTTGCAGTCCCGTTTTAACCCGTTACCTAACACGAATATAAGACAAGACTTGTAAATTTCTAATTCCAAAAATGATATCAATGTGTGTTTGCCCCGTTCTTGGTTATGCATCAGGGATTTGGGTCTTTAAGAAATATTCCTCTATTGACGTCGTACAGAAAAGAGCTATTAGATATTATTTGGGAGTACATAGGTTTTGTCCTACATTGGGTATGTTAGGAGATATTGGGTTCGAGTCTTCTTTACAGCGGAGGTGGGTTAATATGCTAAGACTATGGAATGGGCTGATTGCTATGGATACTGATAGGTTAGTGAAGAAATTATTCCTGTGGGATTATAACTTTTGTAATGAAGGTTGGTGTTCCGAAATTCGAAAAGTATTTGATATCGTTGACTGCTCCGATACATATGAGCATTCAACATGTCCCTAAGCTACGTACATATAGGGAATTTAAAACTGAGTTTAAAACTGAAAGTTATATCCTTATGAACCTGAATCGCCAACACCGATCTGTATTGGCCCCTGTTCCGCTGTAGAATATTGCCACTCAGGGTAGAAACCGGTCGTTTTAGGAACGAAAATCTAGAAGAGCGAACGTGTACTCTGTG
This sequence comes from Pictodentalium vernedei, assembly GCA_031216915.1. Lineage (NCBI taxonomy): Eukaryota > Metazoa > Mollusca > Scaphopoda > Dentaliida > Dentaliidae > Pictodentalium > Pictodentalium vernedei. The sequence continues at coordinate 464,541,339 of CM062297.1, forward strand.
CACTATGTCAAGAATTGAAAATGAATATCATTTTTTGATGGAATGCCCCTTCTATGAAGACCTTCGTAGAACTCATTTTAACTCTGCTTCATCTAATAATGTAACTGAAAATGACTTGACTGAAGAAAATATAAACATAATTATAAAAGAGTACCTATTGCAATGTGCCACTTTCATTTTTGAAGCATTCAAACTACGGAAATCTAGGTTGTATAGGTAATAAACAGTGAATCATTTATTGATACGAATCTCCAATATTGTTAGCCGGAGATCAGGTAGATATGTTTGAGAACGTCCCTGCTCTATTCAATAGTTTAATCCTCCACCCTAGACCCTACCCCACTCACTTAGTTTTTTTTTCACGTAATCTCCCACTCTGGATACATGGGGATTGCAGGGTGGGATGAAGTATTATATGTAACTAAGATTTGCGTAATGGACGCCTCACAGTCGTGCAACCGATACAGGATGATAGAATTTTATCATGTTGCTAGTTTCAACTGTTGGCCTGCGCATCTTCCGTTCTGGAACCTTTGGGCCGTGAAGTATGACGATGGGCTGGCCCACAGTTAAAACTTTTCCGTTGATTATTCCATATGCGCGTTCCTGGCTACTCCATAAATATACAGTTTTTGTTCTGGGAACATTTCTTCAGTGCGTTAGTCCGATGTCCTACACGATCCGATGGGACCGGTCCATCCGTTCACTCCGGAGCTCGGGCTGCAGAGTGAAGGGATGGTCAGATCCATATTAGGTACTGTACATTGACAGGTTGGTTAGACTGTCCTGTTTGTAATCCAGAGAAAAAAAACTTTAGGAACTTTATTATCAAAGAAGGAAATAACAATTTCATTTTGCTTTGAATTTATAATGCAATATTGCCCTTACTTTTGAAATCTATGCTAACCACATTCCCTCCCCCTGAAAATGTGCACCTTAATAAAGACAATTCTGATGTTTTAGGTGACATATAGGCCAGTTGGACCGGGTGCTATTTCATGTGCACTTTTATTAAACTTCAGTCAATGTAAAGCACATGTCACAATAAAAAGATATTACTACTACTGTAAGAAAAATGTTGTACAGCTAAAAATCTTCATGTTTTTGCCTTAAAACACATCTTATGACCTCTTATTGGAACTAGCCCAACGAACTCGTTCCAATAAGGGACCCTAAGATATGTTGTGCACTTAAACATTGGAAAGATAAAAGAATTTGAACGGCGAGTTTTGTCAATAGCGCCTGCAGTTTTGGTCACTACGTTAGGTTAAGGTTTAAAACATTTTGAGACCGACTGGCTACCTGCAGCTTCAGGTCGACCAGTGTGACTTGTACATCTTCCTCTCACATAGATGAACAGTTTTTGCTTACCAGTGTAACAAAAATAGAAAACACTCATTCACAGGAACTCATCAATGCACATATACTTGGTATTCTTTCACTCTCGAACAGGCGGATTGAATGAATCTATATATATTTATGTTTTTGGGGTGGGTTAAGAGGAGCGTATAAAATATTGTGGGGGGTCCAGCTTGATATGTTGCAGGCAAATAACAAAGATCGAAAACCTGAAACGGGGAGGGGCATGAAACGGAGACTTCCGCCAATGGGAGCCACTCTTGGGTAAATACGCACCAAATGGCGATATCTGGGGACATTGTGAGTCTCGATAGAACGTAAGGTTACAATAAATATGATATGTTGACCGTAATTACATTAATTATCATTTCGGGAGTGGAGGGACAAGCCACCACGCCTACGCCACTACTCCGAAATTGCTTTGAAAGGGAGTTTTGTAATTTGAGAACTGGGAGTGATGTGGGGACTCCTAACCCAGACATATTATAAGTTATCTCCGCCAACATGTATGGTATATGGAGATTTTAAACACCGAGCCGCAGGCGAAGTGTTTAAATGAGACATCCAGGAATTAAATCTTCATATAACATACATGTTGGCGGAGATAACGTTGAAACACAATATAAACATGGTGGAAATAAATTTTTGGACACATTTATCAGTTCCACAATCATTTGGACCAAATTCGTGATAATAATTTTGTTTTTATTATCGCAGAAGACAACATATAGAGTTACATCCCTTGGGTCGTTAAGGAAACGAGGAAAGAGTATTTTGTTGACATATCGTCTCCTGAGTTCCAATGTGTTCTATGTGCCTACTGGCACATAGAACACGTTGGTACTCAGGGGACGAATTATTTGCTCTTATTGTAACTTTATGAGTGTATTGTCGGAAATCTGATGATTTGTGACTATTTTCGTTTTTTTGGTTCGAGTTTTATGAAGCGAGCGGACGCGAAAAGCTTTCATTGAAACCATATACCCCCGATGTTTCGCTTGCGCCTATACCCTGGATGTTGCACGCTCTCATATACCTTGGATGTTGGGCGCTATTTGTCCAAGGCATTCTGACCAATCAAAAGACATAATTTATCGGGATATAGGGACAATTGGAATTAACCTCACCACTAGCAAATAGACTTATGAAAAGATGACGATACAACCAATCAAAATGTGTTGTAATGGACAATGCTAGGCAATGAACCGAAATAACATGTCTCGATTAAGTAAAACACACCTGAAATCCCGAGTCCATTCAAAAAATGTCGGATGGGATTGACAATTATTTCTGGTGGCGCAGGGAACCTGCAGTCACTAGAAATATGTTTTTCAGTTTCAGTCATTCAGTGGCTAGAGTATGATAGCCTCTTCCGGTAAGGATATAAATAAGGAGTAATAGGACACTCATTGCAATCTTCCACATACGGGACCTGGACAGAACGTACAATGAATTTCAAACAGCTTTGTGGGCTGACGTTATTAAGAGGCCTACACGCCCAGAGAACCCAATGAATTTTCTGTATTTTGGGGGTGGGAATAGGTGTTTGCGCGGGGAGAGCCCCACTGGCCTCTCTTCAAAACACTCCGCATGGAAGTTTATTGCAACACGACATATAACGATGCATTATTCTATGCATCATTTGAGCTAGAAGTTTATTATAAATTCAACAGCGGATACGGTTTTATGGACAAAAATGTCACAGAAAAGCTACCACTGAGTAAGTAAAAACCCTGTATTCTGGGAAAATGTATATCTGCGACGAAAAACTCATTGGTCCATCAATTTTAATATTTGTTTTTTTTAATATACCTTGTCACCAATGAGAGAGTAACCCATTTTATACGAACTCACTGTTGCTTAGTTTCTTTGACAGCGTGATTCTTCCTATAAACATTATACAAGTTCAGCACAAATGTAAACCTTTACAAACCTTAGGCAAAACGTCTGTTCCCCTCTTTCCACATAGAAGGAAATAAATAATTTGTAACCTGATAATATTGTAATGCATTCCATGCAGACTTGTCAAGAATCATTGCCTTTCCTGCACAATTAGAACGCAATGCACGACAAACGTATCCTTGACAGTCCGCGTAGCTGTTGATAAAATATTAAAATTATCTAGTCGATTAATCAGTACAGGAAGAAACATAAAAGCATTACTTCACAATGACCGTCTGGTGACAAAGAGAAAAAATGAAACATCTGACTGAACACTGTGTGATTTGGTTCCAGCGACTTCACTTCTATTGAACCGCGATAAAGCTGAAATGGCTGTTACGTGGGTGTTTTATAAGTCAGTGTTTTCATTTTGGTTGCATATGGAATCAGAAACCAAATTTTAACTGTTATTCCGCTTAATTATATTTACACCTCGAAATTAGTAGCTAAGTGAGACCTGTTCTATAACATATTATTACGACTTTGCATGGCGTTCCAGGCACATTAAGGGGGATGTAAACAAAAACAATTTGGGGGAAATTGTCTTGTGGAATTTCATTTTATGCCTTGTTTCGGATGCTCCCTTAGCGCACGTGCATTCCGTATCATAAATAAGGTATACTGAGACCTTCAAAATTATAATAACCTCACTTTTAAAGAGCATATGTTCGAGGCAGTTATTCTCATTGTTGTGCAAGCCTTTACAAAATCTATACTGATACTTCTGTCTTTTTCTCGTGTATATGAGCTGAGACCTGGAATTTTGATATACTGTGTCATGGAGCAAATGTGAGTAAAATTTCTGTAAACATGCAAATGAAGCTGCTGTAAATAAACACACAACATCTTGATTATGTTAATAACAATGTGTTTTTTTCTCAAAAAGTATGGTAGGCTGCACCAGTCAGTGATGTTATAGGGAGTGTGTTTGTCCCAGATACCCAGGACAAACTGATGTAGTTTCATAACAAGCCTGGTTAGTGCATTTGATGATCGCCTCTATGTTGTAAAGAAACCCCAGTAATTGTTTTCAGACAACACTCCTTTTGACTGGGTATGGTGCAAATCGTACAATTATGATCACAATAGAAACAAAAGTGGCAAGTTCATAGGACTTTCCTTCGGTGAGCTGAAATATTACAATATTGCAACATTTGTCTTCGGATGCAACTGGGGTAATCGAAATGCAATTGACAGACATACCCAAGTCACCCTGTTTGGCAACTCAAGTTTATTCAGATTACATCCCCGATGATTATATTTGAGTGTCTCTGGATTGAAGCCTGAAAATAATTTTCCTTGCACTTCCAGACAAAATGTCAGACACCAAATGAATCATGCCTGTCATTTAAGAATGATATCTGACATATTACAAAATGGAGTTTGAATATTCGAAATAGTGTGTTTTGGGTGTACATGTACCTTCATCTTAAAGTTACTCAGAATTCATCCAATCATATCTTGTTTGGCAGGGCTCGATGAGCCCTGCCAAACAAGGTATGATTGGGTTCATTCTGAATTGGAACTGTATTACCCTTCAGACATAACTTAGATACATGTTTAGCTATATCGGATCGTATTCCTTCACATGCTGTTAATACTGATGAGCTGTACAGTCACTTTCTTCACACTTCCCAACTTGCCAGGACCAGAAATCACAATCATCATTAATTTTAGGCTTGCTGATTATGTACATGATTTCCAGCATACATGATGTTCTGATCACTGAACTTCATTGATAATTTTGGCATCAGACATTTTGACTGATGATTTTAAACCTCAGTCAGACATTTGCCTTTTTGTACCTGACATTGTCCTTGTCTGACCACTTATTTTCTGGTATGTCTGGATTCCGTAGGTTTCAGCACAATGGCACTTGGACTGATTAAAAACACTTTCAGCAAACATAGCTGAAATGACCCACCATACTTTTGAGACTATTATTATCCCTGGTGGGTGAGGGTATGAGATGGGGAAATCTCACCCGAGGGCAAGGGACAATTGTTCTCCCTCTCACCAAAACAGCCTGACATCAAAAGTAATTCATGGGCACGTGCAGCTATATCGAACAATTTTGTTGTCCATTTCTGAAAAAACTGATTTGCTTATCGAAAAGAGCACACAAAAATTCTGTATGTACTGCAGGTATATACCACAAAACTAAATCCGAACGCCGGCAATACAGGGGTTAAAGAGTTACAGAGAAATGAACATTGATACATTCCGATGACGTCATATTATGAATTCTGCAATGTACTCGCATAACTTTTCGACGAGTATTTCGTGCAACTCGCTCCACTCATGAAGGCGTTCATCCAAAAATTCATGTAAAAGAGTCAAATGTCCTTTGGTTTTGCGGTCTGTGTTTTTATTTCTATTTTCTTCAACAAGCGTTCGTCTGCTTATATTTCCGAAACGTGATACCTTGTTGTTTGTTTACAGAAGAACGTGCGATAATTGAATAGTGCTGCGCTCATTAAATATGCTAATAAGCCAATATAGGTTTATCACATGGGTAGGGTGAGATGGCTGTCACGTGTGTTGGGTGAGACAGGCATATCTCTCCCAGCTGTCTCACCCGACTTTATATATGTCTCAGTAGCTTAGTGGTGGGAGAAAATATCTGTTCCCCACATGAACATGGAAGTTTTTTGTTGACATCAGCATGATTAGCATATTTTCAAAACTTTCTTTATAATTATATTATTCTTATTTCTTTTTGGTACAGTATATCCAATTTCTAGATCTCCGCTCATATATACCATACAAATACAAATCTGTTAACATTGACTTTGTGGAGGATGGACCTCACAGCAGTGAGAATATGTGCCTAGGAAAATGATGGTTAAAGGTGAGTTTATTAAATATTTAAATTTTACAAATAAATGTTGCAGCTCTTGGCAAATGTTATTTATGGTATAGAATGCAAAGGAAATGTAAATGCATCATAGAATTGAATTAATAGCCCTTTTGCACAGTGTACTATTTGGCCATTTTCGCCATATAGCGTCTGTTTACATTCCCTTTAAAAGAGTTCTACTCGAATTTTGAAACTGCGTAGGGAGCGCTGTGGGTCAGTAGATAGACATGCAGGCTGCAAGCCGAGAGGTCCTCGGTTCGGATCCCAGCTGTGGCAATCGCGTTGTGGGGATTATTCAACTGATAGGACAGGTCATCGTTAACTATACCTACTCCTCACATTCCATCATATCCGCGGGTGTTCCCCAATGCTCTGTCCTGGGACACTTTGTATTGTATTTTGTTTATATCTTCATCCATGGTATTGCTGAATCTCTTGATACAGGAAGCGATGTGGCTCAGTGATTACGGCAAAGAAGTTCAAATCGAGAGGTCTATGGTTCGATCCACGTCAGGGGTAACAGAGTTGTGTCCTCGGGTAAGACACTTAATCCCAATTGGCCACATGGGGGCGAGGTGGCGCTGTTTACTAAGGCGTACAGCACGATGGTGCACTTGTCTTCAACCAATGCTAACCCTGCTTGTGTGGAGTTAATATGCTGGGAATCTGACAATTACTCGCCATTGCTCGGTGGTTTTTCTCCGGGTACTCCAGCTTCCTCCACCCGTGAAACTGTCCGACATGAGGTGACCCTGTCTGTCGAAAGTGTCAAACCCCAATAAATAAATAAATAAAAAAATAAGACTGCATAACGCTCAACAGATCACGTGACGTGTTGGATCGTAATGGGTTAGCATCTCATTAAGAGTTCAACTAGTCACGTGTTTGTGATTCGTTCGGTTGATAGTTCCCAGTATACCACTTCGCTCGAGATTCGATTCTCCGTGATACTGTGAAAAGAGTTTTTGTCATGACACGGAAGGATTAAACACGGAAGTAGTATGGCAAAGGTTGGACGACCCTCTTTGGCAGGACCCGGAATTGACGTCATGTCACGTGACCCAGTGGCGCCATGTTGGGTTGTTACAGTAGCCCAGGTGAGCGGCCACGTTGTGACGTCATTAACAAAGTGATGCGTGGTGTCAGTGCACACCGCGTGTTGTTGAGATGATGCGTGTTTCCGTCGCCTTTTTGTATATTGGAGACCGCCATCTTGGCTTCTGTGGAAGCACGTGGTTAATATGGGACCCAATGGCCTACAACAGGAGGGGGAGTATGTTCAACGGGAAAAACTCTAATTACCAAAATAGACACGACAATTTCCCCAAATCATCCAAAACTGTCTAAAGTCGCCAAAAACGGACTTGTCGAAGCCACATTTTGGGTTTAGAAGAGTAGCACGTAGTGATATAAGGTGCGTTCTATTAAACTGGAGTAGTTTTCTAGCTCTGATTTTTTCCCAAATCTTCGGATACTTCGTAGAATTATCACAAGTTCGGATTCCTTCGGAAGCCCCTGCTTCTGCCTATCCTCGTCTGTTCTGTTCTCTAGCCTATTCTCTACATTCCTTGGCCTGTCCTGTCTATGTTATGGTTTCCCCGGTCTCCCTATGAAGTATTCTGTCTTCCCCAGATGTGTTTGTGTGCTATTGCACAATGTGTACACATCACATGTACCACATAGGCACATGCTGAATGTGCCGATATGTACTTATGTGCCAGTGCACAATGTACGCACAACACATATAGAACAGGCGCATACGGGTATTTCAGGATACCTATGACATGGTGATGTACTAGGATTAGTGAAATAGCCAAACTGAAGATCATTGATTCCAATTGTATATGATAAAACTTCAACATAACAGCATTGTGTATGCACAAAATCAGAGAAATCCATGTATCTTTAAATGTAAACTGTAGGGCTGACGAAAGAAAGTGTTGATACACAAATGCAGTAAGATTTCTCGACGGAAATGGAATAAAATGAAAAGCTCCCATCTAGAGGTCAGCCCAAACAAACATACTTAGTTTCAAAGAGATCCATTCACGAATGCACTCTTCAGGTCGTGCCGAAGGAAAATAGGGATGCACAAATCCACAAAGTTCAAAGGTCAAGCTAACAGCAACATTTTTAAACGGAATTGAAAGGAAATTGACAGCTCCTATCTAGAGGTCACCCTGAATACGCATACCAAGTATCATAGCCATTCTATGATAATGAGACCTGCGCAGTGTGCCAAAGGAAATTGTCGATGTAGAAAACGGATAAATTAAACCTCGTTGCTAACGGCTACATACCAAGTTTCAAAGCAATCCATTCTTGGATGCACCCTGCAGGCCGTGCCAGAGAAAAAATGGATGCCCAGATCCACAAAGTTCAAAGGTCGTTGCAAACGTCAATAGCTCCCAAAAATAGCTCTCCGGCGATTTTTTAATTCAATGTACAAAGCAGGTTTCGACATTCAACCTTCCACATACCACACAATTAATTGACTTCAATAATAAAGCAAGCTATCATAAACACTTAAACGCCAGCAAAGAAGTAATAAGAGCTCCAGACAAGCTAACATGGAAGAAAAGGCAATTACATGTGAATTGAAATCTCAAGGAATTACCTCCGTAAAACGCACTGAAATTAAAAAGAAACAAGGCAACAAAATAAAAACAAACACATACATTTATTCCTTTAATATCACCAGGCCTTCCAAGTCAATAACAATTGGTTACTTGAACGTCAAAGTGGATTTCTACATCCCGAATCCACTTATTTCAAGCGCCAAAAGTTTGGACATGGTCAAGATTCTTGTCATGGCAAGCAAATCTGCTATAAATGTGGTATTCGCCATGCAGATCCATGCAACACAACAAAATATAATTGTGTGAACTGTGAGGGCAATTACATGTGAACGTCTAAGGATTACCTTGTATGGAAGAAAGAAAAGCTGAAAGAAAATGTGAAATGAGAAAAACGGGTTAGTTTTAAAGAAGCTCGAGAAATCGTAACACCAGTGCCTGGCATGCATACATCGTCACCATCACGTGCATCAACTTTGAAACAAAAAATACCAACACAGTCAGTTGAATGCCGGGAACAATATTATATGGGTCAAAAACTCATTTCCAACTTTGTTACGGACATTTACAATAGAAATACCAACGGAGCAGCGACTGAACCAAAGTCAACTGAAACAAAGTCGACTAACCGCAAACGCGTAGAAGAAAAGATAGAACAGAAACAATGAAAAGATACCACTGAACCAGAACAGAACAAAGACCAAAACGCATAAACAGAACAGAAGATAGAGCTGAGTAAACCACATCAGAAACCAGAGTCCACACAAAGACAACAACAAATCTGAGTCAGAGATTCAGAGCAATATAAGAGCTGATTACAAACTACGACGTGCATTTTTTCAAAGATGGGTCAGAAACTTCCCTGTCGCCCGCATCCGGTTCATATAGGTCACTTGCTCTCACTATTGCATGTTCTTCTCTCATCTTCGATTTTCCATGAAGGGTTGCAGATGACAAATGCGGGAGTGACTACTTTCCGATTGTATTGGAAAGTGTAGTGCCGGTGGTCGATGGCATGGTACCCCAGTGGAACTTCAAAAAGGCCACCTGAAACACTTTCGCATTGCTTTCTTCTGAACGACTCACACGGGAGGGTGACATTTGAAGAAAGTGCCGACCAATTAGAGCAGTTTACTAAAGAGTTGTATGACATTGCAAACACAACCACGCCAAAACCCCCAGCGAACCCGAAACGTTTCACAAACCCATGGATTGATAATGATAGCAAACAGGATATAAAGGATTACAAGAAAGCTGAGTGGTAATTTAGTAAGTCACCAAGTATAATTAACTAAGACAAAAGTCGTATCAGTTGGGCAAAATAGACCACTCATAAAACAAAAACAAAAAAAAGAGAAAAGTTCTTGTAAAACTTTTATTTCGAAACTTATCCAACATACACCTCCTAACCCTTTGAACTCTGGTGGCATCATCCATGCCAGTTATTTATTTATTAATTCATTGGAGTTTTTAAGGTCACCTATTTCTGTACAATGGCTAACCATGACCTCAACAGTTTTATGGGTGGACGAAGCCGGATTACCCGGAGAGAACCAACTGTCAGCTCCTCAACATACTAACTCCACACAAGCAGGGTTATCATTAGTTGAAGACAGGTGTACCGTCGCGTGCAGTACGCCTTAGTACACAATATCACCGTACCCCCAAGTGGGCAATGGGGGTGAAGTGTCTTGCTCAAGGACACAACGCGGTTGCCGCAAGTGGGATTCGAATCGAGGACCTCTTGGCTTGCAGCCTGCAAATCTGCCCACTGAGCCACCGCGCTCCCATGCCAGTTCAATGGCAGCAATTCGAAGAGTCCATATTCATTATTTTGGGTAGACCAATCAATGTTTTCAACGTGCAGCCTCGGGGCTGCACGTTGAATATGTTGATTGGTCTACCCCACACATTTACTGAACGGCCATCCTATTTAATGACGTTCTGACGTATCACATTCCTGGCCGAAAGAGCGGCCGCAGAAAAAAACAAAGATAAAATTTGCGTCTGACAATTTAGAGGATTGCAACGAACCTTTCACGATAGGAAAGCTAAATAACCATTTACATAAAGCAAAGGATACTGCCACTAGACCCGACGAACTGTACTTTCCAACTTTACAAAACTGCTGCGATCATCACTTCAACTTTTGTTTTCCATTTTCAAAGATATCTGGATGACTGGCCAGTTCCCACCATCCTGGCGAAAAGCAACAATTATTTCGATTCAAAAGCCATATAAAGACCATTGCGACCCAAATAATTACATTAACAAGACCATGGAAAGGACGATCGCTGTTCGACTTGTTTGCTTTCTGAAATCGAACAATCGACTTAAGAATGTTCAGTGTGTTTTCAGAACTGTTTCGGATCATTTGGTTAGAGTTTATACGAAATGCTATTGACATGTGATCGCCATCTTCTTTGACCTGGAAAAAGCAAACGACACAACATCGAAGTATGTAGTTTCAAATAAAACCTTTTTAACGTGGGGTTGAGAGGGCGCATGCCTCTTTTAATAGAAAACCTTTTTAAAGGACCGTCAATTTCAAGTTCGTGTTGGGTCCACATTGTGCGATGCACACAAGCAAGTACTGGTGGTTCTTCAGGTCGTATCTTACCTGTTACCCTTTTCTTAATGAAAATCAATGTCATCGTCGATGCAATCACACCGAGAATATGGTAGATTCGTCGTTGTAATACATCGATGGCTTTTTAATTTGCTATAGCAGTACAAACATCAATGCAATAAACTTCAGTCGTATTTAATTAGAAGTCTGACATGTGCTACAGAAAATAGTTTCAAGTTCTCAAAAACCCAAACAAATTTTGTACATTTTGGTAATCGCTGGAAACATCACCTTGATCCAGAGTTGGAAATAGATGGGAGTACTATAAAATTTGTTAAGGAAGTGAAGTTCCTTGGTTTAGTATTTGATAACAAACCGAAATTCACTTCTCATATAAAACAAGTAAAGGCTAGATGTAAAAGGGCACTTCACCTTCTGAAGGTCGTTAGTAACACTGATTTGGGGGTGCTGACCAAAAAACGTTACTTCATCTGAGATTGTGAGATCAAAATTAAATTACGGTTATTTGCTAAACGGCCCTGGGAAAGTCGTATCTGAAGCCACTTGATTCAATTCATAATTATTTATTATTATTATTTATTGGTGTTTAAGGTCACATATTTCTGCACAATGGCTAATCATGACCACCAATTCATCAATTCATAATAGTGGTATTAGAATTAACTAATAGATTTTATGCTCGTTAAAGCATTCCTTCTCTTGGCTAATCCATCAACCTCCGCTAATGATTGTGTCTCAGATCCTTAAAATGTGGATTTTTTAAAAACAGAAACCTGAAACGTAGTCCTCCAATTGAAATTAGAGTTAAACCTCATATGAAATCCGACACGCTTGAATCAGATTCGATACAGCAGAACCGTGAAACGCATATTCCGCTTGGCATCTAAGGATATCTACTGTCCTACAGTTATTTTGGACCTTGCTTCCTCAAAATAATCCGAGACACACTCTCTTCATTCAGACAAAAATACGCCGAAATAATGTCTAGGTATAGTGCATATAGACAGAACGCGATGTGTGTTTGAATCGGTGGGTGTTTTACATAACGAGTTGGAATGGCGCAGTCATATTTCGCGAGAGCCAACGCTCTCGCGAAATATGATTACGCCATTCCAACGAGTTATGTAAAACACCCACCGGTTCAAACACACATCGCGTTCTGTGTTTATTACACAACCCATGCATTAAAATTCATTTAAATTAACACATTTTAATTCCGATGTTTAAACCCAAAGGTGAAGAGTCTGTTTGTTTTGACTGAAGCTGTACTGATCAAATGCATCGATAAAAAATCAAAAACAACTTTTTCGGAACTAGTGTTTGTTGAAATTCGTATCGCTCTTTCTGTTCGGCTGGTGCCCATTCACGCCTAACCATTTGGTGGCTATTACTGTTAGTAAAAATATAAGTACAAATTTGTGCAGATTTGCAGAACAGCTGGGAGAAACATTTTTAAAAGAAGTTCGAAGCATGTCAAGATGTACGTAGATTTACCGAAATAAAGCTGACCAATTTAGATATAACGGATCCACAAAACGAGACGGCCACGGGACTGGTTTAATGTTATGTTTGGAAATGATTGGTTTTTAAAAAAAAAATATTATCTCATTTTTGGTTAACTAATTTTTTGTGAACCCACTTTATTTTGCTTTGCACGCTTTCATTTTCACACTGTGCGACAGTCTGTCGATAATTGTATAACTAAATTTGGAAACTTTTCGAAACGTAACTAATGACTCGATGGGAAAGGCACTGGTATGAACGGTGCTGGGAGAAAAGTCCCGGCTTGTACATCACCCATTGAATACAGAATCATTTATGTCATAGCGGGGGGGGGGGGGGGGGGGGGGGAGGGGGCGGTGGCTCAGTAGGTAGAGGTGCAGACTGCAAGCCGAGAGGTCCTTGGTTCGAATCCCACCTGCGGCAACTGCGTTGTGTCCTTGGGTAAGACACTTCATCTCCATTGCCCGCGCGGGGGCACGATGACGCCGTGTACTAAGGCGTACTGCACGTCGATGGTACGCATGTCTTCAACCAGTCTAACCCTGCCTGTGCTGCAGTGCGGAGTTACGATGTTGGGGAGCTGACAGCTGCTCGTCATTGCTCGGTGGTTCTCTCCGGGTACTCCGGCTTCCTCCACCCGTAAAACCGTCATGGTCATGATTAGCCATTGTGCATAAATATGTTATCTTAAACATCAATAAATAAATAAATAAATAAATAAATAAATAAATAAATAAATGTCATAGCGGCAATTCCGTTAAATACAAAGGTTTAAAGTTGAATGAATGTGTAATAAAGAACGATATATACAGATGGATCTAAATATGGCGACAAAGTATCATTGGCTGCTGTAACTGGTGGTCTGATCAACTCAATTAGAATAATTAAAGTTATATTTTCACATCTGCAGTTAAAGCTCCAGAAATGGCAATTGAACATATCGAAAGTGTACAGGAAGTAAGTCGATTATATTTTCCGACACTCTCTCCTCTTCGTTTCTAGCTTTACTCAACCCCAAGTTGAAGGACCCTCTGATTTGAAACTTCGTGGTAAATTGAATAGGCTAATGTCTGGCCAATGTGATATCGTGTTTCGCTGGTTTTCTTGACATGTAGGTATCTCCGGTAATGCCGGAGTAGACAGTGCAGCAAAACAGTGTTTAGTCAAGCCTATCACTGATTTTAAAATTTCCTTCAGTGATTTTAATTCACTCATCTGTAACTACGTCAAATCTATGTGACAGACCGAATGGGATAGGGCAACAAGTAACAAGCTCCATCACTCAAAACCCGCGAAGAGGCCAAATTCTTTGGAATAACAATTCATATGAAATTAACTCTAAACAAACACATCTTCCCCACCGTAAGCAGACCTCAACAGGATCAATCTCCAAAAGATGATACGGGGCAAAGACTGGGAAGCCAACAAAAATGTCCAATTAAAGCTTCATAAAACCTTCATCAACCCACTCCTCGAATATGGGGCACCTATCGCTACACATCCCAGCAAGACTAACTCGGAGGTGTTCAAAATCACGCCTCCCGCCCTACGCCTAGCCCCTGAACGTCAACCTCAGCCTTACACGTATGGGTTGACATCAATATGATAGAGACGCGGCTAAAAACATGGCGGATAAAACCCTAAAACCTGTGGATAAAACCCTTAAAGCTAGCGAGATCATTTTGAATTAAATGAATATCTGCAAATATCGAAAGAAATACAGGCTAATAGACAATTCTATTGAACATTTTAACCCTTTACCTAACATGAAAAGCAGACGACACTTGCAAAAAAAATTCTTGAATAACTAATTTTTTTCATTTTTTGTCTCAAAAACATAGGTTATGACCCCTCGTTGGAACGAGCTCGACGAGCTCGTTCCAACGAGGGGTCATAACCTATGTTTTTGAGACAAAAAATGAAAATATTTTGAAAATTAATTGGCGATTTTTGAGAATAGCGCTGGCCGGTTTTGGCCGTTACGTTGGGTGAAGGGACTGTTCAGGGAGAGTAATACAAGACTGTTGGAATATTTGGTATCTGTGTCACATGCAACGGGATTTTAGCAAATTGTAGTGTAGCTGCTTGTGTAAAATGTACATATGTATAATTATGTAAAGGGCAAGTAAGTTAAAAGAATAAGCATTATTTCTTTTATTTTTGAAGTATTTTATTTGTAAAGTATTCCCTATAAGTGGGGTTAATTTCTCGACCATTCGACAGATTAGTAAGCTGTGTAAAGTATCATCAAACGTTGCAAGTTGAGCGCGAAGACCCAATAAGCACAAGATCGTAGCAATTGGAAGCAGCATTTTCACCATCGCTTGTCGTGTCGGCCACACGGATCTATGTCTTCTTAGCGGTAGAGAAATTTTTAGTAACCAGTACAATTTTATTTAGTGAAATACACCTTTTTCAACACCCGTATCGTCCCATGCCGGCATAAAGGTGCCAACTGCAATGCGAAAGCATTGCAATTGGCTCCTATAGGCTTTGATGGTACGATATAAAGAATAGCCGAGTGTCTGCAAGTGGCAATCGTTGCATAAAATATTGTGATTCATTTGTCGAATGCGATTTATACACCAATCTCAACTAAATTGTCATTCTAGTCAGTAACTCGAACGCTGGACTTTTTGATCGAAAGATAGCCAACACTATTTGTCTCACAATGTTGAATGTGTATGGTGTTATCACCTGATTCTGTATTGTGTAATACGCCATTGATTTTTAAATTTGATAGCATCTTTGGGAATAAGGCACTATCAGACATATATATTTCACCCTTATCAGCGATGAATTAGTTATATTTTAGGTAACGTGATATAGACATTTTAAAAATTCATTAAAATGTTCACTACATCGCCAAACGCTAACAACAAAATCGATGTCGCCTGCAGTATTGTCCAGACATCGAAGCTTCTGTCAAATTCCTCAATAATACCCTTACATGCGGCATATTTTTGGGAAATATATATAACACTACTATAGAGATGTCTATGGGGACTGCTGCAAGACATGCGAAGCACCTTAAAAAACTTTCATCAAAACCCAGCAATCATGCACAATTATAAAAATACGTGTAAATATTCCAACCCTTTCTAGTTCTAAAAAATGGAAAGGGTGTAAATGATTCGAGGGTGGGATAGTACCTGTAAAAGGTATCGGGCATATCAGGGACGAATTGATTAGATAAGATTTTGATGACAATTTACACCCTCGAGGGGCCGATGCCATATCAACAATACATAAGTAATATAATAATATAAATGAATAACAATGAGTAACAAATTAATAACAATATATTATATGTTATTTGTATGTGATAACCTTTTTTCGGTTAAACACCTAATCATGTTACAGATGATTCCACATAATTCGTTTTTTTCATTTCTCATAACAAAGACAAATTTTTCGTTGTCGTTTAAATGCTTAAATGGGGTGCGGTGGCGGCGCGGTGGCGGCGCTGTAACCGGTTCTCGTCAGATCACCGAAGTTAAGCAACGTCGAGCCCGGTTAATCATTGGATGGGTGATCGTCTGAGCGATCAATTCGGACTCCCGCGTTGTGTCCTTGGGCAAGGCACTTAACCCCGATTGTCCACATGGGGGCACGATGACGCCGTGTACTAAGGCGTACTGCACCTCGATGGTACGCATGTCTTCAACCAATCTAACCCTGCCTGTGCTGCAGTGCGGAGTTACGATGCTGGGGAGTTGGCAGCTGCTCGTCGTTGCTCGGTGGTTCTCTCCGTGTACTCCGGCTTCCTCCACCCGTAAAACTGTCACGGTCATGATTAGCCATTGTGCATAAGTATATGACCTTAAACACCAATAAATAAATAAAATAAATAAATAAATAAATAAAATAAATAAATAAATAAATGCTTAAATTGATGACCTGATGGAAAAGGTAATTTCTAAAAGAGCCAGCTATTAGTCTTCAGAATCTGGGTTTCAGCGAACGGAACAGAAAAGATGGACAACGTAATAACAATAAAAAATTCAGTAGGATCATGAATAATTCAAACCTACAACCCATGTTGCCGTTGGATTAAATAATTACTCATCTTTCATAAAAGTATTAATAAAATTCCTCTTTCTGTAGTCTCGGGCCTCTCCTTTTGAGGCGAGCGATGCCCGTGCCCACTGTAGCCCACCTGATTTGAATATACGGAGGGGGAGGGTGCGACAAATGCTCACCGAGAAAATCTCAGTGATGAAGTAGGAAGTTCTAAAATCCGTGTTCGATCAGTTAATCAAATGCGGGAGGGCACGGTGGCGCTGTGTACTAAGGCGTACTGCACGTCGATGGCGCACTTGTCTTCAACCAATGCTGAGCCTGCTTTCGCGGAGTTGGGAAGTCTGACAGTTGCTCGCCGTTGCCGGGTGGTTCTCTCCGAGTACTCCGGCTTCCTCAACCCATAAAACTGTGCGACACGAGGTGACCCTGGCTGTCGAAAGTGTAGTTAAACTCCAATAAATAAATAAATAAATAAATAAATAAATAAATAAATAAATAAATAAATAAATTAATTAAGTAATTGATCAAATGCAAACAAACACTCTCTTTAACACTAGATGAACTGGGTAATTTCCCAGACTTTTTACTTCTTCACACCTTGTGAAACTAGGGGATTGGCAGTGATTTCTAGCCAAGTCTTGGCTGCCTCTAGTGGCAGCCAAGACTTGACTAGAAACCAGTGTCAAGGAACTTGGACTATTATTCACAGGATCTCTTCTTGATTATGTGCTAAAGTACCTGTTTTCAGACCCAAGTGTCTTAGCTGACTAAAGTTTACCAAAGTTGACTAAAGAACTTTGACAGTTAACAGCTCCCAACGGATGGTATTAACGAAACAGTCTGGTTAAGGGGACCCCATTCATAATGAATTATCTGTAATACTATGGAGGAAGTAACCTCCATCACTTTTTCCATGGGGGCGCTAGTCGCTCTCCTGTGACGTTCAAAAATGACAGTGGACACTGCTACGCTGAACAAGCTCTTCATGCAGGAACAAAAATGTGTTTGAAATGGAGATTTTGTCTGAACATGAGTTTTCTATACTCCTGCATTATAAATAGAACATGAATGTAATGGGCCTTAACTGCGCATCAGTAGTAGACTTTTATGTTTTATTCCAAAAGGCGGACAAGGCAGTGTGATGAAATCTAGTTTTTGCTACTTTTGCACATATAGAGGAAAAGTTACCGGAAAACTGTCCGCTTTCCGGCAGGCTAATCCTACGTTGGATGATTCACACAATAAGGTCATAAGGTTCCGGTTTGAAGTCTCACACGACAGTGCGGCATTTGAATTTTCGTTTATCGGCTTTTACAGAAACCGTGCACGTAATGGGGAATTCAATGTTCTTTTGTTTCTTTTCTATCATTTCAACAATGATAGTATATGCCATGTCAGTACTGTAACAGATCGCGAGAGAAGGGCGAGAGCCTAGGCTCGAACTGTCGACCTCTAGCGCACAAAGCAACCGATTTACCACGAGACAAAGAGATACGACCAAGCAGGCTGGTTGGTAAATGGTCTTTACACCACTCTCACGTTCTTTGAGAATCATCCGCTCTGAATCTCACCCCAGATTCCACCCAGAGAGGTCGCAACATCCACCGTGCTCCACCACAGAACGCCCAACGTCACCACCTGCTGAGCGCTGGTCACGGCATCAGTATAACGGGTCGAAAGAGAAGTGCTGGAGCTGAGACTCGAACGGTCGACCTCTAACACAAAGCGACCGTTTTTCCACGATACTGAGAGACCCGGACCAACCAGGCTGGTTGGTATATGACACTTACACCTCGAGCGCTTTACCACAAAGGCATTAATTGGAAGAGTCCATAATCATTATCTGGGGGCAGACCAATTATTATTTTCAACGTACTGCCTTGGAACTGAACGATGAAAATATGAATTGTTCCTCTCCCACAAATTTACTGAGCAGCCAGCCATGCTGGAAGTGGTACTGAACTGGACAACGTATATTCGGTTTTAAGGGGTTAAATGTTTAATTTTTTCCTAGGTCCACCGTTATTTAAGACGTGTTAAGCCGTTACTTCCGACCCATCAGTCAATATTCCTTTATAAAAATGGGGAAAATTGTGAATCGATGCAATGACTGCAGATTATTAAAACAATTTATTGACTAAAATTATTGTTCCGTGTTAAAACAAGATAGTGGTGTTCATAAAATATTGGCGATGCTTTAGAAATCACAAACCATTTTATCTGAGGCTTTGCAGTCATCGGGAAACCTGCAAAAAAGGCTATACACTGATCTTAATTGGAATAGCTGGTACAAAGTTTCAGTTCTTTTTGAGTTTGCCCGACAAAATAGAAAATTCGGCAGATTGTTACATGGAAGTCTAGTTTGCTAATTGTTGCCTAACAGAGTGCCGCGTGAACTCGCAGTTACAGGCCACCCCATCAGCAGACTCGAAGTCAGAAAACTGTACACAACCACATGGAAAACCCATCTCCTGAGGGTACCCGGCAATATTAAAATCTGAACTGCAGCTTGCTTGACTTTGTCCAAGACCTCTGCATCGTCATAAAACAGTGGCGGCACCAGATTCTTGTTTACAGGAGGACAAATGTGTGTGTGTGGGGGGGGGGGGGGGGGGGGGGGGGGGTCTTCCCGATGTTGTGAGTGCCTAGACAATATTGTTATCGTGTTTGCGTCCCCACAAGAATTTTCGTTGTTTTTCCCATGTCCTCACAAAGAAAACAATGGGTTAGGGTTTATCTTCCTGATATTGTGAGGGCTTATTTGACATTATTTGTCACCGAGAACAAAAACCAAAAAAACAAAACAAGTTCCCACCGCGCGTGTGTGTGTGGGCGGGGGGTGGGTGGGTGGGTGGGTGAAGGGTGGTGGGGGGGGGGGGTCTTCTCGATTTTGAGAGAAGGAAGACAATAGTGTTTGTGTCCCCATAAGGATTTCCGTTGTTTTCTCGGAGCCTTCACAAAGAAATCAATGGGTTATGGTTTGTCTTCCCGATTTTGTGTGGACTTGTTTGCCATTCTTTGTCTCAAAGAACAACAACAAACAAAAATCCGAAAAAACAAACAAACAAAAAAACCTCCCAACACAACAAATCCGCACAACGTCGGTTAATCAAAATGTGTGTGTGTGCATATACAGGATGGACGTTCTCCGTCAGGGAGGGATAGGTGTATATAATTTATTTAAACATTCAATTTTAACGTTCAAATTATCTTTGAAGTAATATTATTTAGTCTGTTAAGATTTACCTTCTTATAATTCACAGGAGAGTGCCCGCAGGCACTCTCCTATAAATTGTAACAAGGCAAAGACATGTGAACAAATTTTGGTGGTTAAAAATAATTTAGCACTCTAACAGTTAAATACCCGCACACTGGTGTTGAAATATTAAAATTTCAAGGGGCAACATTTTCTCATTTTGCAACTAGTGATTTATCCAATTCAGCCTTTTGTGACATAGCTTAAATTCCTAGTTACATCATGGGAAAATTGCTGCTTGAAATTTCTGTTGTCTGCCAGGAGGGTTTTTAAGGGGTTAATGTCGGTTATTATAGCTTTTCTGACTGAATAGCTCACCGATAAACATAGGTATGCGTACATAAGAACAGTCGGACAACTTAATACCAGGGGCGGTCATACATGCCCGCCCCCACCCAGCTCGATATCTTACGCTTCTGCAGGAAAGGATTCAATCACGTTTAGAAAGTAATAAGATTGGCGCTTTCCAGTGAAACACTGGTAGTCAAAACCTATCTTATGCACTTATTGTCTGTCACAACTATCAGCTAATGGCGTAGACGCGAGAGGGGAGGGGGGTCCCCCTTGTATTTTCGCTCCCCCAAAAGCATTGGCCCAATGCAACTCTCACACAACATACAGCTTCAAAATGGTCTATATTATTAGAGACTGCGAACGCTATAAATGTCTGAAATTCGTTCTTAGAGCACAAAATTTGGCAAAATCTTCTCGTCATGGGGTGGGGGAGTCCTAACTAGGACCCTTTGGTCGTCGCCCCTTCTCCCACTTCCTCCAACGACCAGGGGGTCCTGGTTAGCACCAGGGGAGGTCCCCGAAATCCCACGCAACGGCCTTTCAAATATCATCTTTGCCCCCAAAACTGCCTAGTGCGACACCATTATAAAATCCTGGCTACGCGCCTGACACTTACTGTCCTTCACAATTATCAGCATCGTGTAACCAAATAAACCATGATTGTCAGACATTAACGTCGAGAATTTATTCTCAAAACAATTCACAGGAAATTGCATATTGTAATTACACAAAACGTGAGGTGGTCAGGAGAAAGGTGTAAATTGAACAATACAAGAAAATGACTCTCTAGGGAAAAATATTCACAAATGGACTTATAGAACTGTCATAAGAAGACATTTTTATGAACCCTGAGGACATAACCCACGTATATAATAACCTATTTACTGAAAATATGACATAAAAACTTTTCCATTTGCGATACGATTTCTCATCATTTTCAGGTCGAGAAATAATTCCTAAAAGATCTGCTGCAGTTCTTTCCAGCAAACATGTTTTTCACAAGTGTTGGCTTGTGTGAAGTACAAAGTTGAAGATAATAAAGAGGACAGGGCACAAAGAGCCCCGTTCAGATGATCAAATAAATAACGTATGAATATGGCCTTTCATCTCAATTTGAATATGTGCAAGGTGTCACGACATGAGCTTCACCCATGTTTTTATAGAAGGGCATGTACGATATATAGGATGCTCAGTCGACGCACTCAGATTGTTCTCTGCAAGCAGATCAGAGCGTATACAGCGATGGGACGAATGCATTCTGTTTTAACCCTTTACCTAACATGAAAAGCAGACGACACTTGCAAAAAAAAATATTGAATAATTAATTTTTTTCATTTTTTGTCTCAAAAACATAGGTTATGACCCCTCGTTGGAACGAGCTCGACGAGCTCGTTCCAACGAGGGGTCATAACCTATGTTTTTGAGACAAAAAATGAAAATATTTTGAAAATTAATTGGCGATTTTTAAAAATAGCGCTGGCCGGTTTTGGCCGTTACGTTGGGTAAAGGATTAAAGAGAGATTCCGTTCGTTTTGCGATTGGACGAATGCATTCTGCTAAAAAGAGAGATTGAGTATCAATTTTGTCAATGAAAAATCTAAACCCTTGCTATAACCCGCTAAAAGTTAAATGTATCACATTAACTGAATAAAACCCTCATTATAAATAATACACCATGGTAAACAAAGGTATGGTCCCCCCAAAAACATAGTAAACCATGGTTTTGCATTGTATTTTGGGACAATACATGGTTCACATTGGTGCACTATGGTATATTTAGAAGGGAATCTGTTTTATCCATAATTGTCCAAATAAGTGATCGCAACATATCAACGGCTATTGGGGACGCGGTGATTCAGTAGGTAGAGGTACAGGCTGCAAGCTGAGAGGTCCTCAGGTCGAATCCCACCTGCGGCAACCGCGTTGTGTCCTTGGGCAAGACACTTCACCCGCACTGCCCACGTGGGGGCACGGTGGCGTCGTGTGCTAAGGCGTACTGCACGTCGATGGTTGGGGAGCTGACAGTTGCTCGCCGTTGCTCGGTGGTTCTCTTGGGTACACCGGCTTCCTCCACCCGTCAAACTGTCATGGTCATGATTAGCCATTGTGCAGAAATATGTGACCTTAAACACCAATAAACAAAATATAGAACCTTAGTGAGCACGCTCACATACCCCACGCGCCCCGATATTTCAAGCTCTAATCATTTTTAAAAATAAACATAGATAAAAGGAATACTGCAGAAAACAGTGTTCTGTAGTTTCAACGGTACTGAAAGAATTCAAGCAGAGAAAAAGCCCGGAAAACTATAATTTTGATGAACTTTTCAAAGTCTATGGGGCCGTAATTTTGGTAAAAATCAGTGGAGCAGAACAAAATGCAAACTTGATCTGTAGGCCACCATGTCAGACTAACATACCAAACATCAGCTCAATATCTGGAAGCGTGTAGAAAAAAAGTCCGGAAAACTGTAATTTTAATGCATTTTTCAGAGTCCAAGGGTCGTAATTTCGGTAAAAATCAGTGGAGCGGAACAAAACGCAAACTTGTTCTGTAGGCCACCATGTTAGACTAACATACCAAAAATCAGCTCAATATCTGGAAGCCTGTAGGGAAAAAGTCTGCAAAACTGTAATTTTGATGAACTTTTCAAAGTTCAAGGGCCGTAATTTCGGTAAAAATCAGTGGAGCGGAACAAAATGCAAACTTGATCTGTAGGCCACCATGTTAGACTAACATACCCCAAAACAGCTCAATATCTGGAAGCGTGTAGAAAAAAAGTCCGGAAAACTGTAATTTTTATGAACTTTTCAAAGTTCAAGGGCCGTAATTTCGGTAAAAATCAATGGAGCGGAACAAAATGCAAACTTGATCTGTAGGCCACCATGTTAGACTCACATACCAAAAATCAGTTCAATATCTGGAAGCGTGTAGAAAAAAAGTCCGGAAAACAGTAATTTTGATGAATTTTTCAGAGTCCAAGGGCCGTAATTTCGGTAAAAATCAGTGGAGCGAAAAAAAAATGCAAACTTGATCTGTAGGCCACCATGTTAGACTCACATACCAAAAATCAGTTCAATATCTGGAAGCGTGTAGAAAAAAAGTCCGGAAAACAAGTAGGACGGACTGACGGACTGACGGACTGACCAGTTAAAAACATTATACCCCTGCAACTTCGTTGCGTGGGGTGTAATAAATAAACCAAAGGCTATTAAACAACGAACGCTACGTTTGCCTTGTGTACATTGTGATAAAGTAATAGCTAAATAATTTTTTCCCGCTTACACCATATAACATGTTCTTTGTTTAAACAATATTTATTAGAAAAATACGTTTTATGCATATATTTATTATTTATTATTTATTGGTGTTTAAGGTCACATATTTATGCACTTTTATGCATATAAAATGGAATACTTGCACACTACAGAATAATAAGTAGTATAAGAATAAACACAAATATATGTTAAAGGAGGAATTCGACAGAAATCTTATAGCTTATTTGGGTCATCTCCTAAGCGCGTGAAAATGTTTGCACAAGAAGATGGTAAGGATCATTAGCTAAGCTCTTGCATCGCCACCCGGGGAAAAAAAACACCCCAGAACGGTAAAAAGTTAATTTAAAAAACCTCAAAGCCAACAAAATCCCCAAAAAGACAAAAAAACTTAGAATGAAACCCACATACCAAAATGAAATGGAAGCATAGTGGCTCACGATTGCGGATTGGGTTTTAACCCTTTACCCACCGTAACGGCCAAAATCGGCCAGCGCTATTCTCATAAATCTCCAATTGATTTTCATTATTTTTTAAATTTTTTGTCTCAAAAACATAGGTTATGACCCCTCATTAGAACGAGCTCGTCGAGCTCGTTCCAATGAGGGACCATAACCTATGTTTTTGAGACAAAAAATGAAAAAAATTAGTTTTTCATGATTTCTTTTTTGCTAGTTTCGTCTGCTTTTCATTTTAGGTAAAGGGGGAAACCGAAAGGTCCACGGTTCGATCCCCGCCAGGGGTACATGCGTCGTGTCCTTGGACAAGGCACTTAATCTCGATTGCCCACGTGGGGGCACGGTTGAGCTGTGTACTAAGGCGTACTGCACGGTGATGGTGCACTTGTCTTCAACCAATGCTAACCCTGCTTGTGTTGAGTTAGGAAGTTGGGGAGTCTGGCAGTTGCTCGCCGTTGCCCGGTGGGTCTCTCCGGGTACTCCGGCTTCCTTCACCCGTGAAACTGTCCGACATGGGGGTGACCCTGGCTATCGAAAGTATCGTTAAATCCCAATAAATAAATAAATAAATAAATAAATAAATAAATAAATAAATAAATAAATAAATAAATAAATAGAATAAAAATAAAAATAAAAAAAAATAACAACAAATTATCACTCACCAATCTAAAACGCCGCACCCACACACACTCGCTTAAACGGA
Source organism: Pictodentalium vernedei (assembly GCA_031216915.1). Lineage (NCBI taxonomy): Eukaryota > Metazoa > Mollusca > Scaphopoda > Dentaliida > Dentaliidae > Pictodentalium > Pictodentalium vernedei. The sequence continues at coordinate 464,566,177 of CM062297.1, forward strand.
AGCGTTGAGATGTGAGCTACCAGGCGGACAAATAAGTACCATTTGAGTACAAGTTTGAGACAAAACATCTTCATAAACGCACTTTAGAGAGACAATATGCTGCTTATTTGAAAAATATCGACTCTCAGATTATGCTTGTATGTGAAAGGACATGCTTAAAAACCGCTGTGTGCAAAATATTGGGCGACAAGGCACACGAAATTACTTAAATCGGCGATTAAAAAACTTTTATGCAGACGAGTTTGCAAAAAATACGACATTGCGAAGATATAAACGAATTTGCCCGAAGTGATCGGAAGTGAAACCGAACCGTCTGGATATACGTGGAAATAATTTACTACCCCAACTGCCTTCTAAATGTACTATTAAAAAAGCAGGGGATATTTGATAAAAGTGAGATACATGAAGAAATATATTTATCAAAAAGACAGTTGAGGCATTACTCTGTGGCATCTTGCGAATGATTTCAGCGATAGTTGGGTGTCTGACGAGCACACATTCCGCGCACTGAGCTGTAGAAGACATGGACGGCCAGTCAGAGAATTTACCACATTCAGTCCAAGACCTCAATACCTTGTAAATCCTCCTCGGTTCGCGAGATAAGCGCGGATCCTAGGTGGCATACTCCTCACCAAACGTCCAATATCAGCATGACTGATGTTATTCCATTCTTCCTGCAGTGCAGCGGCGAGTTCCTGGACATTGGTAGGGGGCTGTTGGCGTTGCCGTAGGCGCCTGCCAAGCATATCCCAGGCGTGCTCGATAGGTGAAAGGTCTGGACATAGTGCTGGCCAAGGCAATGTAGTGATGTTCTGCTCGTGGAGAAACTCTGTATCGACACGGGCAGTGTGTGCTCTTTCATTGTCATCTTGAAAAATGAATCGATAGCCGTGCCGTCGCTCAAATTCCACCACATGAGCTGCTAACATGCTGTCACGGGAGTACTGCCCTGTGACACGTCCTTAGATGACATGTAATACTGTTCTGCCTGTCATGGTTATGCCCCCCCCCCCACACACACACCATAACCGATCCACCACCAAAACGATCGTGCTGCCTAACGGTTACGTCAAGGTATCGTTCGTTCCGCCGCCGCCACACTCTGTTTCGCTTGTCGTGGAAGTCGAGAGTGAACTGCGATTTATCGGTAAACATGACGTTGGTCCACCGACGATTGTCCCAGCGCAGTCGTGCTCCACACCAATTACGCATTGCTGCGATGTGACGTTCAGTCAAACATGGAATTATTCGAGGACGTCGAGCGTACAAATTCCGGCTGTGTAGACGATTTAGGCTAGTCTGACCACAGACTCGCTCGCTGTAGCTGCTGTCCAATTTCTGAGGCACTTTGATGGCGGTTACGTAATGCTGTGGTTCGGATGAAACAATCCTGGCTAGCAGTTGTCGCCCTTGGACGACCTGACCGACGTCTGCCATCAACATTGCCTGCCTGACGGTAGCGTGACCACAACCTGCTAATCACCGATTGAGTAACGTTGTGAATTTGAGCCACTGCAGTCTGTCCGTTGCCATCTTCCAACATGCCAACGGCACGTAAAAGTTCGTCACGTGTCAGTATTCGAATACCTAAAAAGTTACGTTTCAACCAGAAACTATTGATGAACGAGTTTATACAAAGAAAAGAACGATGAGACCTCCGAAAAAGCACGTCCAGTACAAACAGACATTAACGTGGAGCTCGTGCGAAAAACCTGCACGAAGTTTCGTGGGTCGGTGACATTCATAATCCACACTAAACTTGGTAACATATTAATGTGTCCAATCACGCGTATCCAATACCATTTTTCGAAAATATCAACGTCAGTTTGGATATCCCCTACTTTTTTGAATAGTATATTTGTTCGCCACGAACAACAGCTGTTCATTATTTTAGCAATAACTGGGCATTATCTGATCAAAAACGTCGTATTGCTTCAAATGTAGCGTAGTTGTGCTTGCAGTAAAACCCACAGAACGCGTGTCGACAACGGCAAACAGACATTGGTTTCATGGACGCATACGCTATAAATGGAAACAAGTGAAAACAAACTTTACCTTCGTCTCTCTGGGAGAGTTAATTTCGAGGTAAATGGAAAATGACATTGCACTTTGCGATGTGCCAGCAATTTCCATGCGTGATTGGATAACAAGATCAGGATAAAAAACTATGTCATAGTTTTTCGAGAAAGCCAGTAAATTCTCTCTTTCAAGTTAATTTATTTAAACGATGCGATCGCGTTCATACGAATGATATATGATAGAGGTGGGCAATATACGGAAAAACCGAACCGATACCGACATCACGAGGATACCGAAAAACCGAACCGAACCAATCTCTGAATATCGATACGGTCTGAATTTTAAACATGTCCCACATTCGCTATTTGTAAGTCCCCGTTGACGCTTGATAATAGCTGAAAGGTTCATTGTCATGAAAGAAGTGACTGATTTTCTTTTCAGTTTTGTTAACCTTTAGTGGACTGAGCAACTGTATTCCCACTAGACTATAACCTGTACAAGTCCAATTAAGGTTACCAAGGCCTGACTAGAAATCACTGCCCTGGTGTTTTGTCTATTGTCAGCAGGGCCTTCTAAAGATGACGTGGTCAAGGCACATGCTCCGAGATCGCAAAAGCCTGAAATTTGTTGTTTGTGCTTTAAGCATTAGCCCTTTACCCAACGCAGACGATATCAAAATTTATTATTTTAAATATCATTTTTTCAAATTTTTCAAAAAATTTCAACAAAACCATATCATGTGACCCCTCGTTGGAACGAGCTCGACGAGCTCGTTCCAACGAGGGGTCACATGATACGGTTTTGTTGAAATTTTTTGAAAAATAATATTTTTTCAACTGCTGAATTTGCAAATTACGCGGGCGGATGCGGGCGATTCGTTGGGTAAAAGGTTAAGATGCGTTTAGCACAAGTTACAAAATTATTGTAGATATGATTTGTGGCGTAAAAGAATGCCATTATTGAGCTCATTGGTAGTGTCATTTATATAGCGTTAGAATGATACTACAACGACTTATTCTGTTGTTCTTGATGTGAATTCGCCTTTAGTACTATCAGCAAATATCAGTCAAGTCAAATACCGAACCAATGCTGAGGTATACCCCTATACCCTATATATACCAGAATCAATACATAACTCATAGTTCCAGTACCTCCCAACTCTAATATTTGAAGCATAAGGGTACATTTTGCATAACGAAAATTGTAGTTTTGTCAAATAGTCAACTTATTTTTTTCCAAATTCGCGGCTTATTGTTCCTTTAAATCAGATGATCTAGGCATGTCATGCCCCAACATTCTCTGAAACAACACAAGAAGTATAACATAACAAAGACTATTATGTGAAATCCGCGGCATATATATGAATGGGGTTGTTTTCTTCATAGACTCCCACAGGTGAGGGGGGGGGGGGGGGGGGCTGCTGGATTAAATTGATACCGACCCTTCATATCGATTAGGTATACATTATGTTTTATGCTGACTGGCCAACGAATTTCTTTTATGCAAAATATATGCGCACCGTGTTAACACTTTACCTAACGAATCGGTCACACCTCCAATGTAATATACAAATTGGGCTGTTGCACAAAATATTTTTCTAAAACATTCAAGAAAACCATATCATTCGAGCCCCATTTGGGAACGATCTCTTGGAGGTCATTCCAATGAGGAGTAGCATGATATGGTTTTGTTGAAATTATAAAAAAAACTAATTAACCCTTTACCTAACGTTACGGTCAAAACCGGCCAGCGCTATTCACAAAAATCGCCAATGAATTATTATTTTTCATTTTTTGTCTCAAAAACATAGGTTATGACCCCTCTTTGGAACGAGCTCGTCGAGCTCGTTCCAATGAAGGGTCATAACCTATGTTTTTGTGACAAAAAAATGAAATAAATTAATTATTCAAGAATTTTGTTTGCAAGTGTCGTCTGCATTTCATGTTAGGTAAAGGTTTAAAATATGAATTTCTTATATCGTGTGCGATTGGTAAAAGGATCATTTGGATGAAGTTGTAAGAGGATATCGACGATGAATCACCGAGAACAGCTCATTCACATATAAGAAATGGTATTCTATTCACATTTTCTGTCTACGAATTACAACACGGACACCATTCTAAAAAGTGTTTTGCACCGATAGATCGTAATACTTCGAGCACACTTCTTGATCACATCACATCCTTTGGTTCAATTGCCAGCTTTCAGTTATTCTCTTGTACAAAATATTGCTGCGATAACTTCTAGTTTACTATTTCTCTGATACCAAAATTCCAGCTTCTGTTACCGTAACTCGCATAAATTTCAAATACATCTTACAATGGCGATCTAATCTTTGGGTAAATCTTATAGTCACTTCAGTTTAGAGCTCATCAAAGTGCCACCCATACCCCTGTAGATCCTCTGTGTCTTGTATGGTAGTATAGGATGTACGATATGTACCTATGTTTGTGTACCGTTAGCCCCTAGTATTATCAATCCCCTAAGGTGTTATACTGCCCTACAGTTGGTATAGGAAAAACGTTATGCCAGGTCATGCAGCGTTATGCAGAGATATCGGGTGCAGTAGTATAGGGTAAACTGTCTGTACCCCGTAAATCTACTATTAGCCATATAAAGGTTGTACGTAATGCTAGGTCATGCAGTGTTGTGGATTATAGGTCATGGAGTGTTGGTGCGAGAGGGGGTATACATGGTTGTCTAGTAAGGTAATATAGGGGGCTTTTTTAATAAATATTTTATTTCTGTAAATAGAAAAGGGTTTGGCAAACAGGCTATGCCTATAAGTGGCTGCACCCTAATATGCGGTTTACTGTATGTACCTTATTGTTCTACTCTCTTGTGGTGTTGTGTGTGCTGGGGTATGTTTTATTTCTAATATGGTAGTATACAGTGTAAGATATTTTCGCCTGGTGGCCTACTGGTGGTCTACTGTTCGCCCTTAGTACTACAAAACCACCTAAAGCTTTGCAGATGTACCTTGTGCATTTCACATAGGCATATGTTAGATGTACCAATATATGCCTGTGTGAAAATGCACAATGTAACATACGACTCTCATCCTCATCTAGGTATTTGGGGTATGAACACAATGGTGATTTGGTGACTATTGAGAGATAGTGGTACATAAATTACAAGAGGAGGATAAAGCCAGATTGGCCGTATACCATTGGACCTATGTTTGGATTAATTCATCTATTCGGGAGCGGCAAAACCCAAACACCAGAAGATAACTCACTTCGGTCAATGGTACTATTATGAAAGAAAAAAATCATTTGCAGAAAGAAAATAATCAACACTCTACCAGTTAAGGATCCTGATGATACCACTATGCAATAACGGCTTTATAGGTTTCAACACACTGGTTTTTATATTGGCGATAGAACAAACCTTTTCCTCTCTTCCCACCTCATCAGGCACATTTTGGTAAAAACAACCCAATGTCCTCTTAGTTTATCACCTCTTGAAAAAATACACTGAAAAAAATATAGGTCGCCATGCGACTTGCTTTTAAATTTGGTGATTCCTATAGTACTTTCCAGTTTGGCACTGAACAAAATAAATCTGCATTTACTTGCCCGCACCGAATTTTAATCTTCCCTCACACTTATTAGAAGACAGTTATCACCAATATTTTTTTCAAAACATGCACCTTAACATTTTATTAACACTTACAAGTTCTGTTGGATTAATCGGGGAACTTTTATCCTCCATTAAATGAGCTTTTTGCAGGAAAACAGTGTTTTGTAACCAAAAACGCCGGATGTGGCCAGGTTTTGAATGAAGCGAAGCTATCCAGAAATATTATGATATTGTAGCGGGTCTGCCTCTATCAAATTAATCTAGTGTAGATATCTAAGAGTGATGATTCGTTAGATTGGAATAAAATATATCTAGCAACTACAATATATTGGTGTCTCTGATGGTCTGGAAGCTGGTTTCACCCGCAATCATGTTTACATGTAGACTGCCTGGTAGAGTATCACTTCTTTGTAGTAAAATACACATGAAAATCACAGGTAAGGGTCACTGAGTTTCAACAGTAGGTATAATTAATAGAATTGTCAACCGGCGTGTACTTCGTCTGACATAATATCAGCAATAAGGCACGGATCGGAGCAGTGTCTTGTTCTTGGTTCTCTCTATGTTGCTTCAAATCTGTATGTATTCTAAGGCTACTATTACAGATTATACCCTACTTCGGGGCCTCCTCCCCGGCCACAATACACAAGTGTAGAAGTGGGTTTACACGCTTATATGAGTAGCAAGATAGTTGGTCCTAAGATAAACTTAGTCGATGCACAAATATTGTGTTCAAAGTGCTACAGCTCCAAAAGCTCAGAATAAATGTTCATGCCTAAAAATTGATAAATATTTTTGACACAATCCAGCGTAATACACTGGGAGTACATTAAACTTGAACATACATTAACAATAACACACTAATATTTTAATAATGATTGAAGTTGTATGGTCGACCCGGGGCGAATAGTATAAAACTTTTACAATTGCATTTTCTAAAATTCTATTTTCTAGTTATGACCTTAAATGGGTTAAAATGAACCATTAGCATTTTTAAAGATCTGGCAATTTGCCAACTGGCAAATTGCCATATCTTTTAAAATTCTAATGATTTATTTTAGTCAGTTATATTAATAGGTCGAATATGCAATTCTAGAAAATACAATTGTAAAAGTTTTACAGTATTGGCTACAGTTTGCTGAATTATGTTGTAAATATTGGATGGTAATGTAGACTGTTATTTGGTTAGTATCGGCTAATATTATTTATCTGGAAAAATTGTTGTGTGTTAAGTTCCAGTTAAAAATGTGGATCATTAAGTGATGTTCCTCTTATAAATCCAACTTATTGGGATGCCGTCTGTACAGCGATATGTATAAATAGAGAATATCTAGTGTTTTTGAGTGGATACCGAGAATTATCTCATGAGTGACCGAGGCAAATGTTTATTTTTCGCGAGCGCTTCACCCAAAAAACACTAGATTTTCTTTTTATTATACGCCTTTTACAAGAATCGGATCATTCCTATCGATAATTCTACTCGATTCAACCTTGAATTGATGCATGGACGTATACAGCGCATTGATTCGCGGACGTGATTTGATCGATACGCGGAACAAGTCGCGTCTTGCGATCTGATTCAGCTGACGGGTTACATGCATCAGTTCAAGGTGAATACGTGTTGAATTATTGCTCGAAATGATCAGTATCCACTCAAAAACACTAGATTTTTTTTTCATTATACGTTTTTAGAACAAATTGATCATTTCTAGTGATAATTTGACTAGTATTTACCTTGAAGTGATGCTTTGAAAGCTGCCATTTTGATTGATACCGTGAAAGTGAAAATTTCTATTTCTTCACAGTGGGGGAACCGATTTCTATCTTTCCGCAACTTTTGCGTATAATAAATGTAATTTCGAACGCTAGAAAAGCATTTCAACGTGCATTTGTTTATAAACAAACCACGCATGGCTCGTGATATTAAAAATAGTAATATGTATTGATAGACTATTCACACAACCCATGGTTGGTCCGTATATATGGGGTAAGTGTGCAATGTGCTGTGGTAAACTGTGGTAAACTGCCAAGTACGATGTGAACAGTTACCTTAATAGTTAAATAATTGCGTTTGTAATTAGCTTTCAGTTGTGTATTTGGGCAATGTTTTGTGCTGTCGGTAAATAGTACAATGAAGACGCCACCTAGCGTTGCGCCCTTCCTTTTATAGAACATTACCACAAAAAACGTCTGCCAAGTCACCTACTCGACCAATGAGATCTCGGCGGTTGTTCCACAGAATTCCAATTTACCACCAATACCTATATTTGGAAACAGTGGTGTAATTTTAGAAGCCGATTATGGGATAGCCCTGTTGAGAGAAGATGAAGTTCCCAGCATTCCACGCTTAATTTAAATAATAATGGCCGACAGTGGAAAGAAACTTGACGATTGCAAAGTGCATTTTAATAAATATTCACCAGCTTACAGCTTGAACATGCTTGTAACACCAAAAATTGCTGGAATTTGAAAATATATATTGATTGAATTTATGATACCAAAATACCGAAATGAGTATGATTACCGGAATGACCAAAATGGATTGCCGTATAATTTGGGGTACAATTTAATTACTTAATGTTATTGATATTAAGTGTAATTGGGAATTATATTAATTATTTATGATTTTATCCAGTCTTTAAGGTGCTATATAAATAAAGGAAATTTGTAACCTTAAATTACCACCTCTGATATTCCTTAAATTCAAATTAAATATACACCAATTATACATCTAAGTGAAGGTGGTGATGTATAGAACACCATAAATACATGCAAGCAACTTAAGAGTTGACAGCATGCAACAATGGTTCCTGGATGTCTGCAACCGCTTTCGTACCAGAGCTGATAAAAAAATAATATTTCAGGAGAACAACTTGGGGTCAAATGTACTTCAGATATCCAAGCACAAAGCTGGGTATTCAAAACACTTTACAATGCAGCAACAGGGCTGCATTTTGGGAAAGGCCAACACCGTGTGCGTTTTTTATTGAAGAGGGATTCTATGGCCGACGGACATACGTATGTCACGCGATATCACGAATTTTCATCGAAAAACATTCGCGTAATTCTAAGATATTCAAGCAGGTGTCACGATACTTGCAAGTAATATGGCAACTATGCAGTCTTCATATAATAATAGTGTGTAATATGAAGGCGATATGTCTCATTATTTTATTTTAGACGGCATTGTATATCGACGCTTTTCCGGCCCCAATGACCTTGACCTAAATGTAAACAAACAGAAAGCAAAACAAAGCCGAGTGTTTGGGAATTCACCCTCACGCAGCTCTGTCGATACGTTTTGAAGAATTTTGATTTCCTAAAATTTGTCCTGAGATATCTGAAGCCCATTTGGCCACGAATTGTTCTCCTGAAATATTGTTGGTTCGAACGTCCAGGAACCATTCTTGCGTGGTGTCAAATTTGTGAGTTGATTGCACATATGTTAAGTGCTCTGTACATAATAATCTTCATTTTGATGCATAATTTGTGTATATTTAATTTATGTTTATGAAATATCAGACTTGGGATTTCAAAGTTAACTAATTTTTGTTACTTATATAGCACCTTAATTATTTAACTTATTGGGAAAAAAGGTTAAATTGAGTTATTACATTTGATTTACTTTTTACACAGTTTACAATTATTTTTTTAACTGAGCATGCCGGCTACAATATGAACCCGTACATAAGATCAAATTTTCACCAAACACATTTATTTTTTAATTACTAAGACGAGAACAATATGTGCGTTCCTTTGAGAATCAGTTCAAAATGACTGGTCGATATAATTTGATGTATAATTTAGTGACTGATCCTATAATGAAGAGATATATAACGTCACTTTATATATGGGGAAGAGGTCTTTACCTCGTTGTTCAAACGTTGTATGTGAATTATTTATATGTCACGAACCACGTTCCTTTGCGATCTCATTAAGGCCGTAGACCTATATTTAAAGAATCGATTGTTCCTCATTAATTGGCAATACAGGTCAGATGAGTCCACCTTTTGTTAATCCATTTCACAGTTAATATCATTGCGTGGAAGCGTACATCATTGATATAAAGATTGTAATCTGCCGATTTGTAACTACAGACGACCGTTTAATTTGATAAAGACGAGATCTGCAAAGGTTCTGAATCACAAGCACTCGTCGTTTTAGCAGAATTTAACATATTCAGTAAAATATACATTATACGATCAACACTTGAAAACAGGAAGGACCACTTCCCAGACCGGAAGTTTGAACACACTGTAATTTTGCGAACAATTCACCGGTCGTGCACACACAAGCGGCAGAGTTTTTAGCATCATTTATTTCCGATCTTTACACCGCGAAGATAAAATGCTTTTAACTTCCCACCTTCCAGCAGCCGCTCGGTTAATTCGCCTCCATTCGCTAACTTGTCTAAGTACAAATTAACAACAATAAATATTTTCTTTCCAAATATAACACAAAGTAAACACCAACAGGCGATAATTTTGGCAAATTTTTACTGACTGACTGCAGTACAGCCGCAGTGGACTGGTCACTTTCCACGGTTGGACAATATTTCCACGGACGCAATAATATTAGATTCCAAACACTAATTATAGGAATAATCATAAAAAGTTAAGTAATGAAGCACCGGGTACAACCCAGTGCTTCATTAAGTAAATTTTGCTGCTAATGATTTTTATTACCTGGAAAACGCATGCGTGACCATCACAGCCGGCGCGTGGATTACGACCAGTCCACGGCGACTGTACTGTATGCGTCTGTCATAAATTGAAAATGCCACACAATAACTGATTAACCCTTTACCTAACATGAAAAGCAGACGACACTTGCAAACAAAATTCTTGAATAACTTTTTGTTTCGTTTTTAGTCTCAAAAGTATAGGTTATGACCCCCTCATTGGAACGAGGTCGACGGGCTCGTTCCAAAGAGGGGTCATAACCTATGTTTTGGCGACAGAAAATGAAAAAAATAATGAAAATTAATTGGCGAATTTTGTGAATAGCGCTGGCCGGTTTTAGCCGTTACGTTGGGTAAAGGGTTAAACTGCATTACACCTGTAACGAGCCAAAGTGTAACTGCACTATTCAGTGTGGTGACCAAAGTAGTCTCTTTTACGATCAGATCGTGATTTGATCGCAACACACTTGCAACAGTGGGTTGATATTTCACGAAAAAAAATATATCGATATCAAGACCGTTCCAAAAATATCATCTGAGATTCAGTGTTATCACATTTCTTTTTAGAGAAGTGAGATTCTTCAGTGATAAGTGGCGGGAAACGGGTGAAGAATTTCGACCGGATCCCGACTTCGTTCCAGAAAAGCATGAAAAAATCTGGGGTAAAGAGCGAGATTTATGACGACGACCACCAGAAAGAAATCTAACTGAAAAAATAAATGAACACGCGAGGTAAGTAAAATATGTTATGGTTAACAACTAATTGATCAAGAAGAGAAGTTTTTATCTTCCAGTTCTAAAGCGTCCGGGAATCAAACATTACAAACCCGTCTGATTGAGTCGGGATCGAGTCTTCGCCTTCGGCATTGCTTTTCAGGGCATTACTATTTATTATGACTTGACTGGTCTGGAAACCTTTAGTCCCATGTCCACTTTTACTGGTGAAATTATTGCCGCCCCTTCTTATCGAAGTAGTAACGTATATGTTTTTCAAAGTAGGCCTACACTAAAAAATAACCTCGATGGAGAGAGCATTAAAAGGTTTAAAACTAAATATTTTTGGGATAGTTTCAAATTACTTATGGGACAATAAAGCAAAATATCAAATAGCTCCCCCACCCACCTCACGGTCGGGCCGGTGGCACTAAAGCCCCTGATAACAAGGCAAAGGTCGACACTTTTGCCAAATTACACAAGGAAACTCACAAAACACACGAAGGTATCAGCTTCGACGACGACTTCAAAGAGGAAGTCAAGGAATTTTTAAGCTATAACAAACAAATCTTTGAACAAATATTCACCTCAACACAGGAACACACCTTGCGAAATCGTGGATATTATGCGTAAATGCAAAACCGTCGGCCGGCGAAGACGAAATCACTTACAAAATCCCTAAACAGACCCCCACTGCCTTTATCGAGAGACTTATTGAAATCCTAAACCGCTGCCTCTCCGTTCGCTATTTCCCCCAAATAGTGGAAAGTAGCTGTACGGGTGATGATCCCCAAGTCGCATAAAGACCCCCACCAGCCTTTCAAGCTACAGACCTATCAGTCTTCATAGCTGTCTGGGCATAATATTTGAACGTGCAATCACGAACAAACTCAGAACCCACCTAGAATCTACAAATGTTTCCAATAAACAGCAAAGAGCCTACCGTAACCATAAGGAAGTAATAGGACATGTATACCGGCTGATCGATTATATGCATACCTCCCTATCCCAAAAAGAAATTGGGGCAGCGGTTCTACTGGGTGTGGAAAAAACCTTCGACTCAGTATGACAACGGCATGAAATATAAACTTGTCAAAATAGTGCAAATTATCCCCTCCTTCCAAACTGATCGAAAAATTAAAGTAAGGGTAGATCGCGAGGTATCAGAGGAGGTAGAGCTCTCGGCCAGTACGCCCATAGGCTCAGTCCTTAGACCACTTCTTTGTATAACTTGTTAACGACATCCACAAAGTGGGTAAAAACCAAGTCGACATCTCACAGTTCACTGAGTACAATGGGCCATACACTGCTATAGGTCTCCTGACATCATCGAGCGCCGACTCCAAGACGCCCTAGAGGATTACAGGACTTGTGCAGAAAGTGGCGTATCAAGCTGAACCCTAATAATACCACAAACTAATCATAGCAGGAGCGCGGTGGCTCAGTAGGTAGAGATGCAGGCTGCAAACCGAGAGGTCCTTTCGAATCCCGCCTGCGGCAACCGCGTTGTGTCCATGGGCAAGGCACTTAATTGCCCACGGAGGGGGGGGGGGGCACGGTGGCGCTGTGTAATGAGGCATACTGCACGCTGATGGTGCATTTGTCTTCAACCAATGCTAACCCTCCTTGCGTGGAGTTAGTACGTTGGGGAGCCTGACAGTTGCTCGCCGTTGCACGATGGTTCTCTCCCGATACCCCGGCTTCCTCCGTGAAAGTGTCCGACACGTGGTGACGCTGGCTGTCGAAAGTGTCGTTTCAGGGTGCTGCTCATAGTTTGACCCTGTCCCGACCGACTCACCACCAACACAACCATATCACACCAATTCAGTACACACCGACATCGAAACCACAGCAAAGTTACAGGCACACTCATGCAAACACCCAGAGTTAATACGGATAGGTACAAACTACCTGATGTATAAACTCCGGTGATACCCCCCCCCCCCCCCCTCCGAATAGATGCCAGCATCATCGCAGCCCATAGTTTGATCCTGCCCCGGTCTACTCATCATCAAAACTACCATATCACATCAACTCGCGTACGATGAGACAACGCAACTACATTACATTTACCAGCACACTCAAGCAGTCACCCCGATTGGATACGGACAGATGAATATCAGCGAGCCGCATAACCTATGACATATGCCAGCATCGTCGTTGCTGGGTGTCGCGCGCTGGTTGACTCTGCCTCGACCAACTCAACAAATCACTAAAACTGCGCCAACAAACTGAGGTACACTTAACCCACAAACACAGTGGTTATGTCAATCTCTCTTGGGGGGGGGGGGAGGGGGTGCTTCCATAACCGTCAAGGAATTTCATACCGGGCCACTCCCTGGCTGGCGTTACTGCGAAGGTATCTCTCTTCTTCTCTTCTGTCCGATCAGGCTCCCCCGTTTAGCTTTTCCAGTCCTGGCGGAGTCAAAATCACCCTCCAACGCTCGAGCCAAACCCATAGGAACATCGACCGGTTTAGGGAGCGTCTAACCCTTGGCACTTATGACCCCCTCCCCCGGGAGCTGGGAGTGTGCTTCGGTGGCGGCGGGCCGGACTGAGTCGGAGAAGACTATACTTGTCTAGGAAGGCGGGATCAGGGACACAACTACAACAACAAGTGGCAGACTATACTTGCCTGAAGAAGAACAATGACTACGTCTAGAATCATCACAATCTTTAACTCCTGGAGACAGACTAAACTTGTCAGTGAAGGAAATGGATCTTCTCAATGAGCCATATTATATAAGTGGCGGGCTTTACATGCATGAAGAACAGACTAGTACCATTTACTATAACAGGTAGGGTTGCGGCCTGGGTCCAGGTGGCTTTTCTGGCTCCTTTACTTCTCCTCTTGTGGAAAGTACCACTGTGCTGCTAAAGGGGTCGTAAGGGATTAGTTTATCCCACTATGTCCCTTCGGCGCGCTAAAACCTTCAGTTTACTTTACTTAAAGAAAGATTTCGGAATACCAACCGGAAATAATTCATATTAGTCTAAACAGCTGAGAAATGTTCATGGGATCTGGCGGAGATAACCATTTTTATCGATAGAGCCGATATGCTGAATGGAAAACAAAAATGTGTTTGCCCCCGAATACCAAACGGAAATAATTCATATTAGTCCAAACAGCTCAGAAGTGTTCGTGGGATCAGGTCTAGATAACCCTTTTATCGATAGAAGCGATACGCTAAATGAAAAACAACAATGTGTGTTGACCCCTCACTGGCGCTATTTTAATTATTTGCCTATCGAAACGGCCATGTCACGCCGGCGTTTTTCAGAAAAATCCACTTTCAAATTTTTGAGTGTTTTTTCTAATTATCGCCTCAAAAACATAACGCATAACCTCTCATTGGAGCGTTCCAATGAGGATACCAGCTTATGTCTTTTAGACAGAAAATTATGATTGTAAATTATTTAACCCTTTACCTACATGTAAAGCAGACGACACTTGCAAAAAACAATTCTTGAATAACTCATTTTTTTCATTTTTTGTCTCAAAAACATAGGTTATGACCCCTCGATGGAACGAGCTCGTTCCAACGAGGTGTCATAACCTATGTTTTTGAGACAAAAAGTGAAAAAATAATGAAAATTAATTGGCGATTTTTGAGAATAGCACTGGTCGGTTTTGGTCGTTACGCTGGGTAAAGGGTTAAGAACATTTTTTGTGTCGTCTGCCGGTCGTGTTATGTAGGCCTTGATAATAAATCATTTGCATGCAACTGGACGAAATGAGTGCCGATCTGAGGTACTATTGGTCTAAACTGTATTAGTGTTGTGTATGAACCTTTCCGCAATTTTGTCAGTTGAAGTTTTATAACGTTGTACAAACATCCTTTGGGGAACTTTGGAGTTTTCTTACCTGTAATCCATCCCATGCACATAACGCCGCAATCGCAAAATAAAAAAAAAAACCCAAAAAACGAACCAAAAACAAAACAGAAAAACGGACACAGACATTCGACAGAGTCCCAACACAGTCGAAACTCTCTGTCCGCTTTTATGATCACAACAAGCTAACATTTCTAGTGTTCCAGTTTAATTTAGAAAACAAAAGAGTTTTCATGAGTTCGTTTAAATTTAGACATTTTGGACGAAATGTTTCAGATGAGCTGTTATAGGGGCCATATATCATGCAGACCAATTGTCGAATAGACCCGTAATGTTTCGGACCAGATATTGTTTCGAACAAATGCCATATGTCCTTCCTTGTGAATATATTTGAACAAATTCAGACAAAATATGGTAAAGTGTTAACACATTTGTCTCTGTGCTCTATTCGTCGATTGTGCACGGTGTGCAATTTTAAAATCAATTCTGACATTAAAGATAACTGTGATTTTTTTTAATTGAAAATCATACCCAATTGTCAAATGCCATCATACAATCGTAATTATTATACAATTACCCCCCTCATTTATTTGATCGACCAACCAGTTACTTGAAGTTTTATATAGCATAACATTGAATTTTAGTAACATGTCACCTCTAAATGCATCGTTCCTTTCATATCATTTGAATTGGAGTAGTTAATTTTGAACATTTATATTTAATATACGCCGGAATAATGGAGAAGAGGGGGAGGGGGAGAATTGAGATAACATCACTTCAGTACAGGTAGTGTGATTACCACAAGCATACGCGACAAATATTAACGTTTTATGAAAAGGAGACTAGAAGTTCTAACAAATGTTCACCTCATGGACAATCGGGCTTCACCCGGTGGTCCATGAGCTGAAAATTTGTTAATGCTTTTTGTTCTAAATTCTTGCTAACATAAATATTCAACGGGTGAAAAACTACCTCACCGTGATTTAATAGTAATCTACTCCTGCACTATAGACTGAAGGGATCGCGTGTTCCCATTCCTCTGCGCATTGGACTTCAGATCAAAAGGACAACTTTTTGATCCCGGCTCGCATCATCTACGTTGTGTTCTTGGGCAAAGTCCCGATTGCCTTTGTTGCATCAGAGTAAGACTGTAGAGTAAGGCGTACACCACATCAGTTTGCCTTTAACTAATGGTAAATGTGCTTGCGCCAGGATAATAAGTTGGAGAACCCGTCAGTTACTCGCCGTTGCTCAGTGGTTTGCCCCAGGTGGTACGGCTTCCTCCATCCATAAGACTGTCCCACACAATATGGCCATGCCTGTTGAAAGTGCCATTCAACCCATGTAAACAACCTATAGAATAGAGTTTAGGAAGAGCAGTTTACAAAAAAAGTCCGCTGTATTTTTCGCAATCTTAAAAAACAAAACAAAAGATGATTCACCATTACTAGTTGGTCAATCTCTGAGATTTATTCAGCTGAGCTGTGATGTTTTG
Source organism: Pictodentalium vernedei (assembly GCA_031216915.1). Lineage (NCBI taxonomy): Eukaryota > Metazoa > Mollusca > Scaphopoda > Dentaliida > Dentaliidae > Pictodentalium > Pictodentalium vernedei. Next base: position 464,582,502 of record CM062297.1, read on the forward strand.
GGAATCTGGAATAGTTTTAAGACAAATCGAATACGAGCTGAGTGTCAAAGCAATTATCGGCGTGTCACTGTCAATCAGTTCCTTATAGTGCGTCTTATTGCACTGAAATGACCAAAGACTGATATTACATAATACTCGATTTCGTTAAAAAGTTGGGAATGTAATAACCGTTGCAGTTGAACAATGGGCTTGATGCGAATGATGCGTGCGATGCCAGATTTTTATAAGTAATGATCTTTACTCATAATTTGAAGTTACGAATTGCAAAACACGAACAAACACAAATATTGTTTGTTTATTTATTGGGGTTTAACGACACTTTCGACAGTCAGGGTCACACCGTGTCGTACAGTGTTACGAGTGGAGGAAGTCCGGATAGAATCACCTAGCAGTGGCGAGCAACAGTCAGCTCACCAACTTACTAACTCGACACAAGCAGACTTAGCAGCGGATGAAGGTAAGTGCACCATCGATGTGCAGGACGCTTTAGCACACAGCACTACCGTGTCCCCGTGTGGGCAATCGGTATTAGATGCCTTGCCAAAAGCCACAACACATTTACCGCTGGTCATGATCGAACCGTAACTGCTGTAACCACTGAGCTATCGCACCCGGAGACAAATATTAACTTTGCCGAAACCAATATGTGATGTGAAACTTTATAAAAGAGTTATGATTATGTGTGTTGACACGTTATCAAACCTGGAAAAAGATGACAATTTTTGGAATAACTGAAAAATTTCAACTTTGCCAAAAGAACATGGCTAAAGCTCCAATGCAAAACCATGAGCTTTGTTTTTAACACTTACGCTGCCGACAGCGACTATTGTCACCTATTTTATGATGATTATATGTACGTTCTGGTATGCGCAGATCAAACTTACCATCTAATTAATTATTGGAAAGGGCTCAAAGAGCCCTTTCCAACAATTAATCAGATGATAGAGTTTCAAGTATGTCATAAATTTTATTAAACTTCCTCGCACACAGGCCAACATAGAGGTCCTCCATATATGGCTAAAGTGGGATTGGCAGTAAAAGGTTTAAGGCAGAAATTGGAAAAATAGAAGAAAATTTGAATATCGATTTTTATGAATATGCAGATCGTAAAATGTATGTTATGGTAGATAAAAATGTTAATTTATCGCTCACATAAAATACGACGTGAGCAGAACAATCGTGTTTACAAGTGGATAGCAATCATTGAGGAGTTCTGAACACGATGAGAATCCACCCATGCTAACCTTCACACGAATGCTATGTTACAACATATTTTACGTTTAGAAACTCACGTCATATCGCTACACAATTGATGTAAACGTCATTTCTAACTAAAACGGATCTCTTCATTGATTTCGCACTTTAAAAACAACAAATTCCGATTACGCCGCTTGCCTTATATTGCGATAGAGTATAGTCCTTACTCTTAATATGCCACATACTGTCAATGACGGTATACACATGTAATTGCCAACGCGAAACCGTGAATGAACACAGAATTCATGTCAGTTAAGCTGTAATTTTTCTCAACAAAATCTTGAAATATGAACTGGTCGAATCATTTTTATGTGAGGTTTACTATTCATCAGCGATATAAGAATATATACTACTCAAAGTTTGCTAAGCACCAAATATTTGACACATCATTGTGAAGTTTGCTTGTGACATATTTGCAATATTTTTGGTGGATATGATTGATGAATGTATCGAGATGGTCCCCAGTGTTTACATTAGCTCTCTTGACGGGCAGACTTTTCGTGACAGTCATGGAAAGCATGTACCCCTTGATTTTCATGATGTTTTTGTGTACTGTCTAGTGTCTACGTGTACATGACATGTGTAGGGTATTCAATCTTCATTTCAACACAAACCCTTGTGATTTAATGATTGAATATGGCAAATGCAAATGTAAGAAGACATTTGTCTGAAGCAGAAATGTGGCGGGCTGTAGGGATGGTGGAGCAAGGGGCTACCCATCGTCAGGTTGGTGAAGCTCTTGGTGTGCACCATACGGTGATCACCAGAGCCTGGGCAAGATTTCAGCAGTATGACACACCAGTAAGACGGCATGGTGGTGGCAGAGATAGGGCAACATCTGCAACTGAAGACCGGTTTTTGATCATTCAGGCCCGTAGGAACCGTTTTGTCACAGCAACTCAGCTTCGCAGTGACCTTCAGAATGCATCCGGGGTAAATGTTTCGACGCAGTCTATCCGGGCAAGGTTGCACAAAGATGGTATCCGATCGAGAATACCATGTATTCGCAATCCGCTGTCCAAGAACCACCGCCAGGCACGATATGAATGGGCCATGGTCCGCGTTGGATGGACCAGAGAAGATTGGCGACCTGTCCTTTTTACTGATGAGTAAAGGTACTGCCTAGACCACACAGATAGGCGTTCTATGGTATGGAGAAGACCAGGAGAGCAATTCCATGCAGCTAACATTACTGAGCATGACCGCTATGGTGGAGGGTCAATCATGGTCTGGGGCGGCATCAGCAGGAATGGACGTACAGGGCGCTGTGTCCTTGAACGTGGTACATTGACTGCACAGCGGTATATTGATGAGATCCTGGATGTCCACGTCAGATTATATGCAGGGGCAGTGGGTGATAGATTCATTCTGATGGACGATAATGCTCGTCCTCAGGTTGCCCATGCTGTCGGGGTGTACCGACAGAGGAAGTGGATTGAGCGTATCACCCTGACCTGAATCCAATCGAACAAGTCTTGGAATGAGTCTCAGCTTGCAATTTCAGCCCGTCCAGTCCAGCCATGAGGTGTCCAGGAGCTTGGTGCCATGAATGGAACAACAGCCCACAAGGACCAACAGGAACCTGATTGGGAGCATGAGAAGGCTTTGGCAAGCTGTAATTAACAGTAATGGGTGTCATACTCGACATTGAACCCATACCAGTTCGCTCCGTCAACTTTTTGGCAAATTTGAAAAATTTCCTCTTTTACCAATAATATCCATTTTCCATGGTTATCGTATTCAAAAGCTAAAAAATAATGTCAAACACAAATAAAATCTTAATTTCTATACTTAAATCATTAAATATATAATTAAATAAAAAATATATACATTTTTCATCGCAATATTTCGACTAAAACGTAAAACAGGTAGTTGGATGTACTTGGTGCTTAGCAAACTTTGAGTAGTATATATCTACGGAAATAATCTTCGTAATTATTCAACGAAGTTGAAATGAAGGGTGTGACAAGCGTTACTTGTTCCCATTTCCTTATTCGACATTCGTTATCAACCGATTTTATCGGTTGATAACGAATGTCGAATAAGGAACGGAAGTTAGTAACGGTTGTTACGACCCCATTGAAATAACAAATTGAAATTGTTTTTCTACTTTTTTCTCTTCTCCATTTTCGCCTTCTTACACGCCCTTCTAGATCATGCCATTTGTCATGCTGTTATTTTTGCCTCCTAAATCATCCCATATTCATTTCGTCAAAAATTTCTGTCAATATCAAAACGAGGTTGAATTATTTTTTTAAAACTCACATGTCTTCGTTATCATCAAGAGTATGTTTTTGAAACTTTGCAGATGCATTTTATGACTAAAACTATTATCTCAAAACCGTTTCATTTTATTTTCCGACTACAAACAAAATTTCGCTGATGTCACGACCGGAAAATCAAGTGTGGTCGAATTTAATAAATTTTAAGGATTTGATAGAGTATTGAAAAATGTGAACTCGGTATTATTCTATCAATCTGGCGTCTAATTCCAAAGTTAGATGACCGGGGCCGGGGCCGGGGCCTATTTAATGATGATATTTGTTTTGTTAACCCAGTCCGACACAGTCTAGAGCTCATGGTGCTGCGCTAAAATGACTTCAATAACAGTGGTTATTCAGCGAGTTGACCCTCACTAGAAGAGTTATGTTAACGGAACGACCATTGCTCAAGTACTTTAGTACCAGATTACCTATAGAGAATTAGCATTATGTTCACTCGCGTATTTGCAGTTCGCTTGGCTGTTACTTGGCTGTTGCTTTTACGGCTGTACTATGGAATGGCTTCAGAATGGGATCTGTGAATGAAAACGCTGACTTACAACCCAACAATTTATATTTATTTACACATCCTGAAATGCTGATTTGCAAACACAACAATTTCTATTTATTCACAACCCTCTGTACATTGTATCTAATGACGTAATTAACTAATAATAATAATAATAATAAAAAATTACAACCAGTTTGCTTAAGACTACATTGTTCCAATGTGAGAGTTAGAGAGGAGGGTAATCTTGCATGGGTGCAGGCGAAAATGGCACCGTGGAAAAACGGCACCAACTCTCGTTGGCGAAAAGGGCATCAACTGGCGAAAACGGCACCAAGTATGGATGAAGAAAACGGCACCAAATTGGCGAAAACGGCACCAAGTGCGGCTGGCGAAAACGGAACCAAACCAAAAGAAGAACAACACTATGATACACGATGAAATATTTAATTTTCCTGAGATCGTAGTTTTGATTTTTTTTAGCTTTTCTCACATACATACAATAGAATCAAATATGAGAACAATATATACTGGCCACGAGTTATTCTCGTCAATACAATATAGAACTGGGAGCGCGGAGGCTCAGTGGTAGACTGTTGAACTTCTATGCTAGAGGTCCCGAATTCGATCCCCGTCCGAGACTACCCGCGTTGCGTCCTTGGGCAAGGCACTTTATCTGGCTGCCTACATGGGGCACGATGACGCCGTGTACTAAGGCGCACTGGACGTCGATGGTGCACATGTCTTCAACCGCTGTAACCCTGCTTGAGCCGAGCTTGAACAGAGTTAGAATGTTGAGGAGCTGACAGTTGCTCGTCGATGCTCGGTGGTTCTCTCCTGGTACGCCGCCTTCCTCCACTCGTAAAACTGTCACGGTCACGATTAGCCATTGTACATAAGTATGTGACCTTAAACACCATTAAATAAATAATAAATACTATATACAACTACAACATTTACACTTATACAGAGACGGCCCAAGCTCGATGAGAATACATGTGAGGGGGTACTGGACCGGTTCGAAGACTTTAATACATAGGTGTATGTCTAGCTTTAGCACTGGGCTTATCTGGTACGGAAATCCGAAGCTCCGATCACCAGTCAATAGACTCAATACACAGTGTCGCAAAAGATCAGAATCCATAACGGTCACTGAGTATCCAAAGCGGTTATAATAATTCCGTAACGGTTATTGGGGAAAAGAGAGAGAAAAAACCGGAAAAGAAGTGTATTTGTGTTAAGTGGCTGTCTTTGTCTTGTTACTTATCCCTATCGGCCAGCTGTATTCAATTCGTTATCAATGACCTTAATTAAATGCAGTAACAGAATATACCCTATCGACAACCAGCCAACATAAGTGTAAGTGTAACTTTATCCCTCTGGGCAGCTGGATTACGTAGCGTTATCAATGAAATTAGTTGATAGGCATAAAATAATAAACTCGACCGACAATAATTAACTTGTCCCGGTTACGTCTTTGCAATTGAATAAGAGTAAGCCCGGGGCTCGGAACTTTCGGGTTTGGACTGCCCCCCCCCCCCCCCCAGTCCAAACACGGCGTAGAAGACCGTGTTTTAAGTTTTTTCTTTCGTATGTCCTTTGAAAGGTACAAACCATAAAATTAAAATACTGGCGTTCAGGCGATGTTTGGACTTACCCCCAATGTTCTGACTTCTGCGCCAATAGTAAACAAGGGGTTGTATCGTGAATCAGGGTTAGATAGTAGTAACCCCGGGCCCAGAACTTTGTGAGGCCTGAGTTCGGCCCACGATTCTCGGGTTAGGGCTGCCCCAAGTCCAAATATGACCTAAAACTAAAAGACCGTGTTTTAATTTTTGCTTTAGTGCTTCCTTTGAAAGGACGTACCAAACCATAACATTAAAACACGGTCTTCTAGGCAATGTTTGGACTACCCCCAATCCCCACCCCCACTCCCAGGTTCTGACTTCTTCACCAACAGTAAAGAAGGGGGCTGTATCGTGAATCCGGGGGCCGTTTACAAAAAAAGGCAAGACGAGGGACTCAGGACCAATGCTCGCCTATCCAGGGGTGGATGACCACCTCTGGGGATGGAGTGAACGATGATCAGAGTCCATAACGGTTATGAAATCTGCTTAGTGGTTATAATTTGAATAGTTGAATTTAGGGTCCCGATAGACCTCGGGGTGATTATTGATGAAGCTATCTATAGCGTGTTTGACTTTGTCGTCATACCCAGGGCCTTCGTGTGGGCGGTGAGTTTTCTAGAGGAGGTCGGCATCCCGGTGTTTGGTCGACGAAGATTTCTTCTTCTTTCTCTGTTTCTTTTTCCCTGGCTCTTGTGGTTTCAGTGGTGGTGGTGGTTGGTGCTTTCTGTCCCTTCCTCTGGTGTGGACCAGTGCGGTCGGGCCCGAGAAAGGTGCTACCACTCCCAGAGGTGGGTTTCATCCGATACTTGACGGTGAGCTGAACGCTGCCACTCTCAACATGGACATCCCAGCTGAGAAGTGAACTAGCGTCCAACACCATCAGGGTATCCTTAATTTTCTTCGGCGGGAAATCCCTGGCAAATTAGTTAAAGAACCTAAAATACACCCGCAAGCTTAAGTACTCAGTTTCAAAACAAAGCAGAGAAAATGGCAGAATGAAATGAATTAAATAATGGTGACGGTTTCGCCATCCGAACTGGTGCCGTTTTCACCAATCCATGGTGCCGTTTTCGCCAGCGCAATTGGTGCCGTTTTCGCTCACTTGGTGCCGTTTTCGCCAGGTGCCGTTTTCGCTATAACCCATCTTGCACCAGTTACAGTTAATGATGCCGTTCGCGATACGTAGCTGTTAACCGAGGGGTTGAGGATCTGATAACCCAACGCTTCCTTATCTCAGTCACATGATCTGCTAGTCTACCCTAGCTGACCATTGGGACCTTCCTAAAGTGCCTTGCCCCTTCCTGGATGTGGAAAGTACTAATTGTTCGTGACAACCCAACTAATGGTAACATATTGCAAATTATTAAAATACACTTATCTTGATTCCTATCCTGTACGTTCCGTGAATATCCGAATTCGACCACTCCCAGCCACTCGTTCCACCAGCACGAAGTAACTCACTGCATGGCATCTCCCAGAAGGTCCTAGATCCACTTCTGTCTGTGGGTTTTATAGGATTCCACCCACCATGCATAACCTGAGCCTAACTGCTTATCACCTTTAAATCAACGAAGTTACATAAAGCTCATTTTTTCTGTTAAGAATTAATTATCACTTTATCTCTAGTTTTTAAAAATTCGACCACAATTTCCGGCGAAATGACGTCATTACCGTTAAGGTCCTATCCCAATCTCTTTGTCGCAGTTAGATGCGTTTAGTGGGCTCAGGTGAATTATCAAATTGGAATGCTATCCAGTGAAATCACAGAGTGTAAAGACTCAGCGAGCATAGACGATCTATGACACATGTTTCAACCTTCTGTCTTTGCTTCTTGCTTATCCAATACACTATAACAGTTATTAACATGACCGGGTATTTCCGTCGTCCATTTTGATTTATTGGACGCGAACTTGGTTACTAAGGTTACACATGGTTTCTAAAGGCTCCAAGGGCATTAAACAGAGTGGGCATATTCTACGGTTGTGTTCGATTGTTGTACCCTGGTTGAATTGTACCGACTGTTTGTACCCTCTTTTCTTACTTTTGGGGGGATTTTTTTCTCTCTTTTAACCTGCTGAAATTCTATACCATCATATGGTTTCTATGGGATGCACGTAGTGCTAGGTCGCGTGATGTCATGAGGTATGATTGATTGTCTGGAGTGGAAATAGGTCTATTTTCAGCTTTCGGTGTACTCAGGTTCTGGCCGATTGAAGTGGACTGCAATGGAATTCGGGAGTCGGTCTAATCTTAGCTTTTTGACCTCTTGATCTTCCTAAATTCTCTTATCATATGGTTGCCTTTTGTGCCGCGTACTGCTAGGTCAGTTCTACAATGACCGCTATTATCTCCAAAAGCCATGAAAGCCGATCTCTGTACTATAGGCACAGTTCCTATAGTCTTGCCTTGATTCACGATTCACGACCAGTCCAGTAGTTGATGTCGGATACAGGTGAGCACAAGAATGGACTGAAGAGACAGTTGAGGTTTATTCTGGTCGAGTGATATTTCACCAGTTTCTTCGTCTCATCTAAGAAAATAGAACTGTAGACACTGCCAGATCTTAGAAAAAGATTCCGTAAAGTGTATTGCGCAATCTGTGTTCACTGGCTAATTTTTACATCACACCCTGTGACAAGCAAGTATAGAGTTATCTCCCTTGTTCGACTCGAAACAAGATTAATTTCTCACGCGTCAGCAAGTCCAAAGTGTTGCTAGAGAAGTCACTCGGTTTGTGGTACACCTCGTGTCTCTCGTCGTCTCATCTTGAAAACAAGTATAGTCAGATCCAAGAAATACTCCGTAAGTTAGGATTTAACCAAGTTTTACAACAACCTTTACAGGTATATTGACCTTGACCAGGAAGTAATGGCATAGTTGCGCATGTCGGTAATAAGTTATGCTACACCGGAAGTACGTCATACGTGACACTGCTGCGCGATGCATGGTCGTCTAACGTATGTTGCCATGGTAACTCGTGTTGTGCTGTCAAAACTATAGTTTCGGATGTTTGCCATGGATCGATCACACGATCAGTGGCGTCATCAATGGCTTGATCTATAAAATCCTGTATGACTTCATCAATTGGGTTGAAGAGCCATACGTATAAAAGCCCGATTCACGTAATTGCACGTACAAACATTTTTTCGCCGAGTTCGTTCCAATGGAGAGTCGGTAATTATTGTTTGAAAGGAAAAATATTTTACCGACGCCTGCAGATCGTGTGAAGTGAAGGGTTAAAAATGAAATATAGATCTTTCAACCAATATGGATGTATGGTAACGGAAGCGAATTCAGCAATATTTCAACCATTGGTGAGGTTAGAGGTTATTTGCTTATTGATCATGGGAGTGGAGGGGACAGGAAAATTCAGCATCGCCGAAAAACGTAAGATTTTTTGCTGCTCAGTTGTCAACTGATTGTTGTTGCTTGAACAGCTTGTTATAACAGGCAGTGCAAAATAAACACCTTGCTTTGGATCTGAAGGTTCGTAGCTGTGAAAGGCGGCTTCGGGCTTTGTCTGCGAATTACATGCAAATGGCAACCCGCCGTGAATATTGTACTTTTCCCTACTCTAGTCACTTGTATTTGTCCCACAATGCTTAATGCGACACGTACTTAAAGTGTTCAACCATTGAGTCACTTAACGATTAAAAAATGAAAAATATCCCTCAAATGCAAATATTTTTATCGTATGCAGAACTCCGTTTTAAATCAATAGGTTAGTGGTCCTAGAGGTTTTTGTTTGGGACACTTGAACTTTACAGAATGGAAAGCCAGTGTCAATGAAATTGCTGACGTATAAATATGATTTGAATGATTCACTTTTCATCGACATTATAGCTTAACTTACGCGAACGGAAATGTACACAATCATGTCAAAGTGAACAGTTTAGCGTGCATTGGATTTTATAATCCACAAAATGATTAAAATTGACATGGGCCAGGGAGACAATAGAGTGAGCTTGTTCGCTCGGGAGAATGAAAACTATGACATTGATGTCCGAAAACGACACACTGTTTATTCATTTAAGACATTTTTTGTACTACAGTGTGCCAAGAAATTTACAAATATACATATAGAAATAACGCCAATAAACATTTCAGAGCGAAGGTTGGCGAGTACACCGCCTTGGCGAGTACACCGCCCAGAGCGAAGTTTGGCGAGTAAGGAGGGGAGGAGGGTGGAAAAACGTGATGCTCCACTGTGCTGTTGTAACAATAAAATGGCGACTAGATGAGGTCAGTTTATCACGAGACTTGATGGAATTGGTGAAAAGGCTTATTGGTCCGCATGAGGCTAATTATAGCACTGAAACAAAGAACTGGTCAAGCTAAAACGTAGTCCCTGATCTGGAAGGAATATTTTGCTTCTATAAATGTGGCTAAACCTGTGGTGTAGCCACTCATTTATAATCCACAAAATGATTAAAATTGACACGGACCAGGGAGACAATAGAGTGAGCTTGTTGGCTCGGGAGAATGAAAACTATGACACTGTTTATTCATTTAAGACATTTTTTGTACTACAGTGTGCCAAGAAATTTACAAATATACATATAGAAATAACACCAATAAACATTCCAGAGCGAAGGTTGGCGAGTACACCGCCACTGATGCCGAACCCCGCACATCTTGGGCCCACCTGCCCAAGGTGTTCGGGATATGGCATCCCGCCACCCGAAACGCTGTTGGAGACCTGGCCGAGGAAAGTCGGGAGAAACCAATAACTTCCCCAAGACACAGGCTGAAGGTGCATAGAGGTACAGACAGTCATGCAAATGACGTATACAGTGGCAGGAGCTGGCCAACGCAAATGGCGCGAAGGGACTGGAGCACAATCCCGAAGACCCACTGGCACTGGCAGCACACACAGCCCCTAGGCCAGCCAAGGCACGGAGAAATGGACTGTGCAGACAAAAATTATGTGGAGGTACCCCTCCCATCCTCACTCAACCAGAACGCTGAAGACATCATACATGAGAGATAGTATCACCAAACAAACAGAAGGTGTTGGTTATAACCAGTGGCCCCTGCTTGGAGAGAGCAAGAGGGAGTCCAAGCCCAAACATGGAGTCCCTCCGGGCCTCACGGGACCTGGAGGAGAGTGCAAAACGCTGGTGATCGATGAGAAAAACCCGCCCTGAAGACTGAAGGGCAGGGGACACCCCAAATGAAAGCCGAACGCGCAGAAATGCAGGGGGAAAGTAGCACTAACAACAATGCCCCCAAGTGCCAGTAGAAAACCCCGGAAGCCGCTGGAGAACAGTAAATACAGTGGCAGGAGCCAGGGGACCCCAAGCCCAAACATGGAGTTCCTGACCTGCCAATCTGCTAATAGGCAACCGAAGGTGGAACAGTGCCACCGGACAGGGTACCAAGCCCAAACATGGCACCCGGAAATCCTGCAGCCAAACCTGGAAGGCACTGGAGGGAGTAGGTGTAAGTTGCGTGCCCGGAGACCCCAAGCAACATGGAGTCACGGTCATGCGGAACAAGCAAGTAGCAGACGAACAGAAGGGGATGGGAATATGTTCCCAGGAACAGGGGCATCAAGCCCAAACATGATGCCGCACCTCTGCAAGGAGTGGAAAGGACGCCCCTCAACCCTGGTGGAGCGGAGGACTGCGTATGTAAGCCTGGAAAGCATTGGATTTCCAGCGCTCCATCCTCCGTATTTGTGCATCACTGTAATTCTGGGACGCAGCCAAAGTGGCCGCCCCAATTCGAAAACTGTGGCCTTTAAAAAAGCGAGAATCCAAGCCACAGAAGGCAAGGCAGTGGTAAAGAACAGAATTGAAGGCACGCCGCAAGACTGGGGAGCCTCCCGGGTATGCAAAGAGAGGACCCGCAGTACCCCCTCGCGAGGCCAGATAGGTCTGCAACAGCCGAACCGGACAGGTGGGCAGACCGGCCTAGGACACCATGGTCACAACATGAGGTGTGTGGCGTAGGTTGTGTTTAAAATCACGGTACGTAACCGGTGCAGCAACCAATCAATATGAAAAACAGAAGTACCTGTACCTAGAAACACAAACTCGTTGCCGTCCCCGAAGGGATTGTCAGGACAACACAAAACACCCAGAAGCGTGTAACGAGTCTTACTGTTCAACGTACAGGCACACAAGTACAGGTTATTGGTTAATTGTAATTTAACACATAGTCAGCACACAGCAGCAGCCACTACCCAACAAACATAAAATAAACATAAAATAAACACCCCAATTGACATAAATGCATAGGCGAGGATGGAGCAACAGCACAGAATAAAACATACGTGAGAGCACAATGATAAACAAGTTGTGAGGTGAACACGCAAACGCCGGAGCGGAGTATTTGGGTAATTAGTAATTATTGAAAAAATGCAACACGGCCCCCCTTATGCTCCGCAAGTAATGGTGCAACCCCCGGGAATTGAAGTGTACCCCATCTGATAAATATTGGACAGCCACGCCGTGAAGGCGGTGGTGTTTCCAGAACCGGAGCCGGGGTGAAATAGACGGCAATACAGTTTCCAAATAGTTGTTCAACATGTCAACACGAGCATTAAATTCAGCCACCGTCATCTCGCCACAATAGCGAGGAGAAACCCGGGACCGATGGAAAGCTTGACAAATAAACACCGCCTGCACGCCACACTCCTCAAGAAACCTGGAGGCCAGGTCATCGATGGAGCTGCCTACAGTAAGTGGATGTAAAGAGCCCAAATCATTAGTCCCAATTTGCACCACGACCAAGTGAGGACGAAACGTACGAACCGCCTGGAGCTCAGTTTCCTGGAGTTTTTTAACCGTAGCACCGCTACGCCCGTGAATCCGACAAACAATTTTCTTGCCACCGTGACACGGCATATTAAAAAATGGGGCGAAATCAAAGTCGCGTTGAATAGGCACAACTTTGTGAATATAATCCGCTAAACGGGCTACAAAAGAATGCCCCAGAATCAATACCCGAAAACAGTCAGGATTCATAGCGAATATTAAAGAGAGAATATACAGCAACTCACCTTTGAAGAAGAAAAACGTGATGCACCACTGTGCTGTTGTAACAATAAAATGGCGACTAGATGAGGTCAGTTTATCACGAGACTTGATGGAATTGGTGAAAAGGCTTATTGGTCCGCATGAGGCTAATTATAGCACTTAAACAAAGAACTGGTCAAGATAAAACGTAGTCCCTGATGGAGTTAAGTTAACACCAGTCAGTCTGAGTGATGTCACTACGCTGATTGGTGTGCACTTAGTGAACCGTGTGCAAAATGAACAGCGAGGTGTCTGCTTGACCGAATTAACTGATAATTACGTCATAGACCCCTGTCAGACTGTGGTGAAAAATCTCTGGAAGGAATATTTTGCTTCTATAAATGTGGCTAAACCTGTGGTGTAGCCACTCATTTAGTGTTTTGATTTCAGAAGGCGAATGCACACACAGCTATGTAAACAAATTATACATTACTTAGTAAACAGGAGGGAAAACGGTAAGCGGGTCTATGTATATTATGTTCAAAACTGTGGCCATTTGTTACAAAGACACTACTTGAACAAACCAGAAGCTTGACACCCACACATTGTACTGTCGTGTGGTATCTGGATCTCATTTTGTAACTTATTCAAACCTTTTCCCGGTTTTTGAACGGGAAAAGGTGTGGATTAGTTACTTAATCGCAAATGGTTTTGAATATTCTAGTGTACTACCTGATTTTAAACGAGTTGTGTATGTCGGTCCTTCAAAACTATGTCCGGCAAAGAGCGGCAAAGTAAGGCGGGTTTTAAATAGAAATTAATGATGCATCAAATAAAAATGGTACTGTATGTTTTTTGTATAATAATACACCTTACGTATAAGTTTGTCGGGTTAAAATCATTTTAGATGGACTAAATTGAGTTTTAAAAGCGGGTACTTTCAGCTAGATTACGCCCTTATGGTCTAGGTTAATTGCTTTAGTCGCTTCCTGACTGTCTCACTGTGTGTGAGAGGATTATCAGATGTAGATAGATAGATGTTTTATTCAACGGTACATAGGATATGCCGTTTTACAAAAATAAAATGAAACATACAATTACAGATTAAAGCATATATACCATAGGAAGATGGCATAGCCAGATTGGCTGTCTTCCTGCCATCCCCCACCAAATATTTCTATCAACACTGCATTCGGATACAGATTTTTGTGTATGACTAATATTCAATTATGTGTGATTCTTATTTGTTATTCACAGCGGTTGGTGTCTAACTTGATTGACAAGACTTGATAGTTGAATCAAGTTAGACACCAACCGCTGTGAATAACAAATAAGAATCACACAATAAGCAGACGTATTGAAATATAGACAGACCTATGTTCTAATGTGTGGGAGTCTAATAAAGATTTACTGGATGAGCACTTTGGGTGGTTTGTTAACTAATGGGAATTGAATTGGCTCTTTGGACAGAATGGGTTATTACACTGAATTTTATCAGAGTATGTAGACAAGAATTTCAACGTTAGAGTCGTTTTGAAAAGGTGTCAATTTTGAATGTTTCTTATTTCCTGTTCCAAGCCATTCCATAGTCTGGGAAGTGCAAAAAGGGTCATTTTATCTAGGGATGTGGCACGAGTCCTATTAATTGTAATTAATTCTTATTGTCATGTGATTCCGCGAGAAAAGTTATGGGTTGTTGTGAAAAACGTGTCAAAAGACGTAGGGAGATTTTTTCCTTTCCTATCTTGAACAATGAGACACGCATATACTTTGTATGTATGTATACTTTAAGAATTTTGTCTTTCTTAAATAGAGGATCAGTATGGGCTTTAAAATTAGCATTCTTGATTATTCGCAATGAGCGTTTTTGTAACATTAAAAGTTTTTTGATATATTTGGAATTGCCCCATATTTGAATTCCGCATATCAAGTGACTATGGATAAGTGCATAGTATAGGGTATTTATTGCTCTATGTGTTAGAATCTTTTTCACTTTGTTTAGGGTATAGTTTGCCCGACTAATTTTTGCGCATATTTGTGATATGTAGAAGAGATTTTCATCTATAGTGATTCCAAGGAATTTTAATGTTTTTTTCAGTTTCATTGGAGCGGATCCTCTGAAGTTTTTGATCTTTTATATAAATATGTATTTGACCGAGACTACTTGGGGTGCGCGTGGGATTGATTAATAGGTAACCTGTTTTATTTGCATTTAGGACAAGTTCATTTGCAGAACACCAATCATGTAGTTTATCAAGCTCGTTGTTTACATTTCTAACCCATATTTCTACATTCGATGCCGATGCATGTGCTGTTGTATCATCTGCAAAAGAAAGAGTATAAAGTGAAACTGAACAGGTAATGTCGTTTATGTACAATAAAAATAAAATAGGGCCCAATATGGAACCTTGTGGAACGCCTCAGTTTATTTGAGTCAGGTCTGATTGGTGCCCGACATACTTAACGTATTGAGTCCTGTTCTGGAGGTAGCTTCTGAACCAATCGATACTAATACCCATGAAGCCATATCTTTCCAGTTTGGATAGTAATGTTTCGTGGTTTATCGTATCAAATGCTTTTGAGAAATCAATGAATACAAATAGAGGGGTATCCTAACTAGTCTTATTGTTTTCTGTAGGGCTGAAATATGGGATGGATCGTTTCGTGATTTTTCTTGAAGCCGTATTGGTGGGAATATAGGATGTCAAATGTATTTAAAAAACTGACATCACCATTCGACATTATTTGTTCTAATACTTTTGAGGGAATTCTGGTAAAATGCTTATTGACCTGTAATTGGAGAACATGTTTTCATATCCTGCTTTAAATACCGGTATCACTTTGGCTATTTTCATTGCAAATGTCTTGTTTATAATATCGGAGATGGGGTGGCCTAACAGATCTACTGTATTTTTTTGAGAACACCCATTGTAATACCATTACAGTCTTCACTTTGTTTGGGTTTCATCGATTTAGTAACATTTATAACTTCAGATGGGGTTGTGGGTGTTATGAAGAAATTGTTTCGTACATTCGAATTTATAAAGTCTTGAAAAGTTTTATTTGGTTTAATTATTTGTCACTGATGCTTTTTTTGCCAATGTTTGCGAAGAAAGTGTTGAACTCTCGGACAGTTTCGGAGGGGTCACTCATTACCTCATTATTACATTTGGTGAAGGAAGTAGGCATATTATATGTGCGCTTAGCTTTTTTAAAATCTTCCAGGTTTTGCGCAAGTTATTCTTATTTTCTGTGAGTATTTTCTTAAAGTACATTGCCTTACTGTGTTTTTATTTTATTAAATACTTTACAATAGTTTTTGTAATTTGTTTTATTATTCACTTGGTGATTTCTGATTCTTATAATAAAATTTAGCTTTGTTGATGGACGAGATCAGAAGTCCCTTGGTCATCCATGGATGTTTTCTAATGAATTATTTCTTTACTTCAGTCCATGTAAATGGAAATGATATTTCAAATTCTGTAGAATAGATGTTCATAAATGTTTCATACAAGCCTGGATATAAGAGGTCGGACACGGACAAAGTCCGACTCAGTTAGGCTTTTGTCAGACGGCCAGTTGCTTGCGCCAGTTACTCTGTCCGAGGCCAATTTTCATAGTTACGTGGGCACTGACGCGTGGGAATGGTTGGTGAATTATCGCTCACCTCTATTTTTGTTCATTGAAAGTACAAATCCATAACAGTTTGTTTCCCGCCATCATAATCCACGTCAATCATTTTCGAATTCCGTATACAACGTTATAAAAATTCAATGCAAAACAAAAACATAAAACAAGGATTTTGTAAATGGACACTTTCCCAGGGGATTACTTCCGCAACGTATCGAACACGCATTGCTTCCTCTTGATTTGAATTTCCATATTCACAATTGTCAAAAGCAACCCGAATGTAGTGTTTTCAATTGAAGTACTATCGTCACACTGACATATCAATGATATGGTATAAACCCTTCAAGGTATGTGTTATATTTTCTTAATTATAATTAGAATGTCAAACCCGGAGCTAATTTCAATGGATGGCACCTATTCTTTGCCGGTAAGATTCTACCCCTGTCCGGCAGGGTCTCTAAATGTCCGACAGGAGTCAGTTTGTACCTGTCGTTTTGACCCCCCCCCCCCCCCAAAAAAAAAAAAAAAAAAAAAAAATTATACCCAGGCTTGGTTTCATACGCATGATTGGGGCAATGTGAATCAAGAACCAGCGAAAAGTCACTTTCCGATAATATCCGTTTGAAGGAGTTCATGTCGCGTTGACTGAAGCTGCGAGTATAATTGGCTTCATGGTGATCTTTGTTTTTGCTGTTCTTCGCCATGTTGAAGGTATCAAAGTGGTCGGAGACATCGGTAATAATTATTCCAGAGAAGGAATCGGATACAATGTTGTCTGAGTAAATATGACAAATTAATGTTGCTGAGTGGCTTGTCACTCGGGTTGGTTTTGTTATATATGGTAAATACCCCTGACTGGTCATTAAATCTAAGAAGAATTCGGTTTGGCAATGTGAGGACGATTTAAGAAGGTCGATGTTGAAATCCCCCATAATGTAAGCTTTCTTGTTTTCGTGGTTAATTTGGTCAGTTATCTCATTCATTTTAGATTAGATGTCATTATCTTGGATGAGTATACAGTAATGAGGTGCATGTCCACGAAAACGGCTTTTACAGTGGGCTGGTTTATGTTGATAGAGGTAATTAAACATGAATTTCACAGCGTTAAAAACAGATTCTGATATCTACATTAAGGAAAAGCGAGAGTATTAATTCTATACTATTTCTGTTTATTTTTGCATCATTTGTCCAATGCAAGGGAAATGGTTCTCTTAAACTAAAAAAAGAACAGGTGTTAGAGATTTCTACGTTAACATACAAACCCCCCAACTATAAGAGTAAATTAGCACTTGTACGCTATTTGTTTTCGGAACTTTGTGAACTACAAAGCAAACATACAAACAAATAAAAATAAAGTAAAATAGAAAACGAAAAGGAAAGCTCTGTCAAACAAGACAGAATTTGTTAAATTTCCAGTTGTTGCATTATGAGAAAAAGAGTTCTAAAATACAACATCGTGAAATAATTTCAGCCTCTAACATTAATTAATTGTGCAAGTGTTGGAGATGTTTGAAAAGATATGGTTAATTAAAATGACCTGTTTCCTCCGAAGTCTGTACAAGGTGGAAAATGTTCGATTATTAGATATTTTTTTATCAGAGCAGACGGAACACGATGGCGTACTCGCAGGGTGACGAATTCTCCCTAGTTGCCAGCAACAAACTAATTATGACAAGAGTAAGCGTATTATTGGTCTGGTCAAGCATGTGTTAGACTGGCACTCGTTACTATGTTCAAACTGGGAACCCAAAGTTGAGTGTAATTTGTTTATTGCATATGAATCGCATTTAAAGGTGCCAAGAGCCCACACTTTTCAACACTATGCATGTCTAACTAGAACCAGTAATAGCCACAGTTTCAACCAGTGGTTTTATTAATTTAGTGTTTGTCATTCTCACCATTTCTTTGGAGAGATATAAAATGGAAATCAAGATTAATGTGCCATATTCAGATATGCAAGGAAATCCAAGAATGAAACAAGTTTGAACGGGGAAGCATGAAAAGCCGTCTATTCATAAACACTTTCGTATAAAATATTTACCCTAATGGTAGGATACATAAAATTGTTTTCATGACGCTTCAAGCGCTGTTCAAGTGAGACGTGAGTAGAAGCTAAGCGTAATGGAAATTTTAAATTGTAAGATATCAGGGGGGCGTGACAACCGTTACTTATTCCCAGTTCCTTATTCGACATTCATTATCAACCGATTTTTATATCGGTTGATAACGAATGTTGAATAAGAAACTGGGAATAAGTAACGGTTGTCATGTCCATAGATATTTTCGGTTGATAACGAATGTCGAATAAGGAACTGGAAATAAGTAATGGTTGTCACATCCATAGATATCCGGAGAAACTTAAAAAATATGCTCTTGCGCTTATCACGGGTAGCATGACTACCCAAGTGCTGAGTTCACATGTTATATTGCACCAACATTACTTATAAAGTGGATAGCCGGATCCCCGCGCCGGGATTTATAAATATTGTTGTAACAATGTAACTTGTGAGGCAGAAAAGCATACTGATAAGTTGATTGAATCGAGAACACAACAGGCAGCTATTGCTTCATGCGGCATGATTCCTCTGATAGAAGACATTAATTTTCCATCGTGAAAAAAACACGAGTTACCCGACTCTAAAATTTACGAATCAGGCAGTTGATTCGATGTCGATCCCGAAAAGGCCCCTCGACGTCGAATCGAAACTTTGCATAATCCCAATTCAGTATAAATCGACCTTCTCTGTACATTAATTATGCTCAAAATATTCGTTAAAAACATTTAAACATCAAAATATTTCTTCCACTTACTGTTCGAATTTTTTAAGACGTAAAAGGTCTTAGTTTCTCAGAATAGAACAACATGAAGTAGTTAACCCTTTACCCAACGTAACGGCCAAAACCGGCCAGCGCTATTCTCAAAAATCGCCAATTAATTTTCAAAATATTTTCATTTTTTGTCTCAAAAACATAGGTTATGACCCCTCGTTGGAACGAGCTCGTCGAGCTCGTTCCAACGAGGGGTCATAACCTATGTATTTGAGACAAAAAATGAAAAAATTTAGTTATTCAAGAATTTTTTTTGCAAGTGTCGTCTGCTTTTCATGTTAGGTAAAGGGTTAACTACAAAAGTTAAGCTGGGTTGATTTTTCACCCAACAACTATTTACGATTTTCAGAAAAAGAGGATGAAGGGCACTGACATATTTTCAACTCATTAACTCTTTACCCAACACAGGCATCACATTTTAGTATTTGAAATATTATTTTTTTAAAAAAATTTCCAACCATTTCAACAAAACCATATCACATAACCCCTCATTGTAACGATCTCGTGAATTCGAACCAATGAGAGGTTACATGATATGGTTTTATCAATACTTTTGAAAAATAGTTTTTGAACTGCTAGATTTGTATATTACATGAGCTGATGCTTCCGATTCGTTAGGTAAAAGGTTAACACGGGGATATGACCAGTCCCTTCTGTTTAGTTCTCAGATAGTGTAGATATTCGACAAGTTGAAACATTACTCCAACGTGATTTGTCGTACTCCGCCCTTGTCGAACTATAATTGTGGTTGAAACGATAAAAACAATAAAATTGTTCTCATTAGAGGTAAACAAGCGATTTCAAATTAGAGATGGGCAATATACTGAAAAACTGAACCGACACCGATACCGATATCATGGGGATACCGAAAACAGAACCGAACCGAACCCATCACTGAATACCGAAACTATCCGAATTTTCATATTTTCGTACATTGTCTACTTATAAGGCCATGTTGAGGCTTGATAGCAGTTGGAGGGTTCATTTTCATGAAAGAAGTGACCGATCTTCTTTTCAGTTTTGTTAATCATTAAAAACCTGAAAAATTGTCCTGAATTTCTACTAGACTACAGCCTGTACATGTCCAGTTGCTGTGCAGTGATTTATAGTCAATTCTTGGCTGCCTCAACAGGCATACAAAACTTGACTAGAAATCACTTCTCATGTGATTTATCTTATGTCAGCAGTACCTCCCAATGATGGCATGGTAATGGCACATGTTCTGAGATCGCAAAATCCTGAAATAGGCCTTTGAAGGTTAAGGTGTGTTTGGGACAAGTCACAAAATTACTGGATATAATTTGTATTGGCAAAAAGAGTGCCAGTATTGAGCTCATATGCAGTGGCATTTGTGGCGTTGTGGTTGAATGACACCAAAACAACTTATTCTGTATTTTCTTGGTGTGAAATCCCTTTTGGTACTATCAGCAAATCTCACTCAAATCAGACATAGAATGCCGAACTGACACCGCGGTATACCCCCCTAAAATGCCGATATCGATTCCGAACTCAAAATTCCCAGACCGCCCACCTCCATTTCAAATTAATTAACAGTGTTTGAGAGTTTTTATTTTTCACTAGTTTTCACTTTACACCGAACCACTTGAACTGAACGGAAAACACGAGAAATGAAAGTACCCGAATCAGCTTGTCTGGAAATGTATTCGCAGCAAACCGTGAGATCCTAGCGGAGATTGATACCGTGTCTGTACGACTGGAGTTCTCTGTCACGGCACACTTTCTGCAATCATTGCGCCTGTTTTTTTTTTAAATAGAATGTACGTCAAACTAACGGTGGCTGATTTAGGCCACCCTCAATACTTTTTTTTATCTCGAGATCTCGAGATAATATCTCAAGATCTCGAGATCTTGAGATATTATCTCAATATCTTGAGATATTTTCTCTAGATCTCGACATAGTTTCTCGAGATATTATCTCGAGATCTTGAGATATTATCTCGAGATTAAAAAATATTGAATCAGCCACTGTACAAACTCTTGTCACAGCTGAATAGAAATTCATAATTATTTGTTTTGCTTCTGAAAGGATGGACATAATTTTTCATTTGAAATTTTGGAGCGCATTTATACACGAAAATGAAAATGATGATTTACTCACAATTTCACGAGGGTAGTAAAGAACTGAGGGGGCGCGGTGGCTCAGTAGGTAGAGGTGCAGGCTGCAAGCCGAGAGGTCCTCGGTTCGAATTCCACATGCGGCAACCGCGTTGTGTCCTTGGGCAAGACACTTCACCCCCATTGCCCATGTGTGGGCACGATGACGCCGTGTACTAAGGCGTACTGCACGTCGATGGTTCGCATGTCTTCAACCATTCTAACCCTGCCTGTGCTGCAGTGTGGAGTTACGATTTGGGGAGCTGGCAGCTGCTCGTCGTTGCTCGGTGGTTCTCTCCGGGTAATCCGGCTCCCTCCACCCGTAAAACTGTCACGGTCATGATTAGCCATTGTGCATAAATATTAAACATCGATAAATAAATAGTAAAGAACTGAAAGGAGAATGTTAAGCAGCAGATTTGTAAAGACTTTGAATAGACAACGGCTGATAATAACAATACAAGTTTCTGTCCCGCAGAGAATCACATGCAAAGGTTTCAAAGACAATGACACGTGGAAGGGACAAGATGTTGACTTATCATTTCTAATTTTAAGCTGGCACTTCACGCAAATTTGTTGGATAATTGGGGACTGTTTTTTTTCTTTGGCTTTTAAAGTAGGACGAATTACCCCGTGAGGTGGAAGTGGAAAGTTTAACCGACTTGGCAATATGAGTTTTACCTAGATTATAATGTTAGTTCAACACTACTGGATGAGTGTCTGCATCCGAATCGAATGCTTCACAGAGGCTCTGATTGAGGACGGTGGGGGGGGGGGGGGGGGGGTGGCGGGGGGGGGGGGGGGTCGGGGAGTATGCACATCACATGTGTAGTTATATACACACTGCCCGGTGTCCCGACAGTTAATGATTCTATTATTTGCCAGTGATGTTTCCCGTCAAGCTTTCACTGTGGAGTGTTATCAGTTTCAATCAATGAGATCGACAAACATCACTCGACTGTAAACTACACATACAGAAAATCAATAAAAATGGAAAACAAAGAGACGTAAGTACATAATACTTATAGTCCATGGGCTGGGTGGGGTTCACGTGCATCCCCCCCCACAATCCTCCGCCATGGGTATTTCTATATGCCCCATAGACCCACTAGTTGGGATCAGATTGTTAACAGCAAATATTTTTGTCCTCACTATATTTTCTGGATCAATATCCAACACTACCCTTTTTTCGGAGAAGCAGTTTCAGGAAGGGGTAGGGGAAACTCAAATGCACCAACTGTATACTTAACAGTCAATAACCCTGACATGTTTGGTATCAAATTGAAGATAATTGAATACTCTAACAAATCAATCTACTCCAATCCAGATTGGATGTCTGGTGATGTCACAGAAGGTCAAAAGGTCACAGGATTGCGGCGAAACTGCAATTTCATCGAAAAAAATACCAACAAGTTTTCTCTGACAGAACATATTTCATTACTATCCCATGTAAATGATATTTCTGAGTGCTCTAGGGATCCATGAACTAGAATCACTTTGATAACAAGAGATATTTCTCCATTAGCAGTTTATCTGGACCAATATTCATCACTACAGTAAAATCGTAAAAATTCCTTGAGGATGGGGTAGGGGAAACTCTATCATATAAATTATGTCTGAACAGTAAAAAAAACGCCCAAAAGTGGGGTATCATATTGTAGATAATTGCAAGCACTAAATAACTGCTACATTTAAATGCAAGTTGGTGCAGTTTGTGATGTCATCAGAGGTCAAAAGGTCAAATTTTCGAATTGAAATTTAGTTTCCGGACGAAATTGCACCTTCGCCAGTCAAAGTCATCTGGATGGTTCTCCTGGTCTTTGATAATAAAAAAAAGTATTTAATTGTAGCAAACCTGATGCAAAAAAAACTTTATTTGAGATGAAAAATATCCTCAAATGAGCTGTTCTTGATTCCATTGTGATCCTCACATTGGATTAATTTGAAATATCTCCAGCGATCTTCATTAAAAGTCCGTAATGTAAGCTCAGTCATATGAATCACTTTCATCACTGGAACTGTCATCATCCATGGTGGAATCTATATCAGAGTCACTGTCAGTATCCTCTTCACCCATATCATTCAGAACGTCGATAAGTTCAATTGGCAGAATGTCGCCACTCGTCCATCTTGGTTGAATAAGGCCTTCAACCGACTCCCAGCCAGTAGACCCTATACTTAGTGGGTGTGGAATAGTAGGCATTGGCTCATGTGCTCTCTTCCAGATTGCAACTTGATAGTTGGCTCTGTTCGCATGTTCTTGCAAACAGGTCTGACATGGAGGTAAAGTACTTAGATCGAAATTGGATTTCCCATTCAACTCCACCCCACATTTCATTTGTAGCAAGAGATATCGCACTTCATTGATTTCATGTAATCTCGGTTTTCCATAGAGTTTGCAAGTGAATTTCTCTAGGACATTCATCACATCTGCAGGGACTTCCCAACTTTCTCCTAGTCTTGAAAAACCTTCTTCAAATTCTTTACTCTCTTGAACAATCTTGATTGCTCTCACCTTGCCCTTGCCCCTGAAACAGCTCACGCTGTCACAACCAGTGAAAGCGTGTAAGCCAAGAAGTGCTGTACACAAGGATGGAGGCAAATTCTTCGCAAAAGCTGATACATCTATGCACCTTCTCTTATTATTTTTCCCAGTTTCAAACACGATCCTCAAATCTTCCATCTCATTTGCGTAATGGAGGAGTATAAAGAAAATGTCCGTGTCCGGGCTTCGAACTCTCACATACTTGAATCCTCTATCTCTGGCATAGGAACAGTACAATACAACCCTTGAATCTGTTTCCTCTTGTGTTGATTTCAAAGAAGGTATTTCAGTACAAGAAACTGTTTTTCCATCTGATGTAAGTTGGTATGCCCTTCCTTCAGCAATGAGTATTACTTCATGCCCTTGTAATCTTTCAGCGGATGAATTGCTACTCCAGACTTCATGTAAGATTCTCACCAGTTGAGTTTTATTCTCATCGTTGGTTAGGAACAGCTTCCAGTCTTTTGGTCGGGTTGTCTTTGGACTATTCACTATGAGTTTATCACCGCATCCTCTTCTTTGTCTCTCTACAGCTTTGATGGAATCAGTTTCATACATGTCGGTACTGAATATGACGAGCGACTTTTGCAATGCATACCCAAGGATTTTGTCAGCTATCTCTGCAAAATTACCAGGCAACTGTGACATGGAATGGAATACTGCGTTACCGTCTTCAATGATTATGCCCTCTGAAAAATTATGTGGTGGTGTTACATGTTCCAAGTCATCTGTCAGGTAATGCAAGCTCTTACTCTTATCTGTTTTTGTCAAGAAACCATCAGCAGAACCAATGCTGAATGGCACTGGAGTCAATGGGTAAGATAACAGCATCTGCATATTGATCTTCTTGTCATCTGGCAGATCCTGGCCTTTCATCAGAAGTTTAAAAGCAACATCACCTTGCTGTTTATATTGGATGTTCTTATTCTTTGAGGTTGTCAACTTCACCTTCTTATTCATAGATGCCAGTGTTTTGAGTTTCAACTTAGGAATCGGTTCGAAGAAATGTTCCTTCTCTTTCAGTCTGTCCTTTATGAACTCCTCCTTGGCACTGCTTCCAACTTCTTCTGTTTTCAAAACATCCATTTCTATTTCCAGTGTAGCGGGTGCTCCAGATGATAAGATATACAATCTTTCCTTGTCAGCAATCGAAAAAGGGTTCAGGAAACTGTCAAAGGCTTCAACAACTCGGCACACTTGTCTCTCACTTCTTGCTTTTTCTGCTGCCCTATTGTCCCGATGCTTACTGCCTGTTTCACTGTCATCTATCATATCAGCCAGAGTGTAAGTTGCCTGTAAGTATTTTGCTCGCTCTTTTGTCGATCTAGTCCACCTTTGGTAAGCAGTATAACTTGTCTGAATTCCGCTCAGTCCTGCCCCGGAACTACAACCTCCTTTGGATTTAGAATGTTTCATAAAGGTTTCTTCTATTGTTTTATCAACCGCACATCTGTTGCCTGGTATGAATGATCTGGCTACACTAAATGCACCTCTTTCAAGGAGTTGTCTAGCACCAGGATGTGACAAGTCTATGTTTGCAAGGAACATCGAAAAGAAAGTCAGATATCGAGCATAATTCTGTCCTCCAAATGAGAAGAATATATCAGGCATCATACAAAGGCTATGAACATATGGGAGGAACTCTTTATTCTTGACCGCCTGTATCAGGAACAACACTAACCATATATGTTCACAATAACTGGCCCAAAACTGAGCGGTTTGTCCATGGGTCCCTTTGCGGATTCCATCTCTAAATTCCAGATAACTCTGAATATGAGCATTGATGTTCTCATCGTTGAGGACTTTTTCTTCTGTAGATTTCTCAATAGACATATAAAAGCCTTCAAGTAGGTTTCTCGATGATTCCGGAAGACCACACATCTCGTCGTCAGAATCTGTCTTCTCATGCAGGAACTGAGTAAACATCATCCTCTCCAGAGCTTCCAGAACAACTTTATGACAGTTCATGGCCCTTGAATAGTTCTTACCTTGCATCACACCGCTGAGCGACCCTGGTGATATAAGACCTCCCTCCAACAAAATGTCAGACAATCCACTTCCTTCCATCTTCTTCCCTACCATTTTAAGATAGCCACACACTAGATGGAATGTTCCAATCATTATGATGTGTCTTTGATAACGATCAGAATAGTTCCATGTCAGAGGGTAGGCCTTCATACACACCCCGAGGTCAAAGGTTGTTATCACATACTGCTGTCCAACATCCCCCGAAGTATTTTCTGCAAACCTCAGACACTCTTGAACAGTAGAATAATCAGTGATAGCGTGAGGTATGATAGGGTAGTACTCAATGGTAGTTAACCTGTCAGGCTTATCACCAGTATTAGAGATATACCCAGCCCAACCTGGAAATTGCTGTTCAGTTTTTGCTGCATGCAATCTCATCAGAATCCAGATCATGTTCTTCAAAAGATAATGTTTATGAGATTCGGGTCCACCGGCCACAGCAGTGTCTATGATTTCAAACTTAGGGCTCAATCTTTTGCCCATGAAACACTCATCTAAGTTGGATGGCTGTTGTGTTGTCCATGACCGATGTCGTGTCCGAGTAGATGTTGGTAGTTGAGCAGTGTTGCCACCAGTTTCCATTCCAGGTAAACAGCACAGCTCCTGAAGCATTATACCATGTGCTCTGTGGACAGATCCAGCACCAGCAATGTCATTGACAAATGCGTCAAAGTTATCAAAGTCTGAGTGGAACAGGGACGGACAAGTTGGATGTCGAACTATCTGTATCGGAAGGAATTCTGATGTACTACTCACAGCTTCAGCGAGTGCTGTTTCAACTTCTAGAAGAAACGAATAATTTTCACAATGTCCAAACCGGTTGAGAAGCTTGATGAGGGCTGCATTCCTGTACAGATGTCTCATTGTCATTCCAAGCAGAATATGTTTTGGGAGTATCCATTTTCCATCAGTTGTTGCACGGCATATATCTTGTCCGATAGATTGAACTAAACGTAGAGTTCTATTTGATGGTTTTCTATCACTTATTAAACGACACATGAATTTATGCAACTGATCGGGTAGAACTGAGGTAGTCAGGTCCAAATTATCGATAGTTGGAGGCCATTTCACTTCGCCAGATTCCTTGAATGTCTTGTTGATGTCACTTCTCAACATATCAGCAATGTCACCGACTTTATCTGCAGAACCTAGAAGGTAGCTCTGCCTGATAGCATCGTGGATTTGTATCTGCAGATTGAAGACAAGGTAAGTGTGAACAGCTCCTTGCCCTCCAATAGGACTGAATCCAATGATATCACAATATGAATCACAAGTCTCTATCTTGTGCTTTAGTTTTTCCCCTCTATAACTAGGATTTGCGAATGGTGTCTGGTTTAAGTGATCTTTGTAGATATCACAGAGTTCACTGAGTTTCACAATCTCTTTGTTCTTCATCACTCTAGTGTTTATGACATCACACACTTTTTCGAATGATTGTCTGTGGGCATCTTCGAGTGAAGACTGTTTCGAGTTCATCTCAACATCTGTCGACCGCCATCTTTCAGGCCTTGAATAATATTTGGCCCGGCATGTAGGGTGGTACTTTGCTTCCACAGCGAATAAATCAACCCCGGCTATTCTCCTCAAAAGTTCATGATCTTCCTTCTTCTCAGCTTCTGACTGAATGGTTTCACCACCACCAAACTCAAAGAATTTTGTACCTTCACTTGTCCATGCACCTTTTGCTTTCACTCTTATTCTAGTCTCTTTCCGACAAAATATGCAGTCTGGTTGAAACAAAACAGAACTACCACCAACATTCTTCTCCGATGATGAACGTCTAGTTGTTACACTTTGAGAAACTGAACTTGTTGTGGGGCAGTCATCTGGCACATTCAGGCGATGCAAGTTTGAAGTGAATCGCATATAACAGTCTCTATGATACCCATGAAAGTTTGTGAATTCAGTAGGAATTTGATCGCAGATCTTGTCCATCCGATACGGAGAAGCAACTGGCATCGCTTGGCGCTGCTCTTTTGTTCTGATAATTTTATTGAATCTTTCAATGGGATTCTTTGTATCCTTGATGAATACGAAATAACGTCCATCTGAACTCTCCATATGGATGATGCACACTCGATCGCCATCCTGGCTACAATCTCGCTTTCTCTTTTTACTTTGTTCCATTTATGAAGACAGCCTGGAATGATAGAAATAAGCTGGTTAGTATTCTATGGATGGATGAAGAATTCCTTCCCCTTGCCTTACCATGAAATTAAGATTGCTTTTCACATCATTCACTTGCAAACTCTATGGAAAACCGAGATTACATGAAATCAATGAAGTGCGATATCTCTTGCTACAAATGAAATGTGGTGTGGAGTTGAATGAGAAATCCAATTTCGACCTAAGTACTTTACCTCCATGTCAGACCTGTTTGCAAGAACATGCGAACAGAGCCAACTATCAAGTTGCAATCTGGAAGAGAGCACATGAGCCAATGCCTACTATTCCACACCCACTGAGCATAGGGTCTACTGGCTGGGAGTCGACTGAAGGCCTTATTCAACCAAGATGGACGAGTGGTGACGTTCTGCCAATTGAACTTATCGACGTTCTGAATGATATGGGTGAAGAGGATACTGACAGTGACTCTGATATAGATTCCACCATGGATGATGACAGTTCCAGTGATGAAAGTGATTCATATGACTGAGCTTACATTACGGACTTTTAATGAAGATCGCTGGAGATATTTCAAATTAATCCAATGTGAGGATCACAATGGAATCAAGAACAGCTCATTTGAGGATATTTTTCATCTCAAATAAAGTTTTTTTGCATCAGGTTTGCTACAATTAAATACTTTTTTTATTATCAAAGACCAGGAGAACCATCCAGATGACTTTGACTGGCGAAGGTGCAATTTCGTCCGGAAACTAAATTTCAATTCGAAAATTTGACCTTTTGACCTCTGATGACATCACAAACTGCACCAACTTGCATTTAAATGTAGCAGTTATTTAGTGCTTGCAATTATCTACAATATGATACCCCACTTTTGGTTTTTTTTTTACTGTTCAGACATAATTTATATGATAGAGTTTCCCCTACCCCATCCTCAAGGAATTTTTACGATTTTACTGTAGTGATGAATATTGGTCCAGATAAACTGCTAATGGAGAAATATCTCTTGTTATCAAAGTGATTCTAGTTCATGGATCCCTAGAGCACTCAGAAATATCATTTACATGGGATAGTAATGAAATATGTTCTGATAGAGAAAACTTGTTGGTATTTTTTTCGATGAAATTGCAGTTTCGCCGCAATCCTGTGACCTTTTGACCTTCTGTGACATCACCAGACATCCAGTCTGGATCAGAGTAGATTGATTTGTTAGAGTATTCAATTACCTTCAATTTGGTACCAAACATGTCAGGGTTATTGACTGTTAAGTATACAGTTGGTGCATTTGAGTTTCCCCTACCCCTTCCTGAAACTGCTTCTCCGAAAAAAGGGTAGTGTTGGATATTGATCCAGAAAATATAGTGAGGACAAAAATATTTGCTGTTAACAATCTGATCCCAACTAGTGGGTCTATGGGGCATATAGAAATACCCATGGCGGAGGATTGTGGGGGGGATGCACGTGAACCCCACCCAGCCCATGGACTATTAGTAATCGATTCACACCACATTTTACGAATCCCGGACATTTGTCCCGTGGACATTTTCCCCGGTTTCATTTTTCAAGAAAACGGACATTTGCCTCGGACGTACATTTGACCTGCGGACATTTGCCCCGGTATATGAATCAGGGGAGTACATTTGCCCCCAAATAGATTTTCTGTTGAAAACGGGTGTAATTAAACAGTGACACTGTTCTATGTTAACATGATCACTGCCGGTAAAGTGAAAGAAAATGTTTACTGTTTACTTTAACATGAAAGATGCCGGTTCTGTGAGTATTCTTTAGTAGGTTTCACTTTCTCACAGGGCATATAAAAGCTTTGGGTATGTAGACTCCACTTAGAAGCCATCTTGGTATTGATGCTTTTCAAGCCTCACAAGGTGAAATTCTTTGTATCTGCTGGACTTTATTCAGGTCTGGCATTCTTAAAAATGCAGGAGAACTAGAAATCGCTCTCCTCGCATGGCCTGGGGAGCGAGTAGCTCTCCTCCTCAAGCTTACAAAAGCTAAAAGTGACAAAATGAAGTTTTACTATTGATGAATTCAGCCTATTGGGCTTTGTACATTTTATTTGGTACTGCTAACAAGGTAGTCTCTGTGAGACGGCTACACTGTCCCTCCCACACCCCAGGGCCTCAGCAAGGCCCGGAGGTGTAGGAGTGGCAGTGTGAGTGTGGCCGTCTTACAGATTCCACCAACAACGCAGAGATCTGAAAAATGTGGGTTTTAGGAATAGGCTGTTATGGTAATCATTATTTTCTAAGGCCAGGAAGACCAGTTTTCGCCCTCCTTAATTTTTTAAGGCGAGCAGTAGGTGAGCGAATAAATCGCTTTCCTGAAAACACGATACCTGTTTATTATCTTACCGGGGCAAGTGTGAGGTCTTGAATTTAGCAACCGGTGCAAATGTTCGCTCTGCTATCGAAGCAAATGTCCGCGGGGCAATTGTTTCCGTATCCCCATTTCACGTAGGAACACAAGCGATATAAATTATGAAGTTTTTTTCTGGTGCGTATAATTTTAATCAAACAAACATATAGCGGAACCCTGTTGTTTGAAAAGTCACCGAGGCAGTGCTCATTAGACAGTCAAAAGTTTTTAGGAATTAGTCGCTTTCCCGTTGTCAAGAGATAAACGGAGCATTCCTTTTATTATGTCTTGTTTGATAGAGCTCTGGAACCTTTTATTGAATTCACCGAGGCCAAATAGGTCTATAGACAAGTTAATTCGGTGATGTCTCGACATATTACAAGATTTGTATTCAGTTCAGTTCAACAGACTAATTAACATAAACAGGCTGTTGGTGAATATAATAAGTGTGGTTTATTGATTGTTACATGAATACTTTATCTGCAACACAAAATTATTGTATTCCCACCTGTTAATTTATTAATGAATTCAAGTTTCCTAATCGATTGGTTATCTACCCGGCAAGCAACGGTGTAAGTATCTGGATTGACAGATGTGTAGATACGATTGAAAGAATTGTAAGGCTGAGAATTAAAACACACAGCAATAGCATTTTTAACCCTTTACCTAACATGAAAAGCAGACGACACGTGCAAAAAATATTTTTGAATAACTAATTTTTTTCACTTTTTTGTCTCAAAAACATAGGTTATAACACCTCGTTGGAACAAGCTCGACGAGCTTGTTCCAACGAGGGGTAATAACCTATGTTTTTGAGACAAAAAATGAAAAAAAATTTGAAAATTAATTGGCGATTTTTGAAAATAGCGCTAGCTGGTTTTGTCCGTTACGTTATGTAAAGGGCTAAGCAAGCACGGAAACGATGGCAGGGTAACAGTAACTCTGGTTGTGTAGCAGTAACTTTCCAAATCCAGGCCTTCGGGATTGAAAAACGTAGGCGTGCGGTATACTGCGCATCCGGAATTACTTTGTCGTACGCGGTTATAGCTACTGCCGCTTTAAAAAAAAAACGGCTCATTTTAACTGCACTGAACTAGGCAGGAGTTTGAAGATTCAAGGAAGAAGTAATAACAACGCGTCTTTTTTGCTAATGAATAACGAACTTTTACCTGACTTTGTAGCTGTACATTGATAAAAAAGAGGATAGAAAATTAATTTCGCCGATCGCGATCCTGTGGAAATTTACTTGCCGAATTGGTGATCATGTGTGCATTGCAGTTTGTATAGACTAGAAAACAAATTCTGGGGAAATCAAAATAATTATTTCTCCTAACTACATCCGGGACGTGGCTAGAGAGTCTTGGCTTGAGAATGTGCTGAAAGAAAACCATTTCCACTCCATTCACTGAGAGAGAAATTTCCAACTGCTACCTGTGACTTTCTAGTTTCTGAAGAAATATAAATACTCCCTGCACTTTGTGTTCGAGATATAAGACTCTTGGGCTCTAGAGTTGAAAATCGTGTCTTGAGTGCAACAAGGCGCCATCTGCAATGCAATGGCATTGCAGATGGCGCCTTGTTGCACACAAAGAACGAAATATTGATTCCAGTCAGAAAATTCCATCAAATGTGGCTAAAAAATCACTAAATGTTTGTTAGAAATGGCCACAGCCACAGACAAAATGCCACAAAATATACTACTTTCAGGCATGAAATTTCCAACTCTTCGTGTTCTAAGGCTTAAAATGTCTAACTAATGAAAAGATTGGAGGGGTGGGTGGGTGAGACACACCCCTGTCGGGAAGTTTCAGTACTAACTTCGAGAGTGGCTTTTAGTGTGAGTTGAGAAACATATCATAACACACCATACTCAATGTATAGAATAAGCAGTATACCATTATTTACACAGTGTGGTATTGACTTCATGTGGTTCACACCGTGCCTGTTAATTCCATACTGGATAAGAGCGACGCTCAAGTCCCATATAAAATTAATTGACATCGTATATATCATATGTCAACAACAAACCGTCTAACCAATATAGCTTGGATTACTTATTTCTGTATACCGAAACTGAACAAACGTGAAGTTAGCAACTGCGATGAAGAAAAAATGTAGAATCCTAAATTGTTTAACGTGAATTGTTTAATAGTCTAACGCTATGCTGACAGACAAATAAACCAAGTGACATCACCCTGACTCTCAGGTGTATATAGATTTGCACTGAAAGATATATACACAGTTTTTATGTGATGTCTTATATCAAGTTAAATTCTCAGGTATTTGTAGGAGGTAAGATATATGAAGATGTGATGCTGTCGTGTGACGGGCAAACACAATTAATTTGATACCACGAAGAATAGGGAATGGTGTGTACTATCAATAAATCCCCATTGCTTGTACATTATGGGATACTATTTCCAGATGGAAATAAACTTCTAAAGAAAGGATAAGAAATAAGGAATAGCCAACATGCGCTACTGGCTCACGTCGTAACTTGCTAGTTCGATGTTATTAGAAAACAAATGTTCGTACCATGAAATACGAAGGCCCTACGATCGTTCGAGATTCGAGTCGGTTTTGAATCTTTTCACAGATGCGATTGGAAACCATTTCGATTATTTATACACACCACTTCACCACGAGTGGTGAACATTTGGTACACCGAGGTACTTTGGGTATATTTTATTTATACCATGGCCGTCAGCTTATTAAGAGTTTAAATGTTAAATAATGCTGAGC
Organism: Pictodentalium vernedei; assembly: GCA_031216915.1. Taxonomy (NCBI): domain Eukaryota; kingdom Metazoa; phylum Mollusca; class Scaphopoda; order Dentaliida; family Dentaliidae; genus Pictodentalium; species Pictodentalium vernedei. The sequence continues at coordinate 464,615,507 of CM062297.1, forward strand.
AGCAGACGTACACACGTGCGAATCTACTTTTGTTTACATGAGCACATGTGGGTGGTACTTCCGCTGTCAATTTTATCGCCGAAACGAAATGGAAAAAGAAACGTGCAAATCACGACGCCTTTTTTCATTTTAATAACTTAATAACATACTATCGGCAACCGCGTTGTGTCCTTGGGCAAGACACTTGACCCCCATTGTCCACGCGAAGGCACAGTGGCGTTGTGTACTATAGCGTACTGCACGTCGATGGAGCACCTGTCTTCAACCAATGCTAACCCTGCTTGTGTGGAGTTGGTATGTTGGGGAGCTGACAGTTGCTAGCCCTTGCTCGGTGGTTCTCATCAGGTACTCCTGCTTCCTCCACCCGAAAAACTGTCATGGTCATGATTAGCCATTGTGCAGAAATATGTGACCTTAAAAATACCAATAAATAAATAATAACATACTATTTCGAGTTATGGATGCTTTATGAACATGAGACAACGCATGTTTTTTAATTTTGGGTATCTTAGAACGTATACTCATCTAAAAGCGTAATAAATAATTTCCGCTTTCATTCCACTCTTCGCGAGGCGACGAACGATAAATTTAGACAAGTTTACATTCAGATCTAGGTCACCAAAGCTCAACTTGGATGTAGTGCCACTGTAGGTGTAAATTTTAACTACTGAAATCCCATTGCTGGCGTGTTCACCACAGACACACCTGCTCGTCATGGCTGGTGTATAAAACTAAAAGTTATGTCGTAGGTTTTTTATATATAGTAGAATAGGTAATCATGGTATAAATTTCTTTATTGTCAACTTCCTGAAGACGACAACACATCCTGCTGTTTCCTGAAGAACGAGATTAACCGTATCCATCCTTACTGGATAACAGGGGCTAGCGAAAATGCTGGGAATTGTTGGGAAATATGATAGCAAATGGAGACTCGAACTTAATGAAAGCAAGAACAAAGTTATACCCGTGGGCCGCAAAGTGGACCCTACTCGAAGGTGGAGAGTGGGGAGTTCTGTATTCCGGAAGATAGCAGCAAACTTCTTAGTGTAGGAGAGACAGGTGACTACGAGTACCTGGGGTAAATATAAACATCACAGGGGGAGGCATCTACCGAAACCACACAAATAAATTGATTCTGAAGGGGAGGCGAATCCTTAACCAAATTAAACTTATACGGAGAAACAATTTCAATAATATTTTCGTGGGGAAAACCATTTGGGAAATGGTGGGTCTGCCAAGTATAACATACGGTACGGAAATTGTACCCCTAAACCAGACGGCTGTAAAGAGCTTAGAAGTCCTGCACAATGACGCAGGCCGATGTCGGGTAATGCCACAGCACTAGAAGCAATCAGGGGTGAGCTTGGGTGGATGGGGATGAAGGACAGGATAGTCTTATTGAAACCCGGTTATCTTAATTATTTGGTAAATCTCCCCGACAGCCGATGGTGTAAAGTAATGTTCCTGAGAATTTTCAACTCATATATCAAGACAGGATGGATGGTCCAAGTGAGGAAACTAATAGAGAACTACTCATTGGTGATCTCGGACCTAGACGTTGGGGCAAACAGGGTAAAAAATCGTCAGAGAAAGTGTCACGGAGGATGGTAACCTTAATTTGCGAAAGGGGGTCAAATCAAAGAGATCTTTGGGTGGCCTGCGCGATAAAGAGCAGCCTGGTTTTGATACCTTGATGGCACCTTGGGGGGGGGGGGGTGGGGGGGGGGTGGTCACTGTTGTTCAAGCTGAGGTCGCGGTCCCTGGAGCTGAGGGGAAAAAATGGGAAAACAGTGAAAAGGAGTGTCAGATTGTAATTTGGGCGTGGTTTAGACCCTGGAACACTTTCTCAAAGGAGAGGGTTAATATGCTAAACGGAGAGATTGGGAAGAATGGAGCAAGAAATGTCATCAAGCAGTTCTCCGAGTGTTGGGAGGAGAGAAGAAGCGTGGGAATAGGGGGGCAGTTGGGAGTACAGGGGTAACCAAGGCCTTCTCATCCGAGAACCGCGCCAAATCAGCGGCCGGCCAAAATGTTATTATTATGGATTTTTCTTCGTCCATCTTGGTGATTCTCGTTTGAATCTGGTCCCGTTGCTGGGATAACCACGAGAATATTATGAACAGAAAATGTCAACACTTGTTTTGGTAGTGAAACATTCAAAGCGATAGCTTCATTGATGTGAATGGCAATGCGTCAGACTCCTTTCCACTGTGGATGTTACAATTACCCAATCTTTCAGAAACCAGTGATATATCAGTCCACTTGGACTTGCGGTTCGATGGGACGAACGAGCCTAACCAGTACGCCAATTGATACTGGGTTCACATCGGAGATGGACAGTCGTAGTATCGAAACACTTGCATTGTGGATTCGATTCGAGATTCGATTTGGTTTCGACCTCAAGCAATCTGATTGGTTAGTTAGCGTCAGGAAACTGAACTGATTGGGTGATCTAGATAAAAGAAGCAACAAGAGTACTCGGAATAGGGTCAGAACTAACAAGAAAAGATCAGAACAGATAAATATAGCAATGCTAAGCAAAGCTGTTCCATCTAATAGGTTCTTCTACTCTACTGGTGTATACTCCAGGACAAACGAACATGGCCAGGTAGACGAAAACTAGCTCGAAGCAGAGAATTCTGAAAGAATTCGAAATACTGCAACTTATGGGGTTGTTTGTGGTAATTCTACAGAACGGGAAATTACTCCTATTTAATCGAACACACCTTCCGAACATACCCCTGTCCTATGAGAAGCCTTTGGGTAACATAGCAACCACGTGCTGTCATAGAAACCAGGATGGCGGCCTCCAGTATACAAAATGGACGACGGAAACAAGTATCACCCTAACAACACGCGCTGCGCATGCGCACTCACATCACGTATCACTATGGGGATGATGTCACAACATGGCCGCTCACACGAGTTACCATGACAACACAACATGGCGCCACGGGGTCACGTGACATGACGTCACTTCCGGGGTCCTGCATCGGGGTCCTGCCAGTAGTGACTCAAACATACGAGACATACTACTGATATCGATTCGCTCTTGCTGGTAAACATGTACTTTCTTGCGGGACTAAATTTGCTTCTTGGATATTGCGACCTCAGCATGACCAATTTTGAGCCCGGTATGATGCTTACAAAATAAAAATCTGGGAAGCCCATGCATCACGCCAACCTAATGCATTTACCCACAAACAAATATCCTGAATCGTTTAACTGTAATCCCCAATGACGAATATTCAAGCTAAATCATCAAGGCATTCCTTCGAATAATCTTAAATTTTGGAAGCATTTGCTATTTATTTATTTATTGGGGTTTAACGACACTTTCGATGACAAGGGTCATCTTATATCGGCAAGTTTTACGGATGGAGGGAGTCGGAGTATCCGGAGACGACCACCGAAAAACGGCGAGCAACTGTCAGACTCCCCAACTAATTCCGCACAAGCAGGGTTAGCATTGGTTGAAGACAAGTGCACCATCGACGTGCAGTACGCTTTAGTACACAGCGCTCCCGTGCCCCCTAAGTGGGCGATCGGGATGAAGTGGCTTGCCCAAGGACACAACGCAGTTACCCCTGGCGGTGATCGAACCGTGGACCTTTCGGTTTGAAGTCCAATGCCGTACCACTAAGCGACCATACTCCCAACTATTTGCCAGAGCTCCGCAAAACACCTAAGTAATAGTAATTGACCGATTGTTTGATTTAAAGAGCCATGAACAATACACTCACATCATGTTTTAAGGTCTTTTTTAGGGATGGTGATGTTTACAAACGTGCTTTAGCATTTCCATTATGTTTAATGGAATGGTAGTACCGCTAAAATAAAGAGAGAGCCAGGTGGTGGTGCGATGAAATTCCAAATGACGAATAATAACAGTCCCTTTCTCCCATGTACGATTTTTTATTTGTCTAAGAAATCTATTGAATTACAGCTTCATAAATTGTTTTAATGTGTTGTCCTTCACGAACTTTTCGCAAAATGGAACTGTAATAAGCGATCCGTTTTGAATACTAGGTAGGTAATGTATGTAGAACAGCTTCTAACATACAGCAGTAATTTCACATTAAAATGCAATGCGAAATTAATCATGAGCGGTAATTGAAAAAGACAATAAGCCACAATTTTCATTTTTTTCCGTTGAGTTGGTAAAACCAGTAGATTCTATGCGCATAAATACCCTCATATTTCATGATATTTCATATACCATTCATCTGGAATAGTTCTCTCCAATTTAACCATATTCCGAATGCAGGCGATGCCAAAATTTAATATTTGATTTATTGCTTTTTTTAAATTAAAAAAAAAAATCAACAAGACTATATCATGTGACCCCTCATTGGAACGCGCTCGTTCCAATGAAGGGTCACATGATATGGTTTTGTTGAAATATTTTGAAAAATATATTTTTTCAATTGCTTAATTTGCAGATTACGAGTTCGTTGCGATCGATTCAATAGCTAAAGGGTTAATGAATGGACGGAAGAGCAACCCAAAAGTCACTCAAAATTGGTCATACTGCCACACCAACAGCTCGAATCCGGTACTACACATATCCATTTGTATCACCGACTGTGTGTTTGAGTCCAAATATCAAATCTTGTCTTATAAGAAAAGGCATGATTATAAGCAGGGGCGGGCGAGTCGAGAGCTAAAACAAGTATAAAAGTAACGAGCAGACGCCCCGTCAAGATACAAATATAATTTGTGGAACTATGGTTACGCCAGGTAGTTCCACAAATTATGTTTGTATCTTGATGTTTTGAAGGGGAATTGAATACTTATTGATTGGAATATCTATCACCGTGACAGGAAATATAACCTGTATATCTTTGCAGGTAAAGACACATCACATTACATCAACGGTCGTCTACGTGCAAATTTTCACAAAAGTGAATAAACAAACAATCCAGTATAGCGTCGAATTCCGAACAGAATTAGACTGGCGTCCCGAAATCTTGCAACTAACCGTTTGAAACACTGGCGACGAAATGCAAAAATTTAAGCAACAAGTTTTTCTCACAATGCAACTAGGATTTCAACTAATAAATTCAGTCTTATTCAATGAGCTCTGTCAAACAAGATTTAGTTACATAAATTCCTAGTTGCATTAATATTACGGCCTCGATTAATATTAATCTCACTTCGTCTCACTTCGTCACACTTATATTACCACTGCCATGATATCCATCCACGGATATGTTATTTGTGAGAGAAACGCAAACCAGTGTACATTTGAGATGACTTATTTATTTATATATTGGTGCCTAAGGTCACATATTTCTGTACAATGATTGGCTAAGCGTGACCGCAACATGGAGATAAAGTCAAGTTTAGTCAACCATTTATATCCATGTAGCCCATTTCAGATGACGTCCATCCCAAGTCTTATTTACCAGTAAAACAAGCCGCATCGCGTCCCTTGGTTCCCATGAGGGACTTGAGATGATTGACTTCACAACCGACTAATATTTTGATGTTTTGGAAACTATGGAAACATGCTAGATTCTCGGCAGTACCAAACCGCCCTACTATTATTATATTCACTCCTCATACACAAAAAACAGATACCCATAAAGACCCTCGCATACCTAATCGCAGATACTCTCACACATTCACTCCCCTTAACCCTTTACCTAATATGGAAAGCAGACGACACTTGCAAAAAAAAGTCTTGAATAACTAATTTTTTTCATTTTTTGTCTCAAAAACATAGGTCATGACCCTCGTTGGAACGAGCTCGACGAGGGGTCATAACCTATGTTTTTGAAAGAAAAAATGAACCGTAAGCCGAGCCTAATATTGATCGCTCTGAGCCTCACACGACGCCGTACCTGGTAAGTAAACGTCCTGTAACGTATTTATCAATCCACCAAACGAATTAAATAATAAATTAAAAGATCCTTCATTTTGAATATTTATTAGGAGCAGTCTTTTATTTGCACGAAAATAGGTGAAAACTTGAAATGGAAAAATTAATTCGGAAATAAAATGGTGCCCAGCAGAAGGGGTGTATGGGCTCATAAACGGTCACTGGAAGCGTATGGACTCAATCCGATAGCCGGCTTCCCAATGAATAACCTAATATCGCATAGTTCACCGATGCCATTAGAGCGCGTTGATTGGTCAAATTAAACAGGTGGCATGATAAAGTCCCCTACACCCCGCTGAAACGCCGCGTGTCATATTTACTTCCCGCCCCTTCAGTGTGTTGAGTTTTAGTTTATTATATAATCTCCAAACGGTATTCCTGTAAGGAAAGCTCGATAAAAGTAATAATTAGAGAAACTGAAAGAAACATATCTTTTTTTATTATTGAACAGGAACGATTTAGCGTTATTTCCCTTCGATGGAGCTCAAGCATTTGGGAGACTTCAATTCAGGGACATTGGTAATTGATGCGTCGTTATTATTGTGGGACAAAAGTTGATTTTATAAGTATTTTATTCAATACAGTGGTGCGCTGTGTTTTGGGGAATCGGGGACAAATATATTCAAACTTGTACAAGTGCTTTAATACGTTTCACTGAAGAGACAATTCAAATAACAAGAAATGTTGCATGTTTCTCGAACCACAGCGGATCTGTAATGTAGAAACACCACAACTGAATCCCACTTCTCGACAGTAAAATTGGACATTGGGGGTTTGTATACATGTTTCATTTCAAGTTTTCGGAATATTCTCAAGAAACAATATTGTTCTCACTTTGTTTGTAAGTCTGAATGTTTATTTTTACTGACAAAAATGTTTGATGCGATGGGTGAAAGGGAAATGGGCGAAGTGTACCATAGGATGTCTGCACACCCTGTTAGCTGTCATGTGATATTCTCATACGCTCCGTTGAACTTCGTACTCCTGGTGGGGGTTACATGTAGCGTACAGGATGCTCTGGCTACTGATCAATCAGGAAGCTTGTATAATTTTAAAAGAGTAATAAATGAATATATGTAAGGGTATTATCTTCAATACATGATATGCGTTATCAGTAATGCTACTCAAACCTGGATTTTCCCGGAATAGGTAAATATTTTTCACTTCAATCCGAGAGCCCTATTTTCGGACCTAAATTAATGAAATAGATGGTTGCCTACGTGAAATTGGATGTAAGCCCAATCAATATATGCAACGTGCAGCCTGAAGGCTGACAGCTGCACGTTGAATATATTAATTGGTCTACCCTTAAGTAATGGTTTTGAATGAATTCTCCATTTAATGGCACTGAACTAGCACGGAAGATACCAGCCGGGTCTAAAGAGTTAAATCGGCATGATATATTCTTTTATGCACAATATACTCATCCTTCGTTATTCTGAAAGCTGGCGTTTTTGTTCGGTGGATAATTGCATCGTAATCATTTTAGATGAACCATTTTGATGCGTCGATGTCAATAATCGACGTGGGCAAAGCACCTGCTTGCAGTCACGATTAGCCATTGTGTAGAAATATGTGGCCTTAAACACCTATAAATCATAAATCAAGCACCTGCTTATTATACCCGAAAGGGACGTACTTGTTAAGCAATTGTATAAAGCGCTTTGAACCCACTTAAAATCGAGGATAAAGCCAATAGTTATTGTCTTAACAAACATTTTTCTGAGAGAGCCGTGGACTCGCGTACTCATTTACAGATGTTTATTAACTTTTTCAGGGGCGACGATTTTCAAAGTGGGGGCTGGATCGGGCGACGGGTGGTCGTCAGTATGAACATTTTAAATTCCAGGGCCCCAAAACCTCCATTTCCATGCGTCGAGTGGATATTTTGAGATTTTCCAGGAGATGTATTTGAAAGATTTCATACTCTGAGAGCCGTTAAAAAACGTCGGTAAAGCATACAGGTGAGGTCTATTTATCAGCATTGGTTGTAACGACCAAAGCTGAAAAATAGACCTCACCTGTATGCTTTACCAAACGTTTACAGCAATTATATTGTCTGTGGATTATCTTGTCAGGGGGTGGATTTGGTACTTGTATGTCTGTAAGATTATGATTTATTTCAGTTAACCGATTTTTTAACAGACTGTACACATTTTAGCATTTGCAGCCACTTATTGCAAAAAATGATCCGAAATCCATCGAAACTGAACCAGTACGAGAGAAACATAGCTGGAGAAATTATGGAGGAGGCTCTGGATCCGCCCCTTGTTTCACCAGTCAATGGTTGTGTTAAAATTGTGCATACCAAAAAAAACATGGTCCGGCAAAAAAAGTGGAGGGGCTGAAGCCCCCCCCCCCTCCCGCCCCAGCCCAACCCCCCGGTTCCGCCACCCCTGTGTTTAATTTTTTAACCAAAAGGACATGGATAGAAACCTCTCTTGTGAAAGTAAATCCGATTCTTGTTCAGAAACAACTGTAACAGCTTTACAAATGAGAAGATCAAACACCAGACAACCAGCATGAGGCAAATACCGACAATCCCGACAAACAGTACTATTATTACAAAAGCCCACTGAACATTTCGACCAAGTAGCGACTGGGTGACTTACCTAACGCACTGAACTGTAGAATCGCATCTATGAAAGGGAAATGTGAGAAAATTAAATCTCAGATGCATGGGCATCGCCAGGATTTTTCAAACGGGGTACACCTGGGGTATACTTGGAAGATGCCTTCGACATCTGTCAAGAGTACCTCATGTGTACTCCTGGGGGATGTCCCTGCCCCCAGTATGCACAAGCATACTGGGGGGGGGGGGAGGTCCAGGAGAATGTCCCCGGGAGACGTTTTAAATTTAGTATCAAATGGAACTCACTGGTGGACTTTGTGGGATTTATTTGCATCCTACGTCCTTGAAGAAAACGTAAAGGAGGTTCGTTCGCGTCCCCCTGACCTCGCCACCCACCCCTGGCGACGCCTATGAGATGTTATTTTCGATTATTATTCTTGATTCGTCTTTATTCCACACTATACTATCTGTGAAACTCGACCCACGAGTATAGCTGTGCCAGGGCCAGACCACGGCCCTATCTAGGAAAAACCCGTTTTTAGGATCACAGTATTCTCTGCGATCAAGTTATATGAATGGTTTCATAGATCCGGAACTTTCGAATCTCCTACGATTGTGCCTCAAACACTCTCGACATAAGCATCTCTGTAACTTAGACTCCAGTTACCACTATAGTACCCGTACTCTCGACACGTCCGACTACCACTGTCCTATATAAACAAAGATTTAGATGCACCCTATTACTCTTTGTATGCTAGGATCGAGTCGTGGTTAGAGATGGTAGCTTTGCGTACACTTGTTCGTGCTGATAAAATGTTTCTCCGGGACTACATATTTTTCGTTAGGTCGAACAGATATGGACAGAGAACAAGCAAAAAAACAGGGTTAAATTGATTAATAAAAGAGCTGTGATGTTCAAAATATCCGAAAGTTAGAAAGTGTGGCTCCTAACCAGTGGTGTAAAAATCGAGGGCATGGGATTTATATAGTAGCGGACAAGCACAGGCTGCCGCTCGGGGCAAACCTTATAGGTACCGCCCTGTCCCAATTCATGGTAAGTATATTTTAGTGACTGGTTGCATACAAGCATCTAGATTTCATATTTTAACATATTTTGCCCCGTAAGAGGGGTCGCTCGGTGCTGTCGCCAGATTTTTACCTCCACTGATCCTATCTACTACTCCCCACCCTCAAATTTCCGAATCCTTCGCGTGTTCTCCCCTACAATGCGTTGTAAACTAGCGCGGTCCTCCGCAGCCTAGCCTTCGATACCATTACCACCGACAGAGAGGCTTATAGAAGAGGGTAACTCAACACAATGTAATGTGTTTGACTAATTTATTGGATAATACTGGATACTGATCTGAAAGAACTTTTTCGAAATAAAAAGTGACACACGTGAAAACCTTCAATGATTATCACAAACAGTTGATTTGATATAGAATTTTATTACATGACTATCGCGAACAAACCCAAATGCCATAGTAGTTTTCCCATCTATTCTGTCTCTCCAGAAAAGGAGAGTCTCAGTTTTTCCAAATCAGTGTATAGCCTGTCTCGAACTCGGCGCTCGTTGGAATTTTCGTTGGCGTGAGTTTCGTTTGTGGATTATTACGTTTGATTTGGGTCAGACGATGAACGCCGACGATCATCTATTGCATATAAACAAATCGAATATGGAATAAAAAGCATGATAAGGATTTCTTTCTTTATTAAATTTTATTTTGAAAATCTTTTCAATATGATGAGATAAATATTAATTATTTTTCATGTTGAAACAATATGGGCGTCCATGGGTTCTTTTCCATTCACATTGTGCAACGTAATCTTTAATCCAGACATCGGGGGCGTGGTTTAGGGCGGGCCAAAATGCGTTTTTTTTCGGTTCATTGTGTTATGAAAAGAAAGAAAAGAAAATACTTTAGCCAATCATTTTGCCTGAAAATGCATGAACAGAAAAAAGGTTTAATTATACGTCATTGTCAGGAATCAAACTCGAGTTGTTCATCCTGTGCATCTCGCAATTTTTCATTCAATCCTAAGCCACGTAAATAGTCTTACTGATATGTTTGCTTAAGTTTACTTTTATATAATGCCTTACCTGTGGATACTCGATACTGCCCGCATCATCGTAAGATTTCTGCATATTTTGTTTGCTCAAAGGCTCGCCGGGAGAATGACGTTAAGCTATCATATAAAGTAAACCGTAGAAACATGCATTTTCCAAACGCGAAATAAAAAAATTGAGAACCTTGGTCCTGAAAACATGGAAAAACAATCATACTTTTTTTGTTTACATTCAAGTGTCGTATTCGATTTTAACCTTTTGAACCCTGATGGTATATTCAATACTGTTGAGAGACACCATCTGGTATATTCGTTAATTGGAGAAGACCAATCAATATTTTCAACGGGCAGCCTCCGGGCTGCACGTAGAAAATCTTGATTGGTCTCCGACACAAATACATAGAGCAACTATCTACTTTATGTATTGAGGTCGTGTCGCGATTCTGGGCCGGAAAAGCGGCCTTTCAAGGGGTTAAAGATCCGATCAAATAATAAACAAATTGTACCACAGTGAGTTAATATTCCGCCTCGCTGGCGATAAAACATATATGCCCCATCAACTCGACGGTATCCAACGACCCTGATCAACTTATTTGTAATAACCAGTCCACTGGAATCAGTGATCTTTATATAATACGGTTGGTGGAACGCTCATTGGTCACATAAAGAAAAGTGTCAGCGCCATCGTCATCTTGAGTGGGAGGGTACGAAAGTTGCTATAAATAAACAATGGGCAACAAAAAGAAAATTTCCGAAAGTTTTCAGTTGCCCGACACCTCGAGATATGCGATCGGTTTTTAAATAATGTGCACATTTTTTGTGTCAATGCAAATTGAATATTTGCAACATATTTTAGCTAATATTGCCCCCCAAAACAAGTACCGAGATTGGAAAGTTGATACAGTGCTATTAGTTTTCGTACATTTAAACTCAACGACGTAACGCGAGCAACGTAACAGTTTTCATGTTATCAAACGTCATGGATTGGGAGGAGTTATCACGTTGATTATGGAATAGTTCCATTGGCGTAAGTTTATCAGAGAAACCAGAAATATATTTTTTTTCAATTTCATTCTGTCGTGGTTAGGGGAACATATTTATTCAATAATTAATTGGAAATTCGAAAAAAACTTTCACAAGTGAAAACTATACAACATATTAGCCCTTTGAACCCTAGCGGCCGTTTGTCCAGCCAAGAACATGATGCGTCATAATTTCATTAAATAGGATGGATGTTAAGTGCATGTGTGTGGTAGACCAATCAATATTTTCAACGTGCAACCCGAAGGCTGGACGTTGAAAATATTAATTGGTCTACCCCTAAATAATGAACATGGACTCTTCCAGTTGCTGTCATTGAACTAATATGGAAGATACCACCAGGGTTCAAATGGTTAATGAACACAACTGCAGAGAAACATGTTAGCGAAATTCCGAAGATCAGGCATCAAACATATGCTTGTAAATTTCTTTCACTTTGAATCACGGAGTCGATATTGTTGCAACTGACATGTTACTACATTTTTACATTATCATGTCTAGCAGTTGTTTAGAGAAGAGAGAGAGAGAGAGAGAGAGAGAGAGAGAGAGAGAGAGAGAGAGAGAGAGAGAGAGAGCAAACTGATGTAGCCGAGTAACACAAAACGCTACACACAATGCTAATAGGAAGGCGTGACAGAACAGTATAGTTTTGATTTTGGATATGGAAGATGGAAGACTTCACGTGGAAGCAATAGTGCTATTCTAATTCCAATCCATCTGGCCATGCGCGACAAGTCCTGCTTCCAAGCCCCAATATCACAGTGATATATCGATGATTGCCTTATATCAGACAGGTGTTTCTTTTGAACTTTCAAAAATATAGAAATAGTAGTACTAATACTAACTATGATGCTCTGGCCCAAAAAGTACCTAAGGGTCTGGGCCGAATTCTGTTGTCTGAAAAACTCCGGTGTTAATAGTGCTCGCATGTTTCCACGGTTCCACAACGACAGAAGATCCGTAAGGCAGGTAAGTATTAACCGCTTACCTGACAGGACGACCAAAAACGGCCAGCTATTCATAAAAATCGGCATAAAATGAATGAACAAGGGATCATAAACTATGTTTATACCATGCTCGGCCATGTTACTACTTGTGAAAAGCCTGTATGTTAAATTGTAGCGTTTAACCCCACTATCGATGTAAAGCTTCCACTGAGCTTAAAACAAATTTACACCTTTTGTAGGAAGTTCATCCAACTTGATCTTTGGAATGACGCAATTTGCCAACTTCGATACATTCACACTTCGCGATGTTTCATTCAAATATACGACATTTTGCGGTACTATCTACTACGTGTAAATGACGTATTAAGTTTAAAATACCTACAATTAAATATCTAAAATAAAATTTAAGAATTGTTAATAATAATGTGACTGAAAAAGCAAGGTACATTTAATCAACATTGACGATGTGTCTAGCTGTCAATCAAGCATTCACCTACAGCCAGTAGTACTGCCCACTGGCGCAGATGTAAACAAAACAAATCCCTGTAAGTGTTTGCGATAGAAAGTATCGTTTTTTCTCCATTTTAAGTGACAAAGTCGATTATTTATTAAGAGCATGGTATAAATAAAACAAATAGGTACTAATGCCGATAATCAGATTTAAACCACTCGTATAATAAGGGTTTTAACCACTCGGCGTGCCGAGTGGTTAAAACCCTTATTCTACGAGTGATTTAAATCTGATTAGCGGCTCTGGTACCTATTTATTCTATATTTACCGACCCTAGTACCTATTTATTCTATATTTACCGACCCTAGTACCTATTTATTCTATATTTACCGGTCCTAGTACCTATTTATTCTATATTTTTTAGGCAAAAATGATAAATTCTAGAAATTCAACTTATGTTTTGGCCAATGTCGTTTAATATTCGTGATTGGAAAAGTGTTGAAGAGATCATCATGGAATTTATTTAATCCCGGTCTTCGTCGGCAATGGATAATTTGATGTTTTGATCTTTACGGTTGTGACAAATTACAAAAATAATTAATATAAAATGTGCTGGCGATTTACAAAAAAAAAAAAAAACAGATTGTCAAATCAAGAAGGGGGTGGGGCCTCATTCCAGGGCTTCGCCGATGTGTAACGAAAAGCTCGCTGACATTTTGCCGATCTTCCATTAGTTACCTATAAGGTATGTGAATTGCTTTGGTCATAGTTTCATACCTGTAATTCTTGTAGTGACAATTATAAAGATATAGGGGAGTATATTGGTAAAACAAATTGTGAAACTATATGAATTTGCCCTTTTCATGTCTTGCTTCCAAAAATTCCCAACCAGTTTTAAAGTGAGGCATGGAGACCCTTTTTGTGGCACCTGTTACGGCCCTTGCTACTTTGAATTGCATATGTTATGTCCATTCTTCAAGTGTACAGTTATACCATACCTGGCAAACAAATTCAAACAATTTCGAACAAAGAGCTAATGGAAGATAAGTTGAGTGTTTGGAGGATGACACGATTAAATTCGGGGCATGCAATCTCACGGAAACGCTTGTTTGGTTCTCGTGGTAGGTACGTCAATATAGACGGCCATGTGAGCAATTTCCCGATCGTTGAGGCCAATCATAACGAAAATTTAATCACGCGGAATCTATATCGAAATTAAAGTTTATTCTTAGTAACACATAAGCTAGGTTTGGGTAAACTTCCAATCTTAATTTTACGGACTCCAAAAGACCAACAATACACAAAGTTGGGAATGAGCCAACATAGATTGACTCTAAAGATGCATACCGTTGCCACGGGGTCTCATAAACCATTTATGGGGCGTTGTTTCAGCGGCATTCTCGTGTAGAGTTATGGCGATGTCTCTTATTGCGGCCGCATGACTGACATGACTGGCTCGTTGTTGCGCTTGTATAGGAACATTGTATGACAACAAATATAGCTCGATTATTGATCCAGAACTCGCGGTGGTCATGATCGTAAATTATAAGTTACAGCACGCTGCCGTCGCGGAACCGATGTCAAGTGCAACGGTGTGAGAACGATATTAGAAAAGTACGGTACCCAGAACCTATTATTGTTCTTTCTGAACCTCACTGGACTCCTTACGTTCTAACGCATTGACCTGCAACATATATATTATGCCAAGTAAATTTTCAGCGATCTCGCTCTCCCGGCTTTGAAATTCGGTGCACATATTCTCGAGGTGATGGAATTGTTGTAAAACAAGATGTCGATCATCAAATCGTCGCCTGAGTGCTAGATTGTTCTATGTCCCATAGGGGACATAGAACATTCTATCACTCAGGAGACGAAATGTTGAGCATGTATTACTAAAAAATTGGTTGATGTATCTGGACAATGACCTGTCACCTGTTGTTCCGTAATCTCCCACCACTGAATCGCTCCTTGTTAAGTCAAGCTGGGTTGCATAATAATGAAATGATTTCGTACTTACCTCTCTGGTATATGTTGTTTATCCGCCTGTACGGGAAGTTGCACGTCGTGGTGGAATCGAATATGTCAAAATCTGCGAAATTGTCCCGAGAAAGCCCACTGGACCCTAACTCCCAATTCGATACGAGAGTGGATTGGATGCCGAAAACGAAAGCCTAATTCAGTTTCTAGATTCAACTCGGCCCCGATTCGCAGAACCATTCGGTTAAAGGAACCTTTTCTTCAATCGAACTTTCGTCCAACAAACTGGCAAACTGTTTTGTGCTAAGCGGCCTTGGACATAACACAGCGTCCATGTTTCCCCACTGAGCAAGCCGAGACGAATAACTGAACTAGGAGATGAGGAAACTTCGGACTTTATGAAAGGAATGAAACAAGAACACTGTCAGAAAACTGTAACATGTCTCAGAACATTTTATAATTATTTGTTTTGGTTTAATAAATAAAGAGGTTATTAGGCCAAACAAAATTAAATAATTGATACTCAGACAATTTTTTTAAAACGAATGAGGGAGGGCGGTTTTTATTTTTATTTCCTGAATGAATGGTCGTCGATGCCTAAAATCCAGTTGTGAGAGCCTAAAATTAAATTCTGAAGGTTCCAGGCTGATTTCAATAATAGTTTTTTTTGTAACGGTGATCATACAACACAAAATCATACAACACAAAATCAATATAGAACAACTAAAATGGAGATAAAAAATAATAAGGAGTTTTTTAACTGGTTGAGTGCTAGAAGCCACAATCAGGCCTTTCAAAAAATAAGGATATCAGTGCAAAAGCTAACATTTTCTGGTTGAGTGCTAGAAGCAACAATCAGGCCTTTCAAAAAATAAGGATATCAGTGCAAAAGCCAACATTTTCTTTGCCCATGTTTCGTATTCAGTCACACGTAAATAATAGTTTGTTTATTCAAATTTGTTCTATTACAAATTATTGGAGAGTGCCCGTTGGCACTCTCCAATAATTTGTATTAGAACAATTTTTCGTGAACAAATTCAGACCACCAAACATATTCTAGCCCTCAACCAGTTAAATAAATATTTATTTTGTACATACATATGAGAATTGTATCGCATTTCGCGAAGAAAATAACAATATTGTATAATGTATACGACATATTGCATCGCAAATCGCGATGCGACACCGCTAATATCACACCCTATGATTGGTTTATACATTTTCATCGGTCTCAGGCTGATAGGAAGTTACCTCGAGCTGATACCTTGACCCATATGAAACTAACCAAGTAATAGCGTCTAATTATTTCATGTGATCAAATAAAGAAATTAGGAATAAATGTTAGCCCTGAAGTTAACATTTGAGACAGAACAAAACTGACTGATGAACATTTCTATGCTGATCACATGAGATGTTAAAACAACTTTGCTGTGTTGAACCACAGGTATGTAGCAATGTTTGAGCTGGAGCATACATCATTCCAATGTTTTCCACCACAAACGCCACCTTGTTACAGACCTGGTCAGAGTTTTTCGATTCTGCTAAAACGTTTCCGTGTCCTTAAGGAGTTGAACAATTACAACATTTCTCTTGAGGCGATATGCAACACAATCAGCTGATTTTTGACGCCAGATGTAGACATCCTCGCCGTTTGGTTAACAATCTATCTAATACCATTGTTTATCCACTTGGACTCCAATTACAGTTTTATGAGGATCTGCGTTCGGAACAGACTCGTTCTCAACACTTTCCCGTTCACAGCATACGTGTTCTTCCCACGTGTTTTCAACGGTATTGCCTCAGTTATAATCGTATTTTTTGCATAGCCGTGTAATTTACCTGGTTATACTGCTAAATTTGGAAAATGCGCAGATTTTGTATTTTTTGAGTAACTTGTCTCGATTCTAAAGACTTGAAAAATCGTTACATGATACTGGGTTAAGTCAGCAAAGAAAAGATGAGAAGATGAGAAATAGAAGGTTAGTCGCACGATAGAATGCTCCGTGCAAGAAATTAACCATTAGAAATCACGAAAAATCAGAGACTTGTAATTTTTCTACATATATTGCTGCACCCCCACCCATCGCAGTTGTATCTCACTGAATTGGCTTTTGGAAACCAGATGCTTTAATAATTGTTATCGAACCAGTTTGTCCAGTAAGCAATGCATTAGTGAAGGCACGCCTGCCATAACAATAAGTTCAGTGTTGGCATCAGTTGAAAGAGTCAATATTCATTACCTGATGGTAGACCTTGGAGGACTTCCACAATACTGCACTTTATGAAACTAGAGCGTATCATGCGACTGGAACCCGAAGAATGCGGTTTCAAAGGGTTAAAGTGCATAATTGATAACTGGGTATTTTGAGTACCATAAGATAAATGACTGCGATTTTTTGGCATTAATAGTGATAAGAGCCCGTAAATGAGCGTCAGTGTCTTTATTGTAACGAACTACACAAGGTAAGTCTTATATGGTGAGCAATTAAACGAAAGATACTTTGGCCATCTGAGGCTTAGTACAGTTCATTCGCCGTGCCTTGGTCGTGATCCACATGTGGGCATTGATGTTACGCATGCGTTTACCAGGTAACAAAAATCGTCAACAAAATTTCAATTAATGAAGCACCGGTTGTACCCGGTGCTTCATTAATTAAATATTTGTTGATTATTTCTGTAATTAGTGTTTGGAATCTAATATTATTGCGTTCGAGGGAATATTGCCCATCCGTGGAAAGTGACTAGTTCACGGCGGCCGTACTGAACTGTATCAGCAAAAAAACATAAACGGGGTTAAACGGAAAAGGCTGAAGTTTAGAAGATCGATTCAGTTAAGTATTACCTGGGAGATGAATAAAACCAAGACTTCGATTCACATTCTCAACCAGCACAAAAACATTTCCTATTGACAAAAATATCATTTTCCGATAAAGTGACAGATAGATCATAAAGTCGTTTCTTATACGGATATACAATCCCACAGAAGAAGATGTTTTATTATTGGCAATGGAGATAATATTGTGCCTTGGGAAACTTTATGTGAAAGCTTTCAAACTTTATTGTCAATAGTGTCATCCATGAGAAAATATCAAGGTAGAAATGGTCTTGCAGTTCTCATGCGATATGTTTAGACAATTAGCAAAGATGAACTCTTTGGATACTCAATTTGAGCCCAATTAGGGTGAGTTCAACGCGCACAATCGTTCTGAATCAATATATAATGTGAGATTTGTTGTATCTTCGTTGGTTATGTAATTATAATTTATTTATTGAGGTTTAACGACAATTCCAACAGCCATAGCCACCTACAGCCGGACAGTTTAACGGGCGGAGGAAGCCGGAGTACCCGGACAGAACCACCGAGCAACGTTGGGTAACTGTTAGACTCCCCAGCGTTCTAACTCCACACATGTAGGGTTAGCATCGCTTGAAGACAGGTGCACCCTCAACGTGCAGTACACCTTAGTACACAGCGCCATTGTGCCCCCACGTGGGCAATCGGGATTAAGTGCCTTGCCTAAGGACACAACGCGGATGCCGCAGGTGGATTCGAACCGAGGATATCTCGGCTTGCAGCCTACATCTCTACCTACTGAGCCATCGTGCAGTAGGTAGAGATGCAGGCTACAAGCCGAGATATCGTCGGTAGTTTGCGCTGGAGACTGAAATTGTCAGGAGTTGCCGACGATATTACGAAGAATTTCCTGCGCTATATTTTGTTTGTGAAAGGAAGAAATGACGGTATGCTTTTACCTTCTAATTTTGAGCCGATCCAGAAGAGATAATTCGCCATGATTAAGATGCATTCGACTGGACAAACTCGAATCTTGGGGCGAAAATAGAAATGGACCTGTCCGTATACGAAAAAAACACCTATATCTCTGAGCCCGCTGAGTTGGCAGTGCGGCTGGTAAGAGTTAGTTTATTGAACAGTACACATTGCACAAGACTTGTCGTCTAGCAGGTGTTTCTAGTAAAGTCTCGTCTGCTCATTCAGGCAGACGACCCTTGCCTAGAAACAACTGCTCGGATTTTACGATTTCCTTTGCTCGTTATTATGCGAACAAGTAGGCAGAGGACACTTGCCTAAAAACACCTGCTCGGATTTTACGATTTCCTCTGCTCATTATTATCCGAACAGATTGTGCCAGAGCACCTGCTTTATGAAAGCATCGGCAAGTTAACTTGTCGTCAGTTTTCTAAGTATTAAGAGCACGAGAAACGTTTTGTTCTTGCGGTGACCTAATGAGAATAAGCAAAGGGCAAACCGCAGTGGAAACTGTACTTTTTTCCTTCTCATTTATTGCTCACAAAATGCCCAAATGCAATACTTGCTGACCGTGCTTAATGTTTAAATTAAAGACGGGGAAAACGAAAAAATCCCTCAAATGCAAATATTGACAACGTGTGCACAACTCCATTTTAAATCAATAGGTTAATGACTCTGGAGGTTTTAGCTTAGGACACATGGAATGTATGGAATACAAACGTAGCTATTAATGACATTACTAGCATAGGAATATGACTTGAGTGAATCGCTATTCATCAATATAATGTTGCGCAAATTTCTGGTGTTTCGCACACGCAGATGTACACACTACTGTCAACGTGAACAGGTTTACGTGCATTGGATTGCAGTGTCTTGATTTTTGTTGGAGAAGTTACGCGCAGGTAAGTAAATAAATTCTGTATTACTGAATACAAAGCAAGGAAATATGAAATAGCTCTGCACAGAACTGAACAGAACTCGGACCAATACTATAAAACTTTTACAATTGTATTTTCTAGAATTGTATTTTCTACTTATTAATATAACTGACTAAAATAAATCATTAGCATTTTTAAAAATATGGAAAACTGCCACATCTCGAAAATGATAATGGTTCATTTCAACCCATTTAAAGTCGTAAATAGAAAATACAATTCTAGAAAATTCAACTGTAAAAGTGTTGGGCCCTGAATTAAGATTTATTCACTAGTAAACTATTAGAATTGGAACATAAGGTAACAAATATATTTCCAACTGCACATGTCGCACCTTTTATATCACCTACACTCTAATATAATTCTTCAGCTTGGTTTTTATAACAACTGATATTTCATTAAACTTTGCGATTGCTGGTCTGATTATTATGTAACCCGCAGTCGGCCCCACATCAGCCATTTTCCCTAATCCTTCTGCACTAGTCCAGAGTAGAGATTTTCAAATACGTTGTGGGGGACCCACATGAAAAAAGGCTACTGAAAATCACGTTTGAAGGGTCACACTTTACGGCTCCATTGTCATTGGGAGCTAATATCATTCGGTCACTCGAACAAACCACGACCGGCACGATGGGTCTTAGGACCCAACGGATCGATCACTGCTCGGCGTGACATTCGACATTCTGAAATTGCAAGCCCGAATGACGCAAAATCGTTGCACCTCAACGATTAATCGGTTGAGTGCTAGAAGCCACAATCAGGGCTTTCAAACAATGAGGGTAACAGATCAAAAGCTATTAGTTTTCTTGCTAATGTTTCATATTCAGTCAAACGCAAATAATATTTTGGTTATATAAATTTGTTTTATTGCCTGTGGGCACTCTCCAATAATTTGTAACAAAGCACATTTTGAATAACAAATTCAGACCACCAAAAATAATCTAGCCTTCAACCTGTTAATTGAGGATCAGTGATGGTTATTTTGATATGCGTACCAGGAACAGTCGGAAAAGTGTGCAGGGGGCACCAGAAAATATCCTTTCCACGTATATGAACAGTCCGCCGCTGCAAATGTGGCTATTGTCTTTCAGAATTATAGCTGTTCTTTACAATACAGAACCAATGAAGTCTAGAATGTTGACACCCATAAACTGTGCTGACAGGCAGGGTCTGCAATTCCAATTATGTGACCTTATCATGCAACAAATTTACACATTTTCAGAAGCTGCGGAGACATGTCTGAGGAGACAGTAGCGCCCGAACCTCTTTCAGAACGTGGCATTTTTTAAAAGGGGATTGAGTCCAAAGCTCCCAAGTAAGACTTCCTTTATATTGTGTTCAAAAGTTTTTCACGGGACGTAATTCTCCAAGAATTCACAGTGAATTAAGGATTATTTATGTCCGAAATCTAGCTTTTAAACGATCTCTTGGAAACTATCACTTCAAAATGTTTATAACGACATGGAGCTTATTGTTGTTCAGGACCAAAATAATATGAGAGTTAATCTCCCTCATACCACCAGTTGGAGTTACTGTCTTATTTAAGGACTAACGATGACACGTGACTACATAGCAACGAAGGTGCTTCCTAAATAGCGTGCTTATTACTGGACCGGCTTTGGTGCAATGTTATACACGGGTCCACCCGTTAGACGGGAACTAAACTAATAAGTAGACAACCAGATAACACGATAACCATAGCAACCAGGATGCTTCATTGGCTAACTACTGGGTCGATTTCGATGACATTTAATATGTAGTCCCACATCTGAGCCTGAAACGCAATAAACAAAAACGACAACAGAATCGCGCGAGCTCCATAGGACCAGAGTACTTCCATAGCACCGACTTAAATACTGGGGCGATCTTGGTGTAGTTTAATACTCAAGTCTACTTTGGTGCCAGAAATAAAATGATCTATATCGCAATCTGCTTACATAGTCTTCATGGCAACAGGATTGCTTCCTTAGCAAGGCAGTAATACATACGTAGATTTTGATCTCATTGTACATTTAGGACTAAAAGCCAACAAGAAATGAAACTATTAGTTTAACAACAATGTCACGTGAGCTCCATTGCAACCGGGTGTGTTCTTAGCAACGGGCTAATTACAGGGTCGATTTTGGCTAATATTAATATATGGGCCCATAACTTAGTCGGAAACTAAATAAACTGCATAACATACGACTCACCTGCCCTTCATAGAAACCAGATTGCTTCCTTAGTAACGGTTTCACATTTGGTCCAGCAGCTAAATGTTCTACATTGCACAAACTATTTCCATGTTTTGTTTGTCACATTTAGGAGCAAAATTCTAAACATTACTCATTTGTGTACTAGGAACTAACTATGATAGCTTAAAGTAACATGCTCTCTACAGATTAATCTTAATTCTAATTTATCTGTGTTACTACTTTCTATTTGATATATATATTTTTACAAATTGAAAATAAAGTCCTTCACACAGAATAGAATAAAATTTATCTATTCTGTTTCTAACTTTGCAATTGAAGCTTAAAGCCAAGCCTTGGGGTAAGCAAAAACACAAATAATGGCTGCATTGAGACCGTTGTGCCAACCTGAAACATAAAATCACCGATTATAATTTTAATGCAACGAATTGCATTAAGCGATTGTATGCCTCACTTTGGACACCGGACACCAATCCTGTTTGATAGTCGCTGAATGAATTATGTCAAACAAGACTGAATTGGTTAGATTTCTAGTTGCACCGTGGAAAAATGTGCAGAGGGTTAACTCTATGCACGCCTGACAGATATTCCTGCCAGGGCAGGAAATCTACTGCATCACAATTAGTGCCATTTTGGGACTTTCAACCAATTTTTTTCTCTCTTTATATATTAGGACACTCTTTGACAATGTATTTCTCTGCTTAAATTTTGATGAATTTTTTCATCAGATCTTGTCATGGCTGCTGTGAAGCAGTCATGATTAGATTTGATGGATTTGTTTTTTAACCCTTTACCCAACATAACGGCCAAAACCGGCCAGCGCAATTCTCAAAAATCGCCAATTAATTTTCATTATTTTTTCATTTTTTGTCTCAAAAACATAGGTTATGACCACTCGTTGGAACGAGCTCATCGAGCTCGTTCCAACGAGGGGTCATAACCTATGTTTTTGAGACAAAAAATGAAAAAAATTCGTTATTCAAGAATTTTTTTTGCAAGTGTCGTCTGCTTTTCAGGAGTCAAATGCAGCCCGGGCATACAGATTGTAGTTCACCTAAATAGTGATTAAGTTAATTTTAATGACAGCACTCAATAAAATGTAATTATCAGTTTTACTCATCGGAGAAATGCCACTTAACTCCTCCCTGAGTCCGAGTTGCGTGTGGAAAAGGGACGCATGCAATGCCATTTTTCCGGAAAAAAGGTCATCTTTGACTCCAGAGAATAGTTTTTTACTTGATAGCGGAATAAAGACCAGCGTGCTCGCTTCAAAGATGGAGTGTATACTATCCTTGTTTTGAAAGCATAGAGTTGAATATTCAAAAAAATAAGCTATCATTAAAATGTTTGTGTATTGTGCTGATCAGGATTGATCGTTTCCGTAGGTGTCGAATTTCATAACGACTTGATATTTGACAAATGACCATAAAACACCCGACGATAAGAAGAAAACAAAATCATTCACGAACTTTGAAATGCGAAATTCCGCAGAAGCTCGCAAGGGTTTTTTTGCCTTATCGTTTAAGTGGCGCTAATGGATTTGTGCGTGGGCGTCAGTAAATGTTTTTTGTTTGGGGGAGACCCCCACTAATTTTTCCAGTCGGGACACTTTCGTCAGGATTAAAGTCTTAGATATCAGTTCTCTCTAGCAAGTTATTACTTATATTTATTTATTGGTGTTTAAGGTCACATACTTATGCACAATGGCTAATCGTGACCGTGGCAGTTTTACGGGTGGAGGAAAGCTGGAGTACCTTCAACATTTTAACTCTGTTCAAGCTCCGCTCAAGCAGGGTTACAGCGGTTGAAGACATGTGCACCATCGACGTACAGTACGCTTTAGTACACGGCGTCATCGTGCCCCATTGTAGGCAACCGGGATAAAGTGCCCTCCTCTCTTGCAAGTAGTAATGTGCTCTCTTGAAGACTAGATTCGAGCCTTAGACTAGTGTCATACGCTGAAGTTAAGCAACGTCGAGCGCAGTTAGTCCTCGGATGGGTGACCGTCTGAAAGATCGATTCGGACTCCCGCGTTGTGTCCTTGGGCAAGGCACTTAATCCTGATTGTCCACATGGGGGCACGATGACGCCGTGTACTAAGGCGTACTGCGCGTCGATGGTGCGCATGTCTTCAACCAATCTAACCCTGTCTGTGCTGCACTGCGGAGTTACGATGTTGGGGAGCTGGCAGCTGCTCATCGTTGCTCGGCGGTTCTCTCCGGGTACTCCACCCGTAAAGCTGTCACGGTCATGATTAGCCATTGTGCATAAGTATGTGACCTTAAACACCAATAAATAATAAATAAATAGTGTCATACGCACAGTGGGGTCACAAACGTGGAGATCTGTCTATAGTACATGGTTTGGGCTGTTGGGGGCACAGCATTACAAATTTGTACTATCGGTGCGGTACGTGTTAATTCATGAAGAAGTTGCGTCACGACTACTATACATGTATATTTTATCTATTCACTAAAATATTTTCAAGATGTCCTGAGTTTTTCAACTACAATCCTACTGACTAAAAGTCCAACTACATCATCAAGGCATGCCTTCAACTAAGGCATGCCCTGATGATGCAGCCGGAATATTAGTCAGTCGGGAGCAGGGTTTAGTTTATTTTCCGGTTGTTGTTTGTGAATATCAGTACCCATGCTCGGGAAATTCCACAACAAGTTCCACAACCTTTGATTCCCGATTCTAGTCTGTGAATTTCTTGGGCATTAACACTCATTTTCGGAACCGGTAACCGGGAAATTCCCGTTCGCGAGATTAAGCCAGAGCGCTAAGGGTGATGCTGGTGTCGAAAGAAATTGATATTCAATATAATCTCTTAAACTATAATACGCAATCATTGATACATTGGTCTATGAATTTCCCGGGTATCAAGATTGACTTTCAGAACCCGGAGCCGCAGAGCTGTGAAATTCCCGTTCCCGGTATTAAACCTTAGTCGGGAGTTGAACCACCATTGTTGGGACAATCAGATTTACCCACACAATCGATCATCTTCGAGATGCACCTGGACTTGTGTACTTATTCAGTACAGTGGGCGGCGGAACGATTTTTTCGTACGAAAATTTTAAATTCCAGGGTTCCAAAACCCCCATTTCCATGCATCTGAGCAGATATTTTGAGATTTTTCAGATGTTTTTGAAAGAGTTCACACTTTGAGAGCCATTAAAAACGTCGGTAAAGCATACAGGTGAGGTCTATAACGACCAAAGCTGATAAATAGACCTCACCTATATGTTTTACCGCCGTTTTTAACGTTAACAGCAATTATACTGTCTGTGGATTATCTTGTCTTGGGGTGGATTTGGTACTTGTATGTCTGTAAGATTACGACCAATTTCAGTTAACCGATTTTTTAACAGACTTCACACATTTTAGCGTTTGCTACCACTTACTGCAAAAAATGATCCGAAATCCATCGAAACTGAGCCAGTACGAGAGAAACATAGCTGGCGAAAATATGAGGGATGCTCTGGATCCACCCCTTGTTTCACCAGTCATTGGTTGTGTTAAAATATATGCATACAAAAACATGACCCGGCAAAAAGTGCCCCCCCCCCCCCACCCCGGCTCCACGGCCCCTGTAGAAGAGTTTTATTTTAATGACTTCAAAAGAATTGAAAGTTGTGACGAGCAATATGTTTTCAAGCAGACGACTTTGCTTTTTCCGTTAGGTTTTTAGAATCTTCCAGTCGATTCAACTCAGAAGTTGAGTTTTTGTGAAAATGGCACATAATGATTCACTAGTGTGGGAGTTGGCATCTTCATTCGGAATTTCAGTTCTGCATACCGTTTGAAGTACTAACTTCCATGATGTAAAGTGGAAGGATGAAGTGAGTTTAAATATTTGTATCTTGCAGATAGCTAATGTGAAGTACTTTATGTCTGTTCTAAATTAACCAAAATAAAATATTGATGTTGTTTGGAAGGAAATCATGGCGAGAAGAAATTATAACCAACTCAAGTCAAGACTGACGAAACATTCCACACAACATCATCAGTAGTTGGAATAATTGTCAGAGGGGTTATACAGTACGACCACCGTGTACTGGTCACTTTCCACGGGTGAGCAATATTTCAACGAATGCAATAACATTACATTGCAAACACTAATTATAGGAAAAATCATCAAAAATGTAATTCATGAAGCACTGGGTACAACTCGGTGCTTCAATAATTAAAATTTCGCTGGTGATGATTTTTATTACCTGTTAACGCATGCGTGGACATCACTGCCCATGCGTGGATTACGACCAGTCCACAGTGACTGTACTGTTGTTAACTCTTTACCCAACGTAACGGCCAAAACCGGCCAGCGCTATTCTCAAAAATCGCCAATTAATTTTAAAAATATTTTCATTTTTTGTCTCAAAAACATAGGTTATGACCCCTCGTTGGAACGAGCTCGTCGAGCTCGTTCCAACGAGGGGTCATAACCTATGTTTTTGAGACAAAAAAATGAAAAAAATTAGTTATTCAAGAATTTTTTTTGCAAGTGTCGTCTGCTTTTCATGTTAGGTAAAGGGTTAAAAAAAAATGTTTATGGATAAGTGTATGCAGTAGTCGTGGTGCATGGGCGTCCCAACTTTTTATTTTTCTTATTTAGCACATACTGCATTTAATTTTGGTCATGCTCGGACCCCAACACCCCCAATTAGCCACAGACCTCTATTTGCATTTGACCGGGTGGCTGGCATAAGTCTAAAAAGCAAATCTAATCTCGTTAGAAAGTACAAGATTACCAGCAAGAGTGAATCCAACCCAGAGTTAACTATACCGACTGGAAAACTGTTGGGGAGTGGTATCACATCACCTTCAACCCACTCCCTAGTGATGTTACTAACACGGACTCTCCTCCTAAAAAGCCATCTACACCACTGATCAGTACATTAAAATTCATTTTGACCTCAAGGGCGAGATTCACAAAGGTAGTCTAAGTTTAGACTTGTTTAAGCTAGACTAGTGTCTTAAATCCCTTAGACATGTCTTTTAAGACGATGTTTAAATCTTGGTCTATGTCGTATTCACAAAAGTGGTTTTTCCGCCTGATCAACTAGTCACGTTTTTCTCGAACTAATCGGCGATTTATGTCAGCGGAACCTTTTTCTCAGTCGACGTGGCTTTATTTCACCGTTTCTTCACAGTGGATTAATATAAAAGTTAGCATGGCAGATGGACCAAAGAGACGGAGGAAAGAAAATTTTACAGGAGAAGAAAGATTGGCGTTGATTGAAATGATGAAATCACATTCAGGTGTGTTGGAAAATAAAAAGACAGATGGAGCGAGTCAGAAAAACAAAAAATGCAGCATGGGAAGAAATTCACACTGAAATGCGTCGCGAGTTGCCAGACAAGCGTGACAGGACAGTAACGGAATTGAAGGATCTCTGGCGTCGCATGAAAATAAAGGCCAAAGCAGAAGAATTACAGAAAAGAAAAGATAGGGCGCTAACGGGCGGAGGGCCAGGAAATGACGACATCAGTGAAGAATCTTCGTAGGTGCTTGAATGTATTCCCGGAGATCTGACGCAACTGGCAAACGATTTTGACTGCGACGCTACAAATGTGAACCCTCCGGATGCCATATCTGCACATGTGGTGGAAGATGGTAAGGGAGGTGATGGTGGAGAGGCAGATGAACGGTCGGGTGCCAGTGATCCTGATGAGGACAGGTAAATCATTATAGTGATTATGACCCATCCAAACCCGATGCTAATAAGGGCCCATGAGGTGCAACCCCCAACCCCCGCCCCCACCCGCACCCCAACCCCGTCTCTTTTGGAAATGTTTGCGCCGTTTTAATGGAACGTGTCATCTGTGTTCATAATTGAATTATTTTGTCATTTGGGCGTCTTTTTACCGAATTTGATGTGCAATATATGGGTGTGGGGGGTAGGAGGGGGGGGGGGCAGGGGGGTGAAGGTGCTGAACTTGCACAAGAATATATTTATTTGGCACAAAAAGTCTGTACTCAATTACAGGAGGGGGGGGGGGGCAAAGATTTCCATACGTACGTCAGCGTTACGCGTCTCGATGTACCGCAGGTTCATTTTTCAGGAAAAACGTTCCACCGCCCTCCTCTCTTTATAAAAATGGCCTATACGTCTAATCTAAAATAGTGATAGTAATATTTACAACCCACCCAGTAATCGATGCCTCCTTCCCCTCTGAATACAACTTTGATAAAATAATGTATACTCGGATTTATTACATTTCAGCAACGGTGCCTGTCAGCAGTGACATGTACTGCACCCAGAAGCTCTTGGTGCACAGGGAGACAAGGGAAAACGATTATCGACAACGAAAAAGGCGGAAAGGGCTCTTGATCTTCTAGAAGTGGGGCACAGGGAAAAAATTGTTGTGTTGGCCCTTCAGAAAAAGGTGGAAGAAGAGAAGCTTGTAACGCAGAAAGAAAAGCAGAGAGCATAAGGCCGCCTATTATGATAATAAAATGCACCAGTAATTTCACATTAACTTGTATTTTATTCCTTTTAAACTTCAACATCAATTAAAATTGGCATCATTGTAGCGCCGTCTAACGACAGAGTTGGTGGTGGCCCTTCATCCCCACCAGAAACTTCGTCGGCTGCAACATCTTCACTATCGTCAGGTACTGGGTCGTTTTGTTCAATGGCAATGTTATGAAGACAACCGGTGGCAAAGGCAGCACCCATATTCCTATCCAACTGCAAAAGAGAAAAATGGAGTTGGATTGTCTTTGCTTAACTTAAATGATATATTCATTGCATAACTTAAAATCTGCGTGATGATGACCACAGTAGGTTGAAACTGTGCTAATATACTTACCCATACCATAGGGTCCTGCGAATATTCGAGCTTCGATTCGATATCGATACCATACGTATGCTTCGAGATCGATCCCGAATCAGTTTCAGGATTCGATTTTTTTAAATCTCTCGTACTAACTTCAATTTGTTACATTTCCAACAAAAATAGGATAAAACTGTTATTAGAAAATTTATTCCTGTAGGCTCAATTCCTATTTATTTGAGTAATTAACAATGTTTAATTGTTAGGTAAGGTGTGAATTTGGCCCAGAACATTATCCATAGTTTTGGTTTTTGAAGGCTTAACTTGTTACTATTCACGTTCTTAAGAACATTAATAGTAACAAGTTAGGCCTTCAAAAACTAAAACTATGGACAATAGGCCTAGCTGTTTCAGCGACGGTGCTACAGAGAATATTTAGTTATTGGTGTTTAAGGTGTTCACTCCGTCGCGTAAGGGTCATCACAGTGTTCCGTAACTTCCGTTTGATGCAATATGAAATAACTTGTCTTTTAAGATTCGATTCGGGATTCGATTCGATGTCGATATCAGAGACACGATTCGATTCGAGATTCGATTCGAAAAGAAATTTGTGATTCGCAGATCCCTACCATACCACCATGCCAGTGATTAATGTACTATTTTCTATGACTTGCATCATTAAGTGGTGTGACGTATTGGGCGTATGAGTTCGCAAAGTAGGCCCCTCCCTCCATCCCCCAGGCCCTTTCTCAACACCCAAACACTAGGGAATAACTCAATGATTTGGAACGAAATATCGCATCTGTATGAGTATAGTAATGTTTTTCAGCAAAATTGTTAAATCTGTGATACGTTCCACTTTAAAATGTAGTCCATTAATTTTATCAGATGAAAAAAAAATCCTATTTACGAGTTTGCAGATTGTTAGGATCTGATTTACTTATTGCTTTCAGTAATTGGGTTTGGGTCGAGTCTGAGTGAAGTGAGGACTTAAATCTCTGACAAAATTCGTAAACTGAAATATAAACAACGGACGGGTTGGACAACATATTTATCACAGAGATTTGAAAGCAAATGTTCTACTAAAACCTTCAAACGTTGGAACAATAAGTTGTGTTAATCTGCCTTGCCTCAATGTAATATTTGAAATCAACTTACACGTAAACGTAACGTATTTCCAAGAGCTACACTTGGAAATCGCTTTTTATACACCCGAAACATCTCTCGATGAGGTTTCTCGTCCACTTGTGAGTCTTGTTGAATTTATGATCCGACTCGGTCCTTGGATTGCGAAGTGGGGTGAACATGTAACCTGTACATTGATATCCAGAATCTCCTAAAAGAATTCCTTTGCCATTGAGGTCTCCGGTCTCCAAACGTCTGCAAATTTGACTTTTTTGAAATATACGGGAGTCGTGTGCCGAATCATACCACCAACAAACCATGTTCATGAACCAGCCAGGCTGTGCCAGCCCTTTCTGTTTATAAAACGCTCTGAGTGTGGTCCTCCTGGGTTGCAGTTGAAATATGTGTCCCGTCTATACATCCAATTATTCAGAGCATTCCTGCTATTGCCTCCATTCCGTCTATACCATCCCTTAATTCATCCCTAGTGGTGGGAAAACGTATAACCTGGTCCTTCACAAAGCAAACCGATCTGATAACATCTCCGGCGATGCGACTAATTGTTGGCTGAGAAAGTCTATGCAGATAAACATTTATGACCTGAAAGGACCCCGTGGCGAAACACCGAAGACCAGCACATACTTGTAACGCGACCGGTATGGCGTTACTCCTCGCTGTCGGTCTTTCTAAGTACAATGCAAGATCTTCAATCAGCCACATAGTAGTTTGTTTAGTTAGTCTAAATCGTCGCAAAAATTTTCGGTCATCGAACATTTCCATTGGGTTACTACGGTCGGCAAAAACCCTTAAAGCATGCGTGTGCTCCTCTTCCTCGCTGTCAGCCTCCTCAAATTCAAGGATTCTTAAGACGTCCATTTGTATCAGCCCGACAACAGTTTATTATCTCAACCGCGGTGCGACAAAAAAAAAACAAAACGTGAAAATACATTAGACTGACGCATAAACAACCCACCTTGCGCGATTAGCATCTCAGTCTAAATTTCTCAATCTCCGTCTAAAGTTAGACAGTGTCTTGCCTTAGACAGGCTTTGTGAATACCGATTAAAGTTAGACGCCGATAACTCGGGTTTAGACCAAGGTCTAAGTTTAGACTTCCTTCGTGAATCTCACCCCAATTGTTTAGCAATCGGGTCACTTGCGCTCAGAGGTTGTTTGATCAAATTACTCCGTGAAGTAGTTGCTTTCAAAATTTAAAGAAATCCAACATCATGAAAGTATCTCTAGAATTACGCTCGAACCTGCCAAAATAATATACTGAATGTTTTTTAAGATTAATCGCAAGATGTCACTCAACGAAGCACATTCGCCAACCGCGCCAAAAGTGTATATTGATTGTTTTGGCAATTCTTGAACTCCAAATATATGAAGGGGTAACCGGTAAAAGTATTTATGTCATATCACCGTTATTTTGAATTGACGTTTCAAGCCTTTCCAACACTCTTTGTTGGGCCTCAAATGCTATCAAATTGCATAAGTTCAGCTCCGCGCGATAAACATCTATTTTGATGTTTTTGGACGTTTTTTTTTCCGAAACCTTTTTGTTTAGCACTTTATAGTGCAAACTTTTCATTACAAATTCAAATCAAAATGTGTGTTTCAGCGATTCTGATATATTGCAGACACCCATTGTGAAACCTTGCCCCTGGGTTAGGAATAGCATTGTCGGAATGCATATCACAAAGTAGTGGGGCTATCTCCTCAACAGCAGTTGCGTCATATGTC
Source organism: Pictodentalium vernedei (assembly GCA_031216915.1). NCBI lineage: Eukaryota > Metazoa > Mollusca > Scaphopoda > Dentaliida > Dentaliidae > Pictodentalium > Pictodentalium vernedei. The sequence continues at coordinate 464,646,996 of CM062297.1, forward strand.
TGGAAGTTGGGGTAAGCTTTAAAAAACGTTCAACCCCTTTTCTGGGAGCTAAAATCGGACAGCAATATGTATCTTCGACGTTCTTCCAGCTTTTATAATTTACGACTCTGAAACGTGAACCCTTTGAACCCGAGGGGCCGCTTTTGCAGCCCAGAAGCATGATACGTCATAATTTCCTTAAGTAGGGTGGCTGCTGAGTGAATGTCTGAGTTAGACCAATTAATATTTCCAACGTGCATCCCCACGGCTGCACGTTGAAAATATTAATTGGTCTACCCCCAAATAATAAATGTGGACTCTTCCAGTTGCTGGCACTGAACTGACATGAAAGATACCACCAGTGTTCAAAGGGTTAAACTTTGGTTACGTTCTTCAATGAAAACATTAAATGTTATGCACGTCTTTAAACACTTCAGCAACTGCATGCGGAACTTTGTATCTAGATCTTTCATAGTTTGCGCAAATGCGAATCACAAAGGGGAGCGGTTATCTCCTCGACGGCAATGACGCTATATCACCGGAAGTTGCAGCCTGATTTTGAACTTTTCAATCAATACATTGTGGTGCATCACTTTGGACACTACAGAAACTACGTGTAAAAATTTGGCCCTCTATCATTCATAGTTTCGAAGGATTTACGAATCACAAAGGGGTGTCTCCTCGACGCAATGACGGAGGTGGTATTACAATGTCAACCTTTAGCTTCGTGGAGGTAATATGAAAACGTATAGTTACATTTTTTAGTCCAAATAGTGCTGTGCACCCACCCCCCTCCGACACACCCACTGGACGCCACAGCATTTGACTATGAAGTTTTGTTGTGGGCCATTCATCATTTTGCGGGAAAAGCCTCGTAATTTCTAATATTTTGAAATGTTTGACGCCAGTGCCACCCAATATTGCTGGGAGAGTAAGAATTCAATATAAACTGTGCCTTGTGGTACAATGGCCACGATTTGGAAGTATGTTTTTCAATTTCCACGGAAACGGAGAAACGTCATGGTTCGAGGCAGGTATAGCGAGCGGTATATCGTTTGAGGGGACATTTCTGGTACCATCTTTTCAACACTCTACATTTTGTATTAGTTTTTTGAAAAAAAAACTGAAATGAGGAGGGCAAAAGGTGACGAGCCAGAAAGAGTTTGAAATATTGCTAGAAAATGGTAAATTTTTGTTTTGACGCCATAACGTGGAAATGGGGCGTCATTTTGAAAAAATAAAATTTACTGAGTTCTTACACCTGAAGGTCTATCAAACCCTGAAATTTTTTTGAAAACGGCTGCACTTAAATTTACGGCCTTAACGTTAGTGACGCCACTGACTTTCTTATGGTCGGAATTGTAGTCAAACGATTTTTGACATGGTTTTAGGGATGAAATATACAACGCCGTTAGACCGTTATTTTGTACGGCAGCGTATTAGGGTCAGGACCTTTTCATTTGATACTCTGTTTATACAGATTAATAAACTGTTTTTACAGATTAATAAAATGTATTCATCGATTAGTAAACTGTATTTACAGATTAGTAAACTGTAGTTACAGATTATTACGAGACTGTTTTTACAGATTATTACGAGACTGTTCATACAGATTACTACGAGACTGTTTTTACAGATTAATAAACTGTTTTTACAGATTAGTAAACTGTATTTACAGATTATTATGAGACTGTTTTTACAGATTATTAGAAGACTGTTTTTACAGATTATTACGAGACTGTTTTTACAGATTAATAAACTGTTTTAACAGATTAATAAACTGTATTTACAGATTGTTACGAGACTGTTTTTTACAGATTATTAGAAGACTGTTTTTACAGATTATTACGAGACTGTTTTTACAGATTAATAAACTGTTTTTAAACTGTATTTACAGATTATTACTAGACTGTTTTTACAGATTAATAAACTGTTTTTACAGATTAGTAATCTGTATTTACAGATTATTAGGAGATTGTTTTTACAGATTAATTGGCCATTCAATTATTGGTTAGTAGTATAGCATGTACCCGATCGAGCGCTATTACCCGGACTTTTGAGGAATCTAGTGTTAAATTCAAATAGGAACCGGACTTTTTAGGTTGCAATCTGACTAGATCCTGCATGTGATGTACGTACTGCATATATAGTATGCTATATGTGCAGTGATATATGTACACATAGAGCTATGGATATATAGTATGGGTATGTGATGGAAATTAATGGTGAAGATGGGTTTCTCGAAAAAATATTTCCCGCGAAACGTTTGACGTTGCTATGCACGTCGTGACGTCATTATGCGGACAGGACGTCAGAGAAACGTTAACTGCTGTTGTTGTACACTTTATGATGCGGCATGACGTCATTAGGGTCGGGGTTCTCGTACTGGACTGATATCGTAGTATAGTATGGGTGGTATATACCCATGTAGGTATACTATTAGCCCTTGGCCTTGGTACTACTAATCGACTTTCATATTATCCTGTGACTGATATAGATAGTACGTAATGCTAGGTTAACCAGTATTGTGGGGTGGGGTAATGCATGGTCGTCGTCTCGTGCGGTATTGCGAAATAGTCCTTCGTGGTTTGGATTTGCAGTATAGTATGAACGTTATATACACTAGTGGGTCAGTATGAGATGTACGCTCCTCACCCCTAGCGGTCCCATGTTAGCCCTTCGTACTATTAATCCACCTAATGCTTCAAATTATTCTCTAATTGGTATAGAAAGTACGTATTGCTAGGACAAGCAGTATTGTGGGTAGGGGTAAGGCCTGGTAGTTTAGAACAGTTGCAGCACCATTATTCACCTAGGACAGTGTGCTGACCCACAGATGGGACATGTATTGCATAATGCTAGGCCAAGCAGTATTGTTGAGTAGGGGTAATCCATGGTTGTCTAGTCAGGTAGTATAGGATGTGTTGTTTATACCCCTTCTGGTTCAATCTTTGCCCTTGTATCCAACAATATCCAGCTCTTGGTACTAGTAATCGACCTAATGCTTCATATTATCCTATGGCTGGTATAGGTAGAACGTAATGCTAGGCGAAGCGCTATTGTGGGTGGGGGTAATGCCTTGTGTAGTACAGTAGAATAGTATGGACGGTATATACCCATCTTAGGTTCCATCTTAACCATTGGAACAACAATCCACCTGGACTTTTGTGCTATCTAACATATGGTTTAGGTTGTATATAATGTAGTGTTGTGTGGTGTATGCTTGGTTTCCAGTCTCCTAGCAGGGTATGGATGGTCCTTTGAGATTTTAAGACTTGGCCTTGGGTAGAGGTCGTGATAATTATGTGACAGTTAGCAAGCCTACAGTAGTGCTTCATGTCAGTAGTAACGGTACAAGGGGAGAAGAAGATTATAATATAACTAGAGAAACAGAATTTACTGCACCCAGTAAATTCAAGTCTGTGTGAAAAGGGTTAAAGTATCAGGAATAAACTATACAGAAGGAGAATTTATGGAGGCTTATTTTCATGAGTAAATTATTTTCAAACAAATCAGAAATGGATTTTCGTTAATAGTATTTACAGATATTCATACAGCAATCAGAACATTTTTTTATAAGAAACCAGAAAAGGCATATATGTGACCAGCATTCAAAGGGTTCGATACTCGAATCAGAAGTGGACATTTTTGGCTCTGCCCATCAAGCTGAGTGATGAAATACGTTCATGAACTTTTGAAATGCATTAAGGTGTAATGAAATGCATTCCCCAGTCTTTCTGAATAATATGCACTGGATGACCTTGGTGACCTCTTTCAGACGGACCATATATTGAACCTCCAGCAGTTTTTAAATCAGTCGGTATAGTCCCATGTATACACCTACTTTAAAGAAATGGCTCCACCGACTACAGATCTGTCATTTTTGGGCGATGATAGCAAATATTTATTATGATTTAGACGCCTCTAAGGAAGTCAGCCTACTGTATCACACACAAGGCCTCAAACTAGCTGAAAAAACAAAGATGAGTGCAAACTGGTTGTTGGTAACCAGCATGCCAAAACGAATAGAGATAGGACGATTTGTGTTTGAGTTATCGAGCCGACAAAGGGTGCCTAGACTCTATATTGGGATAGTGCCATAAAAAACTTAAAAGCCCCAAGAGCTCGTTTAAAGGCCTATCCTTAAGAGCATCTAGTGCCCTAAACAAGGCATACATAAAATAAGATGGTGGAATCTTGAATCATGGCATTTGCGTAAAGAGTGGCAATATGGCAGGAAGCGTGCAAAAGGTTCTACCATCATAAGTTAAATGATGTTGTTTGATCTTCGCGGTGAAGTATGAAGAGGAAGGTGAAGTATGAAGAGGGTTAAAGACAGACCATTTAAATATTCCATTTCATTAATTCATAATTGTGATAAGTGTTTCGAGAGAGCCGCTTACCACTCGGCCCGAAACCTGTTGATCTTGAGTTATGATTAAGAATGAAAAAAAAAATAAATGCAATGAAAGGTGAAGGGTTATTTATTCAACTACAATTAATCAAGTGTTGTAAGATAGATCTGTATAATAAACAAATTTACTTGCCACCTAAAGGTTTTTTTCAACTTGGTTTGGGGATGGAATTTAATTCTGATCTGACAGCTGATAAGAGTAAATATGTGTCAGGCTGTCATCTATAGCAACTTCTCTCTAATTTGATTGTTTACATTATTCTCTTGTGTATATAAATAAAAACAGCTATTTCTTTATGATGCTTTTCTTTTACAAAGAAATTAGGGGGTATAAAAAACTCTGTGGCCCAATGGACCACTCCCAAAGGTTCCCTGATAACATAGCTGGGCCAGTACTTGTGACAGGCTACCAGTATGCCAAACAGCCCCAGGACAGATTATTTATTTATGTATTGGTGTGTAAGGTCACATATTTCTGCTAATCATGACCACGACAGTTGTACGGTTGGAGGAAGCCGTAATACCTGGAGAGAACCACCATGAAACGGCGAGCAACTGTCAGCTCCCCAACATACTAATTCCACACAAGCAGGGTTAGCATTGGTTGAAGACAGGTGCACCATCGACGTGCAGTACGCCTTAATACACAGCGTCACCGTGCCCCCACGTGGGCAATGGGGAAGAATTGTCTTGCCCAAGGACACAATGCGGTTGCCGCAGGTGGGATTCAAACTGAGGGCCTCTCGGCTTGCAGCCTGCACCTCTACCAATTCAGCCACCGCGCCCCCAGGACAGATGATTTGTTTTTGAGTTATCGTCAAGACAAAAGGAAGGGGATAGAAAATATTCATACAGGAATCAGAACATTTTTATAAGAAACCAGAAATGGAATACATGTGACCAGCATTCAAAGGGTTTGATACACGAATCAGAAATGGATATTTTTGTCTCTGCCCACTAATTTGAGTGATGAAATACATTCATAAACTTTAGTAGAAATGCATTAAGGTGTAATAAAATGCATTTCCCAGTCTTTATGAATAATGCCCCATATTAAGATCTTCAGAGGGTTAAAATATTCCCTTTAAATACTCCATTTTAATCCTTTAAATGGGGGCGCAGTGGCTCAGTTGGCAGAGGTGCAGGCTGCAAGGCGTGAGGTCCTCACTCTGTCCTTGGGCAAGCCACTTCACCCCATTGCCCACGTGGGTGCATGGTGGCGATGTGTTCTAAAGCGTACTGCACATCGATTGTGCACCCGTCTTCAACCAATGCTAACCCTGCTTGTGTGGAGTTAGTATGTGGGGGATCTGACAGTTGCTCGTTGTTGCCCGTTGTTTCTTCCCAGGTACTCCGACTTCATCCACCTAAAAAACTGTCGTGGTCATGATTAGCCACTGAGGAGAAATATGTGACATTAAACGCCAATAAATAAATAATCCTTTAAAAAATGAGCTGAATCCAATAAAGGGTCATAAGCTATGTCTTTTCAAGCAAAAATGAAAAGGTAATTAAAACTGAATAGACGTTTCTGTGAATAATGTTGATCGGTTTTCGCTGTTATGTTCGCTAAAGGGTTAAGAATCCCTTACTTTGGAAGGCACACTGAAAAGGTGTCCCATTCCTCATAGAATTAAATGTTATGAAAATAAAGCGAAAAACATTAAGTTTCTCAGCTGACAGTACCTGCTTTTGCACTCCGGAGGGATGGAACGGCACAAATCAGAGACATTCTCTTAATGGCACTTTGACACCAAAGGTTTCTGCACTCTCGGTGAGGCCGAGATGAGCACAGTGAAAGACTATAGAACTCCTCTAACAAATTAGTTTTAAACAGTCATAGCACTAACACAGTTAACAGTACAGTCGACCATGCCAGTATTGCATTGTTACCGGCACCCTGACAGTTTTGTGATAGGTTTCAACAATTATTCAGTGCTGTTTTATGGAAAGGGTTAACTTTATTCTGCCTGAAATAAAATACGTGCAATCCACATTGAAGTCTTGAGAATGGTTAAAAGCATTGAACTGAATAAGATAGGTTTCAACAATTATTCAGTGCAGTTTTATGGAAAGGGTTAACTTTATTCTGCCTGAAATAAAATATGTGCAATCCACATAGAAGTCTGGAGAGGGTTAAAAATAGTGAACTGAATAATTGACAATTTATTTCCTTGCAAGGCAAAGGGTTTCTCTCAGCTTAGTTTCAGGAACTAACATCCCATTATGATGACAAGGTCAGATTTCATTTTGACAGATTACTCCACTGGTGTTTACATAGTCTCCAGTGTGAACATAACATCGTATTGCTTGGGGAGAATTTACTGTATCAGGAAATTGGAGGCTGTGAAACCCTGTGGCCTACTGGGCCATACTCAAAAAAATGTGATTTCCAGCAATTCTGAAAAATGCACTCAATGACCCCTAGTTGACCTCCGTGACCTTGACCCATATTTTGAACCTCCATCGAGTATCGACTCATTTGGTGTTGGTCCCAGGTCTGTAGGTCATACCATGCCTGAGATATGGGAGTGACCCACGTTCAAAATTTTGGCCACGCCCACTTTTTTACGTAAAAATGCATGTGTGTATGTCAGGAATACTTTAAGGGTAAAAAAATGTGATTTCCAGCAATTCTGAAAAATGCACTCAATGACCCCTAGGTGACCCCTGTGACCTTGACCCATATTTTGAATCTCCATCGAGAGTCGACTCATTTGGTGTTGGTCCCAGGTCCATATGCCATACCATGCTTGAGATATGAGCGTGACCTACTTTCAAAAATTTTGGCCACGCTCACTATTTTTACGTCAAAATGCATTTGTGTACATCAGGAATGCTTTAGGGGGTCAAGAAATGTGATTTCCAGCAATTATGAAAAATGCACTCAATGACCCCTAGGTGACCTCCGTGACCTTGACCCATATTTTGAATCTCCATCGAGTGTCGACTCATTTGGTGTTGGTCCCATGTCCGTACGTCATACCATGCTTGAGATATGAGCGTGACCCACTTTTAAAAATTTTGGCCACGCCCACTTTTTTACGTCAAAATGCATGTGTGTACATCAGGAATGCTTTAGGGGGTCAAAAAATGTGATTTCCAGCAATTATGAAAAATGCACCCAATGACCCCTAGGTGACCTCCGTGACCTTGACCAATATTTTGAACCTCCATCGAGTGTCGACTCATTTGGTGTCGGTCCCAGGTCTGTAGGTCATACCACACCTGAGATATGGGCGTGACCCACTTTCAAAACACCCCTACAGACACCCCCGATACCCCAGGAATCTGAAAATCGGTCCCAGGTCTGTAGGTCATACCACACCTGAGATATGGGCGTGACCCACTTTCAAAACACCCCTACAGACATCCCCGATACCCCAGGAATCTGAAAAACATAGATGGCCGAGAACTCGTGGCTGTCTATCAGCATGCCAAAAATCAACGAGATAGGGCAATTCCTTTTCGAGTTATCTTGCGGACAAAATAGTGATGAGAAGACAGAAGACAGGAGAAGAAGAAGAAGAAGAAGAAGAAAAAAAGAAGAAAAAAAAGAAAGAAAAAGAAACCGTGCAAAAACAATAGTCTGTGTGTTTCACACAGACTAATAATAGGATCTCTCTATCTCAGTACGTTCAGGAATCACTTGCTGAATGTTTGTCTTATTTCACTCCATTGAAATGTGGAAGTAGGCAGAACTCCACTGTGTCACAATACCTTCACGAATCTCTCTTGTCAAAAATTATTACTCTTTAATCGACTCGTAAACTTACTATTATATTCAAACATGTTGATGAGTTCTGCGAGTAGTGTCGGGCTTCTGATCAACGAGTAAACTAGTTGTGTGCGATTGTTTTTTGGGGGATGTGCAGCTCCCTCAAAATGTATTCGTGAAGACGTCGCGTAAGTGTTTTGGGTTTCCTTCCCGAGAGGTTTCATCAGACAGTTTAATGTATCATAATACTTTCACTCATCTTATTTGGATTCTCTCTCGTTTAGTGTGGTATCAAACTACACTGCAGCATGCCACGCAGTTGAAAATCTCCTCTCTCTCATTTGATAGATCTCGTTCGAATCTGTCGAATGAACCACATCCGTCGAACAGGCATGTTGAAGAGTGTGTCGTTCGCATCGCCTAAGGTTTTGACGACCTTACTCTATCACGCCCACTCGAGGAGGGTCGTATACTTCATATTCGAAATATTCAACTCAAGACCTTTATAATGATATGGGACATGACTACTATTCTAAAACATATTCGTTTCATTTCCCTCAGCCCCAGCCCATCGGGAAGGGTCAAATACTTCATATTCGAAATATTTAAGTCAAGTCCTTTAAAATGATATATCACATGACTACCTTTCTAAAACTTAAATTTGTTATGCCCTCAGTCCCAACCCCCTCGAGGAGGGTTTGATACTTCATATTCGAAATATTTAAGTCGAGACCTCTAATATGATGGCTCACACGACTACCTTTCAAAAGCTTGGGTTTTGAGGCGCCACTCCCCGGCCCTACCACGTCGGGTATGGTCGGATACTTCATTTTCGAAATATTCAAGTCGAGACCTTTAAAATTTGATGTATCATCCGACAACTTTTCTAAAATTGGTCCCACCCTTCAGCCTCACCCCTTGGGGAGACAGAACTACCAGATATTCGGACTACGTGCGTCGAGGCCTTTAAAATGATGTATCACATGACAACCAACCTTTTTAATACTTGCATTTTTTATGCTCCTCAGCCCCACCCGCTCGGGGAGGGACAAATACCAAACAAATTCGGAGTACACGTGTCGAGACCTTTAAAATGATGTATCAAACGACAACCTTTCTAAAACACGAGTTTTTGATGTCCCTCAGACACACCCCCGAGAAGAGTCGATCACCTCATTTAACCTATGCACGCTGAAGCTCGTACACAGTTCCCACACAGATAGCCTTGCCATCTGTTTCCATCTTGTCTTCAACTTTCTATAATTTCTACCACCCTCCCAGCTTTGTACCATTAGTGCCTTGTACTATTACTATTTGACTTGTAGCACTACAGTGGGCTTGCTAACTATCTCCGACTGATCGAACGACTAGAATCCCATCGAGCAAATAAGCCATAGAGAAATTGGTCGAACGAGTGGCTTCACGTACGACTCTTATCCTCATCTTGAAAAAAAGTGGAGCCGAAGGTCAGACGTTTACAAAAGGGAATTCCATAATGATTCCATAAAAGGTATTCTATAAGTGGGATTCCATAAGTGGGATTCCAAGGCCCTATATAGCTCCTATACAGGTGATCTTACCATCGGTTTCAGCTTGCAGTCCTATGACTAGCTTCTACTGTAGTCCCCTATACTATAGTCTTCTTCTTCCCTTGTACCATTACTACTGACTTGAAGCACTATTGTAGGCTTGCTAACTGTCACATATCACGACCTCTTGACCAAGTCTTAGAATGTCAAAGGCCCACCCATACCCTGCTAGGAGACTGGAAACCAAGCATACACCACACAACACTACATTACATACTACCTATACCACACGTGGGATAGCACACCGTCCCAGGTGGCTTGTGGTTCCAAGGGTTAAGTTGGGACCTAAAATGGGTATATGCCGCCCATACTATTCTACTGCACTACACAACAGAGCATTACTCCCGCCCACAGTAGCGATTGGCCTAGCATTATGTTTCACCTATACCAGTCATAGGATAATATGAAGCATTAGGTCGATTACTAGTACCAAGGGCAGAGATTGAACCAGCAGTGGTACAAACAACACATCCTATACTACCTCACTAGACAATCATGGATTACCCCTACCCAACAATACTGCTTGGCCTAGCATTACGTAATACCTATACCATCTGTGGGCCAGCACACCTCCCTAAGTGGATAATGGTACTACTACCGTTCTAAACTACCAGGTCATATCCCTACCCACAATACCGCTTGTCCTAGCTATACGCACTATCTTTTCCAGCCATAGGATAATTTGAAGCATTAGGTAGATTAAAATAGTACGAAGGGCTAACATGGGGGCTGTATGGGTGTGGAGCGTACATCCCATACTGCCACACTAGACGACCATGCATTTACCCCAACCCACAATACTGGTTTGCCTAGCATTACGTACTACCTATACCAGTCGTAGGATAATATGAAGGTCGATTAGTAGTACCAAGGGCAAGGGCTAATAGTATACCTACAGGCGTATATACCACCCATACTATACTACGATATCAGTCTAGTACGAGAACCCCGACCAGAATAACGTCATACTGGACTGTAAAATGGACAACAGCGGTCAACGTCTCTCTGACGTCACTGTGCACACATGACGTCACGACGTGCATAGCAACGTAAACTGTTTCGCGGGAAACAAAAAAAACAAAAAAGTTTTTCCAGAAACCCGACCTTCACCGTTAATTTTCTATCACATACCCATACTATATACCCATAGCCCTGTGTGTACATATATCACAATACATATCATAGCATACACTATATGCAGTGCGTATACCACTTGCCGGATCTAGCCAGATGGCGCCGAAGTTTCGCACAGAAAAAAAGGTTCGGTTCCTATGTGAATTTAACACTAGCAGCTTCCCCAAAAGTCCGGGTAATAGCGCACGATCGAGTACATGCTATACTCCTAACCAATAATCGAATGGCTAATTAATTTGTAAAAACAGTCTTCTAATTAATCTGTAAAAACAGTCTACTAATAATCTGTAAATACAGTTTACTAATCTGTAAAAACAGTTCATTAATCTGTAAAAACAGTCTCCTAATAATCTGTAAATACAGTTTACTAATCTGTAAAAACAGTTTATTGATCTGTAAAGACAGTCTCGTTATAATCTGGAAAAACAGTCTTCTAATAATCTGTAAAAACAGTCTCGTAATAATCTGTAAGTACAGTTTACTAATCTGTAAAAACAGTTTATTAATCTGTAAAACAGTCTCGTAATAATCTGTAAAAACAGTCACATAATAATCTGTAAAAACAGTCTCGTAATAATCTGTAAATACAGTTTACTAATCTGTAAAAACAGTTTATTAGTCTGTAAAAACAGTCGCGTAATAATTTGTAAAACAGTCTCGTAATAATCTGTAAAAACAGTCTCGTAATAATCTGTTAATACAGTTTACTAATCTGTAAATACAGTTTATCAATGTTTATTAATCTGTAAAAACAGTTTATTAATATGTATAAACAGGTTATTAAATGAAAAGGTCCTGACCCTAATACGCTGCCATAATTTTGCTACTCGCGGAGACATAAATTTTTTAACAAATGATGTAATTAAGCCTCGTTTTGAAATTAATATCTTTAAAAAGAAATGTCACTACCAGGTGTTAGCGCGAGGCAAAAGCAATCTCCGTGCCAAATGGCTATGTCAGTTTTCATTTGGAAGAGAAAAAAAAAATGAAAGAAAAGGAACACAATTCCAATATGCCACTCAACGTTGAATGATATTATTACACCTTTTAAGATAAAATATAAAAAATCGGCCCTGGAAAATTTTCTCGTGTGCACCCCCAATTTTAGTGAAGCACAATGTACAGCTCAAGTTCTAACTGTTGTCCGTCTTGGGTAGCAGGTGTGAAATTGAGTATTCTGAGACAAAATTAGCTTGTTTACCTGCTTTACCGAAAGCTCTTGTCTCACATAATTCACTGGTACAGTGGAATCCATTTTACATTTATAAGGAGAATCGGTAATAATTTAATATCACAGCTTTAATACTTTGGACTTTAGTATGCCGTCCATTTGTATATTCCGTGATAGTCTATCAGCCCGTTAGCCTACCAACTATTCCAGGCGACAAGTTCGCCCATGGGTATGGTATTTCTGGTTCTGTCTAGATTTTCCATTCTTTGATTAGCGAACGATATTCATGCAGGTCCAGGTCTAGTCCTAAGATAAACCAGGTCTAGCCTTAAGATAAAAAGATCGACTCGAAGCCACTGATATATGTACAATTGAATTGCTGGAATGTCAGCGAAACATGCCGCGACCCAATCTGCCCCGCCCACCTGAGATGGAGTCATGTCAATTAACGAGCTAACTCCTCCCATCTATGACATTTTATGAAGTGAAAGCTGTTACGCTGTGACGGCAGTCACAGCGTAAAAGCTTGCACTTCATCAAACGTCAAGGTGTTTACCTAACACGAAAGGTAGTCACACTCTATATCGGTAGTTATTTATTTATAGCATATTCCGTCCCATTAAGGTGACAGCCAGTGAGACGCTTTTCATTATGTGACCAATGAGCATTTCAGCAATTCAGTTGAATAGAAAGGGGTATCGTAGTGCCACGTCGGTTAGTGATTTGAACGTGTGATCGAAACGATGTGGATTCGGTTCAGGGCCTCGCAGTTTACGTTGTGTCCATGAACTGGATACTTAGCCCCCCCCCCCCCCCCCTCACACACACACAGACTGCCAAAATAGGAACACGATAACACATTATGACATCAATCAGTGCGACAACGACTCAAGCATACGCTGGAAAACTTTACAGTTGCTTATAACTGCATGGTGGTTTTTTCGGATACTCTAGCTTCCACCCGCCTAGCGGTCCACCCGAAAATCGAAAAATACCGTTAATGGGCGGTCATATAGGACTGAGCAGTTTTAAGTTTCTATCTCAAGCAATATAAAGTAGAGAGCACGGAAAAGGCCATCCGATCCCTGACCCCATCACCAGGGATCGAGCAACGTATGCAATTTGAACAAGCATGAACTCAAGCAAACTGAACATCTATCGACGACTGAAGTCTGTATTACTAGGAGGTAAGGTTATAATAATATACCGGTGCACATTTGAGCACTGAATATTAATATTTTCAAAATTAGATTTTTTGTTTTGAAAGATGTGAAGAATAGCAAACACACAAACTGATCAGCTAACACACAGGTGCGAGGGGGCAAGATAAGATACTGTCGAAGCTTTTTTTTCAAAAAAGGTACGATTTTCATAAACTTGGCAAATTTGTTGAAGGCCACTTTCGTCTAGTAGTTTTCAAGGAATGATATTTTCGTGCCTTCAGCAGCTAGCATTCCTATGGCAAACGTAAATCATTAGGATGCTCCATATAGAAACTTTAACTGATACAGAGTTGTGGATCTTTTAACAACTACATACCTCATCTGTCAGGGCAAAGCCCGCCTAAATATAGGGGCAAAGGGGCCTCATATATAAAGATATTGTAAGTTCAAAAGATATTCCGCATCAAGGCGAAAAACCTACGTGAATTTCACTTCTCGGTGAAGCTGGACATGGAAAAACACACGTGGTGTATATCCAGCTTCAGCGCAGGGACCCAGAGGAGAAACGGTATGTTAGATAAGGTCTAATCTCATTTAATTTATACAGTATTCGCGAGTCTTACGAGACGTAATCGGTTGGTGGCAGGATATCGTCACGGCCAATTGAGAAACGAAATTCTAAAAGATAGAAATGTCGTGTCATCATTAGTAATAGCAATGCGTGACAGGAACGAATCGGTTTTCTCGACAAGTGAAATCACCGTTAAGTCACGCGCGAGATGACTTGTATTGATTCTGTCTCGATATACGTCATCTCCCACCGTTTTGACAGATGGACAAATGAGCGTCCGTCCACCTGACAGTTTAGGGTAAAAAGTATATATACCTTGAAGAGCAGAGCATTAGACACACACTTGGGGTCACACACCCGTTGGTGAAGTCCAGGGCAGGCAACTCTGTTTCCTGGCATAGGGGTACCTTCGATCACAGGATCCTGAAACGGCTGGAATCGCCAGAGAGGGCATTCCACGATTGATTTAGCTTAAGGTTGATAGGCGGCTCCAGTGCCAAATTCGTTGAGAAAGAACACCCAAGGTGACACGTTAAAGTATAGATTGTCGAGTAGCAGGTATCAGCCTGCAATAGTCAGAAGTGTAGGTTAATTGTATTGTGCGTATTAACCCTTTGAAGCGTCAGACTGATTGCGTTTTGAGTAGTTTGTTTTGCTGTCGAAGCGTCGTAATACCGACTGGAGATCGGTGTGAGTGACAATTTCGCCCTAGCACAAAAAGGGGCATTTGTGAATCGTGAATTCAACCAGGAACGGTGAATATTTCAATAGGACTTTCACGGAGGACTTTCAAAAGGCACATAATGTATGAGTAGACAATATCTGACCCAAATCAGAAGTACGGTGGCTTTATAGATGACGAACATTGCTGGTCGGAACCCTCCGACAGCCAGAGGTACAGTTACGCGCAGACGTTGACATTTGAGCCTATGGCGAGCTCACAGTAATAACATTTCAGATTTGTGAAGCTCTTATGGCGAGCTCACGGTAATAACATTTCCAGTGTGTAGACTATAGTGCCAGTACAGGGCTATAGAATGACTATATGATTGTTTAGAATTATTTAACCGTAGCAACCAAATTTCTGTGAAAGAATCGAATTGTTGATTGTTGAAATATTGAAACGGCTTTATTTTTATGTGTAAATAAAAGAATCGTTGTTACTTTAAATCATTCTTTCCATTACGCAGCCTGAAGTGATTAAACGTATTATTTAAAAAAACGACTTTATGGGTAAAATCTTCAACACTAATTCTTCGTGTAGACCTTGTTTCCCGTGAAGTGGTGGAATCACACCTAACGGAAATCGAACCTATTTCAGGCCAATTTGGCAGAGAAGGAATCACGGCGTCGGTCTAACTCAGCTCCCTGCGCCGAGTTCGCGACACTTGGATTCCGACCCTCCACGTTGGTCTAATTTTTCCGCAACTTCATCAGCGGGACTAAATAACCCCACGTCAGCCCAGGTCTTACGGGGCCTCAGGTGTCCCTGACACCATCTACCATTTTCTCACACGGACAACAGGTGATACTTACCGTAGTTTTTCCGAGATAACTTAACATTTCTTTGCATTCTTTAAAAACACAGTTTATTGCCCGTTGAGCTCGTTCCAATAACAGATCAAAAACAATGTTTTCGAAGCAATACTAATAAAAATCAATCTATGTTTTAATGGCGATTTTCGTTTCACACCATGCAGATTCTTGGATTGATGAAAGGGTGTCCACCTCCGAATGGTCACATCCCAGGTGGGCACCTAATTTTCAACTTCTCGGGAAAAACATGTGTACATTTGCATCTCCAACTCCATGGGTTAAAATTTTGCGAATACTATTTTCAGCTTTTGAGGAACTGCAACTGCACTCCACCCACTGCTCACAACCTTTGGCTTATTTACCCCAGAAGTCCAACAATCCGATTCCATTAGGATGTTTTCAAATTTTGGGTTATTAATAATCTCCAAGTTCATCCCAAATCTAAATCTAAACTGCCAAATGATGCAACAAATTTTGCCACTTTAGTCTAGAATATTTCGATGGAATTTTTTGGTCTGGACTAGGGTGGGCTGGGACAAGAGACCCCTATACCCCCCCTTGCCACACCCATGTGTGGATTGGATTGTTTCATAAAGAGCCAAACAGCTTACTTGCCATTCTTAAAAAATCTTCATATTTAGTGAATGTGTATCGTATTTTCCTCGTAAAAATACATTATTTCACGTCAAATTCGTTGAAAAGTAGCGATTGGCACTCTCCAGTAAACTGCAACTGAACTAATGCATTTTCGCAAACTCATGCTGCGAGAATCAATTTTTAGTTCTTAACCCTTTACCCAACGTAACGGCCAAAACCGGCCAGAGCTATTCTCAAAAACCGCCAATTAATTTTCATTATTTTTTTCATTTTTTGCCTCAAAAACATAGGTTATGACCCCTCATTGGAACGAGCTCGTCGAGCTCGTTCCAATGAAGGGTCATAACCTATGTTTTTGTGACAAAAAAGTGAAAACAATTAGTTATTCAAGAATATTTTTTGCAAGTGTCGTCTTCTTTTCGTGTTGGGTAAAGGGTTAAATAATTTAGAATTTTAGAGTAATGTAAAGCCCCTGTGAGTGCAGCCAGTAGATATTCCATAGTAAAATACATACCTCATTTTTACATATTTTTATAAAGTTTAACCCTGATAGCCTTGATCTAATTTTAGTACGTTTCTTGTCTTACATATACACGTAGGACACATGTTCCAACATAGAGGCTTTTGTCGGTTTTGCTGATGGAAGGTACAGAACATTGGTAGTGGTTTCTAGTGTTGTCTTGGCTGCCTGTACAGAGTGTCACCTTTTTATGAGACATCAGACAATAACTAAAATTCCCCGTGACATTTTAGGATATTTTCAGAATCTATGACAAAAATCAAATGAATATTTGTTGATTCTTATAGTTTTCCTTGAGCGAATCATTTGAGAGAAACGATTCTGATCCTCGCATGAAATTTTAAGCTCTGGCATTGTGAGACAATTCTGAACACTAAACTTAATCCAGCACGCTGTCAATAAAAATAACTGGGAGCTCGGTAGCTCAGTGGTTAGAGCATTGGACCTTAAATCGAAAGGTCGACTGTTCGATCCAGACCAGCAATAACAGCGTCAGGTCCTTTGGGCCAGGACCTTAATTCTGATTGCCCACATGGGGGCTCGGTGGTGCTATGTACTAAGGTTTATAGCACGTCGGTGGTGCACTTGTCTTCAGCCGCGGCTAATTCTGCTAGTACGAGTTAGTGCGTTGGAGAGTCTGACACATGCTCGTCGGTACTTGGTTGTTCTCTCCGGAACTCCGGCTTCCTTCTTCTTCGCCGTAAAACTAACACGACATGACCCTGGATATTGAATGTGTCGTTAACCTCCAGTAAACAAACAAACAGTAAATACAAGTGCCTCATATAACTATTTGGAGTTCAATCTCGTCGAGCGTCGGATGATTCATACCCGCAACAACCTAGAGTTATTCTAATGACCTGGTTACAATGCAAATCATATGAATGGCAAAAAGATAAAAAATTATATTTTATCGGTTAATATGCTTTTAGATTTCAGTTTCTTTCTGATCTCATTGAATGGGATTGAAGTATGAGATGAGACAGACTGATTAATATGCTGATTCTTATCTGTTGATATTCTCACACAAAAGTGGTTCCATTTCAGTCTTGAAACCCCTCATATGAGCATCAGTTAAAGCCATTCATTACACCCCTTGACCGCAGCTCAGACTTGCTAATTAGCAGAGAAGAATAAACAATAACCGTCAGCAACAAAACTGGTGTACAGTGCTTTTCTCTGTGGGAAGAGTACGGGGGACAGAAATCAACGACCCTTGTTGAAGTTCCCCTTGTATTTTACGCGTGCTTTAGTGTTTGTCGGAATCATTTGAGTACTTGCGGTTCAGCAGTCCATATTCTTCCGTGGTGCTGTTATATATATTCCGATCAGAGAGTATTCCATTCACCTTGAAAACTTCAAGATATTAATCATAAAACTGCACATGTGGTGAGTCTTCCTTCGTATTTTTTAGTTAAAAACATGTCTCACAAAAGTAATAGTCATCAAAGATTCGGTCAAATCAAGTTTCGATTGAGATACATTTCATGCGCTGATTCAAAGTAAAAGAACATTATGGTATTTTTAGATTCAAACGGGTTGAATATTTCAGTTGGTCGGAAAAACGAACTGTAGATTGAATCGTAAGCATATGGACCATTTAACCCTTTGAACCCTGATAGTATCTTCTACGCTAGTAGTGTCATCAACTGGAAGAATATATATTCGTTACTGGGGCGCAGTGGCGTTGCGCTAACCGGTTCTAGTCAGATCACCGAAGTTAAGAAACGTCGAGCCCGGTTTGTCCTTGGATGGGTGACCGTCTGAGCGATCGATTCGGTCTCCCGCGTTGTGTCCTTGGACAGTGCACTAAACCCAGATTGTCCACATGGGGGCACGATGACGCCATGTACTAAGGCGTACTGCACGTCGATGGTGCGCATGTTCTCAACCAATCTAACCCTGCCGGTGCTGCACTGCGGATTTACGATGTTGGGGAGCTGGCAGCTGCTCGTCGTTGCTCGGTGGTTCTCTCTGCATGGGTACCCCGGCTTCCTCCATCCGTAAAACTGTCACCGAGGCGATATGACAGTGTCGTTAAACCTTAATAAATAAATAAATAAATTCGTTACTTGGGGAAGGCCAATCAAGATTTTCAACGTGCAGCCTTGGGGCTGCACGTTGAAAATCTTGCTTGGTCTACCACACAAATTGACTGAGCAACTATCTATTTTATGAATTCTGGTCATATTACAGTCTTGGGCTGGAAAAAGCGGCCTCTCTGGTTCAAAGGGTAAAGGGAGTTACGATGTTGGGGAGCTGGCAGCTGCTCGTCGTTGCTCGGTGGTTCTCTCTGCTTGGGTACTCCGGCTTCCTCCGCCCGTAAAACTGTCACCGAGACGATGTGACAGTGTCGTTAAACCTTAATAAATAAAAAAAAAAAAAAAAAATATTTTCGTTACTTGGGGAAGGCCAATCAAGATTTTCAACGTGCAGCCTTGGGGCTGCACGTTGAAAATCTTGCTTGGTCTACCACACAAATTGACTGAGCAACTATCTATTTTATGAATTCTGGTCATATTACAGTCTTGGGCTGGAAAAAGCGGCCTCTCTGGTTCAAAGGGTAAAGGGAGTTACGATGTTGGGGAGCTGGCAGCTGCTCGTCGTTGCTCGGTGGTTCTCTCTGCTTGGGTACTCCGGCTTCCTCCGCCCGTAAAACTGTCACCGAGACGATATGACAGTGTCGTTAAACCTTAATAAATAATAATAAAAAAAAAAAAATATTTTCGTTACTTGGGGAAGGCCAATCAAGATTTTGAACGTGCAGCCTTGGGGCTGCACGCAGAAAATCTTGCTTGGTCTACCACACAAATTGACTGAGCAACTGTCTGTTTTATGGATTCTGGTCATATTACAATCTTGGAAAAAGCGGCCTCTCGGGTTCAAAGGGTAAAGGGATAGACTAGTTCCAGGCCACTGTAGAATTTGACAAATGGCTTGAGAACTTGGTGAACATCTTCAAAAACGTCGCCATATCGACAGACATAAGGTTCATCTATTAAAAAACTTTTGTTTAAATTTTGTTTTTTTTTGTTCCAAGCCTTAAAGTAACTGAATGGCCAGTTCCTTATACGACATACGTTATCAACCGAAAAAATAGGTTGAAAACGAATGTCGAATAAGAAACTTTGAAAAAGTAACGGTTGTCACGTCAGTACCTCAAGGAGCAGTTTCTTGTGAGACAGTCTCTGTGTCAAACCAATGAGAACGAGGCGGCGTCGCTGTGTAATATCTCTTAGCCGTTTGATAGTTATAGCGGGGCACTGGATTAGCAGAATCTGATGTGGGTAGAATAAAGCTTGTACATTTTTTAAAGCACTGGTTGGTTCAGTGTATAATCCTGCTTTCTGGGTTGAGATAATCTTGAACTTTCTCGAAAGTATTACTAATGTGAGATTCCCATTACAATTTTTACTGTACTGTCAATGGAAGATGATGATGAACATTTACACACACTTGTGATTTGTCACTAAAGACGATATTTTCGTAATGAACTTTCCGTGTTGGGTAAATATAATTACATTGTTTTTTAACGTTGCGAGTCACCCGTGAGGCAATGTCTCATTCATAGATTTTTTAGTTCTTAGATAGAATGGGAAGCGAGATAAATCTCATGTACTTTCTGTTGGGCACGTATCATCGGCGAACAGTCTGAGGACAAAATTGTGTTTGTCAATCATGTCACGTTTTTACACCAAAACTTGAAATGGTCGTTTAGTTGCTTTGGTAAATTTATATTCAGAGTTACAATTATTTACTTCAACAATTCTCTGTGTACCTCTGCTAGGATTCGCGAGAAAAGAATTTAGTCAATTTAACCCTCTACCTAACATAGCGACAGCAAATTAACCAATACAAGGCTAACACCCCCTGAAATATCCTGAAATGTTGTCAATAAAATTGTACACATGATTGTCATTGGAATCACCTTAATGAGCAGGATTTCAATGACAGCCATATCTGTAAGGCTTTATTTCTAAATATTGATTATTTTTTTAAAAAAATATCAAATTCAGTTTATGTTTTAAAAATTGAAAAGCTGGGTTGGTAATAGGTTAACGTGTGTTATCAGCACTCAAACGGGATTCACACAGGGTGGCCTCCTGGGATATTCAGAGCAGGCATGGATTCTCGCACCCATTTACGCGAGAATACAAATGGATTCTTCCAAACTAGATGAAATATAAGCCACGCCTTTGCTTCCTCTTGGATCAGGACGCTGTGAAACCAGCGAAGTCGGATCCCGGTTTTCCGAGTACAAGTTTATAAATAATTTGTCCAAATGTTTTGGACATGTTGCGAGAGATGAAACCTGACCTCGTGTTGTTAGCAATAGCGTTGCAATGACCATGACACACCTCTAACATTTGATCAAAGGTGCCATTCTGAAGTAAGAAGGCGGATTGATTTTGACAGAAAAGATTGTTTTCAACGAAGTGTTTTTGAACCACACAGAATAACACTCATTTCCAAGCTTTCAAGCCACCAGTCTAATTCTGTAAGAAATTCGACGCTGTTATGGCGGGGGATCAGTCAACCTCTCGAAAAGGTCAAAGCCTACCTTTAACTGGTCTGGAATATTTCAGTTTTTTTTTTTTGCCTTTCGGTCCGCATTTCCAACCAAACGATGAATGTCGGGCGACTGAATCAGAAAACATCCCAAAGATTCATTTTGTGTGAATCAAAGCTAGAAATTTTGTTCAATCGAGACTTGATTTGATCGACATTTTGGTGACACTACAGAAGATATGAAGATTCACCACACCCGATGGGTTTTGATTACATCGGTAATTCCGCAAATTATGTTAACCCTTTGAACACCAGAGGCCGTTTTTTCGGCCGGGTCATAAGCTACGTCAAAATGTCATTAAGGGGGATGGATACAAGGTAAATGCTTGGTGTAGACCAATCAATATTTTCAACGTGTAGCCCTAAGGCTGCACGTTGAAAATATTAATTGGTCTAACCCCAAATAATAAATATGGACTCTTCCAATTGCTGCCATTGAACTGACATGGAAGATACCACAATGGTTCAAAGGGTTAATTTCTTGACGTTTTCAAGAGAAATTAAATATTTATTGATTGAATATCTATAACTGGGTCAGGAAAGAATACCGGTATATGTTTGTAAGTAAAGGCACATCACATTACATCAACGGTCGTCTGCATGGAAAATTTCACAATTTTGAACAAATAGCCCACAACAACGTCGAATTCCGAACAGAAATTAGGCTGGTGGCCTGAGAGCTCGACTCGTTCCGTATTTTTCAACTACAATATAGCAGAGAAACGAGTTCCTAATTTTTACCGTCAAAACGGTTGCCTTTTTGAAAAGTGGAATAGCATCCAAACTTTACTTGTCGGGAAAGAAGCCTTGTGCTGACTATTTTCTGAAGTGTAAAATAAATGGTTCACAGACAGTGAACTTGATCTCTTTGAGTAATTGGTGGCCAATACCGTGATATCCATTCGACATTTTCACATGTATGGGTTTCAAAATTTGTACAATGCTATGTTCGGCGATAGATATATCTTTTTACTGTTGTGAGAAGTGTGAAAAAAGAAAGTATGATTGTTTTCATTCAAATCACTTTTTAATGAACGTATTATTTAAAAAAAACGACTTTATGGGTAAAATCTTCAACACTAATTCTTCCCGTGAAGTGGTGGTACATGTACGCTTGGTTGGCTGTTGGCCGAATAAGATTCCAATAGACTTGTGCAATTGGCCGATTGCCGTCACGGTATAATTCTGGGTATTGAAAGGTGAGTTAAACCCCAATAAATAAATAAATAATTGCTAGATTCGGCCCAAGATAAAGATACACACCTTGAGGTATTCGGAACAAGAATATTCGGAACATTGCTGGGGTAAACATAACTACCCCTAAAACTGGAAATATAAGCCACTATGAAACAGATGAAATATAAGCCACGCCTTTGCTTCCTCTTTGATCAGGACGCTGTGAAACCAGCGAAGTCGGATCCCGGTGTACCGTATGCAACTTCGTGGTTTTTCTCGGCGACCTTAGTATATATGTATATATATTTAAAGGAATCACCAATGTTCTTAAGTGTTCACAGGCATCTTGGGTTAACGTTTAGTCAAATATACGTGAGATTTCCACGTACAGTTACCATATCAAGTTTACAATCAAGAGAGAGGCATCCTCAGATCATTACTGATCCTCCACCATAAGGAACAGTAGCTCTGATGTTCCTGGGCACGTAAGCAGTATTTGTATGCTTCCACACTCCCATGCGATCATCTGTGACGGGAAGCAGGTTCCTACTCTTCTGACAAATGGACCCTCCTCCACGTCCTTAGATTCCAATGTTGTCTTGCCATACACCACTCCAAACGCCGTCTTTGATGCTGATCGGACAGACCTGGACGCTTGATGACCCTTCTGGACCTCATACCCAGTGCTTTGAGACGGTTTCGGACGGTTCTGTTGCACAAAAGCATGTCGGGGAGCCAACGCGTTTAAAAAAAAAACAACACTTGAAGCAAAGGGCTCAAGCCTAACGAGGCTTACCACACTCCGATCTTCTCAAGGAGATATCTTTTGGGGTCGTCCAGACCTTGGTCGGTCCTTAACATCGTTGGGTTGTTGATGTTTTCGGACAAGTCTGCTGACGACAGAATGACTATAGCCAAGTTGCCTTCCAATAGCTTTGAATGACATACCTGTTGAATGCATGCCAAAGGTTATGAACCACTAAATAAGTGAACACGTGACTTGGAGCGTTTGACACCCAATGTTGTGAGTAGGATTAAATAGGGCTGATCAGCTGATTGGTTAAATATATTTTGCCTTTGAAAACATTAATCAAAATTTTGATTCCTCCACTTTAGAAAGGATTAATAAGTTTGTTTGTAATTTGGTGCCGGAATGTGTGAGAATCTCTCAAAAACATGAGGCATGGGAAAAAAAAGTGTGAAGGTCATTCAGTGCAAGACCATACGGTAGTTGTGAAAATTCGAAATTTAAACTGAAATTTGATGTGGCAACATCAATTTTTTTCCAGTTTAATATTTTTAAGAGATGGTGTACTTTGTAAATGTATAGGTATTTTTTTTTCAAAACAACTTGGTGTGTTGTACAGAGAGTGGAAGGTTAACACTGTGGTCAATGGGATTTATTTAGTGGTTCATGACCAATGATTTTCCACCTTAGTGCCTCTGGCAGTTTCCTCCTTGCCATGTCAACATTTATTGATAAAAGAAGTGACAAATGTTCTTGTCTTATACCCAGATAGTGCATGTGGATGATGGTGTGTTTTGTGACATTCGTGGGAAGCATGCTTCACGTGGACGAGGGAATGTGTTTGGGTTACGCCATCAACCAGAAACATCATGTTTCGCTAAATGAAATGTACTGCGATACATAGCAAGCATTAAAGCATAATAATCAGTAACAGCAACTTCACTGTCAAGAAACATTTCATGGGGTGCTTAATTAAGTTCCAGGTATATATGTGGACTTTTCGTATAACAACATATAAGTCTAAGGCACGACGAATTTATGAATAAATGATGCGTTTATGAAGAAAGGTGTAATACAATACATAGTAACAGGAAATGGAATTTAGTAAAATGTTGATAAATGAATGAGGAGAGTCGTGGAATGCAGTACTTGGTAAAATGAAATGGAATTCAGTAAAATGTAAATAAATAAATAAATAAATAAATAAATAAATAAATAAATAAATAAATAAATAAATAAATAAATAAATTTTCTTGGAATTCCTCTCATAAATACTTGGGACAGAGAACTCTTGTCGGTATCTGTAATTCAACCCAGCGAACAATGTACCTAACCGGTCAGATCACAACGAAAAGCAGAGTTAAGGACACACACACCTCGAGTTTGTCCCGCTAAATTTTCTTTATGTTGGGAGTACCTCTCTTCAACGCATCAAAACGGCTTTGTGATTTTCAGGTCCATGAATAGCCAGATAAAAACGTTTTCCACTTTTGCCTATAGCTTTTTCAATCTCAAATTTTGAGATAGATAATTGCAATGTACAGACTATGCGAGAACTTGAGTAATACTTAATCCTTTGAACCCCAGCGGCCTCTTTCCTGACCAGGAACATGATACGTCATAACGTCATTATATAGGATGGCTGTTCAGTAAATGTGTGGGGTAGACCAATCAATATTTTCAACGTGCAGCCTAAAGTCTGCACGTTGAAACTATTGATAGGTCTATCCCAAATAATGAATGTGGACTCTTCTAATTGCTGCCATTGAACTGGCATGGAGGATATACCACTAGAGTTCAAAGGGTTAAGAACTATCGCAGGAGGCAGCAACTTTACGAATGAAAGACGACGGATTTCGCTAAGTGCAGAAACTGAGAAAGAATCCTAATGTAACTTTGTAAGGAGTATTAATTTCTGCATTTGACCAGGGGGCACGGGGCGGGAAGGGGGAGAGATCAAGAGGGGGATATGGGTTCAGCCCCTTACATTTTTGGCCAACAATACTGTCAATATTTGAAAATAGTAAACGAAATGAGCTCAATTGCTTGTTATTCTACTTATTATTTTTATTCCCAAAGAACTTACTTTTGAGTCGGCGATTATCCGAGGCGGGCTCGGCAGCATAGTAGTTACCACCCTAATATTAGCTTGTCAGAATACACAATGTAGCTCCATTATACGACCTGGGTCATGATGGGGAATTAGTGGTGTACTGGCACTGATCGGTTCCTGTAGTTCACTAAGCCCTTAAAACCACCCAGATTGCTTTTTAGGTCTCATTTTTTACGTAAATTTCAAAGAGAGGGTCCGATACCCCTCCAAGTACAACTTCAGCCCGCCCACTTTCAACGTCGCCCAGCATCTTTCTGTGTAACTGATGCGTCAATATAAATTGCAACGGTAAAATTATATGAAGATAACAATATTTTCGGAAGATTAATGTACTCTCCACTTATCATTCTCATGCTCTCGCTAATGGTCGTGTCCACGGTGAGGCCTACGTACGAAAGCCCAGAAGGCTCATTCAAATTTCAAACTTCAAATTTCAAATTTCAAATTTCAAACTTCAAATTTCAAATTTCAAACTTCAAATTTCAAACTTCAAATTTCAAATTTCAAACTTCAAATTTCAATTTTTA
Source organism: Pictodentalium vernedei (assembly GCA_031216915.1). Lineage (NCBI taxonomy): Eukaryota > Metazoa > Mollusca > Scaphopoda > Dentaliida > Dentaliidae > Pictodentalium > Pictodentalium vernedei. The sequence goes on from CM062297.1 coordinate 464,672,521, forward strand.
GAATCCGTTTTTTTTCTTCCCGCCTTCAAAATTACACTGACCAATCAGATATCGCCACCGACGTCTAGGTAACCAATCACGTTCATTCGGAGGAACTCGCCCAATTCCGCAGCTGACGATTCCGTATAATTTCATTGTTATCGTAGTATCAAACAGGTGCGGTCGACTACCCAGTTTCGCAGGATTTTTTTTCTTTTGGAGGAGGAATTATCATTTCGCCGATATAGGTAGGTTTATACTTTGTCACGGGTAGCAATATTATTGGTACATCTTAATACTCAGTCTATCGAAGTAGCCGTTTTGAGTGTTTGTAGGGATTTTTGATATTCTGTTTGGTTGAGGACTCGTGTGCACCGATTTTGAAATTTTTGTGGCATTTTAGTATGATATTACCTCCGTGTCCGGGCGGTCTACTTAAAAATAATTCAGTGTGCACTACCGGGGATTTTATATGGCATTTCTAGCAAAATCAATCCGCATATATATCTTATTATCTATATGAAGAGGTTTAGTCCGTGGGCTTGATGTGTTATGGGGGTGTTCACCATGCAACCGTAGACTTTTTGTAAATAATATTGCTTCGTTTATTGGAATATTATAAGCGAGGAAAAAAATGTTCAGCTATGTGTCATCAAAACACAATATTAACCCAATATGTATGGCATAAGCACCGCTCAACACTGTAATTAATACCTTCTCCTTGCTCTTTATTTTATCCTAGAAAAGCGCTCGTTGGACTGTTGTCGGAATCAATTCAAAATTCAAAATCAGGAGCTTAATCGAAAGAGTAAAAATTCTGTAACGTGTATGTATGGGTGGGGATGGGTGTTTATGTGAATGTGGGGATAAAAACCCACTCAACACAACGTTTTGTAAGAAAATATCCTCAAAACTGGAATCGCCAGATTGACATTATTTTAGATGGGCGGGGACCTTCATTGTACCACTATATTGATGCGTATAACACGTTGATGACACACATTTGTTAGTCAATGCGGTCGATCGCGTGTCTCTCGTTAATTTGAAGTCGGGCAGTCACATGTATACCGCTGGTGGGTATATCAATCAAAAGGGAAAACCTTCCCCCCAATCCTACTCCCCCACCCCTCCACCTCCTTTCCCAACAAACACACATCCACCTGCGAATATCTTCATGGTATTGGAAGCATTGTGGTCATTGCGAAACAGTGTGATTTGGTATATGGTGAAAATATATTTCGCATGCCCCACATAGTACAGATCAGGGTAGATAGGGGGGGGGGGGGGGGGGGTGTGCATACGGAGCCAAACACGAAACTCTGGGGCATCTGTATTTGAATTCTGCCGCTATCTAGACATCATTTGTGTGTCGTGGATGGAGATTTCGGTTCATATATGGGTGAAAGAAGTGTTTCTGCAAAATGTTTGGAGTGAATGCTTTTCTGAGTTTTGGAAAGTTCTCAGCTCCGAAAGCCGAGTTCGACCCGCGCCCCGATTCCGACCCTCTACGTTGGTCTATATTCCCGGTAATTCGAACAAGGGATTAAATAACCTCATGTCACCCTCCCATACGCGGTCTAGGTTGTGACAATGTCGACTGTTTTTCTCTGTTGCATTCTACTTTGAATAACTGAAAGGGAATAAAGGAGACCCCGATCCCACCCCCACCCCCTACTCTATCCACAATGTACGATTGAGTGCCCCTTATGTTCAGTTGGAATCCCATGACGAGTAGAAAAGTTCCATTTCTAGGAAGTAATTGGTACTGAACAGGATAAGCATCAATATGGATAGTTTGTAACTAATGCACATTAAATCAATAATTGCAGCTGACAGGCCGAGAAGGCTCATTTAAATTTCAAATTTCAAACTTCAAATTTCAAACGTCAAATTTCAAATTTCAAACTTCAAATTTCAAACTTCAAATTTCAAATTTCAAACTTCAAATTTCAAACTCCAAATTTCAAACTTCAAATTTCAAACTTCAAATTTCAAACTCCAAATTTCAAACTTCATATTTCAAGTTTCAAATTTCAATTTTCAAAATCCGTTTTTTTCCCACCTTCAAAACTACATTGACCGATCAGATATCTCCACAGACTTCCAGGTAACCAATCACGTTCATTCGGTGGAACTCGTCCGATTTCCTAGCTGACGATTCTGCATAATTTCGTTGTTATCGTGTTATCAAACAGGGAAGATCGACTGCCCAGAAGCGCAGGATTTTTTTTTCATTTGGAGGAGGTATTATCATTTCGCCGATATAGGTAGACTGATAGTTTGTCACGGGTTGCAATAATATTGGTTCATCTTGATACTTAGCCTGTCGAAGTAGTCTTTTCGAATGTTTAAAGGGACTTTAATATTCCCTTTGGTTGATTCACTCAGTGGCGTTTTAGCGGGCGGGTGGGTGGTGAGCCCCCTTGAATTTGTAATTAGTGGGTGAGGGGATGTTTTGTGGGTGTGTGTGTGCGGGAAGAGGTTTGCAAGGCATTTCCGCCGCGGTAACAAAAATTGATCAGTTATGATGCGGCCAGTGGCCATCGCTACCAATGGACGTCCATGGCTCGGCACGTGGCAAAACAAAGTTGAATTCCAGGGTCCAAAAGCCCCCATTTCCTTGCATCTGAGCGGATATTTTGAGGTTTTTCATGGAGATACATTTGTAAGATGTCACACTTCGAGCGCTGGTAATTACCATTAAATTTGTGTCTTTTCAATTCAGAGTGTGGTGGTCGAGTGGATTGGTGCGTTTGGTGTCTCGTGCCAGATGCCCCGGGTTCACTAACCTAACACTCTCTGTCTGCATCAGTTGTGGAGATACTGTCACGGTGCCCCGTCCTATCGAGTGGGGACGTAAAATGGCTGACCTCTGTGCTGAGAGAGCGACACATCCTGTACAGATCTAAGATATCTTTGTGGTAACCTAGATGGGAGTTGCAGAGATTCATCACACAAGCCTAGCTGGCAAAATCGAATCAGTGACAAAGAAGAAATCACCATGGGTGTCGCAAGAAGCGCATAGTCCCACATCGTTCCCCGCTGGCATACAGCCCGTAAAGACCCTTCCATACCAGGCGGAGAAAATGACTGACTGACAATTCAGGCGGCTTCTTTTTGTGATCTGGCTCCATTCTAACCTACCATTTGTGCGCTTGCCAACCCCTGTGTTATTTTACCCTCTCATCACTATTACTAGTGATAGATGTTTACCTATGCCGTGTTGTATCGCCAATTTAGAATAGAGGTATAAGAGGTTAAAGAGGACGGACAAACTGTACCTGTACTGATGACTGTCTACCTTTTCACTGACACAGATACTTGTATTTGGACAAGCAATCTACAGATATACAACCTAGCCCCCGGCACCTGACACCTCTTCGATTTTAGTGTCATTTTTGACATAGTTCCAGGTCCGATTTTGAGAAAAAGTATTTGTGGGGGCGGGGGGGGGGGGGCGTCCCCCAATCCCCAAGCCACTGCTTTGGTTGAGCACTATTCATGCACCGATGTTGAAAGTTTTGTGGCATTTTAAAATATCCGGGCGGTCAACTTGAAAATAATTCGGTATGCACTAGATGGATTTATATAAGGCATTTCGAACAAAATCAGTCCGCACATATATCTTATTATCAAAATGAAGAAGTTTAGTCTGTGGACTTGCTGCGGGGTGAGGGTGTTTACCGTGCAACCCTAGACTTTTTGTAACGGATATTGTTTTGTTTATTGGAATATTATAAGTGAGAAACAAATGCGCGGCAGTGTGTCAGCAAAACCCAACCCAATATGTATGGCATAAGTACCTGTCATTACTGTAATTAATAACTTCGCATTGCTCTTCATTTTATCTGAGAAAAGGGCTCATCGGGCTAGTAAATTAAGGAGTAGTATATTCACAATGCACATGTTATAGGAATTAATTCAAAATTCAAAAGCAGGAGCTTAATCGAAATTGTAAAAATACTGTAACGTGTATGTATGGGGGGGGGGGGGGGGGGGGGGGGGGGGGGGGAGGGGGATGGGTGTTTATGTGAGTGTGGGGGTAAAACCCCATTCAACACAATGTTTGTAAGAAAATAACCCCATAACTGGAATCCCAGAATGACATTATTTAGGGAAACTGAAATGAATGCCAAACGATTACCACAATAGATTGCAACATTTCAGTGCAGAGAATCATGTGTGGCTAACATCGGAAAAGTATAAAAATCACATTTGTATTTGAAATGCCTTGGAAACCTCTTCCCGCACACACACACACCCACAAAACACCCCCTCAACCACTAATTACAAATTCAAGGGGGCTCACCACCCACCCACCCGCTAATACGCCACTGAGTGAATCAACCAAAGGGAATATTAAAAATCCCTTTAAACTCTCGAAAAGGCTACTTCGACAGGCTAAGTATCAAGATGTACCAAAATTATTGCTACCCGTGTCAAACTATCAACCTACCTATATCGGCGAAATGATAATACCTCCTCCAAATGAAAAAAAAATTCTGCGCTTCTGGGCAGTCGATCGTTCTTGTTTGATACCACGATAACAACGAAATTATGCAGAATCGTCAGCTAGGAAATCGGGCGAGTTCCACCGATTGAACGTGATTGTTTACTTGGAAGTCTGTGGAGATATCTGATCGGTCAATGTTGTTTTGAAGGTGGGAAAAACACGGATTTTGAAACTTGAAATTTGAAGCTTGAAATTTGAAGTTTGAAGTTTGAAATTTGAAGATTGAAATTTGAAGTTTGAAATTTGAAGTTTGAAATTTGAAATTTGACGTTTGAAATTTGAAATTTGACGTTTGAAATTTGAAGTTTGAAATTTGAAATTTAAATGAGCCTTCTCAACCTTTCAGCTGCAATTATTGATTTAATGCGAGTAGTATAGCATGTACCGATCGTGCCCGGTTGGCGGGAGGGATAGCCGCAGAGGAAGTGACGTCATAGTCACGTGACCTGGTAACGTCATGTTGTGTGGTCATGGTAACCCGCGTGAGCGGCAATCTTGTGACGTCATCTCCATAGTGATACGTGGTGTGAGTGAACATGCATAGTGCGTGTTGTTTGGGTGATACGTGTTTCCGTCGTCCCTTTCGTATACCGGAGGCCGCCATCTTGGTTTCTATGGCAGCACATGGTTGCTATGTGACCCAAAACCTTCTAACAAGGAAGGTGTGTTCGATTGAATCGGAGTAAATCTAATTACCACAAACAACTCGGCAATCCCTCCAAATCACCGAAATTGTCTTTATTTACTATGGATGCCCCAATTTATCGGTGTAGGCCGTAGTGCTATAGTACCAAGGGGTACCGGGGCGTGTTCCTTTGTAGAAGAGTAATTTTCTGACGTACAATTATCCTATAATTCTCAATGAATTACCACAAACAACCCCAACAAGCTGTATTATTTCGAATTCTTTCAGAATTCTCTGCTTCTATCTATATATGGAATAATTTTCATCAACCAAACCATGTTCCTTTGTTCTGGAGTATACTCCAGTAGCGTAAAAGAGCCTATCAGTTGGAACAGCTTTACTTATTATTACTATATTTAGCTATTCTGGTCTGTTCTTGTTAGTTCTGACCCTATTCCAAGTACTCTTGTTGTTTCTTTTATCCAGATCATATATATAGATTATAACTAACCAATCAGATTGCTTGATTTCCCATAATCTGTATGTAGAGTTAATTGCAGCTGAAAGGCTGAGAAGGCTCATTTAAATTTCAAATTTCAAACTTCAAATTTCAAACTTCAAATTTCAAATTTCAAACTTCAAATTTCAAACTTCAAATTTCAATCTTCAAATTTCAAACTTCAAACTTCAAATTTCAAGCTTCAAATTTCAAGTTTCAAAATCCGTGTTTTTCCCACCTTCAAAACAACATTGACCGATCAGATATCTCCACAGACTTCCAGGTAAACAATCACGTTCAGTCGGTGGAACTCGCCCGATTTCCTAGCTGACGATTCTGCATAATTTCGTTGTTATCGTGGTATCAAACAAGAACGATCGACTGCCCAGAAGCGCAGAATTTTTTTTTCATTTGGAGGAGGTATTATCATTTCGCCGATATAGGTAGGTTGATAGTTTGACACGGGTAGCAATAATTTTGGTACATCTTGATACTTAGCCTGTCGAAGTAGCCTTTTCGAGAGTTTAAAGGGATTTTTAATACTCCCTTTGGTTGATTCACTCAGAGGCGTTTTAGCGGGTGGGTGGGTGGTGAGCCCCCTTGAATTTGTAATTAGTGGTTGAGGGGGTGTTTTGTGGGTGTGTGTGTGCGGGAAGAGGTTTCCAAGGCATTTCAAATACAAATGTGATTTTTATACTTTTCCGATGTTAGCCACACATGATTCTCTGCACTGAAATGTTGCAATCTATTGTGGTAATCGTTTGGCATTCATTTCAGTTTCCCTAAATAATGTCATTCTGGGATTCCAGTTATGGGGTTATTTTCTTACAAAACATTGTGTTGAATGGGGTTTTACCCCCACACTCACATAAACACCCATCCCCACCCATACATACACGTTACAGTATTTTTACAATTTCGATTAAGCTCCTGCTTTTGAATTTTGAATTAATTCCTATAACATGTGCATTGTGAATATACTACTCCTTAATTTACTAGCCCGATGAGCCCTTTTCTCAGATAAAATGAAGAGCAATGAGAAGTTATTAATTACAGTAATGACAGGTACTTATGCCATACATATTGGGTTGGGTTTTGCTGACACACTGCCGCGCATTTGTTTCTCACTTATAATATTCCAATAAACAAAACAATATCCGTTACAAAAAGTCTAGGGTTGCACGGTAAACACCCTCACCCCGCAGCAAGTCCACAGACTAAACTTCTTCATTTTGATAATAAGATATATGTGCGGACTGATTTTGTTCGAAATGCCTTATATAAATCCATCTAGTGCATACCGAATTATTTTCAAGTTGACCGCCCGGATATTTTAAAATGCCACAAAACTTTCAACATCGGTGCATGAAGAGTGCTCAACCAAAGCAGTGGCTGGGGATTGGGGGACGCTTCCCCCCCCCCCCCCCACAAATACTTTTTCTCAAAATCGACCTGGAACTATGTCAAAAATGACACTAAAGTCGAAGATGTGTCAGGTGCAGGGGGCTAGGTTGTATATCTGTAGATTGCTTGTCCAAATACAAGTATCTGCGTGAGTGAAAAGGTAGACAGTCATCAGTACAGGTACAGTTTGTCCGTCCTCTTTAACCTCTTATACCTCTATTCTAAATTGGCGATACAACACGGCATAGGTAAACATCTATCACTATTAAGAGTGATGGGAGGGTAAAATAACACAGGGGTTGGCAAGCGCACAAAGGGTAGTTTAGGATGGAGCCAGATCACAAAAAGAAGCCGTCTGAATTGTCAGTCAGTCATTTTCTCCGCCTGGTATGGAAGGGTTTTTACGAGCTGTATGCCAGCGGGGAACGATGTGGGACTATGCGCTTCTTGCGACACCCATGGGCGATTTCTTCTTTGTCACTGTTTCGATTTTGCCAGCTAGGCTTGGGGGATGAATCTCCGCGACTCCGATCTAGCCTACCACACAGATATCTTAGATCTGCACGGGGTGTGTCTCTCTCTCTCTCCGCACAGAGGTAAGCCATTTTACGCCCCCACCCGATAGGACGGGGCGCTGTGACAGTATCAACTCCACACTTGATGCTGACAGAGAGTGTTAGGTTAGTGAACCCGAGGCATCTGGCACGAGACACCAACGCGCTAATCCACTCGACCACCACACTCTGTATTGAAAAGACACAAATTTAGTGGTAATTACCAGCGCTTGAGGTGTGGCATCTTACAGATGTATCTCCATGAAAAACCTCAAAATATCCGCTCAGATGCAAGGAAATGGGGGCTTTTGGACCCTGGAATTCAACTTTGTTTTGCCACGTGCCGAGCCATGGACGTCTCATGGTGGCGATGGCCACTAGCCGCATCATAACTGATCATTTTATGTTACCGCGGCGGAAATGCCTTGCAAACCTCTTCCCGGACACACACACCCACAAAACACCCCCTCACCTACTAATTACAAATTCAAGGGGGCTCACCACCCACCCACCCGCTAAAACGCCACTGAGTGAATCAACCAAAGGGAATATTAAAAATCCCTTTAAACATTCGAAAAGACTACTTCGACAGGCAAAGTATCAAAATGTGCCAATATTATTGCTACCCGTGACAAACTATCAACCTACCTACATCGGCGAAATGATATAATACCTCCTCCAAATAAAAAAAAAAATCCTGCGCTTCTGGGCAGGATCTTTCCTGTTTGATACCACGATAACAACGAAATTATGCAGAATCGTCAGCTAGGAAATCGGACGAGTTCCACCGAATGAACGTGATTGGTTACCTGGAAGTCTGTGGAGATATCTGATCGGTCAATGTAGTTTTGAAGGTGGAGGAAAAAAACGGATTTTGAAAACTGAAATTTGAAACTTGAAATTTGAAGTTTGAAATTTGAAGTTTGAAATTTGAAATTTGAAGTTTGAAATTTGAAGTTTGAAATTTGACGTTTGAAATTTGAAATTTAAATGAGCCTTCTCAGCTTGTCAGCTGCAATTATTGATTTAATGTGCATCAGCTGCAATCTATCCATATTGATGCTTATCCTGTTCAGTGCCAATTACTTCCTAGAAATGGAACTTTTCTGCTCGTCATGGGATTCCAATTACATACGGGGTTCAATCGTACATTGTGGATAGAGGAGGGGGGGGGGGGGTGGGGGTCTCCTTTATTCTCATTCCATTATTCAAAGTAGAATGCAACAGAGAAAAACAGTCGATGTTGTCACAACCTAGACCCCGTATGGGAGGGTGACATGAGGTTATTTAATCCCTTGTTCGAATTACCTGGAATATAGACCGACGTAGAGGGTCGGAATCGGGGCGCGGGTCGAACTCGGCTCTCGGAGCTGAGAACTTTCCAAAAATCAGAAAATCGTTTTCTCGCAAAATTTTGCGGAAACACTTCTTTCACCCCTACATGAACCGAAATCTCCATCCACGACACACAAATGATGCCTAGATAGCGGCAGCATTCAAATACAGATGCCCCAGAGTTTCGTGTCTGGCTCCGTATGCACACACACCCGTATCTACCCTGATCTGTACTATTTGGGGCATGCGAAATATATTTTCACCATATACCAAATCACACTGTTTTCTCAATAACCACAATGCTTCCAATACGATGGAGATATTCGCAGGAGGATGTGTGTTTGTTAGGGAAGGAGGTGGAGGGGGGGGGGGGCAGGATTGGGAGAAGGTTTTCCTCTTTGAATTTTGAATGATATACCCACCAGATGTATACATGTCACTGCCCGACTTCAAATTTAACGAGAGACACGCGATCGACCGCATTGACTAACAAATGTGTGTCATCAACATGTTATACGCATCATTATAGTGGTACAATGAAGGTCCCCGCCCATCTAAAATAATGTCAATCTGGCGATTCCAGTTTTGAGGATATTTTCTTACAAAACGTTGTGTTGAGTGGGGTTTTATCCCAACATTTACATAAACACCCATCCCCACCCATACATATACGTTACAGAATCTTTACACTTTCGATTAAGCTCCTGATTTTAAATTTTGAATTAATTCCGACAAAAGTCCGATGAGCGCTTTTCTAGGATAAAATAAAGAGCAAGGAGAAGTTATTAATTACAGTGTTGAGCGGTGTTATGCCATACATATTGGGTTAATATTGTGTTTTGATGACACATAGCTGAACATTTTTTGTCTCACTTATAATATTCCAATAAACGAAACAATATTATTTACAAAAAGTCTACGGTTGCATGGTGAACACCCCCATAACACATCAAGCGCACGGACTAAACCTCTTCATATAGATAATAAGATATACATGCGGATTGATTTTGCTAGAAATGCCATATAAAATCCCCGGTAGTGCATACTGAATTATTTTTAAGTAGACCGCCCGGACACGGAGGTAATATCATACTAAAATGCCACAAAAATTTCAAAATCGGTGCACACGAGTCCTCAACCAAACAGAATATCAAAAATCCCTACAAACACTCAAAACGGCTACTTCGATAGACTGAGTATTAAGATGTACCAATAATATTTCTACCCGTGACAAAGTATAAACCTACCTATATCGGCGAAATGATAATTCCTCCTCCAAAAGAAAAAAAATCCTGCGAAACTGGGTAGTCGACCGCACCTGTTTGATACTACGATAACAATGAAATTATACGGAGTCGTCAGCTACGGAATTGGGCGAGTTCCTCCGAATGAACGTGATTGGTTATCTAGACGTCGGTGGCGATATCTGATTGGTCAGTGTACTTTTGAAGGAGAGAAGAAAAAAAAACGGATTCTGAAAATTGAAATTTGAAGTTTGAAATTTGAAATTTGAAATTTGAAGTTTGAAATTTGAAGTTTGAAATTTGAAATTTGAAGTTTGAAATTTGAATGAGCCTTCTGGGCTTTCGTACCTACGACAATTTTACTTCAACAGACAATAGTTTCATACAATTACTTCAGCATAATGATTGTATCTTCGATGTGTTTATGGACTGTTGACTTCTCTGACAATTGTCTTTCTCTTTGGGGATATAGAAACTGTTAATGTGCACATCCGATTTCTATTAGACTTACTTTTTGGCATTTACCATCTTATTTCCAATCTGTTCATGTGCACAAGCGATTTCTATTAGAAAGATGATTGCCACCCTGTTTCCGATGACGTAACGATGGATGACCTTTACTGTTGCTTACATGTATATCCGTTTTACCGTCTCCAGTCATGCGCCGCAGTCAAAACTCAATTTGCAACAGCAAAACCATCTTTTACCTTTCCAGTATTCAAACACAAGGTGGTTATAGCCTATAAGTATTGTAAAATACCACACAACAGATTAAATGAGGACTCGTTATAAATCAAAAGGTTTGAATACATAAAAAAACTTTAAAAATGTGTGAACAAAGAAGACAACTATCTTGTGTTTGTGATTATTGGGGACGTAAACGGCGGTTTTATTGTCGCAAATAGAGTTTGACGGCGACGCTTGAGCGTCGCAGTCAAAACTCGTATTTGCGACAGTAAAATCACAGTTTTCGTCTTAAATAACCATATAATGATAGTTATCACTATTCTTGCAAAATTCCGCTGAGTACATTGAATTTTTTTCTCTATCGACAACGCGGAAAACATCCATATATCATTGAGCAGCTAATCACTGCTGAATTCTAATTATTTAAACCTGTTGTTGAGTGAAACTGATATTTGTTGCGGACTGCTGAAGCGTCCCCAGTCCTGTTTACCTTAGACACGGAAGTGAGTATAGCCAGAGAATGCTGGTGTGGGAGGGTGGAGGTATCGCTTTTTTCAGAACTTGACATCGTAAGCCTTACAAAGTTTCCGACCGGGCTAAACTTGTTTCACGCTTTTTATCGATTATACAATGAAACGTGGATATTTATATTACTTGTATTAAAATACAGAATAAATATTCAGAAAATTTCTAGAATACTTGCTGAAAGTAAGAATGTTTTTGTAGCACGGCTCATTCATCCCAGCGATTAAAAACTTCGGATAAAAAAGAACTGTACATGTATATATGAGGAATATAGTTCTGGACTTCAGCCATTGGTCTCTGTTTTGCAAGCCGGTTCTCTTTGTGTATGCTTTCTGTTTCGCATCGTAGTTATTTGCTAGGTCTGCGAGCTTGCGGGCTTTCCACTAGAAGAAGTATGACGCGAATGTTGGACTTATACTTTTTCTTCCTCTTCCAAAAGCTCGAGCCACCTGACTTCTTTCCAGATTTAATTTCTGTAAAATGGGGGGTAAATGCGATCAGTCTGCCATTAGTACATGAGCAGTTTCATCTGCAACATTTTCTCCTGGCTATTTCCTGTCGGAAACTTTTCATCTCAACGTCCGTAGTAAGAGAGAGCATCTTCACACTAAATTTGAACAGTTTTGAAAATTAAATTAACCGTTTACCCAACGTAACGGCCAAAACCGACCAGCGCTATTCTCAAAAATCGCCAATTAATTTTCATTATCTTTTTTCATTTTTTGTCTCAAAAACATAGGTTATGACCCCTCATTGGAACGAGCTCGTCGAGCTCGTTCCAATGAGGGGTCATAACCTATGTTTTTGAGATAAAAGATGAAAACAATTAGTTATTCAAGAATTCTTTTTGCAAGTGTCGTCTGCTTTTCATGTTCGGTAAAGGGTTAAATAACGCAAATGTCTTGATGCTAACTAACAATGGCAATTATTTTAAGCGCGAACAGACCACACTGCAAGTTGGAAAAATCCAACAACACTCGAAGATATGGACAAATTCCTTGGTGTGTACGCGGCCGCACCCACTTCCCAATATCTATGTTACTTCACACAGGACAATAGCGATTACATGTCTAACCCCTTACCAAGCACATGTTCTGATGTCTGTCGTAAAATCAATTGCAAATAACATTTATTATTTTCCTGTAACATAACCCACCACTCCCAGTTGGCCAAGTTGGACGATCCGAATCCACCCCTTAACACCCCACCAATTCTCGCAAGGAAATTTCCTGAGCAACTAACGTGTCTGCTTCCCTTATGAAATTTAGCCCTCTATAACAAACAGAGAGGTCGTGGCCTGCGCTGGAAAACTTGTGGCGCCACCCCTGTTTTTCAGATCTGTGGATCATTATATGTCTGAAATAGTAGACGCCCTCATTTGTTAGGAAGAATATACAAGACACTTTAAGCGTATACAAATTGTGAATATACGTTCGCTAGTAATACTTGGCATGTGATAACAATGCATGATATTTGAAGACAAAGAACTTCTCAGTACGCGATACACAGTAAAGGATACACACCTCGAGAACTGACTGTTGCATTTTCTCAACGTGTTGTCTTCAACTGGGATTCATCGTTAAAAGCCTTTGATACGTAATGTATGTACTTTATGTTATTCCCTCTTTTTGTAATGCGTTATCTTTGTCATGTGAGAAAGTATGTGTGTGCGTGTTATTTATTTATTGGTGTTGAATGCCACATCAGTAACTAAGGCTATATCATGACGCTCTTTTAGTTTATTTTTTGGGATTTAACGACACTTTCGTCAACGGGGTCATCTCGTATCGGACAGTTTTACGGGTGGAGGTAACCGAAGTACACGGAGAGAACCATCGAGCAACGGCGAGAAACTGTCAGACTCCCCGACGTACTAACTCCACACAAGCACAATTAGCATGGGTTGAAGGCAAAGGCACCATCGATGTTCAGTACGCCTTGGTACACATCTCACCCGCACCGTCACGTTGGGCAATCAGAATTAAGTGCCTTGCCCATGGACATAACGCAGTTACCGCTGGCAGGACGAACCGTGGATTTTTGGTATGAAGTTCAATGCCCTAACCACCGAGCCCCCAACATCGTTGGGTTAAAACGATGTTTAGCGTAAAGGACAATGGTGACTCGCCCTTATGACGTAAAGTAATTGCTTAACCCTTTCATACTTTTGTCCGTCTTATGACGTACAAAATCAAACAGTGCGTTCATACTTTGTGATCATTTGCTTTATTATTTTTCGATTTTTTAAAGTTTTAACCTCAATTCCTATTTTCTCCCGAATAGTGCTCAGTGACAACCGTTGAGCCAAATGTTATCGCAGCTTAAAATACTAATATAATCCTGCTGTCAAGACTTCTTAACTAGTTGATTGCTAGAAGCCACTATCAAGGCTCTCAAAAAATGGAGATACCAGAGCAAAAGACAACACTTTCCTTGCTTATATTTCATATTCAGTCAAACACAAATAATATTTTGTTTATATAAATTTGTTTTATTTCAAATTATTGGAGAGTGGCTCTGGGCACTCTCCTATAATTTGTAATAAAAAAAATTTTGAATAACAAATTCAGACCACCAAAAATAATCTAGCCCTCAACCAGATAATAACTAATGTGAAAAATGTCTTGTTAATTGTACTTTCCGACGTTTAACGACGCATTTTGAAAAAGGTTGAAGAAACTGAATTCCCAGTGACGTTTGAACGTCAGGATAATTAAAGTCTCAGAGGGCTAAACTCGGGACATAATTGCACTGAATTGCAGAGTGAGAAATGGCACAAGTATTTACCAAAGACCGTGTTAACCCTTCGCCTAACGTATGGACCTCATATGCCCGAGCAAGTTACAAATTGAGCAGTTGATAAAGAAATATTTTTTTCAAAAACCTTCAACAACGCGACAACAAGTGACACATCACTGGGACGAGCTCGTCCCAATAAGGGGCCAAATAATAGGGTTTTGTTGATATTTTGTAAAAGGTTTAAAAATAATTAAAATAGCAAAATACTGAAATCGTGTGCGTTGCGTAGACTTTATTTATTATTTAATTATTTATTTACTGGTGTTTAAGGTCACATATTTCTACACAATGGCCAATCATGACCACGACAGTTTTACGGGTGGAAGAAGCAGAAGTACCCGGAGAGAACCACCGAACAACGGCGAGCGACTGACAGCTCCCCAACAAACTAACTCCTCACAAACAGGGTTAGTACTGGTTGAAAGCGCGTGCACCATCGACGTGCAGTACGCCTTAGTACACAACGCCACCGTGTGCCCACGTGGGCAATGGAGGTGAAGTGTTTTTCCCAAGGACACAACGTGGTTGCCGCAGGTGGGATTCGAACCGAGGACCTCTCGGCTTGAGCCACCGTGCTGCTGCGTGGACTTTAATCATCCTCTTTGCTGAATGGAATAGATTTGATGACGAAATCTAGTTTAAAAGAATGAAGCAAAGATAACATTTATTAAAATGGCTGATTACCACGAGAAAAGAAACACGACAGAATCTTATAAAAAATGGCACAATAAAATAGATCTTCGAGTGAAACTACATTATAACGTTGTCGTCTGACATGGTTAAAATCTGTGTCGTGTAAAAAAATTGTTCCGCTCTCAACACATGCTGGAACACATTCTGGTGTGGCATATTGTATATTACTAGAGCTGAAACGGTTAACCGATTAATCGATTAATCAATGATCAACATCTTGATCGATCCAAAAAGTAATTGATCGATTAACGTTACCTTTGAACTACTGTATTATATGGGTTAACAAAGGAACAAACTTGCTCCAAAACAGTCAAACATTGTCACACTGACTCACACCAACTATATGAGACAGAGTAAAGCATGCAAGTTACTTGCTGACATACTTGTTCACTTGCATTATCATTATACTGTGTCAGTGGCTGGAAATGGTCATTCTTAACCCTTTAGCATTGCGGGTAGCAGACGATACTTGCAAAATAAATTCACGAATTACTAAAATTTTTCAATTTTTGTCTCAAAAACGTAGCTTATGACCCCTCATTGGAACAAGCTCAACGAGCTCGTTCCAATGAGGGGTCATAGGCTATGTTTTTGAGACAAAAATGGAAAACAGAATAAATTTGAATGGAGATTTTTGTAAATAGGCCGAGTCGGTTTTGTTTGTTACGTTGGGTAAAGGGTTCATGCTGTAAATTATCAACGGTATGGCAGTTATTCAGATATCTATTTGGACAAGTGATTAATCGGTTAACCAAGGTTAATCCACGTGATTAATCGATCAAGAAACCCCCTTAACCGTTTCAGCTCTATATATTACTAGTGTCAGGAGCAAAATTTAGGCGGCGATTTGGTGGTGCATGCACGAGAGAAATAGCCAGGGCAGCTTTCCTTGACGTTTTTGTTTACTGGGGGACCTACTCTGAGACGAACTCCGGCAGATGGAGGATACATCATCGATGTCATCATCAAGATCCATACCCTTCAATGCACAAACACGTTGCTTGTACCCAATTCTGTAAGCTATTTGTGTTTTGGCTAAGATAGGTTTTGCTTTTCATCTGGGTTTGGGTGTAGGTTTAGCTTACTCTCTACAGAGTCCGATTAAGATTTTGTAGGCCCCTGGGCTACAGATACTGTGAGGCCACCAGTGGTCATTAACAAAAGCACGCAAATCGAATTGCGGATTCTTGAAGATTATATAAAAAGGAAGGTAGGCCATTGCAGATATATTTAGGCTTGACAAGTTGACACCATGACACACTACTATAAGACTTTGGCTTGGTATGAAGATAACAAAGTGCAGAATTCCACAAAATGTATAGAATAACGTAAATTCAAATTCAAATTGCATCATAGAACAAATCTAATTCACTCTCTATCAGCTCTTTTGTGTTTGATGCAAGCACAACTGCAAAGCATTGACGAAAGAAAAAGAAGAAAGAAAGTTTCTATGGAATGACCGATTTCTTGTACAGGCCCAAAGCGCGTATGCGATCGTCTCATTCTAATCAGGATTGCCAATGCCAACGAGTTAGAATAATGGACAAGACAAGAATTCCAGTACATTATACACTGTATTAATTGAGCCCTGTTTAAAGAGATAATTCAGCATACTTATACTTTCATTCTGCATTTACAAATGAAGTAACTTTTCACAGTAAATTAATTTCACTTACTTAATCTCTGGAAGCCGTCAGCTGGCGAAGGCCCCTGGGCCGCAGCCCATAAATCCTATGCCTTAATCAGGCACTGGCTCTATAAAGCAGACAGGACTTAAAATCTACCCTGATTCACGAGAATCGGTTTTCATTCTCGCGAACATCTGCCGCGAGAATCAGTTTCATGTTTTTTAAACAACGGAGAATACAAGAATACTCTTATACCCTTGTGAGTATAACCAGTACATTTTCCACAGTTAAAATCAAGCGTTCCACGTTTTGATGAGTTTCTTGTCTTGTATGTCCATGTAGCACACGGCTCCCACATACAGGAATTTGGTAGTCTAACTGTATGTAGATACAGTACCTCAGCAGTGGTGTCAAGTGAAGTCTTGGCTGCCTGTCTAGGCAGTCAAGACTTCACTACACACCACAGCTAAGGAAGGCACAGTGTTACCATACTATGTGACACCAAAAGATAAGAATTTTCCAGTCCTTAAAGGACAATTTCAGAACATATGATGAGAATGAAATGAACATTGTGCAAGAATCAAAGTTGATTCTCGTTGTTTTGTGCGTGAGAATCTTTTGCGAGAATCGATTCTGATTTGCACATGAATATTAAGCCCCGATAAAGGCAGTGAGAGAATATAATGCTTGTAGTCTGCATCCTGCATTATTCAAGTTTGGTTCACCGGCTTGCTACGTGGTTTTGCACCACATAGCCAAGTTAAATGTGTTTGACATACATTTGTTTTGGATGATTTGTAATAGCATATATGAAGGTGATCCATTGTTTTTAAAATTTTGCATTGGCAGTACCATTTTCCTGACTTCAATGAATGCCATATCGTCGATTGAGAGCAAAAAGGCGCCATGGGCAATACTTTTGCATTGCAAATGACACCTTGTTGCACCCCAAGGATATGTTTTCTATTACAGTTTAAACATTTTATTTTCGTACAATTTTTAACATGTTCTTTATCATTCTCTGATTTTATTTAACCGCATCTATATACTGTTGATTTCCATCTGCACATTCTGTCCGTGCTTGATGCGTTGACATTCACAGTCGAGGAGTGGATTCTGTATTTTTATGTTGACGCCGATCGTCATGTAACCTACTTTTATAGATTTTTGAAGAGCTGGTTTACTGAATGTAATGATATAAGTATTTGTTTTAATTATTCTGTCAACTCATTTAACCTTTTACCCAATGTAACGGTCAAAACCGGCTAGCGCTATTCACAAAAGTCGCCAATTAATTTTCATTATTTTTTAATTTCTTGTCTCAAAAACATAGGTTATGACCCCTCTTTGGAACGAGCTCGTCGAGCTCGTTCCAATGAGGGGTCATAACCTGCTTTTCAGACAAAAAAATAGTTATTCAAGAATTTTATTTGCAAGTGTCGTCTGCTTTTCATGTTAGGTAAAGGGTTAAGCATTATTGTACAGGAATCGGTCACACCTTGTCTTAATTCCTCTGTGAAGTCATCTTCATCCATGCCATATAATTCTCTCCCCCTTGTGACTCCTTTGCTTCTTTTAAGTGAGTTACGGGGGATGACTTCGACTGGTATGTTTCGCATGCCAGAATCTTGGAGGATCACCAGATGGCTGGGGGCGTTCTGCTCTCATTACTGTGTCTGTCGGAAATATGTGTTGTCTGCTGGGGAAAATTGTTGATTGTCCGAACGCCAACATTTTCTCTGGAAGCCAGCAATTTAAAAAAGAAATGTTGACCATTTGATGATTTGATGGGATCTCAAAATGTTGTGACATGGTGAGACGATAAGTAAAATTTTCCGACTGTGTTCCCACAATAAGAAACAAAACGGATCCAAAATGTTCGTTTATTATTATTATTTTAAAGAGTTACTTTTCTTTACTATTTAGGTATGGACACCAGACAGTCCGGTCATTTATATACACTCAAACCAAGAACACAATTTTCAGCTAACCTTCCAATACACACTTTTCCTAGGATGTGAAATACAGTCGAACCATTAATTCAAAACTACCCCAGAGCATTGTTCAAAAAGACTCTGACTGATAAATTCCTAAACTCGTATCCACAGCATATCGACTGTGACAACCCAGTTTGTCCAGACTGTAGGCCCTAGTTATACCATTTCAACATTTCAACACTATCGCAAAAAAAAAAAAAAAAAGAAAAAAAAAAAAAGAAAAAAATTTTTCTGTTATCTCACCATTATGAAATTAGCAAATCATTCTTTTACGTAAACGCCATACACCCTCTGAAAGAGGAAGAAGTTTTCTGCAACTAATGGAAAGAACCACCACCCCCCCACCTCCCCAACAAACCACTGTATTAAATTTAAGTCTAATCGTTTCACCACTGAAAACAGGCTGCTATCAGGATTGTTTCGTATTCAACTATTTTTTATATCGGGAATGGCAGGAAGACAGCCCTAGTGGCTATGCCATTTCCCTGTAGTGCAATAATGTAGTTGAGAATATTGTATGTTACTGTTACTATAAAATGTATTCTATGTCTATAAATGTTGTACTACTGAATAAATTATTCTATTCTATTCTAAATATACACAAAGTGTTTGCATGCTCTTAACTACTCGTTTGTCATATACTGACAACGAGTACTTTCGTACAAAGAATATGGACCTTTAAAAAAATCCATCATTTTCTTCTCGCGAGAAAACTCTAAACAATGAAATTTGTAAGTTTACAATTATACACCAGGATGTGGTTGACTCGGTACAGGATCTACGCCTTCATGCTATTTCAGTGGCTTATAGGCTCATTATATGACGAACATTGGCAAAACGTACATGTCACAATTTCAGATTTTCAGGAAAAAAGTCACCTCATTATCACATATTTCACAAAGTTTCGAAAGTTACAAGGTCAGTGGCTATGGTGGCCCAAAACCTTTGTCCTCCGGTGTGTGTCCCAACTGTTAACCAAATCTAAACGGTAGAATACACTAGGTTTGACTTGGACGAATAAGTAAGCGTAATTGGTAGCCGATTCCATTCAATAAGAAGTGTGACAGAAAGCAAAGCGTCTGCTCAGAGAAGAGGTTGATTTTACGATATTTCTCAACATTATCCGCCAAGCAGGTGAGTATGTTTCCAGCTAATCTCTACTGTTACTATGGTTACAGTTCTGGATGGTTACTATTAAACTACATTCTCACCTTATCAGTTTTTTTCAAGGTGACTTGTAGGGGACAACATATACCGGTACAGTTTGAGTCATCTGACAGCTTGATTAGGGGAAGCACCATCTCAAACCTCAAAATTGCCCTCCCTTTACTGTCCCTAATGTTATCTTGCAAATTGTAACAGTTGTGAACTTTTGGTAATAGGAAGACGAAAAACACGAAGGAAAAACAGGAATAGTTATCAATATAGGTACAATGGCTGTCCGCTGTCCAGATGCCATCTTGATCCAATTATTTGCTTTTTAATTTGAGATATTGCTGTGCACCCCGATTGAGAAACGTGCTGACATGAGGGACCATTTCGGTAAAACGAGTGACAATTTATTTCAGACGGGCTAAATTTCGTTTTCTGCGGGAATATTCAGATTCAATACTGTAAGAAGCGCCCTCATGATAATAGGGATGACTTCAAATCGTTTAGAAGGTATTATGATGATCTGACTATTATTTATTTATATTGCTGGTAACAGGGGTGGTCTATAGTTATACTTTGGGTAAACAATGTGGAACGATCCCATTGTTCCGGACATCGAAAAATGTATCTACATGAACAGCTTGCCTTTTCTACTATTTTGAGGTTTAATTATGCATTGTGTCCTTAAGAATCCGTTTTGGTTGGGAGAGAAGCTCAACCAGAACTATAATGTCCCAACTTTTACCGCTCATTTTTATCTGTCCTGTCAAAAATGAAGGTTTGCAACTTTGATGTGATTTCGAGTTAATCACCAGGCCATTCAACATACCTGCATCAAAGTTAGGGTTTAATCCTGGAACGGGAATTTTCTGGTTCTCATTTTTGAAAATCAGTCACGATGTTTGGGAATTTTCCGGTTGTCGCTCTGAATATCAGTCATCGGACAGAACCGAGATTCAAAGATTGCGTTCCGCAACCTTGGATTCCCGATTCTAGTCTATGAATTGACCAGGCATTAGTACTCATTTTCAGACCCGTAACCGGGAAATTCCCGTTCGCGAGATTAAATCATAGGTCCAACGGCGATGCTGGTCTCGGAAGAAATTGATATTCTCATAAACTATAATACGCAATCATTGATAACACAGACTATGAATTTCCCTGTTATTGTGATTTACTTTAAGAACCTTGAGCCGCAGAGCTGTGGAATCCTCGTTCCCGGTGTGACAGGAATGATAGTCCGTAGGAAAATTAGTCCCTCTGGACTATTATTCCGCGGAATAATAGTCCTAGGTCTAATATTCCTAGGAATAGTAGTCCGGCGGACTACTATTCCTAGGAATGTTAGACCTAGGACTATAATTCCGCGGAATAATAGTCCAGAGGGACTAACGTTCCTACGGACTATCATTCCTGTCACACCGGTATTAAACTTCAATCAAAGTTCAGTAGGAGATATGAATGTTTCCATTCTGAGAAAACTATATCACCAAATAAGGAAAATGTCACGATTTTTCGAAGATACCAGTATAATTCATTAATTTCGTGTCATAATTGTACAGATTTCCACTTGATGGAATGACAGGGGTGGTTTTGACCTGGAAACACCAGTTTAGACATAAATCTCGCAAAAAAAAAACACAACAAAACAAACAAATAGACGGAAAATGTGCGTTAACGGGAGGGCCACCCAACTACTGCACAGTAGACCTAATGACATACGGGTGATTCAAGAGGAGACACTGGGCAGGATTTTCAAAGCATCTGGAGGATTCGAAATTTTCTGAATGAGCACAACTCGAATTTTTAGGAAGATTTGGAATCTTATCGAATTTCAAAGCTTCCAGGAGGTCTAACGGCAGTGTTTTAATAACCTGATTTGGGGTGGGGTGGGGGTCTGGCACGTCCGTAGACAAAGGGTTAAAATATACATTCTTAAATAGTTCCTTACTTTGATTTCGTTCGCCTAGAATCCAGTTCATGTAAATTTAGGTCAGACAGATGTCTCAGAACAGCATTTCCTTCAGCAAACACTCACACGCTTGAAGACTTCATAATGGTAATTACAGTGATTACAAAAGTCAACTAATTGATTACTAGGGGATAAGAGAACGTGCTTATATTGAAAGGAATACAAGACTTCTTATCCACTTCTTATATTTCGAATTTTAGGATTCTCCACTACTTCAGTGAAAACTTCATACGCATTCTGCAAATATCATGACCACAGATTCAAGCAGCGTTCATATGGCGGGATAAAATTATAAGCTATCTCTGCGACTTTTGATACCACGATTGCTGTTTGAAAACAATTCAGACATTGAGAGAAATGCAAGATACACCACACACGCGTGTAATCCGGCCTACGAGTACAGTACAGTACAGTCGCCCTGGATTGGCCGTAATCCACGCGTGGGCCGTGATAAAAATCATCACCAGCAATATTTTAATTAATGAAGCACCGGGTTGTACCCGGAGCTTCATTAATTAAATTTTTGATGATTATCTTATAATGTTTGCAATCTAATATTATTGCGTCCGTGGAAATACTGCCCGCCACGTGGAAAGTGACCAGTCCACGGCGGTCGTACTGTAGGAACTTCATGTGAGAACATATCTAATTGGTCGTTACCCATCTGATTGACGTTGCGGCGTGAATGGAATGTTTCAATACAAAACAGTGTGAACGCAAGAATATGAACAGTCCACCGAAGGACAAAGTGATATTTCTGTTTAAAAAGCTGTGTTTTCCTGTATTTCACCAACGGCTCTGGCGCTCGAGAAACACTTTAAGAATTGCAATTAGAGTTGTTGATATTCCTGCCCTCACTACCCCCCCCCCCCCCCCACGTACTCCAATAATAATGTGGAGTTAGTACGTTGGGGAGTCTGACAGTTGCTCCCTGTTGCTTGGTGGTTCTCTCCGGTACTCCACCTTCCTCCACCCGTAAAACTGTCCGACACGAGGTGACCCTGGTTGTCGAAAGTGTAGTTATACTCCAATAAATCGTAGTTGACGCGTTTCATCGCCGTGCTCTGTCTTCTGAGTTGACACCATAGAGAGGTGTAGATAGAGCATGCGCCAAGGGGACAATGCCCCCCCGCCCCCCAACCATACGAAAAGTTTTGTCGCGAGATTTATTTCGGCCTGTAAAAACATGGATTTGAAGCGCACAAAGATAATTGACAGTTATAATCAAGAAAAGTATATCTTTTAGATATACCTTTTATAAAATATTTCAAAGTTAGGCGATATTTCGTCCTCTGAGTTCCAAAGTGTTCTATGTGCCTACTGGCACATAGAACACATTGGAACTCAAGGGACGATTTGTTTCTTTGTTGAGTTTCAACGACCTTTTCAACAGAAAGGGTCGTATTGCACCGGACAGTTCTACAGGGGGTGGAAGATGAAATACTTGCGGCGAACCGTCTCCGAGCTGCGTTGAGTGACTGTCGGATTCCCCATCTTACTAACCAGGCATAAGGTGGCTCAGTGGTTACGGCATTGAACTTCAAACCGAGTGGTTCACGGTTCGATCCCCGCCAGGGGTAACTGCGTCGTGTCCTTGGGCAAGGCACGTAATCCCGATTACCCACGTGGGGGCATGGTGGAGCGGTGTACTAAGGCGTACTGTACATCGACGGTGCACCTGTCTTCAACCAATGCAAATCCTGCTTGTGTGGAGTTGAAAGTTGGGAGTAGTTGGGAGTCTGACAGTTGCTCGCCGTTGCTCGGCGGTTCTCTCCGGGTACTCCGGCTTCCTCCATCCGTAAAACTGTCCGACACGATGTGACCCTGAATGTCGAAAGTGTCGCTAAACTCCAATAAATAAATGATAAATAACCCGGCATAAACAGTGTTAGCTTTTCTTGAAGGCAAGTGCACCATTGACGTGATATGTAACTCAGTAGCAATTTACTGTGCTAAACCTCCATGTTCAGAATTATTCAGTTGGGGTTGTGCCTTGTTCAAGGACAAGGCTCAGTCTCATCGTAGATGACGCGGTTCATGTTCGAACCTACGATGTTTCGATCTGAAATCCTATACGCTAACCAATGAGTCACCCCTTCATCCACGTTAGGTAAAGATACACCACCATATAATACTGTAGCGCGGCAATGCAGTGCATTACAAATTTCTGTCGAAAATATTATGGTCTTATTACTATACATCTAATTTTAGGCCATCAGTCACCAGAACGGCTGAGAAGAGCATGAACTTCTGGTACTGCTGGTCAGGCCGGCACTGAATCGTTTGTAACAGTATCGAAGGCGAAGTGATGCGCCGAAGCGTAACGTCGTTTGGGAAGCTACTGAGGGATATTCCTCGTTATCCTTCAAGTCGATGGATATCGAGAAATATCTTTTAGATAATTTGCGATAATTCACATGCTCAAATATATTACATGGGAATAGTACACATTTATTTTTAAAACCCCCGATAGGTAAACTATCGGACAGATTATAATACCTCCTAGCCAATCAAATGACGAGAAAGTCACGTGAGATAAAATATCCATCGAATCCCAGAAAATCGAGGAATATAGTTTAGCTTTTCTCCTTTAATGGGCAGATAATAAATAAAATACTATTTCAGCTTTCAAATACTGGTATGGGATATTTCTGTAAAAATACCATCAGCGGATGCGCACCAAACAAATAACCACTCTGCACACGATGCCGCGTGTAAGCGATAAATAAATAAATAGAAACACGTTCGATACTGTTGTTGTTCATTGGACAAATCCTATACTATTTTATTCGTCTACTTTCTACAGTGTCAAGAGATTATAACAGGATGTCGACGAGCGATAACGAAGAAACCACAGCTAAGATGCTGATAAGTGTCCTTAGAGAAGAAGTTCTCAAAAGGGGATGTGGAGGCATTAAAGGACTGGGGTTAGTGTTCCGAAAAATGGACATCGACTACTCGAGACGAATATGCTTTCAGGAGCTTAAACTTGGCGTTCAGAACTTTGGAATTCTAATGTCGGATGGTTATTTATTGAGTCTGTTTAAAAGCTTAGATAAAAATAACAGTGGAGATATTGATTTTTGTGAGTTCATGTTGGAACTTCGTTCACCCATGAATGAACGTCGCAAAGAAGTTATTCGGGAAGCTTTTGATAAATTCGATGTCAACAAAGACAACTGCATAAGTGTTGAAGACTTGCAAGGTAAGCAGAATCATGTTTCGACAGTTTTAATGCTATGAAAAATTCTAGTATGCTGATGCGTTGTTTTATAATATTTTTGGAAACACTCTACGATCTGTTTCCAAAACAGTATCACCGAAGAGCAGTGGCGTGGCCACGGGGGGGGGGGGGGGGGGGATGATTGGGGGACGTGTCCCCCCACTTTGCTTCAATGTTGGTCCTCGAAATATGTCCAAAAATGGCATAAAAATCGTAGAGGGGTAAGGTCCATAATATCTGTGTCGGTGAAAAGGTAGACAGTCGTCAATACATGAAAAACCTCAAAATATCCGCTCAGATGCAAGGAGATGGCGGTTTTTGAACCCCGGAATTCATGGTCGGCCCGTGGTAGAAAAGTTTTGAATTTCAGGGTTCAACAACCCCCATCACGTCCCTCGCCCGCCCCATATCGGACACATTTAGTTCCCTCTAGTGGAACCCTGATTATTGTTACCTTGGTTATCTAGTTCAAACTTTAGGGACGCAAAATTCTGAGATGTGAAGGCTTAGGAAGCTTTTACCACACACACCCCCACCCCCCCCCCTATTAAAATGGAGCTAAGCCAGGCTCTGCGAGTTTGATCCCCCCCCCCCCCCCCACACACACACACTTGGTTTGGGCTGGCTACGCCACTGGCGATGAAACACTCTACGATCTCTTTCCAACACAGTATCACCCAAGAGCATTTCATCAGCAGAAACAAATATATAACAAAATTTTGTTATATCATTGTTTCTGCTAATGAATTCCTCTTGGGTAATACCCTGTTGGAAGGAGATCGTAGAGTGTTTCCAACAAAACAGCATATTACCCGTTTACTATACGAACTCTTGGAAAGAGCTAGGTATGCCATATCGATCACCAATATTTTAACCCTCCTGGGTATTACTTACGCCGTTATTAATTGAATTCTACAACTGAGACAGGTAAAAGCTTTTGTTTTTGCCAATGAAAGGTTGCTAGTATTGTGACGACGTCTTGAAAACTCTCACTGATAAACTAGTGTTATTTGACAAACGGTTAACCCTTTACCCAACGTAACGGCCAAAACCGGCCAGCGCTATTCTCAAAAATCTCCAATTAATTTTCAATATATTTTCATTTTTTGTCTCAAAAACATAGGTTATGACCCCTCGTTGGAACGAGCTCGTCAAGCTCGTTCCAACGAGGGGTCATAACCTATGTTTTTGAGACAAAAAATGAAAAAGAATAGTTATTCAAGATTTTTTTTTGCAAGTGTCGTCTGCTTTTCATGTTAGGTAAAGGGTTAAAACACCCTCTCTAAACCTCTCTTCAGCTTCGTAACAGATAACAACATATCACTACCATACACGACACTCATTAACCCGTTAAACACTGGTGGTATCTTCCTTGTCAGTTCAATGGCAGCAATTGGAAGAGGCAATATTTACTGTTTGGGGGTGGACCAACTAATATTTTCAATGTGCAGTCTTTGGGCTGCACGTTGAAAATATTAATTGGTTTATCCCACACATGCACGTATTAATGAAATTTTGACGTGTCATGTTCCTGGATAGGAAAAGCGGTCTCTTGGGTTCAAAAGCTTAACCCCTTACCTAACATGAAAAGCAGACGACACTTGCAAAAAAAATTCTTGAATAACTAATTTTTTTTATTTTTTTTTGTCTCAAAAACATAGGTTATGAGCCCTCGACGAGCTCCTTCCAACGAGGGGTCATAACCTATGTTTTTGAGACAAAAAAATGAAAAAATAATGAAAATTAATTGACGATTTTTGAGAATAGCCCGGTCGGTTGGGTAAAGGGTTAATGGGCTTTTCTGTTCTGTATAACACAGATTAACCCGAACAGTGGAATAGTTTATAAAATACCGGCTTGTCACTCACGCATAAGTTATGACTGTCTTTCACCCACATTCCAGCGAGATCCCAATAGGACGTCCAGCCTCCTAATTAAAATTCTATAGCAATATTGATTCGATAAACTCGAACCGATCGTAATAACATGGGTATCTCTCCCGTTGCCTAGATTCTGTTTTAAAACTAATTAAGTCATTCGAAGTTGAAATGACTTTCAGCGATGATAAGCCTTTTAAATTTTTAGTCCGCCACTGTTTAGGGAACTTTCCCTGCTACGATTCTCATAAACTTTCGCACACTTACAGTCCTTTATTTCATGTTCTCACTTAAGGCTGCCATTTTTGATTTCGCACCTTTATCCAATACGATGTTCAATTTACGTGTTTTTCTTAACCTTTTAATATCAACTCTGGTATCAAACCTCCATTCTTCATATTTTTGAAATATTATCTCCTACAAAAAACATTATAAGTTATTGTGATGAATTGACGGTAACATTGTCCGAGGTTTGCGATTCGGAGCTTATGTTCAACCGAGAAGCGAAGCGTCGAGGTTGAAAACACGGTCCGATTTGCAAACCTCAGACCATGTCACCGTCAGTTCACCACAATAACGTATATGTTCCAATAAGACACTACTGGTACCCCAAATCCCACATTTTGAAACACGAGAAGTTTATTTACTAAACATGTGATCGTTAAAAGTTGCCTTGTTCAAGGCAACTTTTAACGATCACAGGTTTAGTAAAGAAACCTCTCGTGTGTTCCACGACGGCACTGGATGAATAATCAATAAACCAGATAAACTCATTCCATCTCGGTTCAAATCGTAAATCGGTTTGTAATTTAAACAACACTTCATCCGGAACACCGTCTGCTGCACGAGTGAAAAATCCAGAAAAATGAAGCGGCTTGCTTGTCACTCCGTTGATGAAGCAATTACGAAACGTGCTACGTCATTTCAAATATTTCGCGTTGTTACGTCAGAGGGTAGTATTTGCCACTTGAGTCTTAAACATAGAATATACTAAGCGAGCTCTCGTCCAATCAGAGGAGGGGAATTTTAGTCTTATTGGAACATATCTAAAAATGTGGTACCGGTCTATCAAATTAACAAGGGTTATGGCCGTATTTTCTGGTTACGTCATTCACGTCAACGTCACAAAAAATTAAATTAAGTCCGATTTTCATAAAATGTTCGTATGCTGTAGAGATAAAAAATACATAGACAATAGCTCACTGCTTGGAGTAACGTACGATGTTTATTCTCAAGTGGGATGCGGGAGGTTCTTTTCACGAGGCGCTAGCCGAGTGAAAATAATTCCCGCATCCCACGAGACCGACAAGGTGTCGGTAGATTGGTCCAGTAATTCTCTGAAATCACCCTGACCGAACAATATGCCAACCTTGTGACTCAAGTACTTTGCGGGTTGAGAACATTAAAATAGACACTAACACTGGAAATTTAGTGTAAACACACATGTCATGATGTGCTGTGATAAAAATGTCATCTGCCAAATATTTTTCACATAGTTTCTCAAAAATGTTTGGGACTGACCCTCCCCTCCGATTTCCAGCCTCTGAATATGACAGAAATGACTGACAAAAAGACTAAACGCCGTCGCGGACG
This sequence comes from Pictodentalium vernedei, assembly GCA_031216915.1. Taxonomy (NCBI): domain Eukaryota; kingdom Metazoa; phylum Mollusca; class Scaphopoda; order Dentaliida; family Dentaliidae; genus Pictodentalium; species Pictodentalium vernedei. The sequence continues at coordinate 464,700,820 of CM062297.1, forward strand.
AAACGTTCAGGGCCGAAGTTTCTTGCTGATATAGTGATGAGACTCAACAGCTGAAAAGCCGAGCTTCCGGTACAGGCAGAGTTCATTTCGAAGGAAAATGACAATAAATTATGTTTTGTATATCGATTTTAATTTAATATCATAAAAAAGTGTGTGCAGTCTGGAAGATAAGTCTTTTCCCAACAAAATGGTGCATAGAAGTCAATGATCGACATAAGTAGAATATATTTTGAACCGTTTGAAAAATCGAGGTACGAATTCTGCGTCCTGCCTTGTATTACTTATTACGTACTAGTATATGGGTGGTATCCAGTTATGTTTATTTTATATTATTTTACTCCTGAATCATTGCTCTTATTTCATAAATGTAGTCTCAACGTTTATAATGCATTCATTAATAGTGCACAAATACGTACCCTCAAAACTAACTGAGAGCCTTTCGGACAGAAGGTACGTGCAATACCGCCGGCTAACAGAATTTTCATGTTTTGTTCAAAAGCGGCGGACGTTCGATGAAAGTGGAGTGACACAAATGTATAAAACGCGCCGGACCTATACCATGGTATTTGTCTGACCTACCATGGGGTTCATATTCACTCAGCCCAGTTGATTTGGGTTGATTTTTAACCCAACCGATTTAAAATATTACATGAATGCATGTGTATCGTTACATTTGACAGATCAGATCTCGACGGTCGAAAGCCTTTGACACGACTGACGGCCTCCTTTCGATGTCGATGATGCCACAGATAATAATCATCACCAAATGTAAAACGGTGTTTTCACCATCTTTTAACCCTTTACCTAACATGAAAAACAGACGACACTTGCAAAAAAAATTCTTGAATAACTAATTTTTTTCATTTTTTGTCTCAAAAACATAGGTTATGACCCCTCATTGGAACGAGCTCGACGAGCTCGTTCCAACGAGGGGTCATAACCTATGTTTTTGAGACAAAAAATGAAAATATTTTGAAAATTAATTGACGATTTTTGAGAATAGCGCGGCCGGTTTTGGCCGTTACGTTGGGTAAAGGGTTAATGTAACGTTTTTGCTGTACATTGTATCAACAGTGTGCGCATCGTGACATAAAATATAGACGTTATCCTTTCCATTAATATAAAGGTTTGGGACGTGAGATTTTATAATTGTTTTCCTGGGAAGATTAAAAACTTGCAAATTATTGTAAAACGCTGAACACAGAGTCAAAGCGGAAACTTAAGTGTTGGCAGGGGAAATAGTGATAGATATTCTTTATGTCGGTCGGATTATCTGTGAACAAGTTGCTTCAAATTAGTTTGCCTTAAAAGCCAAGCTTTCCCTTTGTTGCTTTTAATGGATGGAAACAACAGACAGCTCTGAGAGCTGTCTGTGCCTTTCGTTTATTAAAAATACCAAAAGGAAGCTTGACTTTATTTTATACTGACGTCACAGGGGCTGTCTCAACAATTACTTAATTTCAAGGGGGCTAACTTTTTTCGAAAGTTGATTCTCATGACGATATTATCAGGGGTGCTCTCTTTGGAAAATATATGGAGATGGAGGAGATATGGGGGAAACACATGTGCCCCCCCCCCCCCTCTCGTTTCCCCAGACTCTAGTTTTGGTATTTGAATGATTTATGGACCTGCTTATCGATTTTTTCAACAAAGATTCGATTGTATTATCTTCCAGCTAATGAGACACATATTTTCCTGGTGCGTTGTCAAGGACAAGTATTATTTGCATCATCTTTCATCTATCATCAGACTCTTAGTCTCATCTCCCATTTGTGCACTTCATGTACTGCATCGATCACTAATGGGTTGCAGCTCAGCAAGATTCCTTTCGATGCAAATAACTCTAAAACTAGCCGTGTCAGTTCCGCACGTACAAATGTAATGTGATAGGAACATACTAAATAGCAGAGCGTTAATATATGAGTAAAATCAATAAAGCAAGGTGAAAATTTCATAAATTATATCCAGCCTCGGCTTGTCTCAAGTTTGCTCTTCCTTCACAATGCATACATCCCCATGCCATGTCGACAATAATTAATATAATTCATCATAACGTTTAGATAATAGGACGCTTATTTTGAAACGACCTGTGACATTTGCACTCCATGTCAGAGGAGGCCCGTATTGGCCCCCAAAATAATTAATTCTTTACATAACACATCATAAAAACTGCACTTGACAAAAATACATTCAAGAATTCAATGCAATTTTTATAATCTTTATTGGAGTATGAACGTGTGGGAATGGGTAGAAATTATGTATGAATCTCGAAAGGATTCATACAATGTGCGAACGAACGAGGCGAAAAACCACCCTCACACAAAATACAAAGCGCACAACTCTAATTTTTAATTTTCACAACTTTAGAAATGGATACGAGTATTTTAGTAACGGGCTTTATGCCACAGTTGGGAAATGTCACCAAAGAAACAGCAGCGGAGTTGATCACTGCGAGAGGCGCTAAAAGTTAAAAACCCGCCCAAACACCGCCCGAGTTACATTCTGTCAACTGCGGTTTACCGCAAATGCGGGTCAAAGTTCGACCAAATGTATTCATTGGAAAATGAATTACATTTGATCATGACGTTTTCATCAAGCTGACCAATGGGAATTGAGTATTCATGAACAATGTAATTATTCAAGATTGAATGATTGAAAAGGTTCATTTTTGTCTAAAAACATAGCTCATGACCCTAATTGGAACGAGCTCGTTCCCGTGGAAGGTCGTGCGCTTTGTATTGGAGGCAAACGCTCGTTTAAATGAGAAGTAATAAGCTACTTATTGGAGTCAAACATTAAAATAAATATAAATTTTTGGCCAGCTGTTGATTTGGCGAATTTCTCCAAAAAGGAGAAAACCTTCAGCACGACCTGCCACTTTTCCACCCACTCTTCTTCCCGTCCTTCCAGTTCGACTGCATTTTAATTCCAAACAAAATTACAGAACAGTTATATTATCCTTCTTTCTCTATAGTTCATCGATACGTTTATGGCGCATGGGGACGTGGTTAGAGGGTCTTAGTTGAGTGTGTGGTCCTCTCAATTTCCAGCTGCCCCCTCCCTCGAACACCCAACTTTTGATAAAAAAATATTTTTCACCTCTCCCCCTTGCGTGAGAATTTTACAACTGCTACCTGTGGTTTTCCAACCGCTGAATAAATCCGAATGCACCCTCCTCCCCTTGTGTTCGAAATTTATGACCTTTGGGTTCTAGAGTTGAATATCACCTCTTGAGAGCAACAACGCGTTATCTGCAATGCTTTAGCATTGCAGATGGCGTCTTGTTGCACTCATGGGACAAATTGTGAACTCCAGTTAGAAAACCCCACGAAATGCGGCTAAAAATAATTAAATGTCGGTTACAAACAGTTAAAGCTACATATAAAATCTAGCAAAATCATACAACAACACATTGTCTTGTCTTCTGGATCAGCATGCCCCTCTGAAAACAAAAGCATTAATTATTCGCCCAAATATACACCGGTTCACCAATGAACTAAGAACGCTAAAAGCTAATCGTCGAAAGCAGGAGCGGGAAAGATCTAAATCTTACAATGAGGAAGCAGCATATGGGCAGCAAATTCCCAAGGAAGTTGCTGTATTTATTACCTAACATTTAAATCTTTTCTTTTGTAAGTCAATGAAGTTGTTTCACCAAGTTAGTTCATTTTAATGACAGGCACAATGCAACAAGTAAATTTCAGATCTTGGGTTTCACACATATCAATTACAATTTTCTGTAGCCATGATTTTTAATAGGGAATCCCCTTAATAAGTTAACAATGCCCAGGGCGGGAGCGCAATAATACATTTAAGTGGGAGATTAAATTTCTGTGTTTTAGGGATTAACAGCCAATTAAATTAGCCCACTGGTCAGTTCCTCCACTATATTCAAGGGACTAATTTCTCAGCGGTCAACCACGGCGGTACCGAATCACAAGTAGTTCACTCTTTGTTCTTAACTGCCTCTTGTTAAGTTGTCGTTGTGCAAGTAGCCAAGCTAGTACGTTCGCCGACACCAAATTTCTTTCAACCCGCCACCTTCCCCATTTCAACTTTCACCTCCTGTGTTTCATGTTGGGCTACTTTGTATTGTGTCTGCCCTTACTTATGTCTACGGGTCTATTTTTCATCACCTTACTTCTGCGTGGGCGTATGTTCAGCCCATGTCCCTAATTCTGTACTATATATTTTACTAAGTGTTTTGTCCTCGTCATTTTTTCATGTACATTCATTGATTATTATTGTTAATTTTTTCGGCTTGGCCGCTATATCCCATATGAATACTGTAAATAAACAGCGGCTTAGTCCAACCAACAAACTAAAATATGCCAGACAATCTTACTATACAACATGTGTTGAAGCTTGTAATGGTGACAGCAAAAAACTGTTTAAAGTTGTTAAAATTCTGTGTACAGAAAAACAAAGTGTGTCATTTCCACCACACGATGATCCATCAAAGCTAGCAGATCAATTTGGCGAATTCTTCATCAAAAAAATAAAATTAATTCAGGATAAAATTCAGAACATAAATGTGGACAAAATTGACATCAAATAGAGGCCATCAGAAAAAGAGCTTTCAACTTTTCGACCATTAGAAATCCACGAGGTAACCAAATTAATAAAAGAATCCTCAAATACCTCATGTCAACTTGACCCAATGCCAACATCTATTGTCAAACCATGTGTAGACTCTTTGGTTCCTGTAATCACAAAAATGATCAACATGTCTCTGCTAGAAGGATATGTGCCTGATACGTGGAAAATAGCAATTGTTAATCCTCTTCTGAAGAAACAAGGTGCGGAACTTGTGTTTAAAAACTTCCGACCAGTGAGTAACTTACCGTTCGTCTCTAAGCTGTGTGAAAAAGCCGCAAATGACCAGCTAATGTTACATAGTGACATGCATGCTCTATTACCAGCCAACGCGTCTGGATTCAGAAAATTTCACTCGACTGAAATGGCATAACTCAAGGTTCAGAATGACATCCTCCTTAATATGGAGCCTGGAAGGGTAACGTTGCTTGTTCTTTTAGACCTTAGTGCTGCTTTTGACACTGTTTGTCGTAAAACTCTGCTAGAGACAATGAATTCTGATTTAAGTCCAGTGTATCAATAAATGGTAATCTGTCAAAAGACTTCCATCTTGAATATGCAGCCCCACAGGGCAGTTGCCTTGGTCCTGTTCTGTTTCTATTCTATATTTAAAAAAATGTTCACCATCATTGAATCTCACCTGCCTGACGTCCATGGTTATGCTGATGACACACAGGTCTATTTTTCTTTTCGACCATCAATCAAGGATCAAACGAAAGCCCTAGAAACTATTGAATCATGTATTTCGGACATTCGCACATGGATGGTTTCAAACAAATTGATGATAAATGATGATAAGACTGAATTCCTAATAATTGTTTCACGACAGCAACTCACTAAAGTTGACATCAATTCAGTGAAGGTAGGAGACTCCGCCATCAGTGCAAGTAACAGTGTACATAATCTTGGTGCCTTCTTCGACTCTACCATGTCTATGGACAGACATGTTACAAATATGTGCAATAAGTCTTTCAGGGGTCTATACAAAGTTAAACAGATAAGACAGTTCCTCACGAAAGACTCCACAAAAACCCTAGTTCATGCTTTTGTAACTTCACATTTGGATTATTGTAATGCCTCACAGTTCAACATTCCACAATATCATTACTCTCGCCTGCAGATGGTACTAAATGCATTAGCCCGAGTGGTATGCAGGGTATCACGATCTCAACACATCACTCCTGTTCTGAGGGATATGCACTGGCTGCCTGTCAAGTAGAGAATAATTTTCAAAACTTTATTAATAGTTTTTAAGACACAAAACAACATGCCTCCAGCCTACTTAGAAGAACTCCATAATACCAAGAATGTGTGTCAATACAACCTGAGGTCCGATGGTAAAATGCTACTACATGTTCCAAAACATAGTTGTAAGACATTTGGAGATAGGTCATTCTCATTTGCTGTCCCTCACTTGTGGAATAATTTACCAGAACACCTAAAAAGACTGTCAAATGTCAACCTTTTCACGAAAGATCTCAAAACATACCTGTTTCAAAAAGCCTATAGGTGATGATGTGGACTGTAAGATACTGTATATATTCCATTTGTATATTTGCACGAGCTCAGTAACATGTACAGCGCCTTAGAATATGGTTCTATATCTTCTGAACTATAATTTTGGCGCTATATAAATGTGTATATTATTATTATTATTAAAATGCAATGGCGTGAAATTTCTAACTGTTGGTAATTCTAGGATACAAATTTCTAACTAAAGATATTTTGACCGGGATGGGGGGGGGGGGGGGGGGAGGCACAAAACCTAATCCCCATGTCGCTACGTCCCCGATGAGTGATGGCGCGTTTCTTCAATTACTTCACACAATGAGTAAAATAAATCCACAAGGTAGGCTCATATTTATGTCAGAATAAGGGAAACATTTGATATTAGCACAGGCGTGCGTGACCTACACTGCCAATACTATAAAACTTTTACAATTGTGTTTTCTAGGATTGTATTTTCTACCAATTAATATAACTGACTAAGATGAATCATTTGCATTATAAGAGATATGGCAATTTGCCAACTGGCAAAATGCCAGATCTTTGAAAATGCTAATGGTTCATTTTAACCCATTTAAAGTCATAACTAGAAAATACAACTCTAGAAAATACAATTGTAAACGTTCTATAGTATTGGCCCCTCCAAAGAAGTGTTGACATATGCACATGTAGTCGTGCTGTCTGAAAGGAGAGATCGATCGTTTTTGTTTTCTTTTTTTAGATTTAGTTCTATTGATGTCTTACTAATGGCAACAGTCTTTCAAAGCGCTCTAAAAGACTATTATTGTCTGCATTGTCTTTCATTAAAATCACCGCTCTATTCCGCTCTTCAGCACTTCAGTTGCGACATTGATCACATATGGGTTTTAGCTCAGCAGGGTGCACTTTGGTGGAAATCACTCTAAAACTGGTCTGAAAAAATGCAATATAAGAAGGCCATCTTTATATTTAGCGCAACGAGGACCTGTGACAGAGGGAAACTGACGCTGCAAGAATATTCATCCCAAGGAAACGTTCAAATTGCAAGCCATCAGTGAAGCGAAGCAAAGTGAAACGGACTTAGTGATTTGATCGAAAAGATTTATGCTTGGATTTCCGTTAGTACTGTTCACACCACAAGCGATTTGAAGTTTGTGGTTGGAATCCTGGTTTTGATAACGCACAGGGACCGGGGTACTCAGAAAAGCAATGGATGTCGATGGATTGATTGCTGCTGTGTTTACACGACCTGTTATATGGGATCCAATGGACAAACAACACACAAACAGGGACCACGTAAACAAGGAATGGAAGGATCATTTCGCGAATATGGCATTAAATGATGATATTACCCCAGTTCTTCCCTGCAAGCATTTATTTCATGTACCCACACCTTTCTTCTCAGAAAATTGAACCTCAACGCTCAATATTCCAACCGGAACATTTGTGTTGCCCGCAAATACGCCATTTTGTTTCTAAATCGAAGCAAAGCGACAATCGCTTCGCTTCTCTCGCCACTCTCTCTTATTTGCTTTGCTTCGCTTTGCCTCGTAAGGCTGATTAGTTTGCATATATCCTAACGCATTCAATCCGGAGTGATGAGAATGCTGGCCTTCCCGTCAGACTTAACCCTTTACCCAACGTAACGGCCAAAACCGGCCAGCGCTATTCCCAAATATCGCCAATTAATTTTCAAAATATTTTCATTTTTTGTCTCAAAAACATAGGTTATGACCCCTCGTTGGAACGAGCACCTATGTTTTTGAGACAAAAAATGAAAAAAAATAGTTATTCAAGAATTTTTTTTGCAAGTGTCGTCTGCTTTTCATGTTAGGTAAAGGGTTAAACAATTATAGGAGCATTTGCACACTATCATAGATGGTTTCCATAGGCCGTTGACAGAGCATTAGTCTCATCGTTCTTGCGCCAGTTTAGGATTAATTGTAAGGCTCACGTGCTCCCAAAGAAAATCCAACGTTTGTATACAGACGACAGAGCACTGACCCCAATTAAAACACCGCTGCTTGGTAAAGATTGGCGAAATTTTCAGCAGTGGTTATTCTTAAGCTCATCTCAGTTTTGCATTCCAGTTATGTAGGCAATAAATCATTTAATTTAAAAAAATCATCCCTGATATATCTCTTAATGAATATCGACTCCTGAAATTATTAGACGGGTGAGGAAGATCCAATTAAGGGCATATAATCGTTCAGAAAACACCTATGATATCAGTAGAAATTAACGCGAAGTTTCCTTTTGTTACTTTTAATAAACAAAAACAACAGAGCTGTCTGTTGTTTTCGTTTATTAAAAGTAACAAAATGAAACTTGTCTTTTTATTGCAAGCAAATTAAAAGTAACCAAGTAACTATCCACTTAGGCCTTTTGTTTAGTGTGAATACAACGTTATCCAATGCAACACAGACCTGGACAAATGTACTGAATATACCAAGCGTGGAATCGGGCCTATGTGTAAGAACGACATATAAGATCACGTCTGATTGGTTATTACGCATCGGATTAACGTTATGACGTGAATGAAATGCTTCAACACAAACAGTGTAAAGCAAGAAAGTAAACAGAATTCCGAAGGTGATATTAGTCTTAAAAAATATCAGCTTTTTTCACCTAATTCTAAGTAAACAGCGGTATAAATACAGGCCAGAACTCAGGTAGAGTACGGGGGACGGGAGTCAATGAAACCTGTTAGAGTTTTTCATATATTTCACTCGCGCCGACAGCGCTCGACAAATCCTTGAAATAATAAAAAAACTCGAATCGCGTCGCTGATTCCAGACTTCCGTACTTCACCCTCTTTGAAAACTGTCTTCCTTCGTCCATTGACTTATTTGATGAAGCTCTTCGAAAAGGATCATATTCAGCTTCACAATTCTCTCGATTCTCTTGGAAAGCATTCTGCCCTTCCCCCTCATCCCCCTCCCTCACTCAACTATTCTTTGTTTCTTTCCGTCATGTTCCCATTGAACTCTTTAGCTAATATTCTGAGAATCTTTATAAAAATAATTCACGGACATCAGAAAACGTCCACATATAATATCCTTTGATGACAATCGGATGTTAAAAGATCTACTAGAAACCAATACTATAAAACTTTTACAATTGTATTTTCTAGAATGATATTTTCTACCTAATAGTATAACTGACTAGAATGAATCATTAGCATTTTAAAAGATATGGCAATTTGCCAACTGGCAAATTGCCACATCTTTGAAAATGTTAATGGTTCATTTCAACCCACTGGAAGTCAGAACTAGAAAATGCAATTCTAGAATATACAATTGTACAACTGTTATAGTATTGGCCCCCGTTTACTAAAACTGAAACCAAGCTCTAGTTATAATAAGCTACCGATGGCAAAGACTACCCAATTACTTTACAATTTTAAATATGTTTTCTAGGGCTCTGCGAATCTCAAATTTCGGGTCGAATCAAATCAGACAGAGTTTTTCGAACAGAATCGAATCAAATGTCGAATCCGAATCTTAACGCTTTTCCAAGTCGGAGATATTGCGCCCCATTACAACCGTGAACATTATCCGTCTTCACTCAAGAACTGTAATTAACAGTGAACCGTCTGTGTGGGCAAATCAATCAAAAAGGAAAATATTCCAAAACGTAATCAAAGAAGTTCCGGAAGTGAAGCCATCTTGAACCAGTCGTCTATCATCAGGTCTCCTATTCAGCAGACCTGACAATGGAAGAAAAGTTCAACAGGTGACGACACTTCAGTGGCAGGAGAATATCTCGACGATTCGAAAAGTTCCGAGTCGGTGCAACTCGACACAACAATAAATAATATCCTGTACATTTAGTTCAAAATTCGGCAGGGATGTCAGATCCTGGAGGCATGGGGTGGGGGTCTACTGATCTTCTTTCTCCCGGTGGCAAAAAGGCTCTTTTGTTAGTTTTGGGATGAGACTATATGGGCAAGGCTGTGATTGAAGTGTGCGTGTGTCCGTCCGTCCGTCCGTGTGTGTGTGTGTGTCCGTGTGTGTGTGTGTGTCCGTGTGTGTGTGTGTGTGTGCCCGAGCCAATAACTCGAAAACTGTTAGGGCCACAGTCATCAAACTTCACACAATTATAAAGGACCCGGGGAGAATGTGTCACATACCATAGACGGGTTCGTACCTTCAAGGTCAAGGTCACATTTCAAGGTCACACTAAAAATCGGTCAATATTCGTGTCTCAGCCATAACTCAGAAACGAATCATAGCACAGTTGTTAAACTTTTCACAAATGTTAAGGACAGTCAGAAGGTGTCTCGCGTATTATAGTTTCCGCCGCATCTGCAAGGTGAAGGTCACAATTGACCTTCATATGTTCAGGGTCACAAATCGTGTCTCAAGCATAACTCCAAAACTATTAGGGCTACAATCATCTAACTTCGCTCAAATATAAAGGACAATGTGTGGATGTGTCACACCACAACCAGGTCCGTAAGGTCAAGGTCAAGGTCACATTTCAAGGTCACACTGAAAATCATCAATATTCATGTCTCAGCCATAACTCAGAAACGAACCAAAGTACAAATATTAAACTTTTTACAAATTTTTTTGTTTGATGGAGGTCAAGGTCACAGGTCAAGGTCATTTCCACGTAAGGAGGGGGGGGGGGCATACTCACTTCCGAGTGAATCTCTGGTTAGACCCTGCGCAACGAAATATGCAACGCAGTCACTTACCGATTCACAATATCCTTCACCTTACACGCAAGACAGACGCCACTTGCAAACAAAATTCTTTAATTACTATCTTTAATATATGCTAGCCTGTGAATTATCGCAAATTATCTAAAATATATTTCTCGATATCCATCGACTCGATGAATATCGAGGGATATTCCTCAGCAGCTTCCCAAATGACGTCACGCTACGCCGCATCACGTCGCCTTAAAGGAACGATCATCTGATCTTTGTTATTGTTTTGAAACGTACGCATTTCTCGTAGAATTGGGCTGAATATTGTGTAATGAAATGTCTCGTAGCATATAATAAAAAAATAAAATCTACTCTATTTTAGTCAGTATCTGGAATTATCTCATGAGTGTGGACCTGGACGATTTATTTTTCACGGGCTCTTGCGCGAGTGAAAAATCATATTTTCAGGTTCACGTGATGAGTTTTGTCAGTTGATTACTAAATGACGATACGCTTCGTCGCATGACGTCGCCTTGAACGTCGTCTTGAAGGAACGATCAGCAGATGTTTGTTATTGACTTGAAACTGTTTGTTGGGCTGAATATTTCGCATAAAATGTCACGTAGCATATAAAAAAAGAAAGTCTACTCTGTTTTAGTGAATATCGAGAATTATCTTATTCGTGTGGATCTGAAAGTATTATTTTTTACTCGCGCAAGCGCGCGTGAAAAATAAAACTTTCAAGTCCACCCGCATGAAATAACCAGATATTCACTAAAACAGCGTAGATATCCTCTATATTTTCATTTTCTGCACTGAAAATATAGCCTATGTTCCCTCACTGAGGGGTCATATGCTGTGTTTTTTAGACAAAAATAATAAAAATTGAATGGCAATTTTTGTGAATAGCACTGACCGGTTTGGGCTGTTACGTTGGTAAAGGGTTATGCACTACATCGCAAAATGGCAGCGGAAGCGTTCTGCAGACGGCACGATTCACTTATCTCTCATATATACTAGAGTTACATGTGTCCAGTGAATCTTCCAAACGTGTCTTCTCAAAAGATGAAATCCTCAAATTCGGTCTTGTTACTGCAAAAAAACCCAATTTTTTTTTCAGTTACGAAATCTCGCCGAAATGAAACTGAGAACTCAATGAAGTTTACCTTTGATAGAGCTCGGTGAGCTTTGTCAGACACAGGGGCGTAGCTGAGAGTGGGTAGGGAGTGTGATACCCCCAATCATTTTTCAGGCGGGACATTTTCGTCAGGATTGGAGGCTAAGATATCGATTCTGTCTTGCTAGTACACACTTATTTTCTTAAAAGATTTAAACTGATAATTGAACTTGCACAGTCGGTTATACAAATGGAGGTCTGTAGTACCCGATTCAGACTGTTTGGGCAGCAGCATGACCAATTTAGAATACTGATGCGGTACTTATTAATTAAATAAGAAGTTGCTTCACAACTACTAAATGTATATTTTATTTATTCACTAATAAATTTCTAAGAAATCGAATTTAACCCTTTACCTAACACGAAAAGCAGACACGACACTTGTAAAGATAATTCTTGAATAACAATTTTTTTTTCATTTTTTGTCTCAAAAACATAGGTTATGATCCCTCATTGGAACGAGCTCGTTCCAACGAGGGATCATTACCAATGTTTTTGAGACAAAAAATGAAAAAAATAATGAAATTTAATTGGCGATTTTTTAGAAGGGCGCTGGCCGGTTTTGGCTGTTACGTTGGGTAAAGGGTTAAACTATAATCCCAATTGACTAATATTCCATCTACACCATGAAGACATGATTTTACTCCCCACTACTCTGTAAAGTCTCACCTGTCGAAAAAGTAATGGAATATTTAAAGCTGGGAGAGGTGCTATTTTTTTGTTTTTTGAGTTTTGATTTTCAGGATTTTATTTAGGAAATCGCGACCAATTTGTATATTTGTGTCGCGACCGATTCACGATCTGGTCGCGAAAGAGACGGCTTTTGTGAACGCAGTTCTGTTTTAGTTCTTGGCACGTGATATGCAACCGGAGTGTTGACAATATATCCAAAGGAAGACTGGCTGTTGGTTCCACCGGGGAATTTCCTGGTGCGCCCTCCTATTGGGAGCCCCCCCCCCCCCCCCGTCCCAAAAATTTACGCTGTCCAACACCTGTTGGCACTTGGAATTTCGTGAAAATGTCCAAAATGCTACATGGATCTGATTGCACATACTGTCGGTTTATCTAAATGCCAATCGCAGTCCCCATGGAGGGCATTTCGATATACCAGCAATCCAGTCTGCCGCTGATCGGTCAGATGCCAGGAAACAGCGTTCGTTCGGTTCAAAAAATCTAAATTTTCTCCCATTTGGCCGAATTACGGTCTTCCTGATGAGTTCGGAGCCCCCTTTGGTGCAACCATTTTTGCCAAATGAACGACAAAGATGATACAACAATGCTGCCGAAAATGCCGTCTTTGTGGACTATCATTGATCCCCCAGATGCAAAAAAGCAGCGTTATTTTGGTTCCAAAAATTAAAATTTTGTCAGGGGCCGGGGGCTCCCATGGTACGTTTCCCGGCGACTTTTTCTTGGCTCAGTCCGCCCCTGAATATATCGATCGAAAGAAAAATGACTTTCACTTATGTTCGATGTTCACATAGTACGTCGACCGGAGACAACACAAAGTATCAAAAACCGGAAGTTCAAAACTGCGATCCGCTATATAAAATGTTATAGCTTTAATTAAGCATATATACTATATTATATTCGCATTTTGCCAATGGAAATGGCCTATATTGCTCAAGGAACACTCATCACAACCAATATTAGGTGAAACGGGACAATGAATTATTGTCACGAAGTTATGAGGATTCAAGTGTGTCATGAATTATTGATTAGAAATGAATCAATTTCCTCTTAGAAGATTGCGTGCCTGCCGGAAATCAATTCAAGTTGATAGCCCTTTACCAAGTATGCATACTGATAAATCTCTTCTGAGATTGTCGAGTCGGAGTCTTCTGGATGGTGTTAACATTTCTACTTTAAAAGTCACCACACGTCAGGGACGCCTGTGCAGGAGGCATGGTGAGGCATGATGAGATATCACCGTCGTTCTTGTCCTTTGTGGGGGTTCGGGGAAGGTGCTAATTACCATTTCGATAGTTTTGTGGTAAGGGGGCGCTGTTCCACACTGTCGAACAATTTACCCATGTGTAAGTGTACACGTTGTTGACTTTGTGCGACAAAACATTCAGCTGAAGAACTGTCCGAATCTTAAATATACTCTGTATATCCCCACTGATCGAGGAAATGTTCTACAAGATACATAGTTAGGTTAGATATCTAAAGGCCATTTTATACTGGTGGCGAACGGGAACGAGAAAGCGCCCGCCACTCCGACCGCGGTGGTCGCATTTGTTTTATTAACACCAATTTTAGTGGAGTCGTTCATACTAAGGGCGAACGCGGCCCATTTTTTGTACGCGTGGAAAACCGCTGAGATTGCCCCCAGAGCGATTTTTTGGGAATTGTTCGCGGGAACAATTCTATTCAGCCAATCAGATTGCGAGGTTAAAGGGCGTACTATGACCTATCTGGAGGATTGTTTATTAACCATTTACCCAACGTAACGGTCAAAACCAACCAGCTCTATTCACAAATTCTCCATTAAATTTTTATTACCTTTTCATTTTTTGTCACAAAAACATAGCTTATGACCCTTCATTGGAACGAGCTCAACGAGCTCGTTCCATTGAGGGGTCATAAGCTACGTTTTTGACGCAAAAAATAAAAAAAAACAGTGCTTCAAGAATTTTATTTGCAAGTGTCGTCTGCGTTTCGTGTTTGATAAAGTGTTAACACTGCGAATTTCCGCGCGAATCACCGCCTTCAGTATGAACGATAATATTCGCGTGGAAAGTCGCGCGGAAATTCGCAGTGGTCGCGTTCGCGTTCGCCTCCAGTTTAAAATGGCCTTAAGAGCGTCGCATGTCCAGCTAAGCAAGGGGCACACGAGCGATTATTTTTCGCTGGATCGCGCCGATTTTGAAATCACTTCTAAATTTCGCCCGTCTGCTCAGTACGACGACGGCAACTGAACTCGATAATCCTCCGTGATCGCATCGATCAAGTATGTTTGATATTTTCGGCCGATTATCGCCGCGAGCAGATCGCCGAGTGTACCCACTCTGGCGAACATGGTAGAACGGAACAACTAGAAACCAATCAGAGTTTGGAGTTATGGCACGACAGAAAAATGACTTTCACTTATTGCGCAGCGTCAAATTCGACAGGTCACATAATAACAATTTTGAACGGTAATCACATGATCGACGGATTTAGAGAATCGTGTCATACGGTCTCGAGAAAAATCGCAGCGCGTGTCCCCTCGTGATCGGGAGTAAAATTTCGCCGACGATTCGATCGCGGTGATGCAGCGAAAAATAATCGCCCGTGTGCCCCTTGCTTTAATCTCTCAACCCTTGTGTTCACACCAGATCTTTTGTACTTCCATTGTCCCCGACGTACACATAACATGTGGATATATCTACCGGTTTTTAAGTCAGACTTGACCGGTGTCCATTCCCCGACGGCACTTTTAGTGAGGAGAGAGTGAGTGGCTACTAACGTAAATAAGTTATCTTGATTTAGAAGAGTCAGTTTTTAAGGAAGCCTAATTAATATATTTAACCTGCAACCACCTTCTATAATGAAGAGAGACCAAAATATCAGTTCCCAGTTACTGAACCTCAGTTTTTATAAAATACAGGCCGGTGTAACAGGAATGGAAGTCCGTGGGAAAATTAGTCCCTCTGGACTATTATTCCTCGGAATTATAGTCCTAGGTCTAACATTTCTAGGAATAGTAGTCCGCCGGACTACTATTCCTAGAAATGTTAGACCTAGGACTATAATTCCGCGGAATAATAGTCCAGAGGGACTAACGTTCCTACGGACTTCCATTCCTTTTACACCGGCATTATCAAAAATAGTTTAATAAGATATTTGAACCGTATGAGAAAAATCTTTGGTCATTATTACACTATGTACACAAAATTCGATAAGTACTTTCGACACTTAAAGTCTCATCAGACCGACATTTTAAAATGAAATATACCAGGGAGATCAAGTTAATATATAATAGAACTGTAATCTAGATATTTCCTTAAGAGAAGTGATTGATGCGTGCCAAATGTTTTTTCATATCAGATACAGCTGAAAATAACGTTCGTAACGACATCATCTTATGGAAGCATAAGATTATGTCGTTACAAACATTATTTTCAGTTGTATCTGAAACATTCAAAACCTGAATTTACTCATGCTTTAATTGAAGACAAGAAGTATTTTCTCTTATAATAGGTTATCCGATGAGAAAACATTCGAATTATTTGCACATAGTGTAAAAATGACTAAAGATTGTTTGTATGCTGTGTAAATGTGGATTACAATGAACAATACAGACATATACACAAAGTAGTTGTCAAAGATAATTTCACTTAATATATTTCGAGATATACTGTTATACATCTCTTCAGAAATAAAACTATCCCGAACGAATGGCTTCGCGCGCCGAAGGCGCGCAGGGGCGGTATGGAGGACAAACCCCTTTCGACCCTCGTTAGCTGTATGTTTTTTGTGTGTTTCTGTATTATGTTAAGGCGTGGTAGAGGAGGAAAGGAGGAGGGGGGAGGCTTATCCCCGCTTGGGCTTCTTACGGCTCTTTTTCTTAGGAGATGGTTGGCATGGAGATGTGGATGGCGTTGACGATGATGGTTGATTCATGATTTGGAGTGATGCTAATGCTGCGTTGGATATTATCTGGGATTCTTTTCTGTATTCTTGGCACTCTGCTATCATTCCGTTGGCTTCCGCTATGTTTCTGTTTACAGTTTCCAAGTCGACGTAGGTGGTGGCTGAGGATAAAACTATCTACAAGTGATCCTTCTTTTATGCATTTGTAGAATAAAGGGCCGGATTAAAAATATTTACTGCTCATTCTTCTGATAACATTCATTTTTTTTCTAATGCAGTCACACACGAATAATGGTATATAATCTCCAAAATAAACATTGGTCTGCTTTCAAGAGTTGTGTGTATAAACAAGGTTTTCATAATTAGGAGTTGCTAGCTTGGGGATACCAAGGAGGTGTCAAGGTATTAAATAAGTAATTGTAAGGTGGAAATGTCTTGTATAAACAAGGTAGCTCCAGGCTTGTCTCCCCTATTACTGCCCCCCCCCCCCCCCCCCCACACACACAACATACTTGGGGGTTCTCCTCTCAGACGAATGAATATTAATTTAGGTTAGTCACGTTTAAGCATATGTGAGACTGAACCGACACAAGACAAGTCGCAATTTGTCCAGCAAAGATTATATATATACAATTCTTTGAATGAGGAAAAAAAGTAACAAGAAAAAAAGTAACAGGAAAAAAAGTAACGGAAAAAAAGAAACAGGAAAAAAAGTAACATTTTTTATAAAATTTTATTTTTTTTCCATTTTTTGTACTTTCCCAATTTTTTCATAATTATTTTGAAACTTAATTGAATGAATGAAAGGTTTTAGCGCGCCGCAGGCGCGCAGGGACGATGTCGGATTTACAAATCCCTTGCGACCCGGTTAACCTTATTTTATTTCACTTTGATCACACAGGCCTAGCTTTCCTATTGCCTCAAATGATTTCCGAGGGGGGTATGAACGCGGTTAGAATTCGCGGCAGTTTATGTTAGAGTGACAGATTGTCAATAATCAATCCCTCAACGCCATTAAGACTATTAGAGAGTGGGTTCTATTCGGTTCCAGCTTAGCGATGGTAGAGGTTTGAGTCCCACCATGGTGGCGAGCCAGAATATAATGTTGTGCGATGGCAAATTTAAGGGAAGAAGAGAAAAGAAAACCAAACAGCAACGCCGGTTTGGTAGCGGCCCCGGTATATGACCATAGCGGTTATAAAAAAGGAGTGGAGAAAGCTCCAACAGTTTAGTTTTGAAAAACCGGGATTCATCAATCAAGCCTTCCGGGAGATAAAATGCCGTGTGTGATTATGAGGTATCTGGTTATCCTTCGGGAATTCCAAATGACCCCCCCCCACCCCACGCCACACCCTAAAAAAAGAAAGAAAAAAGCCCTTAAAAGGGCTGTTTGCTGGCAAGATTGTTTCAATCCTTGCCTTGGTCTTGTTAGGTTTTCTGCACATCTTTGCATGATGATTGTTTCAGTCCCTCATAGTTTGTCATTCAGTTTGGTCGTGTTTCCGATGAGATAGAGGAGGTAGAAAAGATAGAAAGCTGGAAATTAGAGCAATTCGGTTTTTAATTTACAACTGTTCCGTCCGTGACGACCAGTGACATGTGGATGGGAAAGCCAGCATTTTTCCCCGAAATTTATATCTCGGGGAGGGGAGACCCGGCAGCAGGTGGAGAGTTTCCTCGCTGTTTGCAACTCCCACTGGTAACAGAGGCAAGCTTTCGTGCGTATCGTGTCACCCGCAGCCAGTTCTGAATTTATGTTACAGAATGCCTGGCTCACCCCATCGCAATGATGTAATCTTTAACCCTTTCGATGGACACGCCCCAGATTATTTAGTTTTCCTACTGAGGACGCGATGCGCATTGAGTTCTATTATTAATTCGCTGTCTTGAAGTCTATTTAGAGTTTTGCTTTGAAGATCTTTTAAGTGCATTGCTATAGTGTCTATTTTTGCTATCTCGTGAAGTTGTTTTATCAATGTCCACGTGGGCTTGCGCAGAGCCACGCGCAAGGCATGATTTTGGACCCGTTGTAGTTTTTCAATGTTGGTTTTATTCAGGTCACTTGTTATTATGGCCCCATACTCTAGTACTGGACGTATATATGATTTGTAAAGCTTGAGGAGAAATTCTTTATTGGCTCCCCAATTTTAACCTCTAATCATTTTCAGGAAATCGATGCGTTTAGTGGCTTTGACAGTGAATGAATTTAAGTGACTGTTTAGATTGAGACTGCTATCCAGGGTGAATCCCAGAAACTTTGCCCCATTACTAGCTTCAAGTTTATGGTCGTAAATCTTAAGCTCAGTATTAGGGACAGGATTTTTCTTTTGCTTTTTATAGAATGTGATTCTTTGTGTTTTCGCGGCATTTAGCTTGATGCGCCACAGAGCGCACCAGTCTTGAGGGTCGCGGATGGTATCCTGCAGGCGGTTTTGTATGATGTTTCGAGACTTACTGGCCGTCCACATTCCTTTGTCGTCTGAGAATTGAGATAATTCAAAATGGTTCTTCCCTACTTTGTCAATGTCATTCACATATATTATAAATAGAAGCGGGCTAAGGACCGAACCCTGTGGAGTGCCCGCTTCGAGTTTTACCTCGTCTGACACCTCGCGGTTGACCCTCACTTTCATTTTTCGACCAGATAAAAATGATAATATGATCCTTAGAATTTTGGTAGGTAGTCCCATTTTAGCTAGTTTGTATCTCATGCCATTGTGCCGGACAGAGTCAAACGCTTTTTCTAAGTCGAGTAATAGCGCGGTTCCTATTTCATTTTGATTGAACGCCGTTTTCATATAATCTACCAGTCTATAAACATGCTCAATTCCGTCTCGTTGGCTTCTGTAGGCCCTTTGCCACTTATTGAAAAAGCTGATTGATTCGAGATAGCTGCGGAGTCTAGTCGTGAGAATCCGTTCGAAAATTTTTCCAATACAGCTGAGTAGGCTGATTGGGCGGTAATTTGCTGGGTTGCTCAAGTCCTTGTCGGGTTTGGGTATCATGACTCCTGTAGCTACTTTCCAACATTTTGGGAAGTATCCACCAGAGAGACGGCAGTTTAGGAGGCTAGTTAGTCTGCCGAGAAAAAGTATTGGGGCATTGTTTCAGGATTTTATATGAGATCTCGTCCCCTCCTGGGGAAGAAGAAGACTGTCAGGGCAAAGCCAGCCTAAATATAGGGGCAAGGGGCCTCATATTTAAAGATATTGTAAGTTCAAAATATATTCCGCATCAAGGCGAAAAACCCACGTGAATTTCACTTCTCTGTAAAGCTGGACATAGAAAAAACACACGTGGTGTATATCCAGCTTTAGCGCAGGGACCCAGGGGAGAAACGGTATGTTAGATAAGGTCTAATCATCTCGTTTAATTTATACAGTAGTCGGAGTCTTACGAGACGTAATCGGTTGATGTCAAGATGTCGTCACGGTAAATTGAGAAACGAGATTCTAAAAGATAGAAATGTCGTGTCATCATAAGTTATAACAATCATGGCAAGAACGAATCGGTTTTCTCGACAAGTGAAGTCACGCGTGAGATGACTTGTATTGATTCTGCCTCGATATACGTCATCTCCCACCGTTTTGACAGGTGGACAGATGAGCGTCGGTCCACCTGACGGTTTAGGGTAAAAAGTATATATACCTGGAAGAGCAGAGCATTAGACACACACTTGGGGTCACACACACGTTGGTGAAGTCCAGGACAGGCGGACTCTGTTTCCTGGCATAAGGGTACCTTCGCTCACAGGACCCTGAAACGGCTGGAATCGCCAGAGAGGGCATTCCATGATTGATTTAGTTTAACGTTGATAGGCGGCTACGGGGCCGAATTCGTGAGAAGGAACACCCCAGGTGGAACGTATAAGTTTAGATTGTCGAGTAGCAGGTATCGTCCTGCAATAGTCAGAAGTGTAGGTTAATTGTATTGTGCGTATTAACCCTTTGAAGCGTCAGCCTGATTGCGTTCTGAGTAGTTTATTTTGCTTTCGGAACATCGTAATACCGACTGAAGATCGGTGTGAGTGACAATTTCGCCCTAGCACAAAAGGGGCATTTGTGAATCGTGAATTCAACCAGGAACGGTGGATATTTCAATAGGACTTTCACGGAGGACTTTCAAAAGGCGCATAAGGTATGAGTAGACAATATCTGACCCAAATCAGAAGTACGGTGGTTTATAGATGACGAACATTGCTGGTCGGAACCCTCCGACAGCCAGAGGTACAGTTACGCGCAGACGTTGACATTTGAGCCTAAGCGGGTGAAGCTCTTATGGCGAGCTCACAGTAATAACATTTCAGATTTGTGAAGCTCTTATGGCGAGCTCACGGTAGTAACATTTCCAGTGTGTAGACTATAGTGCCAGTACAGGGCTATAGAATGACTATATGATTGTTTAGAATTATTTAACCGTAGTGACCCATTTTCTGTGAAAAGAATTGAATTGTTGATTGTTGAAATATTGAAACGGATTTATTTTTATGTGTAAATAAAAGAATCGTTGTTACTTTAAATCATTCTTTCCATTATACAGCCTGAAGTGATTAGGAATCACACCTAACGGAAATCGAACCTATTTCAGGACAATTTGGCAGAGAAGGAATCACGGCGTCGGTCTAACTCAGCTCTCTGCGCCGAGTTCGCGACACTTGGATTCCGACCCTCCACGTTGGTCTAATTTTCCCGCAACTTCATCAGCGGGACTAAATAACCCCACGTCAGCCCAGGCCTTACGGGGCCTTAGGTGTCCTCTGACATTGATTGGCGAGCGCTACCAGGATATTTCTAAAAGGTAAAAAATGGCTATATGGAAATTTTGTTTTATTTTAACGGCGGTTCTGTTTAGGTTTTGACGCGTTCGGTCAGTTGATGCCGTTCAAGGGTTTAATATCGCAATACAGTAGTCCCCAAGAGGATACTTAATAGCCATTATAACTGCGGTAGGTTTCAGAGTATTGGGGCGTTTAACTACGTTAAATTACAGAGGTAAATTAGGATTAATTGCCATATTTTTTTTTCTTTCTTTCTTTTCCTTCTTCATTCTTTCTGACGAGTGTTGAAGATAGAAAGAAAAAATCAAAATGGATGTTGTTACACCCCTCGCCCAACTGGTATCATTAGGCAAGGAAATGGGCCTTGAGGGAGCCGAACTTCAGAAGTTCGTTAAAGATGAGCAGAAACGTGAGGCCAAGGAGATTGCCTTACGTAATGACGCAAAAGAGCGAGAGATTCAATTAGAACGAGAGCGTGAGAAAGACGCAAGAGAGGCGAGGGAGAGAGAAGCCCAATTAGAACGAGAGCGTGAGAAAGACGCAAGAGAGGCGAGGGAGAGAGAAGCCCAATTAGAACGAGAGCGTGAGAAAGACGCAAGAGAGGCGAAAGAGAGAGAGATTCAATTAGCAAATGAGGCGAGAGAGAGGGAAGCCCAATTAGCAAGGGAGGCAAGGGAGGCAGAGCGAGAGCTCGAACAACAGAGGCACGAGAGAGAATTAGAGCTCCTCAGAGCAAGGGCCGATGTGGAGAATGAAAGTCGGCGCTCAGGGGATGGGAGTGCAGGGGTAGCAATTCATGCCCCACGCCCCCATCTCGCTCATTTCAATGAAAACACAGATGACTTGGACTCGTACTTGGAGAGGTTCGAGCGTTTTGCCTCCAGTCAAATGTGGCCAGAAGACACATGGGCTATGTGCTTGAGCCCTTTGTTGTCAGGTAAAGCCCTCGAGGCTTATACCAGTATGCCTCCTGCACTTCTTAACGACTACAGTGAGCTGAAGAATGCCATCCTTCGGAGATACCAGCTCACTGAAGAAGGATTCCGGACCAAGTTCCGAGAGATTAAGCAGGAGAAGGGAGAAACAGTACCTCAGTATTTTGCCCGAGCTAGGCGGTACTTTGACCGCTGGACTGATCTCGCAGAAGTGAATGAGTCATATGGAGCCCTGCGAGATCTATTTCTCCGGGAGCAGTTTTTAACTACATGCTCCAAGGAGTTGGGCCTGTTCATCAAGGAAAGGGGTCCGCCCACCTATGATGAGATGGCAACTGTGGCAGAACGCTACATCGAGGCCCACGGTGGGAGTGTAAACGCACCCAAATCGGCTAGGGGTGGGGCAAACGGGTTGGCAATGGCACCCGTAAGGCAACACCACCCCGATCCTCCTGCGTCGCAGACCAGCCGGAAGGGGGGCGCTCCCAAGGACACCACTTGTTTTATCTGCAACAAGCGGGGTCATATTGCCAGGGACTGCTGGCAGAAGCAGGTAAGGACCACTGGGAACATTAGACCACCTCAGCAGGGGGCCGGGAACGCAGCGCCAAGGGGTTGGAAGCAAGGTGACCGCGTAGATCCAGGGCCCAGTAGGCAGACGGCAGCGTTCTGTCAAACTATCGGTCCAGAACACAGTCCCCTCCGGGAATGTATACAAGAGGGAGAATTAAGGCTGGAAGGCGGGAAGGTTGTCCCGATGATAAGTGGCATGTGTGAGAGGCTCACAACTTCGCAGGAGAAGGTTGATATGCCAGTGTACCCAGGGTATGTGGGACAAAGGGAGATCCGTCTGCTCCGGGATTCTGGGTGCTCCTCTGCAGCGGTTAGAAGGCAACTGGTTGACGACAAGCAATTGTTGGGGCGCGACCATTTGTGTATTTTGATAGATGGGACCGTTAGAAGGTTTCCCATCGCGAGGATAACGGTGGATACCCCATTTTATTGTGGCGAAGTGGATGCCATGTGCATTGAATCACCTGTGTATGACCTGGTCATAGGTAATATCCCAGGGGTGAGGGCAAGCCCTGATGAGTTATGGTCCAGGGGTAGGGGGCCAAGTGAGGGCCCAACGAGGGCAAAGGAAGTTCAAGTCGGTGGGCAAGGACTCCCGGCGGTTGCACTCGGTAACGTACCGAGTAAGGAAGGGAAGGTTCCCAGGGGGAACCAATCCGATGGCCCAGGGGATGGCCCCTACACGAAGAAATGTCGGGAAGTTTCAGGAGGGACGACTCCTGTCGTATTAGGGAGAAGGGGCCGCAGGCGGTCCAGGCGAAACGCCAAACAGCGAGGCAACCCAATGGGATCATTGGGGAAAGACCCTCAAGCAAATTTATGTGGGGGAGCTGAGCGCTCCAAGAAGTCGGTGTCACCCGTGTTGAGAGGGGAGGCCAGACCCACGCAAATGGCTGGGCAAACTTCCCCAGAATTGAGAGGGCACGGGTCAACACAAGTTGAGTATGTTAAAGTGGATGGGACCGTTAAGGTGGGCGCCCAGGGGACCGAGAAAAGGGTCCACAAATCAAAGGAGAAGCATCCTAGGTGGCGGAGACCACGTAGAGAGTGCCGGGGGCGCACAGCGCCCAATGTGCGCAAGAAGTCGTCGCAATGGACCGGGGGGTCGCGGGCACAAGGGCCAAGGACGGCCAGTGTCGTTCGAACGACGGTAATCGCCGAGACGAGTGAGCCTGGGGGATATAGCGCCAAGGGAAGCTCTTGGGAATGCGACAACGACAGGGTATGGGGACCCTGGTGGAATACCCGTAGAAATAACGGGGCGAGAAGTAGGGGTGTGTCAAGGGTTACCCAAGGGGATACTGGGAACCGGGCCCCTACCAATGGTCGGTGGTTATAAAGAAGCAATAGTTGGGTGGCTGTGGGCCTGGTGTCTGGGACGGGGGCTCCAGTCGCAAATATTTTTGTTGGTGAGGTGATGGGCTTCGTAAACTCGGTGTTAAGGCCCGGAGGAACTTTCTTATTTTAGTATTATTATTGCTCTGACTGCTGTCTAGAGTTGGTTGTGAGTGCGAATGTGAGATACACTGCCCTGTCTGTCGCGTGTGCGTGGACGGGGAGCCTGTGTGTCGAGTTTTGTAAGTATGGGATGCACAAACCCGGTGTTAAGGCCCGGGGGAAACCGCGCTTGTTTTTATTGACGAGAGTTTGTTGTGAGTGTGAGGCACACTCACCCCGTCTGTCGCAAAGGCGCGGTCGGGAAATTTGTGTGTTGAATGTGTGAGTGTGTGAGGCACAATTTTAATCCCCTGGTTGAGCTTTGCGAGGGTGAGGCTCAACATAATGCAGGGGTCGTTTGCCCCTTCACAAGACATAGGGGAACGGGAGGCGAAGTTACACTCCGTTGGAATTAACCCATCTGACGCAAAGGCGCGGACGGTGTTACTCGTCGGAGTGAGTGCCAAGTGAACTGTTTGCAAAATGGGCGAACGTGTATAAAAATGTGTATGTTTAGGTGTAAATATATAGTATTACAGAGAGAGAGAGTGCTGCAAATCTGAGGATAAGGCTACTCCCCATATCATATGTAAACCCGCAAGACGGGAGCATGTGGTAGCGTGTGTGTCGTGGGAATCGACATGGCCGACGCATGAGCCCGGTCATGACCCCCCACGACCACTAGGGTACAGTTTTGTAGTCTTGAACATGATGGTAGATTGTAAAAGGGTGTGAGAGGCGAGCGTGCGTGGCTTTGCCCCTTGCGTTTTAAGAGATACACAGGGTGTTTCTCTCGGGAAGGGAGTTGTCAGGGCAAAGCCAGCCTAAATATAGGGGCAAGGGGCCTCATATTTAAAGATATTGTAAGTTCAAAATATATTCCGCATCAAGGCGAAAAACCCACGTGAATTTCACTTCTCTGTAAAGCTGGACATAGAAAAAACACACGTGGTGTATATCCAGCTTTAGCGCAGGGACCCAGGGGAGAAACGGTATGTTAGATAAGGTCTAATCATCTCGTTTAATTTATACAGTAGTCGGAGTCTTACGAGACGTAATCGGTTGATGTCAAGATGTCGTCACGGTAAATTGAGAAACGAGATTCTAAAAGATAGAAATGTCGTGTCATCATAAGTTATAACAATCATGGCAAGAACGAATCGGTTTTCTCGACAAGTGAAGTCACGCGTGAGATGACTTGTATTGATTCTGCCTCGATATACGTCATCTCCCACCGTTTTGACAGGTGGACAGATGAGCGTCGGTCCACCTGACGGTTTAGGGTAAAAAGTATATATACCTGGAAGAGCAGAGCATTAGACACACACTTGGGGTCACACACACGTTGGTGAAGTCCAGGACAGGCGGACTCTGTTTCCTGGCATAAGGGTACCTTCGCTCACAGGACCCTGAAACGGCTGGAATCGCCAGAGAGGGCATTCCATGATTGATTTAGTTTAACGTTGATAGGCGGCTACGGGGCCGAATTCGTGAGAAGGAACACCCCAGGTGGAACGTATAAGTTTAGATTGTCGAGTAGCAGGTATCGTCCTGCAATAGTCAGAAGTGTAGGTTAATTGTATTGTGCGTATTAACCCTTTGAAGCGTCAGCCTGATTGCGTTCTGAGTAGTTTATTTTGCTTTCGGAACATCGTAATACCGACTGAAGATCGGTGTGAGTGACAATTTCGCCCTAGCACAAAAGGGGCATTTGTGAATCGTGAATTCAACCAGGAACGGTGGATATTTCAATAGGACTTTCACGGAGGACTTTCAAAAGGCGCATAAGGTATGAGTAGACAATATCTGACCCAAATCAGAAGTACGGTGGTTTATAGATGACGAACATTGCTGGTCGGAACCCTCCGACAGCCAGAGGTACAGTTACGCGCAGACGTTGACATTTGAGCCTAAGCGGGTGAAGCTCTTATGGCGAGCTCACAGTAATAACATTTCAGATTTGTGAAGCTCTTATGGCGAGCTCACGGTAGTAACATTTCCAGTGTGTAGACTATAGTGCCAGTACAGGGCTATAGAATGACTATATGATTGTTTAGAATTATTTAACCGTAGTGACCCATTTTCTGTGAAAAGAATTGAATTGTTGATTGTTGAAATATTGAAACGGATTTATTTTTATGTGTAAATAAAAGAATCGTTGTTACTTTAAATCATTCTTTCCATTATACAGCCTGAAGTGATTAGGAATCACACCTAACGGAAATCGAACCTATTTCAGGACAATTTGGCAGAGAAGGAATCACGGCGTCGGTCTAACTCAGCTCTCTGCGCCGAGTTCGCGACACTTGGATTCCGACCCTCCACGTTGGTCTAATTTTCCCGCAACTTCATCAGCGGGACTAAATAACCCCACGTCAGCCCAGGCCTTACGGGGCCTTAGGTGTCCTCTGACAAAGACTTACATTTTTTAATTGTGTTAGCCACTTCTTCTTGGCTTATCGGTTCCGTAAGTTCATGGCCATCTCCGTCCTCGGGCGTTTGGCTGAAATTGGCATCGTTAAACGTTGTCTTATTGTCTTGAATAACTTTGTTTACTTTTTCTTTGAATTCATCATCAAACCTATCGCCCTCATGGGGCGGTGATATTTCTTAAGGAGCTCTGCTCATCCAGGGCCATAGTTCCATCGCTGATCTTAAGAGCCTTACTGTTGGCGTCTTTATGTTTTTGTCCAGTAAGGGTTTTAAAAGTATCCCTAAACTTTTTAGGCTTCCTCAATCCATTTAGATTTTCCATTGCTTTTTCCCATCTCACACGATTGTCGTTTGCTATTGCTTTTTAAACTTCGCCGTGGAGGCGATTATACACGGCTTTAAGTTCGACCTTTTTAGTTGGAAGTTTTTCAGATTTGTATGCATGGAAGGCCTTTCTTTTTTGTTTTATTATTTGGAGTGTGGTTTCAGTTATTCTGTTGGCCCGCGGTTTAACCGCCTGTTTGGGACAAATCTCATCAAGAGTGTTGTTAATTACTTCACTGAGATTGGTACATGCTTGTGGATCCGGTGCAACCGTGTAATGTGGCATGAACAGGCAGGTGGTCGCTACCTAAATCATCGCCCCCCCCCCACACACATACAAAAATATGTCTTGCATTTGATTAGTTAGTGGTTTACTGGTCATAATAAGGTCAAGGATGTCAGATTGGTGGAGTGTGTTGTTACTAACGTGGGTAATGTCTTGGTCGTTATTTAATACAAAAAGATCAAATTGATCGATGATATTGAAGAGGGCGTCGCCTTTGGGCTCCGTTTTATTACATCCGAAAACCTGATGTTTGGCATTGAAATCACCTAGGAAAATACAGTGTTTGTATTTTTTCTCAAAGAATTCAAAGACTTTGCTGTCAACTGTTTTTTTCGGTTCATTATAATATGAGATTACGGCAACATTTTTGTGATCTAGTTCAATCTCAGCGGCAATCACCTCTGCGTCGAGGTAATCGCTTGATATTGTTTTATATTTTAAGTCCTGCCTTATGAGGAGAGCCACTCTGCCTCCACGTTGTGTGAGATGGTCTCGTCTAATAATGTCGAATCCACTTAGCAAAAATGTCTTGCTTGGCTTTAACCATGTTTTGCTGATACCAATTACATCTAGGTTTGTGAAGTAATCGGCTGCACATCGAATGCGGAGAGATTGAGTTTTCCACGCTGTTGACATTCATAGCTTTGAGTTCTATGTCGGTTTTAACTTTTTTGTAGTGGGGACAGCCCCGATAATTGCTTGGGTGTTGCCCGTTACAATTTGGGCGTTTCGGTGTTGAAAACTTGCATGACTTTGTTAAATGTTTTTTGCCGCATTTCATGCAACGCAACTCTCCTTTGCATTTGTTCGACATATGGCCAAATTTCTGGCATTTATGACATTGTGTGGGCACGATACTCCTCAGTCTCATTTTTTGTCTGTTTATCCAAACACCTTTGCTAATGAAGTTTAGTTTGGTGGCCCTATTGGGGCATTTTACTTTAATTTTCCACGTAGGGTTGCCTGTAGCCTTAGATATTAGTCTGCCCCACGGATATCCCGACAGGGCTACACCAATATCCCCATCATTAATCTTTATGTGAACCATTGTGACGACTATGCAAGGATTTTGCAGCGGTTGATGCTGTTGTTTATTCGTCTGGTATTGGGTCGTATTTTCCTTTTGGGGTTGTTTAGAAAGGGTTATTGCCTTGTCGGCGAACGATCCACCACTCTCAGTGGTGAATGTTGGCGTCGCCGGTATCGTGTCCGTTGCGTTACTGTCCGCCGAGTTCCCATCATTATGGATCTCCGCACTGGTTGTTACTAGTGTAACACCCATGGAGTCCGAGGTCTCAACGACAACAACATCCGGGTTATCGGTGTTTGTCGACGCTTTCCGGGTTTTCTTAGCCCCCGTTTCTATTTCCAGGGGCTCACCATTTTCTTGGAAGTCTGTATCCAATTTCCTTTTCGGTCGCGGCGTAATCTGACTAACTACATCACAGGTGGGAAGAGTAGTTGCCTCTTGCTCTATGAGCGTACGCAACCAGTTATCTTGACTGGCGGTAACGAGTTCCGAGCCCTGATCTGGTGGTACCTCCAAAGAGATGGCGTGCATAGGTCTCCCCATCTCAGTGGTATTATCTGTAAAAGGCGAACCAGGTGTTGGATTAGTTTTGCCCACCAACCCCTTGCTAGGATTAGGTTTTGAAATCTGTTGAGTTGTATCAACTGTTTTAGAAGCACCAGCGATATCCGTAACTGTGTTCGTTTTTGGGCCCAACGTGTTGGGCTCCACACCCTGGCCCTTTTGCTTAGAGCTTCCGTTGCTGGAGCACGAACCCAAACCTGATTTATGTCTACTTTTCCCCTTTTTCCAGATGCCGACTTATTTTCACTTTTTGATTCCTCCGACGCTTTTATTAACTCCAATTTTTCTTTCTCGAACTGTTCTTTTTGAGCCCTAGGATCCGAGCGCAAACCATCAATAGTGTCGTTCAATCTGGCGTTTTACGACCAAACACCAAACACCAGACGAATAAACAACAGCATCAACCGCTGCAAAACCCTTGCATAGTCGTCACAATGGTTCACACAAAGATTAATGGTGAAACAAGCAGCTTCTTCCTCAGACAAGCCATCGCAGATCCACACAACTGCTGTGTCAGATGTTAACAGTCAAGTTAAGGTAATGCTGCCAGACATGGAAAACACCAAAAGAAGTCTGAGGTACCACAAAAGAAGTCCGCCTGTCCCCAGGAGTCTATCTGAGCTGACCATTCCACAAGAGTTCCAGAAAACATCAGACTCTAAAAGTTCCTGTTGTTTGACAATGGACCTGGTGCAAATGAACGTGTGATTGCATTTGCAACAAGAGATGGACTAAATCATCTTGGCAGTGCTAGTACTTTGTTTATGGATGGTAATTTTGCCATGGCTCCTCCTCTATTTCGGCAAATTTATGTTGTTAGGGTTAAATTCCATGATAAGTTTGTATCTTGTGTATATGCCATATTGCAGAGGAAGACACGTATTTCCTATGAGACCCTGTTTCAAGAGATGAGATGATGCAGACATCAGACTGTTTTGTGGTAAACTGGACGCTCTCGCGTTCTTGCCAGTTTCTGATGGTATGAACCATCTTAAAGACATCGTTTCTGAAGAAGTTGAAGAACTGTTGAGGTATTTTGATGAGAACTACGTCACCGGTACCTACAGGCTGCAGCTCCAGGTGTGTTGGCTCCACCTCGGCTGAGACTAACACCACCAACCTATCCAGCTACATGGAATATGAACAGTGCTACACTGAATGGTGAACCTCGTACCAACAATGCATGTGGAGGCTGGAACCATAAGTTCTATAACCTTGTTGGCCACCAACATCCGTCTATCTGGAAGACCATTCAATGGTTTCAGAAAGAGCAGACCCTGGCAAGTACAACTATCCAGCAAGCTTCAGTTGGTTTGCTGCCTGTTGTCCGCAAGAAGAAGTCAGCTGAATCTCTTAATAGAAAACTGAACAAGCTGTGTAATCTATATTCACAAGGTGCTCTATCAACTTCTGCATTCCTTACTGGCATTGGCCAGAAGATTAGACTAAATAAGAAGGTGTAACATGCATGCGTATGTATCTGTTGTGGATGTTTAAGGTGTAACATGAATGTGTTTGTAGTCCTGATATATTGATAAACAAGAAAAATAGAAAAAGTGTCTCTTTTTTTCCTGTTACTTTTTTCCTACCCAAAACTGTTACTTTTTTCCCTTTTACTTTCTTTCCTGATACTTTTTTTCCGAGTACCAATTCTTTGTGTCAACCTTTTGAACTTTTTTTATTGTGTGATTTTCCAGCACCAAAACCAGAGATAAAAACTTTTTAAAAGAAAAACTCTGGAAAGCGTAAAAATCAGTATAGATGACGTTTTTATTAATCGACTGTATGTTTTGAATACTGAGATGTAAATTTGTATATTGGGATTGCCTGATGTACGCAAACTTTCCTTATCTTGAATACTTGTCGCCATCTACATTACGGATCGTTTTTTTGTCCAAAAAGAGACAGAGAGAGACAAACTTCTCCATTGAGAATTTTTATTTTTAAGATGTATCTATGTTGCGTTGCAGGCTAGAATGGCTATTTTCCCACCACTCTACTCTTCACAGGCCACTGATCACCACGTGATCGAATATACCCTGTCTATTTGCTGAGTTTTACCTAAAAACTCCACACCGTTGTTTCTACAGACATTGCTAAGTCAACATGTATCCGCTAATTCTCTACGAAACCAAGGAAAAATCTTAAATATTTTACGGTGCAATAACCCCTAACTGGTTGCCAGTACTTTTCCGGTACTTGTTGCGAGATGCACGAGATTCACGAGTAGCACACGTCTCATGGTTCCAGTCCATAAACTGGGTGACCCATCTTTAATCGTGCTAAAAATAGACGTGCGCTAGCTGGACTCTGTGGTATTTAGAGTCTGGGACATTTGGACTCTGTGATATTTAGGCGTTCCGGAATCAACGATGAAAAATTGTCCCATAAGGCGCGGCAAAGATTATCCCTCAGAAGAATAATCGTAGATTCAGACTCGGGGGGGGGGGGGGGGGGGGGGGGGCGTGAATGATAAATATTGTTGTCAGAGACAGTAACTGATATTTATTTGAAAATTATTCCATTAGACCCTTTACCCAACGTAACGACCAAAATCGACCAGCGCTATTCACAAAAATCACCAACTAATTTTCATTCTTTTTTTCATTTTTTGTCTCAAAAACATAGGTTATGTTTTTGAGACAAAAAAGCTCGTTATTTTCATCCCTAATCGCGAACCTATTTCAAAACCTTCCGTTTGTAAATAATCTCTTCCTTTAACCCTTTACTCAACATAACGGCAAAAACCGGCCAGCGCTATTCCCCAAAACCGCCAATTAATTTTCATTATTTTTTCATTTTTTGTCTCAAAAACATAGGTTATGACCCCTCTTTGGAACGAGCTCGTCGAGCTCGTTCCAATGAGGGGTCATAACCTATGTTTTTGAGACAAAAATGAAAAAAATTAGTTATTCAAGAATTTTGTTTGCATGTGTCTTCTGCTTTTCATGTTAGGTAAAGAGTTAAATTTGTGTTATGAAATACTTCCCGATCTATTCTTTATCAGAGACTATCTCGCGGACTCTGCGAACAAACAACACGTCTGAAGTTGCAACGTAATCGCATGACTAAAAGAAACAGTAGCTTATTTCTCGTTCCATTCAAGTGTCGTTTGTGGGCTTTTTGGATCATATAATAAATAGAATCGTCCACAGTTTATATCGAAATTTACAAAACTCACTAAAGCTCGTTCCAGATCTAATTTACTGAACTTGTTTGGTAAATTTCGATAATAACTGGGGTCTCGTTGGAGTTTCTGTACACATGAAACACCGGAAGCCCGGGTTTTCCATTCGATGAATAATGACGATTTCTAAGGGACAAACACAAGTGGTGTCGAAGCCCAAACCACAGGCGTTATCCGGTGATCAATGAGTTGGAGCGCTGTTATCGCTTCCTAAAACGTTTTGGAAATTCTGAAAAATTATCGAAGAAATACCCACTTATCAGTGTTTTAATAAGAAAAGTATTGCATAATAATTACTGTTCCCCTCTACAGGAGACTGCAAATGCACCATATGTCCATCCTCTGCTGTCGCACAAGAGTATACTTATTGGAACAAGCTGGTAGATTGATCCGGAAGAAAATTAAGCAGTTGTCAACAATTACCAATAATACTACCTTCTGACAATCATTCTTGGAAAACTGGAAGATCTTTGAAGGACCACTACCAGTGTCAGGAATAGAAAAATAAGAGAAGAGATCATTTAGCAGTTACCAATAGCTAATTTAAATAGAAGTACTCAATCTCCCTTGTTTAGCATCACAGGTTTTCATCGACCAGACCATGTTGTGCTTATCTGATAATGTGCGACTATTTCTTATAGGGAAAATAAACAGAGATGTAGAAACAAGCGTTGTTTTTAATTTGTTCACCAATTCCAAATGTCGCAGCATTCAGATGCTGCAGTATCCAAATGCCGCAGAGCCCAATTGTGGCACGTCCCCATATCGCACGTCTGAATGTTGGACCCCCCCCCCCCCGAAGGTCGTAAAGTCGTAGAAACCAATAGCTGACTTATTATGTCTCACTTCTGTAACACCAGCCGCGAGTGGTTAATTTGACCCCTGCTAAAAAGTCACAGTACTGTAGTTTTGTACAAAACGCGAGCAATTTGGATCCTTCTTCCCCGGAAATGTGAGCAAAATTATATGTAAGCTTCACTTTGAGTGATCGGTGTAAACAAAGTGTGCGCCGAGTGGACGCAGCAACCATTCATCCCTTCAGAGATGAAAACCTGGCAGCCATGGACACAGATGACAACGGAAAGCATTTAAATGAGAAATATGATTGACGCAACTTTCTCAGCACAATGGCTTACTTTGATGTGGCTGTTGTTGATGTTATTGGCAAGTTTAGTCCTTAAGATGTGTTTGTTCAGTCGTTTCACAAAATTTATGCTAATTGACCAAGAAAACTAAATGTACAGAACGGCCGCCGTAGACTGGTCACATTCCGCGGGTGGGCAATATTTCGACGCACGCAATATTATAAGATACCAAACACTAAGTATAGGAATAGTCATCAGAAATTTAATTAATGTACAACCCGCGCTTCATTAATTAAAATTTTGCTGCTGATGGTTTTTATTACCTGGTAAACGCATGCGTGGATATCCCTGCTCACGCATGGATTATGACCAGTCCACGGCGGCTGTACTGTAATATTCACGATGCCTCCCTAGCAGGTCATTAAAGTATGTTTCGACTTTTCAGGCTTTAACATCGATACAACGAGCAGCAAATCACGTCACATATCTGGCCAGAGGGCGCTTATGGAATCGGTTTACATCAAAACCTGCTGGCTCGTGACGTCTCGTGCCGTACAGTCGGTGGTAATAATAGTAATAACATGACTTTGTCAGTTTGTCGAGCACTTCTACTTGGGGTCATCCAGAAACGATTAACATCCTATGTTTCATTAGCGGCCTTCGAGTCAGTGTCGAGTCGCTCATAAGCCCTGGGGATTTTAAGCATTTTTGTTCTAATGAATCGTAACACCAGATAACGCCAGGTAACGCCATTGGAGCTCACGTTATTGTTTTCTTGTGCAGTCTCTCAACATACTTGTTTTTGCATTTAATGATTTAGAAATTATATCTCGTGACGCGTTCGTTCTAATTGACGTCACGCTGATAAAAATGAGATCTTGTCTGTCGGATTATAGTTTGGACAGCATGTCGTATTTTAACTCACTACACTGCACCACAGACAAAATTTAGAACTTTTTTCGGCATAATATAAATAGTTAGAACGCTTTTTTGATGTTCTATCTGTCTGAGGACCTGAGTTTTTGCGATTTATTTGTGAAATCTCCAGTAGCTTCCCTGCTTCAGGCTGCATCCGAAAATCACAAAAAGCCCCAATCAGACCCAGTAAAAAAGCACAGAACACTAAAACAAACGCCATAATATTATAGTAGTATATCAGCTTTAAACTTTGTGGTAAAGCAGGTAAACACAATGCGATTGATAAAATCATTAATTAAATATTTCACAATTGCAGACAAGGTTTTAATATTTTAGTGGAATAATTGTTCGATCCAGTCGAAGATGTGGCGCATCGTTTAGGACCATTCGCAAACCGTGAAGCTCAGAGGCGCTCTGGCTCCGAAACAGGCCCAGGAAAATCCCATATTAACTGGCTCATTGAGGCAACTCACCGGCACTTTAGGCGAACCTCCAGGCGAACCAACCGCCCTAAATTTGAAAATAAACGCATTCAGATGTCAACCATCGGACAGAAGTGTCTCCCTATTGACTGAACGAGGATCAAAATGATCCCCTGCGGCATGGTGTACCCCCATGCCACAATAGGTCACTTTGATACTCGGCTCGTCACGAGGGACACAATTAATGAAAATATTTTAACGAAATCTTCCAATTCGATCGCATCTGCTCCAAGTTAACAAAGAGTCAAAACGTCTGAAGACAACACACAAAACTGATTTAGATGTTTAATTAAATTTCTAGATGTTTTACCTAAAGCCATTTGTCACGACAACTCTAAACGAGCTCGTCAAATCCCAAATGTGCTGGGTATGACTTGGTAAGGAGAACAAGGGCGGCTTACCTCCATTGATAATTTTCTTTTCGTTAGAGTGTATAGATTTGCCGGCTGGAAAGAAGGACTGGCAATAAAAACAGCCCAAGAGTGGAGATTCACTACAAATACATTAATAAAACAGAAAATCAGAGAAGCAGAAGCAATGCATGATGTTACCGACCCATGGATTATCTCTGAACAGTGCCGAGTATTTTCGAGAATTTTTTATAAAACCAAGTCATGGCTGCTTTACAGCAGTCATAATTTCATTTGCTAAAAAAACCCCCAGCAAAGTCTTGCATCAATACATTTTTGTTAAGACAAAGACTCCTATTTAAGAAGATATACTTTGTTAAGACAACAAGAGCAAGTAACAAAACCACCACTATGTGACATTAGTATTTTTAATCTGGAAAGGAGAATTCGCCTGCAGCAAGCAACGAGTTAAACCCGGGCGTCTATCAGCTTAAAGTTTGATTGAACTTTTTTTAAATTCAGTTTTAAAGCGTTTTCATAGAATTCAAGAGTGGTTGTATGAGTGGAAACTGCACTTTGTACGTGGTTTGTTAAAAATCACTATCTTTATTTCTATTTGTACAGAACATGCTATAAGAAACAAAGTGCAATACATCTACAAATATACTACTCAAAGTTTGCTAAGCACTACATATTTGACACATCATTGTGAAATGTTCTTTTGACACATTTGCGATATTTTTAGTGGATATGATTAAGGAATGTATTGAGATGGTCTCCAGTGTTTACATTAGCTCTCTTGACAGGCAGACTTTTCGTGACGGTCATAGAACGCATGCACCCATTGATTTGCATGATGCTTTCGTGTACTGTCTACATGGACCTGACATGTGTAGGGTATTCAGTCTTCATTTCAACATAAACCATTGTGATTTAATGATTGAATATGGCAAATGCAAATGTAAGAAGACATTTGTCTGAAGCAGAAATGTGACGGGCTGTAGGGATGGTGGCTACCCATTGTCAGGTTGGTGAAGCCGTTGGTGTGCACCATACGGTGATCACCAGAGCCTGGGCAAGATTTCAGCAGTATGGCACACCAGTAAGATGGCATGGTGGTGGCAGATACAGGGCAACATCTGCAGCTGAAGACTGGTTTTTGATCATTCAGGCCCGTAGGAACCGCTTTGCCACAGCAACCCAGCTTCGCAGTGACCATCAGAATGCATCCGGGGTAAATGTTTCGACGCCGACTATCCGGGCAAGG
This sequence comes from Pictodentalium vernedei, assembly GCA_031216915.1. Classification (NCBI taxonomy): domain Eukaryota; kingdom Metazoa; phylum Mollusca; class Scaphopoda; order Dentaliida; family Dentaliidae; genus Pictodentalium; species Pictodentalium vernedei. The sequence goes on from CM062297.1 coordinate 464,736,961, forward strand.
TTGCACGAATGTGGTCTCCGATCGAGAAGACCATGTATTCGCATTCCGCTGTCCCAGAACCACCACCAGGCACGATATGAATGGACCATGGACCACGTTGGATGGATCAGAGAAGATTGGCGACCTGTCCTTTTTACAGATGAGTCAAGGTACTTCCTAGACCACACAGATAGGCGCTGTAGGGTATGGAGAAGACCAGGAGAGCGATTCCATGCGTCCAACATTGCTGAGCATGACCGCTATGGTGGAGGATCAACCATGGTCTGCGGCGGCATCAACTGGGATGGACGTACAGAGCTCTGTGTCCTTGAACGTGGTACATTGACTGCACAACGGTATATTGATGAGATCCTGGATGTCCACGTCAGATTGTATGCAGGTGCAGTGGGTGATAGATTCATTCTGATGGACGATAATGCCAGTCCTCACGTTGCCCATGCTGTCGGGGAGTACCGACAGAGGGAGGGGATTGAGCGTATGGACTGGCCAGCAAGATCCCCTGACCTCAATCCAATCGAACATGTCTAGAATGAGTTACAACTTGCAATTTCAGCCCGTCCAGACCAGCCAAGAAGTGTCCAGGAGCTTGGTGCCATGCTGGTCCAAGAATGGAACAACATCCCACAAAGGACCAGCAGGAACCTGATTGGGAGCATGAGAAGGCGTTGTCAAGCTGTAATTAACAGTAATGGGTCTCATACTCGATATTGAAGCCATACCAGTTCGTTCCGTCAACTTTTTGGCATATTGAAAAATTTCCTCTTTTACCAATAATATCCATTTTCCATGGTTATTGCATTCAAAAGCTAAAAAATAATGTCAAACACAAATAAAATCTTAATTTCTGTACTTAAATCATTAAAGGTATTTTTAAATAAAAAATATATACACTTTTCATAACAATATTTGAACTAAAACGTAAAACAGGTAGTTGGATATACTTGGTGCTTAGCAAACTTTGAGTAGTATAATAGAGAGCTGAAAATTTCGCTATAATATCCGTTACAATTTAGTCATCCATTCATCTTGTCAACAACATTCTGGTATTTGAAGTGCCACTTGAAATGCATTGCTTGAATATTTTTCATTAAAACCAGACCATGCAATTAACCCTTTCCCTAACATGAAAAGCAGACGACACTTGCAAAAAAAAATTCTTAAATAACTATTTTTTTCCATGTTTTGTCCCCAAAACATGGGTTATGACCCCTCATTCGAACGAGCTCAACGAGCTTGTTCCAGTGAGGGGTCATAACCTATGTTTTTGAGACAAAAAAATGAAAACAATAATGAAAATTAATTGGCGATTTTTGAGAATAGCGCTGGCCGGTTTTGGCCATTACGTTTGGTAAAGGGTAACGGTGTCTACAATCCATGATGGGGCACCTCTTACTAAAGTTGGGATAAGGACTAGAGATAGGAAAAAAGATGGAATGAGTGTCGTTGAGAGAGACGTGTGTACAAATAGCCTTCCAGAAGACACTTTGTGGCTCACTACCAATGTGAGATAGCAATGCATGCTTCTAAATGTGATCTGGTTTTGACGTATGTCTAAACCCAACGCTTCATGATTGTGCCAATAAGTGAACCTCGCAACCATTCTCCCATACACACTTATGTGCTTTCGTAGGTTTTATAAGCTTTAGAAAGCGTTGATGCTCACACACATATTTAAATAATGTATGTCTCTGTAATAATATTGTTCTTTGTCGCCATATAGTAAGCTGGAGAGGCCGACGGTAACACGGTACTCGATAGTTTTCTACAGATACTCCGATTACCCGGAAACCTGTCGGACGCGATGTGATCCTGGTTGTTGAAAGCGCCACATTTCAGAAAAAGACTTAGAAACCTCGAAGTGTTCTACCAGGTGGTGAAAGTCTGTGTAACAGTCTCGCTTTTAAGAGTTGTTGGATCATGTTGCAAAATTCATCAACCCAGTTAACAAAGGTCGTGCCGTTCACTCCATCCTTTGTTATATGAATTACCTAATAAAACTCCGCATAACGACAGCGGGTAAAAAGCTTTTTTTTTGGTGGCGGAACGCGACCATCAAATATCCAATAAAATGTAGCGATAACTGCGTACAGCAAGTGCATGATGTGACGCATTAGACTACCAATTTCTGTTGGGAATATCATTTCGTAATGATTATCCTCCACTGAGATGCAACATTTTTTTGACAAATTAGCTTCTAAAGATTCCAACTGAAAACTGACAGTTATTCCCGTAATTATACAGTTATGTTATGTTATCTCAAAAGCGCACAGAGTATTTCGACCAGATCGCGACGGTCTTTGTCCGCATTCCTTCCCATAACGCTGTAGATGCACACCTGTCGAAACGGAAGTGTGAGAGCACTAAATCACAGATTCCATTTTATCAGGGTTTCTTGTTTCGGGTTTAATTTCGCAATATTTTGCTTAGGAAATTTTGGCCAATTAGTTTAAGTTTGTTGCGACTTGATCGCGATCTGATCTAAAAGAGACAATCATATTCTGTATCTACTAAGACCTAAACTGTTTACCAAAGAGCCTTCAAATTTATCTACAAAACATTTAAGAAGTGGCGCCACTTCCCCCGCCCCTGTATCTTCGGATCTATCAATTCTTCCAGCGAATAATAATTCTCTAGCTCTCCTCTGATTTGTCGTGGTCATCTAATATCGTAAGTAAGATTAAATTTTTCAATTTTGTCTTTCAAACCATATTTGTGAAGCCAAGTGTACAAATTGTTACGGCCCTAGTTACATATTCACGATATTGTTTTCAAAAAGTATCTATTCTAATACATCTGTATTTGTAACTACACCACATGTACGTATATATTGTGAATAAAATATTGTATTGTATTGTATATTATATGACAATGTTTTGGAAACCTCGCTGAGCTACTTCCAAAAATATGTCAGATGCTTGGATCAAGGGAAAAATAATTTGAGTTTTGTTGTAAAATATAATGATCTTTTTGCCCGTGACATAAGCTATATATAAAATACTGAAGTTTTGTCGGCGGTTATTATTATTCGTAATGATGTAAAGGAAGCCATTTTATGTTTTTTTCCAAAAAGTATTAAGAAATATTGTTATCTGTTCATAGGACTAGCATATCCCTTTCTCTGTTACGTACGCAAAGTTACAATAACTTTCAACAGAAAACTCAAGCACAATCAATGCTGTTTCACCTGAAAACTTGAGGAACAAGCTTTATTAGAATTCTGTGAAGAATTAAACTGAAGTTAATAGTTTGCGATGTCTTGTTTGTATTGTTACTATTGATGCGTGTCTGATGCAAATATCGATTCGTTCAGTGACGTCAGACAGGAGTGGGTTTTGTGCTATGACTAGCAGCAATAGCTCCTCAATATTGCCCCAGTTTACCCATCAGTTCTTTCTGGACGGAAAGCGAAAGTCTCAACTTTTCTAGATCCATATCATTCCTCTTCCAAACGAGGCTCGCGTGACGTCATTTCAGACTTTCTAGGTGAAACTTTTACAAACACGACATACAATCTCGTGTGTTTTTGAAAATCCTGAAGACTCTGGACAATCATTCCATAATTTTCTTTGCGTTTATATTTCAGATGTCGTATTGAACTTTTAAATATTCATTGCCATATAATGAATAAATTATTACAACGGTCGCCTAAGGCGTCGTCTTTGATCTGGCTGATCTGCCCTTGTCATCTCGAGGGAATCTAGATCAAGTGACTGTTATAATAATCTCTGGAGTCAGATTTCCCTAAACAAATGAAGAGACTTTTTGAAAAAGAGCCATCTGGTGATACTAGAGTTTTAATCCCTGTTTTGCAAAGGGAATAAAGTTTATTTACAATCGTCTGATAGATTGTTCCCAAGAAAACAGTAACTCTATGAATTATTTTAAAAAGTAAACAAAGTTTCGCATGATAGGCCTGCTTGTAGTTCTGAATGCTTTCCTTAGTATTCCTTTTATATAGCTGCAATTTTCAGATCTGGGTACAGAACGGCGAAATTTCAATGAAAGTAGATATATATGGGTAGAAATATCTATGTCTCGCCAGACTATCCCCATGGGAGAAAAAAATATTCCACATACATTCCACTCCTATGATTATGAGGTCTCGGCTTGTACGACGGATGGCGTATGAGGGGGGTGGGGGATGAGTACATTGATAAATGTAGAATACCTTTCAAAAAGCTGATGACGTTTTGACGTGTCATGCTACGCGTTATAATCGTATTCACGATTCTCCCTTTTAGTGTACACAGTTCTGTCTATCCATCCCGATATCCAGTAAGTAAGAAATTGGATGAAATAAAATAAATAAATCAAACTACACCACAATGGGATTCACCGTCCAGATACAACTAAATTGTTTACATTTAAAGATAGAATAAGACTACCTGTATATTGACACACTTACACGCGCTCAAATGGTGAAATTCATCGTGTAATTATGAAGCTTGTCTGTCGGAAAAATTGTGTGGTGAAGGCTTACCCACGTGCCCCCCTTCTAGTTCCGTCGCGTTAGTGTGGAGAGGTTTTAGCAGGTTACTCTTTCTGTACACTCTATCAAAATAATCATATTTAGCCCTACAGTCACACAGCAACAGGCCTATAATATAATGAGTGAAAGTCTACAATTTACAACTTGCCAGATTAATTGTCCGGCCGCTCCAGGAGCCTTTGTCGTAGCTGTGAAATTCATTTTATATGGCTCTACACAGAATTCTCCACAATGCAATCTTTGTCGACGCTAAGGCTAGATTCAGTGACATACGCACCACCGTCGATTTAATTTCAGCGTGCTTGCCGGAATTATTGATCAAGTAGTTTGAGTTTCACCGACCTTTTAGCAAATCTAATAGTCTTCTCCCTGAGGTATTTATAATTGGAATTATACAAGGATTCGTTTGTATGCCCATGAAGATAATTCTTTATAATGGAAGAGTGGATTGTGTAAACTCCTTTCCTATTCTAATTAGTATGAATATACAAACTTTATGGAGTTGTCGCAGATTTTATGGTGGTATGAGGATTATGTTCTCGCAAAGTTTATAAAACGTTTGACATTTAGCTGCGTGTGTTTCAGCTGATCAGGTATTTTCAATGACCATCCTGCAAACCCAATAGCTTTCTCCCCGAAGAATTTATAATTGGAATTATACAAGGAAGATTGAAAATATGTTGTTTTCCAAATTATCTTGTGTTTGTGTGTGGATCCCGACAGTGTTCTCCCCCACCCACGTCCTATGCAAGATATGCGAGTACCATGTAAGATAGATATCTATCTCGCATGACCACATCACCGGCTTATTAGCATATCTAATGAGCGCGTGGAATATTTAATCATCGCACGTTCTTCCGTAAACAAACAACATGGCTTCACGTTTTGGAAATATTAATAGCAGACGATAGTTTGTCGAAGAAAATAGAAATAAAAACAGAGCCCTCAAAACCAAAGGACCCTGTTACAACCAGTAGTATATAAATTTACCAGTAATGTCGAAATCGACCAGTAATGTCGAAATCAACCAGTAATGTCGAAAAAATCGACCAGTAATGTAAAAATCCGTAATGTCGAAAAATTAACCAGTAGTGTCAAAACGTGACGACCAAAATGAGGAGCACTAACACTTGCCAACGGGGGAGGGGGGTATAGCCACCCCCCGATAACACCCCTGGTCGTGTGCTTTAATGACTGACTATTATAATGTCAGTCACTACCCGATAGTTGCTACATGTCTATCATCTAGTTCTACCAATTTGCTACCTGTCATTTTATCTACATCCATCAATCAGTCAGTCTGCGTCACCCGCATGTACGTGGGGAGCACTGTTAGCTCGATCGAGAAATTGCCTCGCAATTCAATTTGATGAATATCCGGGTTCTATACCTGACGAGGTCAGTTAAGTTGTGTCCTTGGGAATGACACTTTATCCCAGGTGCACGTTGACTTCGTGTGCCAAGCCACATGCCGAAATGACACGTGTATGGTGCGCATGCTTTGAACTAAGTGTCGTAAACGAAATCAATCAATCAATCAATCAACCAACCAATCAATCAATCTTTGTATGTAGGTCTGCCTGTCTTTCCGTCATTCAGTTGTCTATCCACGTCTAGGGGGTATTTTTCACACGCCACATTGCTATCTGTCTGTCTGGATTTCTGTCCGTCTGCCTGGATGCTGCTAACCTGCCTGCCCACACACTTGCCAGCCTACATGTGTGACTGTATGTCTATCTGTGCGAGCGCTAAATACTACACTAAATATTTCAGCGTCGTATCAATTCATTACCTATCCAGAGAGAGAGAGAGAGGGGGAAGGAGGGAGAGAGAGAAGAGAGAGAGAGAGAGGGAGAGAGAGGGGGGGGGGGGGTAGAGAGAGAGAGGGGGAGAGACAGAGAGAGAGAGAGTTGGACAAAGACAGAGGGAAAAGGGGATAGGGAGAGAGCGATAGAGAGAGAAAGAAGGGGAGAGAGAGAAGGAGAGATAGAGGTAGGGGCAAAGGCAGAGGGACAGGGGACAGACAGACAGACAGACAGACAGACAGACAGACAGACAGACAGACAGACAGACAGACAGATAGAGAGGGCAAAGGCAGAGAGAGAGAGAGAGAGAGAGAGAGAGAGAGAGAGAGCAAATAGGATGGGATATGTTGTGCATATGAAAGAGGGAAATAATTGTTAAACATAAAATTCCATATTCACTGGGGCTAATGTGTTTAAACTTGCGCGAAAATGGTTAAAAGTCGATAAAAATAGGCAAAAGTACAATTTGAGCAACCCGAAAAAATATTGAAATTTTTGCGAAAAATCGTCATTTTGGTCGTCACTTTTTGACACTACTGGTTAATTTTTCGACATTACGGATTTTTACATTACTGGTCGATTTTTTCGACATTACTGGTTGATTTCGACATTACTGGTTAATTTTTTCGACATTACTGGTCGATTTCGACATTACTGGTAAATTTATACACTACTTTTATATGAATTTTTGGGTAAACGCCATTATGAGTGGAAAGAGCTGCACCAAATTCCAGTCGAAATCGAAAAGTTATGCAAATACATTGCAGAATTCATAATAAATGTACGTCATTGGAATGTGTCAATTTTCATTTCGCTACAAATCCCTAACCCCTGTCTTACCGACCTCCGTATTTAATTTCGTGGTGTATACCTGTGGTATATACAGAACTTTTGTGTGCTCTTTCCGATAAGCAAATCATCTTTTTCAGAAATAGAAAACAAAATTGTTCAGTATAGATGCCTGTGCCCCTAGATTACTTTTGATGACGCCATAGTGTTTTGGTGGGGGAGAAAAAATTATCCCTGATTGGGTGGGTGAGAGATGGGTAAATCTCACCCTCGGCACAAGATATTTGGTCCAGACACTCGACATGCCTTGTGTCTGGCCCAAATATCTTGCCCTCGGGTGAGATTTCCCCATCTCTCGCCAGGGATAATAATAATCTCAAAAGTAGATGCGAAAACCAGACGTCACAACTCGGATGATTTCGTTCTTCAAACATTACCTCGTCTGCATGACTGACGTCGCCGTTTTGTCAAAGTTTTCTCAATTTATATCTATATTGCGCTTTCATTAACCCTTTACCTAACATGAAAAGCAGACGACACTTGCAAAAAAAATTCTTGAATAACTAAATTTTTTCATTTTTTGTCTCAAAAACATAGGTTATGACCCCTCGTTGGAACGAGCTCGACGAGCTCGTTCCAACGAGGGGTCATAACCTATGTTTTTGAGACAAAAAATGAAAATATTTTGAAAATTAATTGGCGATTTTTGAGAATAGCGCTGGCCGGTTTTGGCCGTTACGTTGGGTAAAGGGTTAACAAAACAGAAAGCAAATATTCTGCTTTACAACTGGAGGGAACGCATATTATCTATTCTGGTGGTGTACTAGAAAATGAAAGCCCTAATTTGACTTGGAAGAAAGGGCGGCAAACCAGGCTTAAATTAACATTTGTACATTCGAAGCGAGGGAGAAGATAACCTTTTCGCTTCGCCAGTTTGTTCATAAAATTCGGCGTTCAGACTCTGTTTCACTGCAGTCCATATTCATTACCTGGGAGTAGACTATTTAATATTTTCAACGTGCAGCCCGAGGGCTGCACGCTGAAAATATTGACTGGCTATCCCACACACTCACTTGGCAGTCATCCTACTTGGTGCAATTGTGACGTATCATGTTCCTGGGTAAGAAAAGCGACCTTGAGGGTTCAAAGGGTGAAATACCGTTTCAAAAAGTTTAATTCGATCTTTCAAGTTTTCGTGACAAATCAAACTCCAACCAAGAAAATAGCAAAGTTGAAGGACAGGGAGCCTGGGGGGAGTTTCATAACATAAACACTGACTATCCAGATAACAAGCTCTTCATTCTAGAGTTGAAACGGTTAACTGATTAATCGATTAACCAATGATCAACGTCTTGATCAATCAAAAAAAGTAATTTTGAACTACTGTATTTTCTGGGTTAACAAAGGAACAAACTTGCTCCAAAACAGGCAAACATTGTCACACTGACTCACATCAGTTATGTGAGACAAGAGTATTATTTATTTATTTATTTATTTATTTATTTATTTATTTATTTATTTATTTATTTATTTATTTATTGGTGTTTAATGTCATATACTTATGCACAATGGCTAATCATGACCGTGACAGTTTTACGGGTGGAGGAAGCCGGAGTACCCGGAGAGAACCACCGAGCAACGACGAGCAGCTGCCAGCTCCTCAACATCGTAACTCCGCACTGCAGCACGAGCATGGTTAGATTGGTTGAAGACATGCGTACCATCGACGTAAGGTACGCCTTAGTACATGGCGTCATCGTGCCCCCATGTGGACAATCGGGATTAAGTGCCTTGCCCAAGGACACAACGCGGGAGTCCGAATCGACGGTCAGACGGTCACCCATCCAATGATTAACCGGGCTCGACGTTGATTAACTTCGGTGATCTGACGAGAACCGGTTACCGCAACGCCACCGCGCCCCCCTGTGAGACAGAGTAAAGCATGCAAGTTACGTGATGACATACTTGTTGTTCACTTGCATGATCATTATACTGTATCAGTATATGGAACTGGTCATTCTTAAGTTATCCTTTACCCAATGCGGGTAGCTGACGACACTTGCAAAACAGATTCTTGAATTACTAAAAATTTTCAATTTTTGTCTTAAAAACATAGCTTCTGGTCCCTCATTGGAACGAGCTCAACGAGCTCGTTCCAATGAGGGATCATAAACTATGTTTTTGAGACAAACATTGAAAACGTAATAAAATCTGAATGGAGATTTTTGTATGTAGAGCTGGCCGATTTTGACCTTTACGTTGGGTAAAAGTTTAGTGCAATAAATCATCAACGGTACGGCAGTTATTCAGCTACCTATAAGGCAAAGTGATTAATCAGTTAACCAAGGTTTATCCATGTGATTAATCGATCAAGAAAACCCTTTAACCGTTTCGGCTCTACTTCATTCCAGTAAACTTCCCTTTTCATATGAGAACACAACTTTATGGGGTTTTATCGTTCAGTAAAAATCATTTCTCCCCGTTTGGCATTACATCATACTTTGTATTGGGTATTTCTATTTTTAAGGAGCGTAGTTATATTTTAAGCTAGGTGGATAGTTTTTTTCCGGGGAACAACTGGTTTATATCCATCCATTCACTTACAAGAGGTACGGGAACCAAACACGCGACAACATATATTTCTACGTTCAAATTCTATTTCTCAAGCCCACGTGCTTATTCGTGAGATAATCATTGCTATTCGTATGGAACACTAGATTATCTGTTTATTAGCTCAACTTGACAAAGTCAGGTATGAGGTATTGGGATGGATTGTGATCTGTCGTCCGTCCGTACCTCCGTACTTCTGACTATCCACAACTCCTTTAGCACGCCCTACAGGTCGCATTTCTTATCCAATCAGTTTCAAATTTCAGATGTAGCTTTGGAGTAACGTCTAGATTTTTCTAAATTTCATCTTGGATTTGGCATATAAATTGTCAGCAATTCCATTAGCTCATCTTACTGGCCACACCTATCAGCCGATCTTTTTCAAATTTCATATGTAGCTTTGGTGTGATGTCCAGATGGAAGCTATGGAATTGTTCTCAATTTCGTTGAAAAACATGGCCGATAGTGGCGATCTTGGATTTGGCATATGAATTCTCAACAATTAATTAAACACACTCTACAGGGCGTATTTCTCACCCGATTAGTTCAAAATTTCATACGCGACTTTGCGCAATGTCTAGATGGGAGCTTTAAAATTTTTCCGAATTTCTTTGAAAAACATTGCCACCAGCGACCATGTTGGATTTGGCATATAAATTGCACACCCTGCAGGCTGTACCTCTCGTCCGATCTTTTTAAATTTCATATGTGGCTTTGGTATTATATCTAGATTGGGAGCTGTCCAAGTTTTCTGAATTTCGTTGAAAAACATCTGAAACAACACACTGTGCATCGTACCATTCTTTTTGAAAAAAACTCTCTGTTATTAACATGATCAAGATGGTGTTTGTTTACGTCATCTTTATTTACATATATACAGAAAGTTTACTCATATTACTTTCATGGCACAGTCTATACAGCATGCAGCGAGTTTGGCGATCTGACCTCCTCAACGAACTTGATGCTACGACCCAGATCACTTCAATGTATCGATAAAAGGTTTATTATATGACTTATAGTTCAACATCGCATGCCAACACTAGCATTAACAATTCCCCCAACCTTTTTTCGGTAAATTGGATTGAAGTAAAAAAGAACTATTTTTGTTTACACTTATTTTTGTAACAGGTGCACACTTCTGGGGAATCCACCGATGCTCATGAATACGATGAAAAAGAATCATGACCACCGTTCAAGCGCATCCAGTCCAGAGTAAAGTTCTCTCTGCGACCGGAAAAGCTAATTATGCGAATTGAAACGCATCCGTAAATAGTTCGTCATACTACAGTAATACGAAATGGGATTCCATACTGTGGATTTTCCGAGGACCAGGAAAAGATCGTCAAACAGTAGTGATATTTAACGGTTAAATCACATAGTCATACATGTATTATACAACTTGATAGAATGTATTCACCAATAATTGTTTTGCCACAATCTATTTAAGAGTGTCTGTAAACATTCTCCAATAAAATTTGAAAAACAACATTTTATCTGAAGGACGTCAGGGAAACAATGCTATGTATAACTGACAAGCTACCCCATTGTTAGAAAACAGAAATTATGACAGAAAATAAACTTTCGGGTGAAAAATAAATGGTCAACACAACATTCTTATAGAGGCTTTGTACGGAAGCGTATTATCACCATGAAATGTGTCAGTTTATCTATCGGCGGCAAGTTAGTTATGTTTCTGCAACAGGTTTATATCTTGCAGCAAGTTAGACATTCTGATGAAGCAGGTTATCTATCTTGCATACTTTGCTGCAACAAAATAACGTCTTACTGCAGTAAAACAGTTAACTTGCTACTATCTTGCCGCGGAAAGTTGGTTATCTTGCTGCAGCAGGTTATTATCTTGCACAGCACATGAGCTATCATGCTGCAGTGGTTTAGCTATTTGCAGTGAAAACTAGAAGTACTGTCACGAACTACACGCTTATCTTGACACCATTTCATATAAGAATTGTGCGAAATTTCCCAATCGAATGACATCCAAAGCACGATTCTCTTGGTTTCTGATAGCAAGCAAAAGCAATGTTCAGCCAATGGACTTCCGGGTTAAACCCGGAAGTCCACTGGCTGAAACATTGCTTGTGCGTGGGGCATATGCACAATATTTGACAGCCTTACAATCGTCATAGCACGCAAATGAACTCACAGAGTGGCGTGCTATTTGCAGGCAATTCATGACAGGACTTCTAGTATTAACTGTAACTAACCTGCCAGAGGAAGGTAAAATATGGATAAAATATCTCATTTCCACGCGCTAATACGTTTCCGTAATTTTGTTTTGCAGCTAGTAAAATTATAATTTTTGTCACGGAATATGTTGCATAAATGGTTTTCACTGGCACTGATTATTATATGTATTTGCATTAATATCTTTGAAGGACGCTGAGCAATAAATGATATGTTTACAACAATAGTCTCATGCTAGGAATATCTGCATCTGACTGGTACATTTCATCGATTTAATTCTATCACAAACGCAAGTTGCAATGTCAATATCGTTTTTGAATCGACTCAAACATTTAATTTTTATTCTCCGAAACCATATTCGAAGTAAAACTGCAGATATCTGTCTCTGGGGTGGGGCGGTTCAAGATCATAAAGATTCTAACAGAAAATAACGTCGCAAAGCACCTACACGGGCCACTTGTGGCATACTACGATGCTGCATGTCCATCGCTAATTCTGCCGAAAAGCTTATGATTTAGACCTACGCCTGTGTAATCAGAACAAAAGGTTGTTAATATGGGAAAATATTGAAAAATGGATATCAAAAAAAAAAACCAAAGCGCCTCAAAATTTCCTGACATCTTGATTTATTTAATTTTTCGATAAAATGCATGATGAGGTGAGATCGACAACATAATGCCCCTATATATATGACACACCAACGAGTTTAACGTGCTTGTTTCCCGTGAGGCATAATATGATATCGTTTCGAAGAAAAAAGTTCAAATTTATCAGTTATTTTGTGTATAATGCTAGACGGATTCCAGCGAATCATTCGTTCGAGGAGAAAGTGGTTGCTACTTTTATGTAGTAATGGAATAAAAGGCCTGCATAATTTATATCACGGCTTTCCACTATTGACGAAACACGTTGTGAGAAACACATGACTGCTAAGACAACGGGTCATAACACGTATAAACACTAGTGAGTAAAGATTTTATAAAATATTGGGAAATGGAGACCGAATCACAATACGAAACGAAAACAGCATCTTAGATTCAACGTTTTCGCATTTCGTTTTCGATGTGCGAGGTTCTACAGTGGTGCGGAGTGAAAAGCGTGATCTAACAGTGTTTAACCCTTTGAACTCGTAAGATTGAGTTTTCGGTCCAAGGCATAATTTCGTTCCATTTGTGTCTAATTATACGAGGTATACACACAGGTCATTGGTGATAAAATAATAACAGCAGTCTGCAGCCAGATGGCTGCAGACTGCAGTTATTATTTCTCCCCCTGTATATTGATCTTGCCCTGACCCATCTCACTGTAAGTGTACACAAAGGCGATACCATTCCAGGAAACGAGGGTTCAAAGGGTTAAATGTAATTAGAATTCTTTGAGGGAAATAGTATACAGCGAAAGGCATGGCCTACATAACCACCTCAATAATGTTACAAGTTATTGTGATGAAGTGACGGCAATGGTGGTCTGATGGTCGCGGCTTGAAACGTATGTTCAACCGATGCCGATGTGGAGGTCAGAAAGAACAAGCGAATAACATAAACATGCCGGGTCATAGGATAGAATATTTGAAATTGATGGGCGTTCAAAACACTACAATGTAATTTTAATTTAACATGAATAATCTCACCTTTCCTTCAACGCGGTGCGGCAGTTCTCAGAAACGGTCCGATCCACTTGCTTCAAGTTGCTTTTGAAAATGTCCGCCTGTTACATAACTGGGGATGGGGTGGTCTTGGAGATTCCAGAGATCACGAATTGGAATCCTAATTTTGTTTAGTCCTAAAAAGGGAAATTTAATTGTTCAGCATTTCGTAGTGCATATGATGCCATTTGAGAAACAGGTCTGTGTACAAGATTGGACAATAACGTGGGTCTGATTACAAATTTCATTTTATAAAATGTTACCATTTTAGGTTTTTACCTGCGTTCATTTACTGTTTTGTAACCATTGTTTTTGTTTGCGACATCTCCAGAGTAGTGCCACACCACATATCATTTGCAGAACATTGAGTTGCAGATCCTCAAAAATATTTGACTGATTTATAATGTGTACTCTATACTATTATCCCAAATGATATCTGCATAGTCAAATAAAGGCAACATAAAATGAGTATACAACGTTTATAACGCAGATCTCGTTGGTCAGTATTTGAGACTTAGAAAACATTTTACAACTGGAATTACTTTGCTGAACATACCTTCAACGTGCATATCCCAATATCCAGTATTCTGAAACGTTAAATCCAAATGTTTATGGCTTGATGCTTCTTCTATTGCTCTCGCAAGTGGTAGAGAGAAGGTTTGAATCAGGGGCGGTCTTTCGTGTTATACGTACTGCTACTCTTTTTGCAGGCATACGAGAATTGTGCATAAGCTACTACCTGCTTTGGGAATAAGAGGCAACCTCTTAACCCGGTGCTTAAATGTACCTATCACTCTTCTGCTCAATTTCTTATTTGTCTCAGATCCAGTTCAGTATCTCACTTCCGAGAAAGAGATCTTCTACTGTCAGGGATAGAGAGCGAATAACTGTACATTTGATTGCATGTGATCCACAATGGCCTTAATACAGATATTGTATAACGGAGGTCCTAAAACTGATCCGTGTGGAACTCCAGCAGGAATTAACCTATCTGTGAATTTTGACCTTTGATTATACAGTTTGGATTCGACTCGTCCTATAATCCCCATATTAGGAAGAGAAGTTGGTGTCTCTTATTACCAAAGCATGTAGCATATGCAAGTTCCGTATGCCACACGCTGTCTAATTCCTTACTTATATCGCAGAACACAAATTTTATTTCTTTATTTGGATCCAGGGCCAATCTAATATTGTGATCAGTATCGATCGACTTATTGACAGCGCTGTCCCCAAGGCCGAATCCTGATGGCAACTTAGTTTGCAGATTGTTATCACTTAGAAAGTTAAATACCCTTTTAAAACTATTTTTTTCAAATACCGACTTCTTGTGTACTGGAATAACTGTTATCAGCATGTTTCCATAGTTTGGGAATTTATTTTGTTCAATGATAAATTGAAAAGATAAGTGAATGGAATATCAATCTCATGTGAAAATGCCCCCAAATGTCATTGTTGATGTTATCCAGTCTATTTGCCGTCTTTCAGCCAGCAACGAGAATAGGAAAGCTACATTCAGAATGTGTTTCAAAAAGGGAATGTGGAGTCCAGTGCAGGGAATGCAAGGAATATTCTTAGTTTGCAAGGATTCCCCTTGACTAAACAAATCTGTTAAAAAATATCTGCAATATTTTAGGAATCATTTACAACTTCATTAACCTTAAAAAGTGGTGGAAACACCTAACGTGTTCTACACTGCTGTACTGTAGGACTTTTAATGATTTCCGTCACAGCTGTGGTGAAAGTGAAAAGTTTCGAGTGTAAACATATGATTAGATTTTCAGATCGCATTCTAATTTTGCAGATCTTACACAGGCAGGGGTCATTAGATGTTTGCTATTTCATGGGCTTCATTCCTATTTTGCATTTATCTCCTTATTGCTGACGTTCTCCAGTGTTTATCATTTGGCCTTATCAAAATATGTTTATGTGGAATAAATTACGGCAAGTGTCTGTGATATAAGTCGTTATTTCCCTAGAAAAGTTATCAACATTTTCAGATCTTGATATAAAAATGATGACCAGTCTGTGTTTCGTAGTGTCGTACGTATATCTTCCATGCCAATTACAGTTCCAAACTGATCGTTTGTATTGTCAAAGATACGCATATTGGATGGCGATCACTGCAAAAAGGTTCAATTGTTTCACATTTTGAAAACAATCTGACCTCAAAATCAAAATGAGGTAAATTAAATTTAAATGAACACTGTAACTCTTAAGTCGACACGTGCTCTCTCAGACATATCTCTCTTTCTCTCCCTCATATCCCTGGGGTGCGTCTCAACCGGAAACATTTTATTTTGTTTTCTGCAACTGTATCGCGAGCAAAGACACTAGAAAAACGAAAACAAATTTGCTGGGGACCTTTGCCGATTTCTTTTTTCTGTGGACAAATGGGGGCCTTTCTATGAAAAATTACAATAAACTCCAACGTCGAACCCCACTTACTCGATGCGGTTACGAACCACACCTAAACACGCATGCAAAGACTCCGCCCATGAACACCCACCCATCCAACCCTTTTTTCCCAACACGTGTATAGAAACTTGAATAACAGTTTGTTTTTAACGAGTCGCAGTCACCGAATCGAATTCGTGAATGGTATGACATTGTCTATCTTCGTGTATTGGAAACTTCTGTCAGTGTTCTACTGAGAGGTATTGGTTCTGCAATAAAACCCCATATTCGTCCGATGTACTTTATCGATCTCCTATAAATTTTATAATACAATTTATTGATGAACAATCTTACCAGCAGTAATGATCAGACACGCTACCAGTTAATCTTCAACCTCATTTTAATCATTTGACCCAAAATGGATATGTACTGACACTAACGCAGTGACATTATCAAGGCAAATAGATTTTTTCTTCTTTTTGATTTCAAGAAAATACATGAAGAACTCTAGCAACCTTTTTCAGATCGCGGACCACTAAGTGATCCATGAGCTGAAATGTTCAACAGCTCCTTATACATTTTTCTAAATTTCGATTATCAAACTTGCCAGGTGAAAGCCTTGACCGTGTTTTGGTTGCAATCCGCTATCCCTAGCAAATAATAAATGGGGTCTGATTGGTTTGAACATTAGATTTCAGTCTTGTCGAAAGCTCGATCTGGGTCCTAAGGCAAGGCACTTACTCCGAATTGACCATGTGGTTGCACAGTGGTACAATGTGCTTAGTCTTGCTACACATCGATGGTAGACATGCCTTCAGTCGATGCTAACCCTACTTATTACACGCCTGTTCTATGAAATTCCCATCTACAGCAACACTACACCATGCAGAAAATGAAAATCTGTTCCGCACATATGTGCGAAACGGAAATCGTTGACGGACTATTTTCAAATATAAGCGAAATTTCACTGGAATTTTCTACAAAACGTGAAACGCAATTACAATTTGAATCACTAGCGATAGCTGGCAATCGTCCCTGAGTTTCAATGAGTTCTATGTGCCAGTAGGCTCATAGAACACATTGGAACCCAGGGGACGAAATAGTAACACGGGTTTCCCTTGCAAATTTGGTTGGCGATAAAATGTGTTCTTTTTGTTGATAGTTGTCAAATGAATTGCCGAGTGTTCTTCTAATGTTTTTTTTTATAGACGTGAAGGCGTGTAATAAACACAGAACGACACGCGTGTGTGAATGGGTTAAACGATATGGCACTTGTGCCATCGTGGACGGATAAAACTCGAGGCCTGCGGCCTCTCGTTCTATCCTTCCGCACTGGCACTATTGTCATATCGATTAACCCGTTCACACACGCGTGTCGTTCTGTGTATTTATGCGGGGTTACTAAGTCTGCAGCTAAGGCCTGCTGAAAGTCGATGGTGCAATTGTCTTCAAGCGTCGCTAAGTTGGAGAGTATGACAGTTGCTCGCCGCTGCTCAGGTGTTGTCTCCGGATTCCTCCATCCGTAAAACTGCTCGACACGACGTGGCCGTGGCTGTTGAAAGTGTTTTTTAAACCCCAATAAAACAAACAAACTTTGACACATGTAGCAAGCGTTGCTGGTCAAGCAACCCAACTATATAGAGCCCGTATAACTGTGTGTACGAATTTATCAATTTCACGCCAACGCTCCATTTTTTCAGATATTACTAGAAGGGGGTTAGATATTTAATTTTCTGCACACTAATTTCAAAATACCAAGCAGTCGATTTTTAGCATAATGCAACTGGGATTTGACCAGTTAAAGCTTGTTAGACAAAGCTCAGTGAGCTCTGTCAAATAAGATTGAATTGGTTGATTTCCTAGCATTATGGGAAAGTTATGCTTGTTGGAAGTTTTATATTTCGACATCAGAATGCAGAGGGTTAAACAATGAAATTGAACGTCACGCCTTGTCTTTCAAAAGAGCACTTTTTGATTTGATTTTGTAATGAAAAAATTTGGGGTTGGGTACCGTCCCCTGAAGGCATGAATGTACCAACCCTGATTTGCCCATTTATGCTTTCAGTGGACGATTTTTAAACAAGGAGACTGTTCTTCACACTCCATGGGCCGACATGTGACCAAAATTAATTTATGTTCGCTCTATCGGCTTAAAATACCACGAGTTGTCATTTTTGACGACCATACCGCTAGTTGTGTAGAATCTCATAAAATAATAATTCCAATGACAGTGTCGATTCCTTACGGAATACGTACTCATTTGAAGCCAGTTTTTAGCTCACCGAAGGGAGCTTAACTTATCACTTGCCGTCCGTCCGTCGTCGTCCGTCGTCCGTTGTCCGACGTGAACTTTACATTATCGACTTCTCCTCACAAACTACTGGACCAAATTGAACCAAATCTGGTGTGCATTTTCCATATCATATGCCAATTCAAGTTTGTTCAAATAAACTTGCCATGCCCACAGGGGGCACCACAAGGGGCATAACTCGGATAGCAACCATAATTTTTTAAAAAAATTCAAAAACCATCTTCTTTTTCAGATCCACCAGTCAGAATCTATTCATATTTGTTATACAACATCTCTAGGGAGGTCAGATTCACGTTTCTTCAAATCGAGACCCTGGGTTAAGATTTGGGTTCTCTATTGGAGCCCGAATTCTAACTTAGTGGAATATTCTTTAAAAATCTTCTTCTTCAGATCCACCAGTTGAAAATTTTTGTTATCTGGGATATACAACACTTCTAATGGGGGTGGGGGTGAGTGGGTGGGGGTCAGATTCAAGTTTGTTCAAATCGGGTCCCTGAGTTAGTATTTGGGCTCTGTATTGGAGCCAAAAGTTTAACTTGGTGCAATTTGAGGAAATTTCTTTAAAAATCTTCTTCAGATCCACCAGTCAGAATCCTTTCATGTTTGGTACACAACATCTGTAGGGGGTCAGATTCAAGTTTGTTCAAATCGAGTCCCTGGGTTAATAATTAGGCTCCCTGTAGGAGCCCAAATTTTAACTTTGTAAAATATGAGGAAATTTCTTTAAAAATCTTCTTCAAATCCACCAGTCAGAATGTTTTCATATTTGGTATACAGCATCTCTAGGGGGGTGGGGGTGGTGGGGGTGGTGGGGGTTAGATTCAAATTTGTTCAAATCGGGTCCCTGGTTAGTATTTGGGCTCTCTATTAGAGCCCAAAGTTTAACTTGGTGCAAGTTGAGGAAATTTCTTTAAAAAGCACCTTCTTCAGATCCACCAGTCAGAATCCTTTCATGTTTGTATACAACATCATTTTCAAGTTTGTTCAACTCGAGTCGCTGGGTTAATACTTTGGCTCCCTATGAGAACCCAAATTTTAACTTTGCTATACGTGAAATATTCTTTAAAAATCTTCTTCAGCTTCACCAGTCAGAATCCTCTCCTCTCATATTTGGTATACATCATCTCTGGGGGGGGGGGGGGGGGCAGATTCAAGTTTGTTCAAATCGAGTTCCTCGGTTAATATTTGGGCTCCCTATGGGAGCCCGAATATTAACTTAGTGCAATATGAGGAAATCAGAATCCTTTAACATTTGGTAAACATCATCTCTTGGAGGGTCAGATTCAAGTTTTTTTTCAAATCGGGCCCCTGGGTTGAAAATTTTGGGTGTGGTTCGGATTTAGTAATTTTGGCCCAAAATTCGAAAAAAAAAATTCAATTTTTTTCTGCGTTTTGTTCAATTTTGAGACGAACACATTTTTTTTATAGCCTGAAAATTTTGGGTCCGGTTCCGATCAAATTTTGGAAATTTTTTTTTCGATTCTTTTCAAAGTCGAGTTCCTAGATGAATTAGAGTGGTTTTATGCGACAATGTCCTCCCCTCCCTTCCTTGTGGGGGGGGGGGGGGAGGGCAGTTAGATGTAACAAAATGTTTGGCTGCAAAATATATTTTGAAAGATTTAGAGTGATAAACCGCCCAGCCCTACTGAATTTTAACTTATTGCAATATCAGGGAATTCTTTTAAACTATTCTTCTTCAGATCCACCAATCAGAATCCTTTCATATTTGGTATACAACATCTCTAGGTGGGTCAGATTCAAGTTTGTTCAAATCGGGTCCCTGGGTTAATATTTGGGCTCCCTATTTGAGCCCAAAATTTATCTTAGTGCAATGTGAGAGCATTTCTTTAAAAACCTTCTTCTTCAGATCCACCAGTCAGAATTCTTTTATATTTGGTATATAACATCTCAAGGAGGATCAGATTCAAGTTTGTTCAATTTGAGTTCCTGGATTAATACTTGGGCTATCTGTGGGTGTGGTGGGGTGGCAGAGGAGGCATGTTAGGTTCAGGTTTGTTCAAAACCATTCGTTAGTGTTTTTCCATAAAACTTGCCTTTCGTGACTTCATTCCTTTGTAGTGTTGATGAACCATGTCTAACAGAATTTGACCCCAAATACTTCTTTTAACCACTTTGGCAGATGTGCGATTAAGGCCCCTTGGGGGCCTCTCGTTTCACATTTGTACTTCAATACAATCACATTTTGTCAAACGATGTTTTTATGTAATTTCGATATATGTTCTGTTTCTGAAAAAAGATAAAATGACATCACATATGCGCCCAATCATGTTCATCAAGCACAATTATATAGAGCAAAATATTATTCCACCTGTTAACTCAGGTCGACATTTCGTCCCCTGAGTTATACAAGGAATTATCAACCCAAGAATAGTAATATTCACCGAAGTCGTAGACCGAAGTGAATAAAACTTTTCAAGGTTTATAATTGCTTATATCAACCTCATGCAAAGTCAATTATTGTTTTATTATTATGACAGAAAAATCCGTTGCAAATTCTTTCCTTTATTACACATTTTTCGAAGAAAAACAGCATATTCATATGCAACAAAATAAATTTAATTTCAACATATAGAAAAAAAATATATATATGAGGAGCAATGTGCATTAACTTATTTATTTATGTTGAAGTTAATTGTTATTTTTGAACAGTTCCTAAACATTGGAACAGACAAATTAAAGGAATGAGCAAGTTGGAAATACCATTTCTACTGTTATCGCAAACAGGTATTTTCAGTATCAACCTACCTGTGCTATGGACTGACAACAATAACAGAGCGCTGAAATATCAACTCGATTTCGATAAAAATTACAATACATCATCAGTACTGGAGTATATCAACACTTCTGATGGGTGTTTTAGCCAATTAAATAACCAGATTTTTTTCTGTCATATAATAATAATTGGTATCAAGGTTTTTCAGTCATACATTATTAACTGAACGTGGTGTTATACATTTCTCATGTTTTCAGTTTACTGCATTTGGCTATTGATTTTTCCGTCACAGCCTTATTGTCTTTCAACTTGGTTACTCTTGACTTCACAGGCTAATGATTATTCAGCAAAATACAGAGACCATTTCGTGCGAGAAATCAATTAACGTTTCTAGCTTACAGATAAATTGCTGCTGAAAAAAAATTAATTAAGCAATCAAAAGGTTCCTTTTTGTCAGGCAATATTGAAAATTTGCCCCACGATTTTACTGGCAGCTGTAGAGGTCTTTAATGATGGACGAGTGAGACTTTACCAAATACATGGATCTGTCAGCATATTGTACAAAGCCAACCTTTACTGGTATATGGGCCAAATGAGCACAGCTACTGCTGCTATCGGGATGTGAGTTGATCTTGGACTAACCACTTTCAGTTCGTATTTGCGGTATTGTAAACCTTACAGTATATGACTCCATTTGATGGCATCATTTCAAATTTTGCCTTGGGCACAATATCACGGGAGCCTACTCCGTCAACCCACCCCTTACGGGTGGGTTGGTGGAGGGGGCTTCCGGGGCGTGGGGGGGGGGGTGCTGTAGTAAAACATGTGCTTGATAATCTACACCGGCGTGAACATTGTACACGGCACAGAGCTACGACATCAGAAGGGCTTTTCTATCAGTATGATCGCAGCTTTGACAACGCAATTCAATAACATCTCAAGTAAACTAACCTACGCTCTGAAACAAGAAAATATCAACATATCAACTGGGAGTAATTTATATTATTACTTTCCAAAGTGTGATTTACTGGAATTTCCGGGTTTGATTTTAAACGATAATTTCACAAGTGAATTATGCAATCAACAATTGTGTCATGTATCCGTGCGCGCAAACG
Source organism: Pictodentalium vernedei (assembly GCA_031216915.1). Lineage (NCBI taxonomy): Eukaryota > Metazoa > Mollusca > Scaphopoda > Dentaliida > Dentaliidae > Pictodentalium > Pictodentalium vernedei. The sequence continues at coordinate 464,759,055 of CM062297.1, forward strand.
AAGACGCTTTGCCGTGGATGTAATGGGGACTTCATTATTTTTCGTTTTTTTTTTAACCCTTTACCTAGTATGAAAAGCAGACGACACTTGCAAAAAAAATTCTTGAATAGCTTTTATTTTCATTTTTTTGTCTCAAAAACATAGTTTATGACCCCTCATTGGAACGAGCTCGACGAGCTCGTTCCAATGTGGGCTCATAACCTATTTTTTAGAGACAAAAAATGAAAAAAATGAAAATTAATTGGCGATTTTTAAGAATAGCGCTGGCCGTTACGTTAGGTAAAGGGTTAAATAATATAATTATCGTTACTAATGAAAAGTAATAAACAGAGTAATCGCTTGACTGGACTGGTTACGTGAAATAATTCATTCGAGGAGGGGAACTATATTTTAAAACACTCGTGCGCATTCGCGCACCCGCGTTTGTACAACGACCCTCGCCTCTCGTGAATTATTTCACGTAACCAGTCCAGTCAAACGATTACTCTCTATGCAATTCTAGGAATCCGTTAGAGCTGTTTGTTGTTTTCGTTTATTAAAAGTGACAAAATGAAACAAAATGAAACTTAGCTTTTTATGGAAAAGTATTTACATGTAGAAGCATCTAAGTTACTGTCCATTTTGGCTGTTTGTTTAGGGATGTGTTTTTACAGTAATTTGCAAGTTTCTATTCTTCCAAGGATAAAACATTAGCAAATCGTACCTCTTAGAGTTTTTTTTTTATTTATGAATAGTGTCTGTCTTATAATTATATCACGGTGCGCACATCGTTGATGCAATGACCAGAAAAAAAAGTAACTGACCATCAAAAGATGGTGAAAGCACCGTTTTTTTATTTTCAGATGTAATCAAATAGAGAGTTAACTGGTAGAGTGCTGGAAGCCCATATTTGGGCTTTACTCCAGAGTGTATGTATTGCAACTCAAAAGCTTCAAATTAAGTGAATGTCCTTCATATTATCTTTGAATCTAAATTATTTAGTCCATATGGATTTTCTTTGTTACAATTTATGGGAGAGTGCCTATAGGTGCCACAAGTTAAAGGCTTCATAATCTGTTCATATGCTTCACACTATGTTTGAAGTGGTCTGTATAGCTTTGCATTGTTACAATTTATGGGAGAGTGCCTGTTGGCACTCTCCCATAAATTGTAACATGGCAACGACTTGTGAACAAATTTTGATGACTAAAAATAATTCAGCACTCTACCAGTTAAAACTGGTTGGAAAAAAAATTGTAAAAGCCGTCTCCTATATTTTTATACTACTCTACAAGAAAATGCTTGAAGTTTGTGAAAAGATGCGGATATCGATGTTATAACTTCGCTAACATTTCGAAATTTTGATTTTATATGAAATTCAAGTACCTTCAGTGTTAAATTTACTGTTACCTTTAGAAAATTAAAGGGAGCTAACTTTACCGTAAATCCCTTCCAATGACGAAAATTGTCAGCCATGGGCTGCTGCTTCAAGACTCCGTATATGAATCCTTATAAAGTTTTTTTTTTTCAGAATGAACTCATTCATGTTTAATTCCTGCTTTAGCTAAGTGGGCCGCCAATGTCGAAAAATGCCTTGTTTTAGAATAGTCAGTTTTAAAATAGACTAATAAATATATTTTACCTGTAGTCAAAAGGCTCCAGGTTAATATATTAATTGGTCTACTCTGTATGGCAAATCAATAGTCTTCTGGTGTAATGAAGAGAAACAAGATATCAGTTCCTCGGTTTTGCTCCACGACCAAACAAAAAAAAATGGTCGGAAACACCTAGGTAGTTTAACACTTTGAACACGAATAGGCCACTATTCGGGGCCAGGATCGTCATACGACTTGAATTCATAAAGTAGATAGTTACTCGGTTAATTTGTGTGGTCGATCAATCAAGATTATCTACGTGCAGCTCCGAGGCGGCACGTTAAAAATATTGTTTCGTCTTTCTCCATGGAACGAATATAAACTCTACCAGTTGATGGCTCTGAACTGTCATAGAATATACCATCATGATATAAAGGGTCAATGCGGTAGAGTAAGTGTAATATTTTACTTTTGCCAGTACCCTAACTGTATTTTGAACAGTATTTTTTTAGATCCAAGGTTTCATCGTGTCAGAGTCGAAACAGTTAGCTCGCGAACTTACACAATATGCAGACATCTCTACCACATATCCATCCCCAAACATTAAATAAAAACCCTTCTGCTGGCAAAATGGCATATTATGCCAAAGTGAACGGGTTTAGTATTTCGTTCAGCTATGGTGTAAGAGACTACTTTAACCCTTTACCCAACGTAACGGCCAAAACCGGTCAACGCTATTCACAAAAGTCGTCAATTAATTTTCATTATTTTTTAAATTTTTGTCTCAAAATCATAAGTTATGACCCCTCTTTGGAACGAGCTCGTCGAGCTCGTTCCAATGAGGGGTCATACCCTATGTTTTTGAGACAAAAATGCAAAAAAAAAATAGTTATTCAAGAATGTTGTTTGCATGTGTCGTCTGCTTTTCATGTTAGGTAAAGGGTTAAAATATTACATTTCATATTTTGGTACATATAAATAACTTGAACCTGAAATATCAGCAAAGTCCACCGGGCGGATACTGAGCCTATGGATAAAGACAGGAACACTGGAGGTGCAAAATGTGGGATGACGATAGAACTTTTTAGATGCCATTTTCAGAAAATTATATGGGCACGCGACGCAGGTGGATACCTTACCGATATCTTACCAAGCAATGTCGTTTTCAGGACATTTCCCACTCCAGTGGGGAGGGTGGGGTGGGTGCGGTCACACAATGGCACCCACTCCAGAGGTTGCCCATGTGCCTTAGTGCAAGGCATAGTAGAAATATAGTACACAAAGTTGCGTTTGGGATTCACGTACGTCTTACATTTTGGGTTCCATATTTAATTCCCCCATCGGGCAGAGACATTGCTTTGACCTGGTTGGCAAATTTGTCAAATATGGAATCAACAGCGTGCATTTGTCTCACCTTCAAATGTATTATAAAGACACATACAACGAGAGAATCTTCGGTCACGTCTTAACCCTTTCAACCTGGTATGTATAAATTTTTGCGTGAAGAAAAAATTGATAGTGGACAAGCAGATGATATAAACAGGAAAAGTGCTGAAGCGAGGCTCGGATAATTTAATGTGTCGAGCTGTTGGATTAAATTATTACTGAACCTCCCAACAAGCCAGGATGGTTTCTCAATTTCGCCGTTTACAGTATGGTCTGACATGATACCTTCCAGAGCGCCTGTGTTGAAAGGATTATGGGTAAAGAGTCTGTGCATCCCCTTCCTGCTATTTCCCAACAGTATTGCAATGACGGATTGGTAAAGATAATGTTGGCATAAAATCTCTCTCTCCCCCCCCCCCCCCTCTCTCTCTCTCTCTCTGTTAACTATTCTAGAAAAGCTGGGGTGGGTTGGGGGCAATTGCCCTGTTCCTCAATTCCTACTCCCCATCGTGAAATATAATTATAATTCGGGAAGTGACTGAGTTGTGCAAATCGTCATATGGATATTTATTTTTAGACGCCTCACTCCCTTTGGCTATTTACGCCCTTGTTGACAAACAATAAGGACCTACAGCTGTACTAATAAACTTGGTACATTCTGAAAGAAAAGTAGCAAGTATTCTGTTTTGAACCACATCCACTTTGGAAATGACTTACAAGACTAAACGAAAATGCACCTCTGAACCCCATGACCTTGCAACAGCTTCCTTTTAATTACCCCATTTCCAGCATCCATGGGTAAAGACACGGGAAAATACTTCTTTTCTTCGCAGATTCCCCAGTGGCCGAGAAAACGATACGAAACGTTTTACAGTTTAATGGGGCGAAATGTTCTGTATGGTTTTCCACGCTGCAAAATTAAGTATTCATGCAATAAAACTATAGAGATGCAGAAACAGGACTAATCACGCATTGGTGGCATCAATAAAACTAACATTTCAAACATAATCCCTCATTTTCCCGAGAGAATAATCGACACTTCAGTAATGTATCATTATGAACCCCAACCATTGTTCAAACTCCTTAAATGTCTTGTGCACAATCTGGACAGGTTTCTATATATAATCTGAGTGTAACTGTCAAATGAAAATATCCCCAGTTGCACCAATGCTTCTTTTGTCTTTGTATTGATGTTTTAGAAACATTTATCATTCGGAGTACAAAATTATGGTTGTATGATTTGGTGACAGGTTAGATAATAATCTCATTTCACTAAGTGCACTATTATCTTCAGCATCACTGACACAAGTCCAACGAACCGTTTCATTCCTGACTTTAACGCTTCATACCCAAGAGCAAGTTCTCGGGTCACCAGTCTAATTATATCAAGAATACGACTCTGTTATGCCATAGAACCAGTCTAGCCCTTAAATAGTCCATCGCCAATGTTTTGGTTCATTCGTCTGGTATATTTCAGTTGGTCGGAAAAACGAACCATATTTCGATAATCTCATTTGACGACTAAAACCACTAACTGCTGTCGGGGCAAAACGTCGCCGCGCAAAAGCTGTGACTGACGTTTTACAATGCAGTCCCACCACCTTACCCATGCTTTTCTGATTCCCAAAATGTGTCATCCACATGTTTGACTCGTCTGAGTCTTACTTCATAAAATTACCCAGCTGGGATATTTTCAATGACACTTTATTGTACTGTACAGAAGGTGATTTTGTAAGTGGACACCACAACCATTATTATTCCTTAAGCTCTCTTCCTAATTCGTCAATGAGTTTGTCAATTAAAATTTTTGCATTCTTTGCCCACAAAACATTATTTATGACCCCTCATTGGAACGAGCTCGCCGAGGTAATGTTTTGGAGAAAAAATTTGAAAAAAGTAAAAATTTGAATGGAAAATTTCGGAATTAGCGTAAAAAGGTAAAATTTCTGAACACTTAAAAAGTACATGGGAGACGACTCGGATTTACAAAAGCGTCAAGCTTACTTCCGATTTCCATACATTCAACTTTTTATCCTTATTATATTTATTTATTTGGGTTTAACGACACTTTCGACAGCCATGGTCACCTCGTGTCGGACAGCTTTACAGATGGAGGAGGCTGGAGTACCCGGAGAGAACCACCGAGTCTCGGCGAGCAACTGACAGACTCCCCAACGTACTAACTCCACATAAGCAGAGTTAGCATTGTTTGAAGTGCACCATCGACGTGTAGTACACAGACCCACAGTGCCCCGAGGGGGGAATCGGGAAGAAGGTTATGTTGTGTACTGTTAATTTAAATTTCTGTCTCTTATTCACCTTCTTTCTTGTTCCACGCGAAGAAAAGATATAGCATGCTTTTTTTGTTTTCTTTTTAAATAAAATATTGTTTAACCTATAAAGTTATTTGCTGGAAACAAAATGAGGTCTACATTCATGACGTGTTATCATTTCAGTGTCAAAGTGTTGTGTCGGATCGCGGTGGCTCAGTGGTTAGATCGTTGCACTTTAAGTCGAATGGTCGACGATTCGATCTCGACCAGCGTTAACTGCTTTGTGTCCTTAGGCAAGACATTTAATACCGACTGCCCAAGTAGGACCCCCTGGCATTGTGTACTAAGGCGCAACTGCACGTCGATGGGGCACTTGCCTTCAACCGATGCTAAGTCTCCTGTGCGGAGTTAGTAAGTTGGAGTGTCTGACAGTTACTCGCCGAGCTGAGTGATTCTTCCCGGATACTGCGGCTTCCCCCGCCCATAAATCTGTCCGACACAATGTGACTCTGACTGTTGAAAGTGTTGTGAAACCTCAATAAACTAACAAAGCCTTGTGCTAGTCTCACAATGATGTGGTTGTTACTTCCCTTTTTCACAAGCTGTAACCAATTACAGGAATGAACGTCTTTGTTCTAATTGTTCCCATAAATCAATTAGGAGTGAAAGAGATAATTTGTCGTGCATTTGTTAACTATTCTTCGATAAGATATATGAAACCAATTTCATCCCAGTAGACTGACAAGAATAACATATACCTATATTTTTATCTCTTCTTGTGTGTTTCTGGCCAGTTTCGTTTACTGCCGATTACAATTTGATGAAGATATGGAAAGACAGGTAATCAAGATGTACGATTTTCATTGAGAGTAAAGCAACAGATGTATTGACTGATTCTGGGGAGGGGTGTAGCCAGCATATTTAGGAGGTCGCCCACAATACAACCCATAGCAACTAAAAAGACTGAAAACTTGGCCAGGGCCCAAGCCTTGGCCAGAGATCAAGTTGGAGGAGATTATGGGAGGGGTGACCCCCTCCCCATAATCTCCTCCGACTTGACCTTTGGTCATCGGTGGTGGTCCGGTGGTGGTGGTGGTGGTGGTGTGTGTGTGTGTAGGGGGGGGGGGTATTCAATATTTGATAGCAGCAGTGATCAAACATTTCATGTTGAGGGAACGTGAATTAAACTCAATGTAGGCCAGTATTAGATTGTTGTGGAGAATATCGGCCGCGGACCTTTCGGATTTGGGGGGGGGGGGGGGGTCGTACGAACCCCATGACCCTCCCTGGCTACACCCTTGTGGGATGGGTGGTAGGGGTAATCGACCATTCAAAATTAACCTACTGCTTCAAAGTAGTGAACAGACGCAAAAAATTGCACCATAAACTAACGGAAAGAATTATGTCATTTCACACATGCCATCTCTTCCGTTCATCATTAAAGTATTATCAGTTTTTCATTTCGGGAGGGCTGAACTTTGTTGTTGTAAAGGTTCTTCATATCATAATATCGCCCCTTCAGTGGAACAAGGCGACACCTGTAATGCTTTAGCGGACGATATTGCTTCACAAATCTGTTCCCAATACTGATTTCATCTTGTGATCCTCTTGTAGGATTTTTGAAGAACCACGGCGAAAGCTTTACCTACGGTCTTTGGTTATTGGTCGGAATCACACTTTTCTATTTGACCAAAGTCTTCATTATAGCCATAGATGCGACTCAATGAAGGGTTTCGTAAAGCCAATGAGACATCTAAGTACAACACTCTGCTAAAGATAATGCAAATTGTCTGCGTACAACGTGTTTCCATTTACCTAACAGGACAAAATATTTATCTACCGCGTGTTTTTCCTTTAACCTACATGACAGGAATACGTCCAGTATTGTTTCCGAAATAACTTGAAACATTCATTTTTTTTTGCATCCAAAACACAACTTATGCACTCCTATTTGAACAAGCCGTGAGGCTACTTCAACGATGGATCATTCCTTGAGACATGCGAATATAGAATTTCCACTCGAATCGAATATTGAATCGAACATGTACTCAAAAATTTCGAATCGAACGAATATGGAACATCGATTATGGGCTATTCAAAAAAAAAATTCTGTTCGTAATCTATGCGGAATATTGAGGCAAGGGACGTCGCTAAGATGGTGTGGGATGAAAACGTGCTTTGTTCCGACTGTGACGGCTCAAGTCCCGACTGACAAAATATTCCAACTACATCAGCAAGGCATGCCTTCATGGAAGGCATGCCTTGATAATGTTGTTGGAAGTATTAGTCAGTCGGAATTATAGTTAAAAATTGAATACTTTCTGCATTGCTTTCGTTAACCATATTCAAAAATTCCATATTCGTCTCACCGATTTCAACTCGAACAAGATAAGATAAGATACGATTTATAAGTAAATACACCAGAACAAAGGCAGATTGCTTTGTACACACAAAATCAATAGAAACATTAAACAATACTAATTCAAAATGACAAACGTAAATATCAAGGCCTATAGTTGTTGAAATATAATATTATTAATGTCACCTCTTGGTATCGGATTGACAGAATTTGTTCTCGCTGTTTTAAGAATTGCTGGATCATATTCAGATGATACCGCATAGCTGTGGCACATTGTTTCTCATCAAGAACTCGAATCTCTCGGATGTGTCCATCTCAATAAACTCTTGGTATTCACGTTCAAATTTCTAAATATGCGTTTCGAATAGAATTGTTTTTCGATATCATACATTCGCAGGATCCAACACAATTTGAAATGTGAATTTTGTGTATATCACTTGGAGGATTCAGTCGGATATTGTGTTAAACAAAAAGAGAAGAAAAAAAAAAAAAAAAAAAACAAACACGCCCCGCCCCCCCCCCCCAAAAAAAACAAAAAAAACCCCAAAAAGAACCCACAATCAAATTGAAGCTGTCGCTTTTCGCAGAACTGTTCATAACAAGTCCATGCCCACACAGAAAATTGTCTGTCAACGATTCTTATAAAGCTGCATGAGAGCACCGTCATTTTATTCCAACTCTATAATGAGATTGTAATCAAACTGTCAACATCCTGTCAGTGGATGCCGTGCTTTAACACAAACACTTTATTACAAGCCTCTGACCTCTGATTATATGGTATCTGCAATGAGATTTTCACACTGATCTCAATAGAACTAGATTACAGGAACATTCATCCGGTCGCATATAGAATAGAGAAGCGTCTCAACTGACGCCATGCTGGGGGGGGGGGGGGGGGGGGGGGGGCTATAATTAAATAATGCTCAGCCGAAAACGAAACAAATTTCTCAGAAACTTTCAATTTTCCGATGCATCCCAATCGCCTATCTCTTTTTAAAGAATGTACTTGCTGTCTGTAAAAAGTGAATATGTTCATGTTGCGCACATCTTCGAGGCAATACAAATAGAATGTTTACAACATAGTTTAGTTATTAGTGAATTAAAAAAAAAATTTTTTTGTGAAAAACAATTTTCGAGATTAGAAAGTTATACCATGTTACTAGCTTTGTGCCAGGCTTTCGTTTGATGTTTAATATGAAAACTGTTTCGATGTGACTACAGTCACAGCGTAACAGCTTCCACGCCATTAAGCGTCATCGATGGAAGGAGTTACAACATTGATTGACTTGACGCCATCTTGAAGGGGGCAGATTGAGTTGTTACGTTTTCGCTAATTTATCGTCTTCGGTGTTACGTATGTCATTGACTCTGAAATGCTTTCACAGCACGACGGACCAATAACGCATGTAATGCGCCACGTAAATAGAGTGTTTTGGTCACTCAATATTTATGAAACGAGTCTAAGAATTTTTCGTTTTGCCGAGCATCTGGCGAGGCAAAATGGGAAATGCATGGTCAAGTTTCATCAATACTGTGTGACGAAAACACGATTTTCATATCCTGTTTATCATACGATACCACACTTACTAAAATACAACTTTTAGATAGAAAGAAGGGTTAAAGAATGGAACTGCACCTTAAATGTCATGCATTTAGTTTAAACAATATTTATTTCCAAACAAATAAGAAAAGAATAAAATGATATTGCTGTTGTGTACATAGCAAAAATGGAAATGGATTCAGCAGGAAGCTAAAAAGCTTATACGGGACTGTCTCCATTTGACTGTGGTGCGTCACAGCTGCATGCAGTCATTCGCCATAACCGCATTAATTTGACACAGATCCTTTCGATGATAACCAATCAGAAGGCGATCTTTTGAAATTGACTAATCAAATCAACTGAAGATGTTAAGAAGCACAAAGTAATTTGTACTGGAAATATGAAACAGTAATAAGCTGAAAAACGAAGAAGTCATTTGATAAACCCAGTTATTTCGGAGAAACAAACCTTTTCGAAACGCTCAATATTGTCTGAGTTCAATGGAACTTTCGATCCTCAGGTCAGTTAACGTCCTGATTTAACTCTTGTGCGAAATATTAAACCTCATGATAGCACGACATGATGCGTGATTATCAAGTTAACGATATTTAATGGTTTTAACCCATTACCTAACACAACTTTTCTAAAAAATAAATTAAATTTCACATTTTTCGAAAAATATTCTCACAATTTTTCAATAAAATCATACAAATATGGATATCATTAGAACCGGCTCGACGAGCCGGTTCTAATGATATCCATACTTGTGTGGTTTTATCGAGTCATTTGTAATATATTTTAGGCTATGGTAGGCTTATTTTGATCAACTTTCTCACCTTTTTTGGCCGCTTTGTTAGGTAAATGGTTAACTCAGATCTCAACTAACTGAACAACCCTATAGAGATCCGCGAAGGTTCGGAATTCGATTCGATTCGAATTCGTTCCGATAAGTCGGACTAATTCGGATGTTTTCGAATCGTCGCGATGTTCTTATAATCCTACCACGTGTCCCTCCTGGGGCTCTTCTTCTATCACCGGGACTCCAGTCCATGGGACCTGGTAACAGAAGACTCCAAAGAGGTTCTGAAACTACTTTGGGTCCGTTTCTGGAATATTCCACCTTTTTAATTGACTTGCCCAAATTATTGATTCGCCGTTGGATACAATACTCCAATGGAGACTGATGATATTGAGGATATCGACGCCGTTTTAGTGAATATCGGGAATTATCTCATGAGTGTGGACCTGAACGTTTTATTTTTCACGAGCGCTTGTTCATGAGATAATTCCCGATATTCACTAAAATAGCGTAGATTTTCTTTTTATTATATGCTACGTGACATTTCACTGTGCAATATTCAGCCCAATTCAACTGCAAACAATTTCAAGCCAATAACGAAGATCTGCTGATCGTTCCTTTAAGGCGACGTTCAAGACGATGTCATGCGCCGAAGCGTGATTTCATCATGGAATCTACTGAGGGATATTTCTCGATATCCATCGAGTCGATGGATATCGAGAATTATACCATCATTACCTATTGCACAATATATGAAAAACCTATGACATAAATTTTAGCTTTACACACCAACCGTGGTGAACACTCCAGCAATGGGATTTCAGTAGTTAAATTTTGCACCAACAGTAGAACTACATTCAAGTTGACCCTTGGTGGCGTTGACCTGAATGCAAACTTGTCTAAATTTATCGCACGTCGCCTCGCGAAGAGTGAAATGAAAGTGGCAATTATTTATTACTTTTTTAAATGGGTTCACCTCTTAAGATGCCAAAAATTAACAAACATGCATTGTCTCATGTTAATAAAGCATCCATAACTCGAAATAGTATGTGATTATGCTATTATTATTCCATTTCGTTTCGGAGATAAAATTCACAACGGAAGTACCGCCCACCAATGCGCATGTAAACAAAAACAGATTCGCACGTATTTACGTCTGCTGTTCAGTAAAATCGAGAATCAATAATAGCGACTCTTAATAATCTGACGATCATGGCATAAATAAAATATACCCAAAGTAGCTTGTTGTACCAAATGTTCACCACTCGTGGTGAAGTGGTGTTAACCGCGCGCCAAAGGCTCGCGGTTAACACCACATCACCACGAGTGGCGAACATTTGGTACACCAAGCTATACGATGGGCATATTCTGTATATATCTTTTAGATAATTTACGATAATTCGCAGGCTAGCATATGATAAATTTGATATATTCCACAATTCAAAGAAAGTGCAATATATGCACGTTAAAACACGATGAGATTCGATTTCAGATTTGATTCGAAATCCTCTATCCGATTTGATTCGATTCAAAAGTGGAGATTTGCAAGTCCCTACACGACACGGACCCAGTATAGGGTGAAGTGAAAAGCGATGCATTCCGAGCGGTTTTAAACCCGTTACCTAACGTACCAAAAACATAGCTTATGCCCCTTCATTGACGAGATGCAAGAAAGTAATTGTTATATGCACATACATACATATTGTCCCATGTATCTTTATCTCGAACATAAAGCTTTCAAATTCCAAGTAGCATTCTGTGTGATAGACCTGATGCTTCATGATACTTCCCGATCACAGTTATAAAGCATCGAATGGCTACCGGCCTCCGTTCAAGGAACGTCACTCGGTTCTTATTAGTCATTGTGGGAAGCAGCTGTGTTGGGGTGCAGCATCTTCTACACATGTCTTAAAATGTGGATAATGCCGGGATAACCCAAGCCCAGTCTGTCATTTCAGTTTCATTCTGAATTATATTTAACATTTAAGGTTTACACTCTTCATACACTTTGCATAACATGATGCGGAAAAGAAAAACTATAAATTGGCGGAGAGGGTCAGTCATAATTTAATCTACAGCTCTGTAGGGCTGTAGGATAAAATTATTTCTGAACCCCCTTATGAATATAAAAGTGAGTCGCCCATTTGCCGAAAGCAGTCTTGCAGACGACGGTTCCATTCAGGAGCATATGTTTTTTTGATGGGTTAAACATAAGTGACTCCGAGATTTGCGCAGTTTGTCAGAACGTCATGGGTCATGAGAACACCCCCCCCCCCCCCGAAAACAAGGATATATTAGTGAGTTTACAGTTTGATACATGGATTTGCTGGGTTCAGTCGTGCACAGGCTTCTGGTTCTTCTTCAGGGTTTGATCTGTGTGTAGTCTTCAGTCGATTAATAGGGAGTCTGGAATAGCATTATGATTGTTATTGTGTAAGCAATAAACCGAATTCCCCCCTGGTGTTTTATTTTTAATCACAACATAATAATAACACACTTGTTCAGTAATACAAGTGCAAGATTGCATTCCCACGTGACAAATTGCTGACATAATAAGGTACCTCTGCAGAAAACAGTTTTTTTTCAGCTGCAGCAGATGCAATACTGAACATGAACGTCGAATTAACATAATTGCCCAAAGTACTTCTCTTAACCCTTTACCTAACGTAACGTCCAAAACCGGCCAGCGCTATTCTCAACAATCGCCAATTAATTTTCATTATTTTTTTCATTTTTTGTCTGAAAAACATAGGTTATGACCCTTTGTTCGAACGAGCTCGTCGAGCTCGTTCCAACGAGGAGTTAAAACCTATGTTTCTGAGACAAAAAATGATAAAAATTAGTTATTCAAGATTTTTTTTTGCAAGTGTCGTCTGCTTTTCATGTTAGGTAAAGGGTTAATCACACCATGGCTTCGAAAATGAACTGTTCATAGTTCCTTGAACGCTGCTAAAATTACACAGAAAGTCGAGGTTAAATAACTTTCTTTTTGATGTCATTTCTTCAAGAACTCGCTTTCATGTGTTTCAACGTATAACGAGAAATGATCACAGTAATTTCCGGACAAGCAACGCGATTTACGTAAAACTTATTCAGAAATCCTTAAGAAAACGTATGAGGTTTAAAGAGAACAGTAATTCATTAGAATTTAATGGCATTCAGTTTGATACTTTAGCTTAATTCGACGCTAATGCTATTTAAAAGAGCACTTGTGTGAACTCAGACTTCAGTCATCTGGTGTAATCCAAAATCAAAACTGGTCAGACGAAAACGCCAGTGGTTTCCGCTGCCGTAGAACTGCCAATAAACCCACAGTTAAACATTCGCATCTTTTGAAGAGGTGGGGCGGCTGGGGTGGTTACACACTGACGTGCCAGTTCCGTTTTGGAAAGTTGTGCATCGACAGTGACCCAATCCCCCAATGAGTTCGTCTTGTGTTTTTCCATACATATGTCACCATTATTAAATTATTATCTCGTTAGTCGTTTTGATCACAAAATAATGATCTTCAAATCGATAATTGAAGCCACTCAAACCAATCGGATATATTTTAGAATTACAACAAATACGCTAATATTTTCTCGGGACTTCTCAAGAGAGTGCTAGACTGATGTGTTCATACAAACAAAGACATAACAACTGTTTTTAATTCATTTTGTCAACAGCCGTTGAAATCGTGTCTCGGATTATATTCTGTTTACGATAAGGTGCAGTGATTCAGCCTTTGCGTGTGGAATGGTACAGACGGGAATAGGTTTTATATAGAACTGTCTTGGTGTGGCCGAGAAACGATTAATCAAAAAGGTGTCTTCATAACATAGAATCAACACACCTTAAACTGTCAAAATAGATTCCATAGAATAATATTTTGGCATAAAGCAAATTATCGCTAACGATTATCTGATTTTGCATGGGATATCTGTTTACACCTTTCAATACAAACTATTATCGGTCCGTATAAATCATGCAAACTTTACGAAAAGTTTGGCTGTGGGAAAGTATGTTTGTTGCCTCTGTCCACGTCATCCAAGACCATCCATCCAATCACCACCAAACTTTGCACGTCTAATTACCGTTAAAATACACCGTGCAGTACAGTTGCCGTGGACTGATCCACGCCTGGGTAATGATGTCCACGCATGCGTTTACCAGGTAATAAAAATCATCAGCAGCAAAATTTTAATTAATACTTTACCTAACATGAAAAGCAGACGACACTTGCAAAAAAAATTCTTGAATAACTAAAGTTTTTCATTTTTTGTCTCAAAAACATAGGTTATGACTCCTCGTTGGAACGAGCTCGACGAGCTCGTTCCAACGAGGGGTCATAACCTATGTTTTTGAGACAAAAAATGAAAAAAAATAGTGAAAATTAATTGGCGATTTTTGAGAATAGCGCTGGCCGGTTTTGGCCGTTACGTTGGGTAAAGGGTTAAGGAAGCACCCGGTTGTACCCGGTGCTTCATTAATTAAATTTTGATGATTATTCCTATAATTAGTATTTGGAATCTGATATTATTGCCTCCGTGGAAATATTGCCCACCTGTCGAAAATGACCAGTCCATGGCGGCTGTACTGTAATTTAGTACAACGAAAATACCGTATCAAACTACCGTTGGCAATGCCGACTCTTTTGTTTTGTCCGATCGTGAGGAAAAACGAAGAAACTGATATTTGGTTCCACTTCATCAGAAGAGAAATGACAGTTGTCATACAGGGTAGACCAATTACTATCCTTACCCGCAGGCGTATGTCTGCGGGTTAAAGATATTAATTAATAGTCTGCCTTAAAAACTGTGTCTTCTAAAACAAGGCATCTTTCGGCATGGAGCAACGCCATCCTGCAGACTCAGGAATTAAAGAGGTGAATGCGTTCGTTATGAAAGAAAACTTTTCTCCGCTTTTTATGAGTACTTTCCATATCACGAAAGTTTAGGCAGTAGCAGTGAATGCCGTAAAGTTTACGACAGAAGTAACGTCAATACTTTACCGTAATTTTAAAGGTAAGTGTTTATAGTGTGCTCAGCTCAGTGCAAACAGTGTCATGGGCGAAGGGGGGTATGGTTATGGCGGAGTAGGGTGAAAAGGGTTCAAAATGCTTTATTTTCTTTTTTCCATCCTTCGTCGGGTGGGACAGATAATTTATTTATTTATTTATTTATTTATTTATTTATTTATTTATTTATTTATTTATTTATTTATTTATGTTTGTTTGAGGGCATATATTTCTCGCAAATGCTGATCGTGGCCGAGGTGGGACAGATAGTCCGCAGAACCGGCGGATCTGTATTTTATGTTTGTAGGGTGGATTGGCAGCCATGTAAGAGTGTGTGATTAAATATGTATGTCAGTAATCTACTTATTGTTCACGGGGCCCAGGTGCATATGAAGCATTTCGAACAGGGGGTGGGAGATTGGGGTGGGGGGGGGGGGGGGTGGGCGGTGCATGGTCATAGAAGAGCACTCACATACTGATAAAAATCAAAGGTCAATGCCCGCTCACGATCAAGAATTATTTCCACATTTGTTAGTACCACCGTGAGAAGCTCAGTGAAAATGTGGCTGAGTGGTTCGAAGTGGGATGGGGAGAAGGGCGAATGTCTAAGATGCACTGGCTATACAAACATGCCGTTTCTTTGATGTATAGACGAGTGCTACGGAATGTTTTAAAGAGATTGAGTGCGAGAGTGAATGGGTTTCGGCAAGGTGGGTAGGGCCCTGCGAAACTTCGAAATTCGATTCGATTCAAAATCATCCCGAACGAGTTGAGCTGATTCGGAAATTTTCGAATCGTCAAGATGTTCTCAAAATCCTTCCATGTGTTTCCTCCTGAACTCTTCTTCTATCAGCAGGTCTCCTGTATTACAGGAGACCTGCTGACAGTAGAAGAGTTCAAGGAGGTTTCTGTTCAGAAACTATTTGATTTCGTTTTGGAATATTTCGTTTTTTGATTGATTTTCATAAACAGATGTGTCGCCGTTCTGTACAACATCTGAGTAGAGACTGACAATTTTTACGACTGCAATTAAGTGCGATCTCAACAATTTGAAGAGTGATGAAATTCTCTGCGCGGTTTGTTTGTGGATTCGATTTGACCCGTAATTCAGAATTCTTGGGGCCCAAGGTGGGAAGGCACGGTGGGGCGGGGGATGTCTATGATATAAGATGCACTGGATACATAGAAATGCAGTTTCGTTGTCTCTTTAGCCGTGATGAGTGCTTGGGAAGGTTTCAAACAGTATGAGCGTGGCGGTGAGATAGTTTGTCTCAAGGTGAGGTTGTGCCATGTCAAGCTTCGAAATTCGACTCGATTAGAAAACGTCGAGTCACACCAAGTGTCTCCTCTTGAACTTTTCTTCTGTCATGTCACCAGGTCTCCCGTGCAGGAGACCTGATGATAGAAGACGAGTATTAGGAGGTTCTGCTTCTGAAACTACTTTGATTTCGTTTTGGAATATTCCGCTTTTTTGACTGACTTGCTCAAACAGATGAGTCACGTTCCATATAATATTTCTCTCGAGACCGACAATATAATACAGCTATAATTAGGCGCAATCTCTACAACATGGAGAGTCGCTAGAGTCGATTTGTAATTCTCTTCCTCACCTCATTCCATTCGGGACTCGATTCGACCCGACATTCAGAATTCTTAGGTACCTAGGTGGGCGGACATAGATTTAGATTAATATACTAAACTTTCTAAACAGCATACAAGGCCATTTCGTATTAACCATTTGAACCCTGGTGGTATCTTCCATGTCAGTTCATATGCAGCAATTAGAAGAGTCCATATTCATTATTTGGGGATAGACCAATCAATATTTTCAACGTGCAGCCTCGGGGCAGAAAATCAACGACCCAGTTGGAGTTTTTCAGATCTATAAATATTCGATAAATTCCAGCAACAATCGTTGAGTTGTGTCCCTTGAACTCTACCTGTGCTGTGTGCTGCATTTATATCACGATTTAACTTGAATTAAATGAGTGAAAGAAAAATTTCACCTTCGGCAGTCTGTTTACAAGCGTACAAATGACTATAGTCCGATCTTTTGATTAATTATTTGAATTAAAGATTGAAAAAGAATCGTCCGCTCTCTTGGGATTCAAATTGGCTTTTTTAATAATTTATGATGGTTCGTAATTGAACTTTTCGATCCAAACCAATCTTACACCCACAATACGGATCAGACTTAAGGCTGTTAAAACAAGGCATGCTTAATTCTTTAAGGGAACATTGCACCCCCCCCCCTCACGCCCCCCCCCCCCCCCCCCAGTTTTCTCCATTCAGTTTCAGTTTGATGTATTTCACTGTTTATGATTCAGTTCTGATAAACACAAATACACTCTGGAGCCTGAACCGTACCGATACTCAAAAAAAACCCCCAAAAAACAAAGACAGTATGTCGTTAAAACAAGGAGGTTTATAGGTTACAATACAGTGCTTTCGGGCAAACAGCGCCTCTAATGGAGGATAAAAGTTACTGGAATTATCTGATTGGTGGAAAATGAACTGAGCTTGCAAGTGTAAATAAAATTTTAAAGTGCATGTTTTGGAAAAGATATAAAATATTGTTGACTATTGTCTACTGAAATGTGTGAGAGAAGATTAAAATTGGGTGGCGGTAGGTAAAAATATGTCTATTTCATTCAGTGCGAAACTGGACGGGAGTACAGGAAGCTCCAAATTTAAAGGCAAAATTCACATGGCGACCTACATTTTTTTCAGTATATTGTTTTCATGAGATGATAAACTAAATGGATAGATGGTTGTTTTTGCCCAAATCAGCTTGATAGGATGAGGAGAGGAGGAAAGATCAGTACTGTCGTCAATGGAAAAAAACACTGTATTGAAACCTAAACTCTGGAGCCTAAATCGTTTTTCCGCCGAAAACCGACAGTAATGTCATTATTAAACAAGGGGGTATATCTTACTTAATAAGCATGGTGTGTGCACTCCCTGCTCATTCTTCAGAGGAGCGTTTTATTCAATCAAAAACACACACGGCTTTAAAAGTGCTTCATCGTGTATTTCAAATATCAATGTAATTTTATATTCGAGTTACTCCCCTTGCATCACTGTTCAGTCTTTGAACATCATATTTTTGTGATCACGCACACACATATTTACCGCTCTTAAACACTCCTGCATCAATTACTGTTTTGTTAACCCTTTACCCAACGTAACGCCCAAAACCGGCCAGCGCTATTCTCAAAAATCGCCAATTAAATTTCATTATTTTTTCATTTTTTGTCTCAAAAACATAGGTTATGACCCCTCATTGGAACGTGCTCGATGAGCTCGTTCCACAGATGGGTCATAACTTATGTTTTTGAGACAAAAAATGAAAAATCTAGTTATTCAAGAATTTTGTTTACAAGTGTCGTCTGCTTTTGATGTTAGGTAAAGGGCTAAATGATCATAAAAATCGTAAAATGAGTTTCAGCCAGTGGACTGGATCGAATGCCTTTTTTACAGTACGGTGATGACAAAAGCTTTCTTTTCGGGATCAGATCGCGACCTTGTCGCAACACATTTGAGCCAAAGAGACGAGAGTTTTCCTTGATAAAATACAGCGAATTCAAGACCGAATCAAGCAAAACTAACTAGAACAGAATTTAAGATTCGGTGTTCTCGTATTTCTTTTTCGAAAAGTGATACTATATAAACAGTGATGTAGGGTGGAAAGCGGGTGGAGAATTTCGTCCAGATTGCGACTTCGCCGTGATCAGCTCGGGATTTTTAGATCATATTTGTAATCACAAATCTATATATTGTGCTACAGATATTGTTGCAAAAAGAAAATCATCTGTTCCATCTCTTAGTCCAACATATTTATTTATTTATTTTTAGGGTTTAACGACAGTTTAACAGCCAGGGTCATATCATGTCGGTGACACTGTTTTACGAGTGGAGGAAGCCGGAGTGAACCACCGAGCCACGACGAGCAGCTGTCAGCTCTCCAACATCGTAACTCTGAACTCTGCACCGCGGCACAGGCAGGGTTAGATTGGTTGAAGACACGCGCACCATCGACGTGCAGTACGCCTTAGTACACTGTACACTGCGTCATCGTGCCCCCATGTAGGCAATCGGGATTAAGTGCCTTGCCCAAGCACACAACGCGGGAACGCGAATCAGTCGCTGAAATGGTCACCCTTCCGACTACTGACCGCGCTCGACGTTGCTTAGCTTCGGTGATCTGACGGGAACCAGTTACCGCGACACCATCGCGCCCCCAAGTCCAGCATATCTCACCCAAGGAAAGTTGATCAGTTACATTTTCAAATCACATAGCCATACGGCCACAGCAGTAGTAACATAAGCAGCAGCAGCAATAACAGCGACAGTGCCAACAACAGCAACAACAAAACCCACACCCACAAAAATATAAAAAACACAAAAAGACAAAACAATGCAACACAGATCTTCTTTGTGTGCTGAGCTACCAGAAGAAAGAAACGTTATCGATGTCGCCTACAAAGTATTAACCATTTGAACGCTGGTGGAATCTTCCATGTCAGCGCAATGGAATCAATTGGAAGAGTCTATATTTATTATTTGGGGGCAGACCAATTAATATTCTCAACGTGCAGTCCTTGGCTGCACGAAGGGCTGCACGTAGAAAATATTTATAGGTCTACCCCACACTTCAACTCAGCAGCCATCCATCTTAATGAAAGTATGACGTATCAAGTTCCTGAAGCGGAAAAGTTAGGCCATCACAACCCGCGAAAACTTCTCGACTGAAAGACCACAAATAAAATCTGCGGTGAAATAGCCGCTGAATTTACGTTAAAAGTTATGCCCCTTGATGTGGATCAAACCAGATGAACATTGAATTTCGTTTTCCATTTCGTAAACTAACTGTGAGGCGCATAACTATCTTCTGGTATTGGAGAAGGCAGGGACCCATGTTTGCTCGAATTTGCCAACAGTGCATACACATACATAGTTATCCTTCTAGGCGAGCTATTCAGACAATAGGTCTACAATCACCGCAATTAGTCGTAACAATCGGCAATGTCGAAGTGGACTACTAAGGCATTTACTACGGCATTACTGATTGCCAGGAGTGGTTTCTAGGACTGGTTCCAATCAAATATCACCAAACTGTCAACGTTTTATGCCTATGCCTTTTTGGGAAGAGATGGGTGGGTGGGAGAGGGGGAGGGGGGGGGGGGGTCATTCCCTGTATTTACGCCCCTTGTTTGCTATATTTTTATACAACCGGCGTATCACGTATTTACTTTTTATGGTCCTAAAATATGAAAGTTATATCAATTGCTTTCTTTTGGTCTATGATCCCAGCTTTTAAACATAGAAATCACAATTAATGGAAGATCTGTGAAGATTCGAATGCTTGAATTTAATGTTATATCGCGAATGTAAAGCAGAGATTCCACTAGGCATAGTGCTGGGTCCGCGCCACTGAACTGTAAACTGTAAATTGTTTTGGAAGTTGGACCCGGTGAGAGTGGAGTCTTCGGCACCCAATCGCCTAGCCATAAATGCTCTGCCCCCATACCAACTTACCAAGTAGGGCTGCACGATATTCTAAACTGAATACCGGTACCGGTATTCAAAAAAATACCGCGGTATACCGGAATATCGACAGACTGTTTAGATTTCTGAATATACGAACCACAGTTGGGACTTGACCCATCGCAGTGGAACGAATTAGCATGCCTTGATGATGCAGTTCGAATAACTCTTTACGCAACGCAGACGATATCAAAATGTATATTAAATATTAGTTTATCGAATTTTTCCAAAAATTCCAACAAAGCAATATCATTTGACCCCTCATTGGAACGACCTCTTCGAGCTCATTCCAATCAGGGGTCACAGGATATGGTTTTGTTGAATGTTTTTGAAAAATATTTTTTCAACTGCTGAATATTATGGCGGCGGATGCTGCCGATTCATTGAGTAAAGGGATATTATTCATTCGGGACTGCAGTTATTTATTTATTTATTGGTGTTTAAGGTCACATATTTCTGCACAATGGCTAATCATGACCTCGACAATTTTACGGGTGGAGGAAGCCGGACTACCCGGAGAGAACCACCGAGCAACGGCGAGCAACTGTCAGCTCCCCAACATACTAATTGCACACAAGCAGGGTTAGCATTGGTTGAAGACGGATGCACCATCGACGTGCAGTACGCCTTAGTACACAGCGTCACCGAGCCCCCATGTGGGCAATTAAGGTGAAGTGTCTTGCCCAAGGACACAACGCGATTGCCGCAGATGGGATTCGAACCGAGGACCTCTCGGCTTGCAGCCTGCACCTCTACCTACTGAGCCACCGCGCCCCTCGGGACTGCAGTTAAACTCAAGACATCTTGAAAATTAAATCGTGGGTAAATATATTACATCGTTATTCAGTTGATAATGGTTCGAATACCGGTATGTATCGGTTTATCGATATACCGTGCAGCCCTAATATCAACCCGTTAGCCGTTAGCTCAGTCGGTATGGTGGCAGAGCATTTAAGGCTAGGGGGTTGGGTGCCTAAGATCCGGGATCGACTCTCGTCGGCGCGAACAGTTCAGTGGCTAGGACCCAGCATTATGCCTGGTAGACTTTCTGCTTGACAGAGGCGATTTAATTGCTAATTGCTTTCTTTTGATTTATATTTTTTATAATTTATAATCTCATAACAGACAATTTGTGTTAACGGTAATGAACACACAGTACAGTCGCCGAGGATTGGTCGCAATCCACGCGTGGGAAGTGATGCCCTCGCATGCGTTTAACGAGCGAGGGCACCAAACTCATAATAGGTAATAAAAATCATCATCATCAAAGTTTTAATTAATGAAACACCGGGTTCTACCCGGTGCTTCATTAATTAAATTTTTGATGATTATTCCTATGACTGGTGTTTGGAATATAATATTTTTGCGCCCGTGGAAATATTACCACCCATGAAAAGTGACCTGTCCACGGCTGCTGTACTGTAACCGTAGGAAACTCTTTGGACTGGAGTGCAGTGCGTTATTGGTGGTTTCGATTTGGATGCCGCCTGAGCAAAGTAAATTTGTACAATTCGTAGTGTATCTATCAAAAAGAGAAAGAAAATACCATTGAACAGCTTCATTAGGTAATGTACCCGGAACGGGGTGGGGAACCAGAAACAGGTGCCCCCTCTCTTCCCGCCGAAGTAACCCGGTGACAAACAATAACTCCTTGTGAAACAGAAGTGGTGATAGACAAAGGTAGCAAACACTTGGTTGAGATATTTTTAATTGTTATGGTGTATTTTGAGCATTCAAGCGACTTAACTGTCGCGTAATGATACCCGGCCCTTTGGAGGCGACCAATACCCAACAGTAAAGCCATCAAGGGTTTCGATACGCGAGTAAATGGTACGTACGGGGGTGCGGGGGCGTTGCGGTAACCGGTTCTCGTCAGATCATCGAAGTTAAGCAATGTCGAGCCCGGTTAGTCCTTGGACGGGTGACCGTCTGAGCGATCGATTCGGACTCCCGCGTTGTGTCCATGGGCAAGTCACTTAACCCCGATTGTCCACACGGGGACACGATGACGCCGTGTACTAAGGCGTACTGCACGTCGATGGTGCGCATGCCATCAACCAGTCTAACCCTCTCTGCGCTGCAGTGCAGAGTTACGATGTTGGAGAGCTGGTCGTTGCTCGGTGGTTCACTCGAGGTACTCCGGCTTCCTCCACCTGTAAAACTGTCACCGACACGATATGACCTTGGCTGTTAAAATAAATGAATAAATAAATGGTATGTAAAACGTGTCGAAATAGTGGCTGTTTGTGTATCCTCGAAACTTCCCTCCCCTTTATGATTTGGCCAATGTTTGATCCCTCCCACGTTTCGTTGTCAGCCATAA
Organism: Pictodentalium vernedei; assembly: GCA_031216915.1. NCBI lineage: Eukaryota > Metazoa > Mollusca > Scaphopoda > Dentaliida > Dentaliidae > Pictodentalium > Pictodentalium vernedei. The sequence goes on from CM062297.1 coordinate 464,781,852, forward strand.
AAAATGTACCCCCACTCCTTGAACCCGCGAACACTCCCCGTGTCTATTTTAAATTTGGAAAAATTAGTAATAAATTAAATTCGGCTACACTTTTGGATTTGTTCCAGGTATACGACAAAAGCTTTTCACTCATGTATTCGCTTCACCTGGAAATATATCTATTTTGTCATCTTTACCAAGTAAGTGGAATAATTTCGGCATTTTATCGAGAAATGTTGGCTTCATTTTTAAGCATGTTGAAAGAGACTGCTGGTCGTGAACATGCTGATAGTCGTATATTTCTATCATGCATATTTCACTCTTTAGTACCAAACACGGTCAGCAGACGATATTTGCAAAGCTTTTCTTGAATTAATACGAACATAGCGTATGACCCCCCTCATTGGAACGACCCCAATCAGCTCGTTCCAATGAGAGGTTCATAAGGTATGTCAGGTGCAAAAAGGGGAAATGTGTTAACATTTTGAGTGGTGATGTTTGTTAACAGCACCAGCTGGATATATCCATTGCGTTAACCCTTTAACCAACGCAGACGATATCAAAATTTATTATTTTAAATATCATTTTTTAAAAATTTTCAAAACATTTCAACCAAACCATATAATGTGACCCACTCATTGGAACGGGCTCTCGTTCCAATGAGGGGTCACATGATGTGGTTTTGTTGAAATATTTTGAAAAATTTAATTTTTTCAACTGCTCGGTTTGCATATTACACGGGCGGATGCGGGCGATTCGTTAGGTAAAGGGTTAACTAAGCGGTTATAAACACAACATTATTGAGTAATATTTAATGCCAATTCAAGACCAACATTAGAGCGAAAACGTGATTGTAGTGCGATGCGTCAGTGCGTTTTGTGTTATTCATAATCTTAGTGAAGTTGCACATAAATGCTTCTTGCCCAGCCCCCACCCCTCTTCATTCTTTGAAACTTCTTTTGTGTGTAGATTGGCGTTGGCAAATAGAGTTCGCGTGAACTTCGTGGAATTCTTGCGTTTTACCCATACCTGATGTCATAACGACAAAGGCAGGTTGGATAGGATTGTGTCCTCGTCATTGCACAGACAGCGCCTGCTTGACCTTCAGGTTGTTATTCGAGATACCGTCTGTAAGTAAATATGCTAATAATTTGAAAAAAAAATATTGCGAATCGGTAGAGGACCCACCCAAGATTAGATGAAGATGAGTTTTTTAGCGTGTTCGCGGAAAAAGGAGCAGTCAATTGAAAAGTCGACTGGTATGATCCATGCGCTTTTCACACGCGTGTTTTTATTCACACCGCGCCACATTGCGCCCTTGTGAGTTCTGGCCTTTACATAATGGACGCGATACAAACTTTATACAATAAAGTGATAATTTATCAATGTTTCTTGTCAGATTACAATTTCAACATTGAGTAGGGTCTATAAGTAAAACCATGCTGTAAACCAAAGATTAAACAATTAACATGAGTCCGATTCGGGATCGGGTACTGCGATGTCGAAAGTAAAAGTAAAACAGAAGTTGTATCCACATTTTGTTGATAAAGAAAACATTCTCAGTCCACATACACTTCCCCTTACCTTCACTAGACTGATACTCCAGAGAGAAGGATGCCTTCAGCCCCCATCTGATACTATGTACACACTGACAGAAACAAACATAGTTTCGACGCTCACTGGGAATTTTTCAGAGTAACAAACTGCATCTTGGCCACTGACATTAGATATCAGCAAATCATCTGCACTTCCTCTATCTACACATGCACAATACACTACCGTGGTGTCAAAATCTATCGTTTTCGGGATCATATCGCGACACATTCACGTCGGTGGTTTAAGATTTCATAATGAAATTTGATAGAATCAAAACTGAATGAAGAAGATGTGATGTTTTCGACACGTTAGATTCTACAAAACCTTGCGCAGAACCGCGGGAAGAAAATGTCGACCAGATCGCGACCTAGTCGCGATCAGGTCGAATTTAGTTTCCACTCTTGTGATGTCAGTGTGGTGAAACGAAAGAGCACGATTATTGTTAGAGCTTTGGATTTTGCACTGCGTTGTGTCCCTAGGATAGACGCTCACCCTGTTTGCCCAAGCTGGTGTGGCGCTGCGTATTGCACACGGCACGTTGATGGTGCACTTGCCTTCAACAGCTGCCATATCTGCTTGTGCAAAACTATTAAGTTGGAGAGTCAGACAGTTGCTCGCCACTGCCCGATAGTACTTTCTTGGAACTTCGGCTTTCGCCAGTCGTAAAACTGCCCGGACACGATGTGACCCTAGTTGGGGATGGTGTCATTAAACTCCAATAAATGAAAAAAAACTATGACATGAAGTAAATGCATGCTGTGTGAAACAGAGAGTCTAAAGTCTGCAATTGATATGCATTGTATGCGCTATGACTAAAAACCATAGAACAATTTTTGAAGCATTGAATTTTCTACAATCCGAAAGATATCATCGAATAATGGATTCTCAGAATACAAGTCAGAAAGGCATTAGTTTCGGATTAAATGTCCTCTAGAATTCAACCGTTGACTGAAACCGAAGCATAATTAAATCCCTCTCAGAGCTGCAGTTTGCAAATTTATTCTGTTCGGGACATGTCTGTAAATTGAATAGTAATACAGAACCTGCAATCGACTCATCTATGAGAGAACGCGGAACAGCAGAAAGCTCTCAGTTCTTCCAACGATAAGAATAATTGTGAAAATTAACAGACTAACGTTTTAAATAATTTGTTCATCTATTTAGTTCTCCCTGGTCGTTCTTTGCGTTAAATGTTACAACTGATCTTTTTATGCCACTTCATCAAATGCGAAAGGCATCAAGTCGTCCCCTGAGTTCCAACTTGTTCTATGTGTCTGAAGGCACATAGAACACGTTTGTACTCAGAGGACGAAGTGTTAACCTTGTCCGTCGGTCAACTGGATCGACGAGCCATCGGGCATACAACTGTACGTCCGACTTTTCGGTTTGCAGATAAGACACTATCATACGCCTTAAAAATCGTTTTAAATACACGGTCTGCTGTCGAGAATTTTTTTTTGCTTCGTCTGAGGAGCGACATGAAGACAGCATTTTCTGCTATGTCGCATCCTTGCAGTGTATCATTTGTACTTTTTATGTAATTGATATACTGTGAATAAAAGTTTCATTTCATTTAACTTGAATATTCATGTATATATTTTTATGGAAACTTTCACATATTGTCGCGAATGACAAACTATGGGTAAATGCGCATTTGGCTGTATTCGCATTCCCTCTGGTACAGAGTTATTCCCCTTGAATTAAGGACAAGTAATACATTTTATGGGCTCTGGATGGAACTTGAGTATGGTCTTTCAGTAACAGACAACTTCGGGCCGCAATACCGTTGACAAGTTTTTATGCCACTTCATGAAATACGAAAAGCATGAAGTCGTCCCCTGAGTTCCAAAGTGTTCTATGTGCCAGTAGGCACATAGGACACGTTGGAACTCAGGGGACGAAGTATTACCCTTGTCCGTTGGTCAACGTCCGAGCTTTCGGTTGCAGATAATAACTTGAATATTCATGTAGGTATTTTTATGCAACTTTCACATATTGTCTCGAATGACAAACTGCGAGTAAATGCGCATTTGGCCGTATTCGCATTCTCTCTGCTATAGAGTTATTCCCCTTGAATTAAGGGCGAGTAATACATTTTATGGTCTCTGGATGGAACTTGAGTATGGTTTTTCAGTAACAGAGAACTTCGGGCCGCAATACCGTTGACAAGTTTTTATGCCACTTCATGAAATACGAAAGGCATGAAGTCGTCCCCTGAGTTCCAAAGTGTTCTATGTGCCAGTAGGCACATACGACACGTTGGAACTCATGGGACGAAGTGTTACATTGTCCGTCGGTCAACGTCCGAGTTTTCGGTTTGCAGATAATAACTTGAATATTCATGTAGATATTTTTATGAAACTTTCACATATTGTCTCGAATGACAAACTGCGAGTGAAGGCGCATTTGGCCGTATTTGCATTCTCTCTGCTATAGAGTTATTCCCCTTGAATTAAAGACAAGTAATACATTTTATGGCTTCTGGATGAAACTTGAGTATATGCTGAGAAAAAATCTTTTATCACTCACATATTTTATAGGATGACAAAGTACAGATTAATATCGCATTTGGCCATATTCGCATTTCAAGTATTATATTTACTACCATTATCAGATTATGAGCAGCTGCAACTATTTATCTGTTACTATTAAAACACAACCTTATTTCAGTTATAATTTATTTCAATAATGATGGTAAAAACAGACATATATGGATGTTAGTGGGTACAATACAGACGCCGTGGACTGGCCGTATTCCACACGTGGGCAGTGATGTCCACGCATGCGTTTACCCGGTAATAAAAATCATCAGCATCAACATTTTAATTAATGAAACAGCGAGTTGTATCCGCTTCTTCATTAATTAATTTTTTGATGATTATTCTTATAATTAGTGTTTGCAATCTAATATTATTGCGTCCGTGGAAATACTGCCCAACCCGTGGAAACTGTTCTGTGCACGGCGCCCGTACCGTATGTTCCATAGACATGCATGTTTGAATGGTCAGAAAGACCATAATTCTATTGTTGGACTCATGGTTTGTGAAAATTTAATTTTCACGTGATATGATCTTTTGTTTGTTATTTGAGACCGGAAATAAAACATCGTTTAATTGAAGAAATATTTGACCGAAGGATCTCATTATAAGGTATTTTTTAGCGCGTGAATTTAAATCTAGGACGTACAAGTACAGAGTGCAGTGATGATTATGAACACGATTTGACCCTTTACCCAACGTAACGGCCAAAACCGACCAGCGCTATTCACAAAAAATCGCCAATTAATTTTCATTATTTTCTCATTTTTTGTCTCAAAAACATAGGTTATAACACCTCTTTGGGACGATCTCGTTCCAGTGTGGGTCATAACCTATGTTGTTGAGACAAAAAAAATGAAAAAAAGTTATTCAAGAATTTTGTTTGCAAGAGTCGTCTGCTTTTCTTGTTAAGTAAAGGGTTAACGATTTAAAACCTACTCTGTGCATTAAGTTTTGCGTAAAAGAAATTCCATCGCCGATTAGAAAACAATGGGCACATGCATAAGGTTGTAGATTAGAACTGAGATGGTAATACCAGCGATGTGAACAATGCCGCGAAGACATGATTAAAGCTTCCCTATCTAGTAGGCATTGTGGATACAATGTGATAGCTTATTTTATAAAATTATTAATTCCAGAAATTTGATTGATTGAAGAGTATGATGCAAGTAATGCTAATTACAGTCTTAGATATTTGTACCCAAGACGTGCAAAGACCGCAAAAAATGTACAAAATTTAAAAATCCAACAGACTAACGGGCCGTAGACCCGGGTGTTGTAAACCCGGGATCGACTCCCGTCGAGGCCACTGTCAGGGCAAAGCCAGCCTAAATATAGGGGCAAGGGGCCTCATATTTAAAGATATTGTAAGTTCAAAATATATTCCGCATCAAGGCGAAAAACCTACATGAATTTCACTTCTCTGCAAAGCTGGAAAAACACACGTGGTGTATATCCAGCTTTAGCGCAGGGACCCAGGGGAGAAACGGTATGTTAGATAAGGTCTAATCTCATTTATCGTCACGGTCAATTAAGAAACGAGATTTGAAAACAATAGAAATGCCTATCGTATCGTCACCTGATCATTAGTTATAGCAATGCGTGGCAGGAACAAATCACCGTTAAAGTCACGCGTGAGATGACTTGTATTGATTCTGCCTCGATATACGTCATCTCCCACCGTTTTGACAGGTGGACAGATGAGCGTCGGTCCACCTGACAGTTTAGGGTAAAAAGTATATATATACCTGGAAGAGCAGAGCATTAGACACACACTTGGGGTCACACACACGTTGGTGAAGTGCAGGACAGGCGGACTCTGTTTCCTGGCATAAGGGTACCTTCGATCACAGGACCCTGAAACGGCTGGAATCGCCAGAGAGGGCATTCCATGATTGATTTAGCTTAACGTTGATAGGCGGCTACGGGGCCGAATTCGTGAGAAGGAACACCCCAGGTGGAACGTTAAAGTTTAGATTGTCGAGTAGCAGGTATCGGCCTGCAATAGTCAGAAGTTTAGGTTAATTGTATTGTGCGTATTAACCCTTTGAAGCGTCAGCCTGATTGCGTTCTGAGTAGTTTATTTTGCTGTCGGAACATCGTAATACCGACTGGAGATCGGTGTGAGTGACAATTTCGCCCTTGCACAAAAAGGGGCATCTGTGAATCGTGAATTCAACCAGGAACGGTGGATATTTCAATAGGACTTTCACGGAGGACTTTCAAAAGGCACATAAGGTATGAGTAGACAATATCAGACCCAAATCAGAAGTACGGTGGTTTATAGATGACGAACATTGCTGGTCGGAACCCTCCGACAGCCAGAGGTACAGTTACGCGCAGACGTTGACATTTGAGCCTAAGCGGGTGAAGATCTTATGGCGAGCTCACAGTAATAACATTTCAGATTTGTGAAGCTCTTATGGCGAGCTCACGGTAGTAACATTTCCAGTGTGTAGACTATAGTGCCAGTACAGGGCTATAGAATGACTATATGATTGTTTAGAATTATTTAACCGTAGTGACCCATTTTCTGTGAAAAGAATTGAATTGTTGATTGTTGAAATATTGAAACGGATTTATTTTTATGTGTAAATAAAAGAATCGTTGTTACTTTAAATCATTCTTTCCATTATACAGCCTGAAGTGATTAGGAATCACACCTAACGGAAATCGAACCTATTTCAGGACAATTTGGCAGAGAAGGAATCACGGCGTCGGTCTAACTCAGCTCTCTGCGCCGAGTTCGCGACACTTGGATTCCGACCCTCCACGTTGGTCTAATTTTCCCGCAACTTCATCAGCGGGACTAAATAACCCCACGTCAGCCCAGGCCTTACGGGGCCTCAGGTGCCCCTGACATTGATTGGCGAGCGCTACCGGGATATTTCTAAAAGGTAAAAAATGGCTATATGGAAATTTTGTTTTATTTTAATGGCGGTTCTGTTTAGGTTTTGACGCGTTCGGTCAGTTGATGCCGTTCAAGGGTTTAATATCGCAATACAGTAGTCCCCAAAAGGATACTTAATAGCCACTATAACTGCGGTAGGTTTCAGAATATTTGGTGCGTTTAATTACGTTAAATTACAGAGGTAAATTAAGATTAATTGCCATATTTTTTTTTTCTTTTCCTTCTTCGTTCTTTCTGACGAGTGTTGAAGATAGAAAGAAAAAATCAAAATGGATGTTGTTACACCCCTCGCCCAACTGGTATCATTAGGCAAGGAAATGGGCCTTGAGGGGGCCGAACTTCATAAGTTCGTTAAAGATGAGCAGAAACGTGAGGCCAAGGAGATTGCCTTACGTAATGACGCAAGAGAGAGAGAAGCCCAATTAGAACGAGAGCGTGAGAAAGACGCAAGAGAGGCGAGGGAGAGAGAAGCCCAATTAGAACGAGAGCGTGAGAAAGACGCAAGAGAGGCGAAAGAGAGAGAGATTCAATTAGCAAATGAGGCGAGAGAGAGGGAAGCCCAATTAGCAAGGGAGGCAAGGGAGGCAGAGCGAGAGCTCGAACAACAGAGGCACGAGAGAGAATTAGAGCTCCTCAGAGCAAGGGCCGATGTGGAGAATGAAAGTCGGCGCTCAGGGGATGGGAGTGCAGGGGTAGCAATTCATGCCCCACGCCCCCATCTCGCTCATTTCAATGAAAACACAGATGACTTGGACTCGTACTTGGAGAGGTTCGAGCGTTTTGCCTCCAGTCAAATGTGGCCAGAAGACACATGGGCTATGTGCTTGAGCCCTTTGTTGTCAGGTAAAGCCCTCGAGGCTTATACCAGTATGCCTCCTGCACTTCTTAACGACTACAGTGAGCTGAAGAATGCCATCCTTCGGAGATACCAGCTCACTGAAGAAGGATTCCGGACCAAGTTCCGAGAAATTAAGCAGGAGAAGGGAGAAACAGTACCTCAGTATTTTGCCCGAGCTAGGCGGTACTTTGACCGCTGGACTGATCTCGCAGAAGTGAATGAGTCGTATGGAGCCCTGCGAGATCTATTTCTCCGAGAGCAGTTTTTAACTACATGCTCCAAGGAATTGGGCCTGTTCATCAAGGAAAGGGGTCCGCCCACCTATGATGAGATGGCAACTGTGGCAGAACGCTACATCGAGGCCCACGGTGGGAGTGTAAACGCACCCAAATTGGCTAGGGGTGGGGCAAACGGGTTGGCAATGGCACCCGTAAGGCAACACCACCCCGACCCTCCTGCGTCGCAGACCAGCCGGAAGGGGAGCGCTCCCAAGGACACCACTTGTTTTATCTGCAACAAGCGTGGTCATATTGCCAGGGACTGCTGGCAGAAGCAGGTAAGGACCACTGGGAACATTAGACCACCTCAGCAGGGGGCCGGGAACGCAGCGCCAAGGGGTTGGAAGTACGGTGACCGCGTAGATCCAGGGCCCAGTAGGCAGGCGGCAGCGTTCTGTCAAACTATCGGTCCAGAACACAGTCCCCTCCGGGAATGTATACAAGAGGGAGAATTAAGGCTGGAAGGCGGGAAGGTTGTCCAGATAATAAGTGGCATGTGTGAGAGGCTCACAACTTCGCAGGAGAAGGTTGATATGCCAGTGTACCCAGGGTATGTGGGACAAAGGGAGATCCGTCTGCTCCGGGATTCTGGGTGCTCCTCTGCAGCGGTTAGAAGGCAACTGGTTGACGACAAGCAATTGTTGGGTCGTGACCATTTGTGTGTTTTGATAGATGGGACCGTTAGAAGGTTCCCCATCGCGAGGATAACGGTGGATACCCCATTTTATCTTGGCGAAGTGGAAGCCATGTGCATTGAATCACCTGTGTATGACCTGGTCATAGGTAATATCCCAGGGGTGAGGGCAAGCCCTGATGAGTTATGGTCCAGGGGTAGGGGGCCAAGTTATGGCCCAACGAGGGCAAAGGAAGTTCAAGTCGGTGGGCAAGGACCCCCGGCGGTTGCACTCGGTAACGTACCGAGTAAGGAAGGGAAGGTTCCCAGGGGGAACCAGTCCGATGGTCCAGGGGATGGCCCCTACACGACGAAATGTCGCAAAGTTTCAAGGGAGACGACTCCTGTCCAATTAGGGAGAAGGGGCCGCAGGCGGTCCAGGCTAAACGCCAAACGGCGAGGGAACCCAATGGGGTCATTGGGGAAAGACCCTCAAGCAAATTTATGTGGGGGAGTTGAGCTCCCCCAGAAGTCGGTGTCACCTGTGTGGAGAGGGGAGGCCAGACCCACGCAAATGGCTGGGCAAACTCCTCCAGAATTGAGAGGGCACGGGTCAACACAAGTTGAGTGTGTCAAAGTGGATGGGACCGCTAAGGTGGGCGCCCAGGTGACCGAGAAAAGGGTCCACAAATCAAAGGAGAAGCATCCTAGGTGGCGGAGACCACGTAGAGAGTGCCGGGGGCGCACAGCGCCCAATGTGCGCAAGAAGTCGTCGCAATGGACCGGGGGTCGACGGCACGAGGGCCAAGGACGGCCAGTGTCGTTCGAACGACGGTAATCGCCGGGACGAGTGAGCCTGGGGGATATAGCGCCAAGGGAAGCTCTTGGGAATGCGACAACGACAGGGTATGGGGACCCTGGTGGAATACCCGTAGAAATGACGGGGCGAGAAGTAGAGGTGTGTCAAGGGTTACCCAAGGGGATACTGGGAACCGGGCCCCTACCAATGGTCGGTGGTTATGAAGAAGCAATAGTTGGGTGGCTGTGGGCCTGGTGTCTGGGACGGGGGCTCCAGTCGCAAATATTTTTGTGGGTGAGGTGATGAGTTTCGTAAACCCGGTGTTAAGGCCCGGAAGAAATTTTCTTATTTTTTTAGTATTTTTATTGCTCTGACTGCTGACTAGAGTTGGTTGTGAGTACGAATGTGAGATACACTGCCCTGTCTGTCGCGTGTGCGTGGATGGGGAGCATGTGTGTCGAGTTTTGTAAGTGTGGGATACACTAACCCCGTCTGTCGCAAAGGCGCGGTCGGGAAATCTGTGTGTTGAATGTGTGAGTGTGTGAGGCACAATTTTAACCCCCTGGTCGAGCTTTGCGAGGGTGAGGCTCAACATAATGCAGGGGTCGTTTGCCCCTTCACAAGACATAGGGGAACGGGAGGCGAAGTTACACTCCGTTGGAATTAACCCATCTGACGCAAAGGCGCGGACGGTGTTACTCGTCGGAGTGAGTGCCAAGTGAACTGTTTGCAAAATGGGCGAACGTGTATAAAAATGTGTATGTTTAGGTGTAAATATATAGTATTACAGAGAGAGAGAGTGCTGCAAATCTGAGGATAAGGCTACTCCCCATATCATATGTAAACCCGCAAGACGGGAGCATTTGGTAGCGTGTGTGTCGTGGGAATCGGTATGGCCGACGCATGAGCCCGGTCATGAACCCCACGACCACTAGGGTACAGTTTTGTAGTCTAGAACATGATGGTGGATCGTAAAAAGGTGTGAGAGGCGAGCGTGCGTGGCTTTGCCCCTTGCGTTTTAAGAGATACACAGGGTGTTTCTCTCGGGAAGGGAGTTGTCAGGGCAAAGCCAGCCTAAATATAGGGGCAAGGGGCCTCATATTTAAAGATATTGTAAGTTCAAAATATATTCCGCATCAAGGCGAAAAACCTACATGAATTTCACTTCTCTGCAAAGCTGGAAAAACACACGTGGTGTATATCCAGCTTTAGCGCAGGGACCCAGGGGAGAAACGGTATGTTAGATAAGGTCTAATCTCATTTATCGTCACGGTCAATTAAGAAACGAGATTTGAAAACGATAGAAATGCCTATCGTATCGTCACCTGATCATTAGTTATAGCAATGCGTGGCAGGAACAAATCACCGTTAAAGTCACGCGTGAGATGACTTGTATTGATTCTGCCTCGATATACGTCATCTCCCACCGTTTTGACAGGTGGACAGATGAGCGTCGGTCCACCTGACAGTTTAGGGTAAAAAGTATATATATACCTGGAAGAGCAGAGCATTAGACACACACTTGGGGTCACACACACGTTGGTGAAGTCCAGGACAGGCGGACTCTGTTTCCTGGCATAAGGGTACCTTCGATCACAGGACCCTGAAACGGCTGGAATCGTCAGAGAGGGCATTCCATGATTGATTTAGCTTAACGTTGATAGGCGGCTACGGGGCCGAATTCGTGAGAAGGAACACCCCAGGTGGAACGTTAAAGTTTAGATTGTCGAGTAGCAGGTATCGGCCTGCAATAGTCAGAAGTTTAGGTTAATTGTATTGTGCGTATTAACCCTTTGAAGCGTCAGCCTGATTGCGTTCTGAGTAGTTTATTTTGCTGTCGGAACATCGTAATACCGACTGGAGATCGGTGTGAGTGACAATTTCGCCCTAGCACAAAAAGGGGCATCTGTGAATCGTGAATTCAACCAGGAACGGTGGATATTTCAATAGGACTTTCACGGAGGACTTTCAAAAGGCACATAAGGTATGAGTAGACAATATCAGACCCAAATCAGAAGTACGGTGGTTTATAGATGACGAACATTGCTGGTCGGAACCCTCCGACAGCCAGAGGTACAGTTACGCGCAGACGTTGACATTTGAGCCTAAGCGGGTGAAGCTCTTATGGCGAGCTCACAGTAATAACATTTCAGATTTGTGAAGCTCTTATGGCGAGCTCACGGTAGTAACATTTCCAGTGTGTAGACTATAGTGCCAGTACAGGGCTATAGAATGACTATATGATTGTTTAGAATTATTTAACCGTAGTGACCCATTTTCTGTGAAAAGAATTGAATTGTTGATTGTTGAAATATTGAAACGGATTTATTTTTATGTGTAAATAAAAGAATCGTTGTTACTTTAAATCATTCTTTCCATTATACAGCCTGAAGTGATTAGGAATCACACCTAACGGAAATCGAACCTATTTCAGGACAATTTGGCAGAGAAGGAATCACGGCGTCGGTCTAACTCAGCTCTCTGCGCCGAGTTCGCGACACTTGGATTCCGACCCTCCACGTTGGTCTAATTTTCCCGCAACTTCATCAGCGGGACTAAATAACCCCACGTCAGCCCAGGCCTTACGGGGCCTCAGGTGTCCCTGACAGCCACCTTCCAAAAAAGTTTACAGTTTTCAATCCAGTGGCGCGGTGTCAGGGTATTGTAGACCAGGGTTCGACTCCCATCGAAGCCACCTTCCAAAAAAGGTTACAGTTTTCAATCCATTGGCGCTGTGTTAGGACTATGTCTGGTGGAATTCATGCTTGACATAGACGATAAAAAATCAAGCAGTTTCATCTTCACGGATCTTCCATTAATTGAGACTCCTGTGTTTGAATGCTGGGGCCATAGACCATTTTAATTTAAAAATCTACATATAATGCGATGTGCGAGTTATGTATACATGTAGATGGGATATGCATGTAATTGCATCTTCTCGCAGACGCTTTTGCGCTTCGAATCTGAAATTGCCAGGAGTTTTCAGAGGGTATCTCGAAAGATTTTAAAGCTCAATATATTTTTTTATTAAAAGAAGGAATATTGGTTTGTTTATGCGTTTTAATTTTCAGGCAACGAAAAGAGAAGAATTACCACGATGAAGGTGCGTTCGACTGGACAAACTCGAATCTTGACACGAAATAGAAATGGATCTCTCCGTGTACGAAAAATAGTTGTCTATGTGTCAAAGCCCACGAAGCGGGCAATCCGGCTTGTGCTTCCTAAAAATAAAATATGACAACAGCATGTCCATTGCGTTGTTTGCTAACAGACGATGGAAATTTCTTTCACGCCAAAAAAAAAATATATATATGCATGTTGCTTTGAAATTGTAAAACTTTTCTTCAGTCCATTGTCGTATTCATAATCACAACTGTACTCGTTCCCTGTACTTCCGGAAATTAAATCCCTCACGAAGAAACGATACTCGATAAAGAGAGCGTGCTGTCATAAATTTCCTCAATTAACTCAGATTAACTGGTGATTTATGAACGGACACACAATAATAACAAAAGATCATGTCATCTGAAAATATAATTTCCAATAAAGAGAATAATTTTGTTATTAGACTCAAAGTTTGTAAAGAATTCATTATACACGTACTGAGACATTTCGTGATCTTATATGGAGAATCTATTATGATCAGGATTCGATATGAATTCCGATCGATTTGAGCAATGTTATTGACCTGACAGCGAGTGTCTATCCCCCAACCCATAGCTTATGACACCTCACTGCAACGAGTTTACTGAGATCGTTCTAAGGAGGGGCCATAAGCTCTGTTTTGGAGACAAAAAATAAAATTTTGTAGTTATTCAAGAAAAAATCCCTATCCCAGGCAGGCAGTCAGGATGGGAATTGCCTCACTCCCCCGTTTTTATCCGCCGTGACACTGATACACTGCCAGCTGATGTAAAGCATAGGGCAATTGGGTTCATGTCAATTCATGTCGCTCAAGTGTTTGAATGTGGATAGATTGCAAAGTGAGCTTGATTTATAAAAGGATCTACGTAGTATCATAATCATGGAATGAAGAATCCATAAAGTTCGAGCCTTCCTTTAATTTGTTTATTTACTGTGGTTTAACGACAGTTTTGACTGCCAGGCTCACCTCGTATTCGGCAGTTTTAAGGGTGGAGAAAGCCGGAACACCCGGAAAGAATCGCCGAGTAGCGGCGGGCAAATGTCAGACGCCCGATAAAACAAACTACGCATAACCAAGGTTAGCATTGTTTGAGTACAAGTGCACCATCGACGTGCAGTACTAGAGTGCGCCACCCACCGGGCCCCAACGCAGGTACCACTGGTGGGGATCGAACCGTGGAGCTTTCGGTTTGAAGTTCAATGCCATAACCACTGAGCCATGAACCTTTCACCAACGCGCCCTTCTTCTTTACAGAAATAATGTATAAGAAATGAATTGTAAGGAGACGATAATAGCTCTTTTGTCATTAAAAAATAACCAATATCTCCACATTATGACCGGCTCAAACAGGCCAATGCCGAGAAAAGTCCGTCGATCATAAGCCTATGACCGTGCATTAACCATGGAACCCGAAAGAAACGCTTTTCCGGTACAGGACCCTGAAACGTCATAACTTCATCAAGTAGAGTGGCTGCTGAACAGTAATCAATATTTTCAACTTGCTGCTCCGAGAAGCGCGCGTCGCAAAGTATTTTTAATATTGGCATTATTAAAACCCTTTGCACCCCAGAGTACGTTTTTCCGGCCCAGTAACATGATACGTCATAATTACATTAAGTAGGTTGACTTTTGAGTGAAGGCTGCACGTTGAAAATATTAATTGGGCAACACCCAAATAAAGGATATGGACTCTTCCCGTTGCAGCAATTGAACTAATATGGAAGATACCACTAGAGTTCAAAGGGTTAAAAGAAATCATCAAAATAAGACTATTTTTTATGAAACAAATGTCAGACATACAATCATAGAAGGTATTATAGACTACAGTACAGTATACCATGCATGCATGTGTGGTACAACCAAAAGTCCTGCCTATACAATAATCCTGGTATTAGGATGTTTGAGGGGAAATGTCAAGATAGTACCTGAAAGGATTTCTCCAAAATCGTTTCGAACCAAAAATGAAAGAACAACCACAAGACCTACCACCATATTTATCACCCAAGGCATTTCATTCTATTATTAACACATCCGAGAGAAGCTCGAGGGGATCTTTACTGATCACTTTCGGTACATCGTCAACTCGTCTGTTCATCCATCGGCCTTTACATTATCGACTCGTCCTCTAAAACGACTGGACCAACTGAATCAAATGTGGTATGAATGTCACATTACATATGTCAATTCACGTTGTTGCAAATAAAGTTTCCACGCCCACATGGATCATCACAAATGGCACAGCTTTGTTAGCACCTCAACATTTGTTTTACAAATTCAATAAACTTTCTTGGTATGCAAGTCCATTGGGGTTGTCAGATTCAAGTTTGTTCAAATCAAGTCCCTTGGGTCATGCTTATTTTAACGTACAGTACGGGAAGAGTGTATTATCACTAAATCACCCATATAGTTGAGATTCCTCTCAAACAATAAATGCAAATTTGTTGCAAAACATAACAAGCACAAGCAAAGTTCCACCCAATGGACCTCCGGGATAAACCCGTAGGCCCATTGGCTGAAACACTGCTTGCGTTTTTTTTGTCCATGTGTACAAAAGTTGAAAGTGATACTTTGGGTGATAATTCCACTCCTTGGCTGATTTAGTTACAATCCACCCTCCACGTACTGCATCTGCAAATGTTATTTATTTATTGTTGCTTTAGGCCACATTAGCATGTAAGGCTATATCGTGGCAATAAAAAGTATTTATTATAAGAGTTTATTATATTCCATAAAATGAAATGAGTCGATTTATTTATTTATTGGAGTTTAACGACACATTCGACAGCCAGGGTCACCTCGTGTCGGAAAATGAGTCGATAAGTAGAGATTATTACCATTATGTGGGTGTACAAAATATGTATCCGAGTCGAGCTCCGGGTTCTAAGGGCTGATCACGACGAGTCGAAGACGAGTCGTGATCTACCCTTAGAACCCGGAGCGAGACTCGGATACATATTTTGTACATCCTCATAATAGTAATAATCATTTTATCTTACAATACATTGGGGATAAGTCAAGAATGTAGACGAATATATAAGGAACTATTTATTCGTCCGGATGAACAAAAAGAAAAAAACAATGGGACTCACGCGAAAGGAACGTGATTCTATCCGACCCCCTGATACAAACATCTGTATCAGGGGGTCGGATACATGACAGTTGCGGAGTTAATACAGACAAAATACATGTTGATTGTAAGATAAAATCTGGGAAGAATATGAGGAATAAAAATAAGTATTGAAAACAGTAATGAGAAAATCAGATTAATTGTTTAACGAATACTGTGTAAATTAAACCGTTGAATAGATATGGATAGATAAGGGTTTAAAAGAATAAAAACATTTTAAAAATTATTAAAAATTTTGATTTCCTTCACAAATGACAGAAACTCCACTCCACGGGTGATTTAGTTACAACCCAATCCGCACATACTGTAGTACAATATGAGCAAAATTCTTTAAAAATCGTCTTCTTCAGATCCACGAGTCAAAATAATTTGGAGTGGATGGGTGGAGAGGGAGGCAGATTCGAATTTATTTGAATCAAATCCCTAGGTTCATATCTGGGTTCCTTATGGGAACATGAGTATTCTTAAAACCCTTTTCTTCAGATCCACCGGCCAAAATATTCCGATATTTGGTTTACAGCATCCTTGGGCCTGCTACAGACGTTGCACTGCCTATCGTCGACTCGATTTCAATTCAATTAGATTCGTTTGAAGTCCGTCAAATCTTCATTTGATATACAGTACGTGGACAGTGGATTGTAACTAAATCACCCGCGGAGTGGAGTTATCACTCAAATTATAACTTTCATATTTTGTATATATCGACTACAAACACAAGCAATGTTTCAGCCAATGGACCTCCGGGTTTAACCCGGAGGTCCATTGGCTGAAACTTTGCTTGTGCTTGTTATGCTTTGCAACAAATTTGCAATTATTGCTTGGGTGGTATCTCCACTGGGCGGGTGATTTAGTGATAATACACTCTCCACATACTGTATATGGACGCACTACCGTCGAGTCGAATTCAGTTAACGAACGACCTCAACTCACAATGTTTGAGTCTACACACACATCTTATGTGATATCTATACACATATTTTAACTGTGTACAGGTATAGGAATACATTATACTACGGCTTAATTTTATTTATACGGACGCTCCATCGTCGCTTTGAATTCATTTGGAGATTGTCTTTCATATGATAAGGTTTAGATAGTTTGACCTACACAGGCATATTTGTTTGCAATTTATAGTCCTTTAATTGGGTAACACGACGCATAATATTTTAAAAGAAAATTTCCGACTAGTGTATATATATCTTAGTTGGCTGGCTCCCTACCCCACCTCAAACAAGGAAGAAAAACAATTCCCAAATTCGATTTAGATCAGTGTTGGTTGTAGACGACGCATCGCCGTCGATTCGAATTAAATTCCACCGCGACCGTTATTCAAAATTGTAAAATACGTCACGACATTCGGTATTTTCCTGATTAGCATATCATTATCATTTCATTTGCATTTAATTCGAGTCGACAGTGATTCGACGTCGATAACCAACACGGTTCTAATTCAAATTTGGGAATTAGATTCGTTTGGCTGAAACGAAGATTCACCTGGAGTTCGTCTACTCGCATTTAACTGGTAAAGTGCTGAATTATTTTTGGTCATCAAAATTTGTTCATGTTTCTTTGCCCTGTTACAACAGGCACTCTCCCATAAATTGTAACAATGCAAAGCTATACAGACCAAATAATTTCACTTCAAACATAGTGTGAAGCATATCAACAGATTATGAAGCCTTTAACTTGTGGCACCCGCCCTTTAGTGTAAAGCCCAACTATGGGCTTCCAGCACTCTACCAGTTAATGCTTATAATTGGAATTG
This sequence comes from Pictodentalium vernedei, assembly GCA_031216915.1. Taxonomy (NCBI): domain Eukaryota; kingdom Metazoa; phylum Mollusca; class Scaphopoda; order Dentaliida; family Dentaliidae; genus Pictodentalium; species Pictodentalium vernedei. The sequence goes on from CM062297.1 coordinate 464,799,440, forward strand.
ATTGAATTCGAGGTGATGGTTGTGCGACGGATATAACAGACCTTCAGGTGTTCTGATTCAAATTCGTTCAATTCAAGTCCCTGGGTTAATATTATTTTCACTTAGTGAAATAGGCGGAAAATTATTTATAAATCTTCTTCATATCCACCAGTATGAGGGGGGGGGGGGGGGGGGGGGGCAGATTCAAGTTTATTCAAATCAAGCCACGGGATTCCAACTTGAGATCTCCATGGCAGCCGAACGTTAACTTAGTGCAATATTAGGAATATTTTTAAAAGATGTTTTTTTTCCAGATTCATCAGACAAATTATTTTGACATCTGGTATTTAGCCTTACTTTGACTTCCAGATGAAAGTTTGTCAATGTGTTTCACTCGAGTGATTTTTATTTATTTATTTATTAATTTATTGTTTTTTTAGGGGGGGGGGGGGGGCTATAGAAGGGTTTCAGCTTTCACATAGAACCCCATTGAATTTTCTATTCATTCGTTTAAATGAATTCCACACACACGTGACCCAGAGCCAATTGTGCTCAATATTCGTCAGGCGCATATGAGTGGTTGGATAAGAAGATTAATGAATGTTGAAATGGGGACCATCAGGCCACATGAAGCCCGGCGGAGGATCCAATGGATGAAAAATTTGGTGTTTGTGTTTGATTTAGAATGAGTTGGAACGATTTTGAGATATTTAACGAGAAAAAAAAATCATGCAGGTGACTCCATGATTTTAAAATGTCTCGATGATTCTATAAGATTCGAGTTGCGCGGATTTGGAAAATTCGAATCGTGGAGAAGTTCTCAACATCCAATGATCTCTCACCCCCTCCCCATCTGAAACACATAAGTTTCGCCAGATTGCTACCCTGTCCACATATGAGTATAAATTAGAAAACTGAGAAGGTTTAACAAGGTTTAAGGCTCCAAATTAAAAAAAAAAATGTAGGTGACCTCTTACCCCATGCCGGTGTGACAGGAATGGAAGTCCGTAGGAACGTTAGTCCCTCTGGACTATTATTCCGCGGAATTATAGTCCTAGGTCTAACATTTCTAGGAATAGTAGTCCGGCGGACTACTATTCCTAGAAATGTTAGACCTAGGACTATAATTCCGCGGAATAATAGTCCAGAGGGACTAATTTTCCTACGGACTTCCATTCCTGTCACACCGGCCTTTCGTTTGACAGCAGGTGTTACCCCTAATAAGTTTGAACTTTATATTGGTTTGAAAGAGACAAACAATTACATTTTAAAATGGCTATTTGTTCTTTTAGAAGCAATTTGCAGCAGAATGAGAAACAAATTTTCATTGATGGGAAAACATGGTGTAAAATAACTATTCCAAATCTGCAGTGTTCAAGCGATGAATAAGTTCATTTTACAGATCTTGCCTTGCGTATTACTTTTGTTTACCACAAAAAGTATCGCGGAAATGTTGTTCTATGCCACGTGCGAAGTCAATCATTGTTATTTTGGAGATTTTTCTCGCTGGAAGTATTTCAACTCAGGTGAAAGGTATTTTCTGTATTGGCATATGTCTGTTTTAGCACAGCTGTTAGATTTGTATTGATATCGCTTGCGATGACTTAAGCAAAACGGCACAGGCATTCTGAAATAGTTGTTCTGACCTTAAACTCACGCGTAACGCATTCCAAAATAACTCTGTTTTTCTCCACTCTATTCCTATGAGTTATCAAAGCATTTTTATTATATTGATGTCGTAAACACCGCAGACCCATTTTGTGATCTAGAAGTGACGTAGATAGTATTTTCTGGCGGTATGAAGAAACTTATTTATTTATGTATTTATTTATTCGTTTTTTTATTCACCTCCTATTTTATTTATTTAATTATTTTGGGGTATAACAACGCTTTCACCAGCCGAGGTCATATCATGTCGCCAAGTTTTACAGGTGGTGAAAGTCAGAGCACCCGGATAAAACCACCGAGCAGCTGCGTGTAGCTGCCGTACTCACCAAGGACTACGTACTAACCCAGCTCAAGCAGAACAGAATTAGAATGGGTTGAAGACATGTGTTTCATTGGCGTGCAGTTCGCCAACGTGCACCATTTGAGTATTTGTGATGAAGTGTCTTACACAAGGACACAAGTCAGGATCGAATCTACGATCTTTTGATCTGAAGCCCAATGCACTAACCAATGCGCCACAGTGCTCCCCGATAGACCATTAAATTCCCGACAGAAAATAGCAATACACAGCATCGCCTCTTTCTACAAGTGGCAAGCGACGACACATTTCTTCGCTAATTTCTGTCGGAAATCCATTTGCTTTGACTCCCGTATTGAGTGGGACCAGTATCCTTATTTAACAAGAATAGTTGTTCTTTCAAAAATAGATCCTCCCCGATTCCAACTAGCGACATGACATTCTCTCCATCTCTTTCAATTTCATGGATATCTACCAAGAGAGGCCTAAAACTTTTTTGACAAGCGTACAGATTTTCCGATAAGTTAATTTGGTAGGAGAGTTGCGCCCAGGGCTGGGAGGAGTTAAAACTTTCCTTAACACGTTAACGTGTTAAATAATTCTGCGTTAACGAGTTAAATGACGTTAAACGTTAAAATGAACAAAATTTTAATAACTTCGGCCATTTTTATTGATTTGAATTTGAATATGATTGAACTTACGTACAGTTCGTCTCTTGAGTTCCAATGTGTTCTATGTGCCTACTGGCACAGAGAACACATTGGAACTCAGGAGACGAGTAGTTAATGTGTTCTCGCAGGTTATCGTAAATTCTAACATTCAGCGATGTTTTCATTTAAGAATACAATCGCTGCGGACGTATCCTTAGAAAGAGACATCCGCCGTTGCTCGAATACAAGTCCTTACATGAAAAATAGGCGTTCGGATGAAGCTGATATTGCTGTACCGCCAAATTTCGGCGGGCCAACTTCGCCAGCGTTGATAGGAGGGCTTCATGGTCTCTCCCCCAAATCAGTAGGTCGTCTATAATATTGACGGACATCTAAATTATTCGTGTTCTTCAATTTCGTCAAATGACGCAAAATTCGACGTCATCGGCACGTGCGATCCGGCTTGGGTATAAACACAAGATAACGACGCAATGCCACATATCATACAACTTCAAAGTTAAACGTTATTAACTTGGTTAAATTTTTTAACGTTGTTAAAATAATTTAACACGTTAACGTTTGAAACGTTAACTACTCCCAGCCCTGGTTGCGCCCACCCCTGCCATCCAGTTTTAGGAATGAGGCAGCTGTATATAATACGAAGTTGAGATGATGAATTTGTGAAGTAGAGTAATGGATATTTACAACCTACAGCCGTAAGGATGCTGGTTTAAAATGTTCAGTGATCTATCATTCCGAATAAATATTAATTGTTCAAATCTTTGGTATTAAAAGCACGTGGAGTACACCGCCTTGTAACAGCTGTGTGCTAGAGGATTAGCCGGCAGGCAGTCGCCACCGGTCATTTGATGGTATAAAAACCGGAGAAACAAAAATCCTTCATATATAAATACATAAAAACAGGGTATGACCACAAGCCCTCGTAGTTTGATCAATATTCTTAAATACAGGTTCCATAAAAAAATATCAATTCAATTAAAAACGCAAGGTATGGCACTTCCACAAACGATATTTTTAGAAAACCACAAAATAACAAATACTGTACCGATTTGGATCAAATAAACGGCACTCATTTGCGTAAATCAAATCCTAACAACCTTAGCGACATCTGTTTTTGAATATACTAGCCAGTCAAAATATCACAAACGTTTGACTATTTCAGTGCGAAAGAATAGTTTAATTCTAAAACACACTACAATGTCTCTCCTGTAACCAGGAATGTGACTAGAGGTTTCCGATTGGGGAGAGGATGTAGGGTAGTGAATTTCCAACTAGGGGAGGGACCGGGAGGGGGAAACCCCCTCCCGGTCCCTCCCCTAGTTGAAAATTCACTAGCGGAAGCCATGAAAGGGGGCATAAAATTGATTCTAGTAACTAAAATGCTAACAAATTTATGATAGAATTATCAGGTTATTATTATTTGGTATTATTCAGGGAACTGAATATGTGCTAAACAAATGCTCAAGCTAAGAACTTTGAGCAATTCACACTGTCTTAACATTAAATCAGATTTATGCAGGAATGATCAATTTTTGATGTTTCATCATTTTGTAACTGCGAATGATGGAATTAACTCAGGATAACGATTTTACACGATGCGATTTTCTTGAAGTGCATTTCGAGGATTTTATTTTTAATACGATAAATAACGTACTATAGAAATCTCGTACCGATTGACATCATGCATACATATGAAGCTCGATATTGCGTACACGGCAGTTGCAAATAGTAACAGTTGAGAAACTTTTGCCGATTTGAAACAGAGTTGGAACTTTAGGAAGTAAAGGAGACTTCAGCATCTCCAAAGAAGCTCTAAAATCAAAATAGATGGAATTTTCAACTACCCATGACTTGCACTCCGAATTTTCAACTATAGAACATTTTTGCTAGGATTATGGGGGTGTCAACCCCCTCCCTGTCGCCACGCCCCTGCCTGTAACAGAATAGATGCAAAATGATAGACGACCACCTTGCTTCCAGAATACCAACGTCATTCACTTATTGTTGTACATATACAGAACATCTCGTACATGCAAAGTGTGTCTTGTACAGGGCATTGGACTTTAAACTGAAACGTCGATAGTGTTACCCAGACCAGTTGTAACTGCGTTGCGTTCTGCAAGACACTTAATTCCGATTGGCCATGTGGGTGCACGTGGCTTTATTGCACATTGACGGTACACGTGCTTCCAACCGCTGCTAACTCTGCTTGTGCAAAGTTAGTAAGGTGATTGTAAGGTGATAGTCTACTAAGGGTAGGTCTCCGACGCACCATATGTGTATCTCCTGTAATAAATACTCATTCCATATGCCATCTTAACAAAGCAAGCAACGACATCATTGTTTAGAACCATTTATTACAAAAGGGTGATTAAACCTTTACTCGTTTGTACAACAAAGTTTACATTACAGTACTGCCGCCGTGAATATGTCACTTTCCACTGGTGGGCAATATTTCCACGGACGCCAACACTAATTATAGGACTAATCATCAAAAATTGAATTTATGAACTAAAATTTTGCTGCTGATGGTTTTTATGAACTGGTAAACGCATGCGTACACATCACTGCTCACGCGTGGATAACGACTAGGCTATTTTCTATGATTGGTGATTGCATAATTCACTTGTGAAGTTATCGTTTATAATCAAACCCAGTAAATCACACTTTGGAAAATAATAAAAAACTATTAACATAAAATGCAACATCGTTGCTGTCAATCATCGAAGGAAGGGGAGGGGTGTAATATAAGTAACAAAAGCTAATATTGGTTCCACGACATTTTGCCGCACATTATACAGTACGAAACAGTGCCGCAGGTCATTTGCCACCACAACAAAAAACCGCGATGACAAAATGCCGCGATACAGAATGCTGCAATTTTGTAAAATTTAAAAGCATGTTACTTTTATTTTCTTGAATTTTTATATGAATTATCAAGTTTGTACGTTGAAGCGTTATGAAAAGTTTGTTTACATGTTTAACCCTTTACCAGAAACGAAAAACAGACGACACTTGTAAATAAAATTTTCGAATTACTAATTTTGTTTATTTTTTTGCGTCAACAACATAGTTTTTGATCCCCATTGGAACGAGCTCAACGAGCTCGTTTCAATGAGGGGTCATAAGCTAGGATTTTGAGTCAAAGAAGCAACTGAAAACTGAACGGCGATTTTTGTGAATAGCACTGGTTGAATTTACGTGTTACGTTGGTTGAAGGGTTAATAAGCAGTACTTAAACTATGACGTATTGGACTGCACACAGAGTAGATTGTTATCAAAACACAAACACCTCCGTACACAAGGAAAAGTTAGAAAAAACACATCGATTATATGGAAAAAATTAAGGTGTTTTCGGTTTTTATGTGACACAAATGACTTCAACCATGACTAAATGTGCTTTTCTTGGTACTGCTCGTTATTGTAGTTGTGCTTTATAATACTTGTTGATCTTCCATGTTCCCCACCGCATGGATCTAACCTAACATTAACTGCCAAGTTTCCATTTTTTGTCTCAAAAACAGGGCTTATGGCCCCATATGGGCCATAAGCCCTGTTTTTAGACGAAAATGGAAATTATGTAATTAGGTAACTTTCCTTGTACCCAATCGCGGCATTTTTTCGTCGCAGCATTTCGTCGCTGCGGCAAAATGGCCTTCGGAATTGCGTCGCGCTGCACAATATCGACCTGAAAAATGCATGGCCACAACACATATCTTTTATCCATAGAATTGTAGTCGGTAGGACCCTCGTAAGAATAGTAGCCTACTGCCAATACTACTGTCTTGAAGACTTCCACCATTGCTTCTACCACTGCTGCTGTGTCTTTTCAGTTCCCTAAAACTAATACTAATGGTTTCGTCCGACACTTCAGCTGTCATCTATCACCGTACCTTTGACCCCTATCACTACCTCTAATGGATATCGCAACTAATTCTGCCACTTCTGTTTCCCCCAACCGAAGATTCCATTACCTCCACTATAAGATACCAATAACCCCCTTCTCATCAGACTCCATACTGCCTACCCTTGTTATTGACTTCTATCACTATTACAACATGTACTTCATCTTTTAGTTAGCAGCACTACTAACTGTAGTTACTACTTTATATTACCAATACTACATGCAGCTACCACTATTACTGCTTTTACAACCATTTTCTATTCCCATCTACCACGGTGTCTTCTGGGAACTACACTTAATGTGGGTTAAGGGGTTCCCGCTTCTACCAGAACTACCAATAGTTTCCCTGAAGCATACTGCCAAGCACGACCATCGATTACAACGTAAATATTACCAAATTGCTGCTATTACTTCCTGATAGTTCAACATTTTCTGTTACTGCCAGTACCTCTGTCACGACACTCAACGTTCCTGTCATCCTTTCAACCTTCTATGCGACCCATAAGCCAATATACCCATAATGACCTAAAGTTTCATTGAACTTTCAGGGTACAATATACAGATATATACTATAAAACTCTTACAATTGCATTTTTCAGAATTGTAATTTCAGCCTTAGATAATTAATGGTTGAAATAAATCGACAACAGTTCAAAAGACGAGGTAATTTGCCTCCTAGAAAATTGCCATGTGTTTTGAAATCCCTCTGAATCAATTCAGTCACTCACATATAGTCTTTTGTAGAAAATTAAATTCTCGAAAATACAATTGCAGAGTACAGAAGTTGTATAGTATTGCTCCCACAGGTTAAGAAATTTCACGTCAAATCGTGACGAATTTGAGGTTCTTTTTATTACATAATGTGTAATTTAACATTTTACCTTACGTAACGACTAAAGTGGCTCGCGCTATTCACAAAAATTGCCAAATAGATTTTATTTTTTCAACGTTTGACTTGAAAACATAGCGTATGGCCCTCATCGAGCTCGTTTCAATGAGGGTCATAAGCTATTTTTCCGAAGCAAAAAAGAAATTTTTCAGGAAAAGTATTTTTGCAATTGTCGTCTGCTATTTGTATTAGGTAAACAGTTAATGAAAAGTTGAATTTTAGAGAAGATTATTAAATTTTACTTCCGAAAACAACTCACTTGCAGCGTTATACGATGTCGGCGACTGACGTCATTCTCGTATTAGACATGTCGTGAACGATATTTGTCGTATTAAGCTATTTGGTGATGATTATGTGATCTGTGGCAAAACAAGTATGCATGGTGTGCAGCGCATATATCCTAAGGGTATGGGAGGAACTCTTCGATATTGTAATGTTCAAATTCGGTGGGTGGATCACTATCGATGGATTTCTTTTTCCAGCACTCTCCTTATTGTCTCTCTTTCGATTCCTGGTACTACTACAAGATGTTACAGCACAGTGTTTTGTTCCATTGACGACAGTGCTAATCTTTCCTCCTCTCTCCATCCCATCAAGCTGATTTGGACAAAAACAACCATCTATCCATCTGGTTTATCATCTCATGAAAAAAATATACTGAAAAAAAATATTGGTCGCCATGTGAATTTTGCCTTTAAATTTGGTGATTCCTATACTCCCGTCCAGTTTTACCAACCCCCACCCAATTTTAATCTTCTCTCACACATTTTAGAAGACAATTGTCACCAATATTTTATATTTGTTCCAAAACATGCACTTTAAAATTGTATTCACACTTTCAAGCTTAGTTCATTTTCGACCAATCGGATAAATCCGGGAACTTTTATCCTCCATTAAAGGTTCAAACCGTTAGAGGCGCTGTTTGCACGAAAAAACTGTATTGTAACCAAGAACCAGCTTCTACTGTCAACTATTGCCAATATAATAGTAGTGGTATTACGACCACTTCTAACAGTAGGAATATCACAACCACGTCTACAAAGCGTGCTAGTGCTACAATCTCGCACCATTACTTTAACTGGCTTCTGCCCTGTTTTAACTGCGACTAATTCTCGTCAATGATGTTACCACCATTGATTCATGCCTGTGTTTCTCCTATTCCTATCGATTCCTCCACCACATACACAACACAGGCTTCTTGGCTTCTTGGTACATATACATGTCGAATGTTTCTTCCAATAACCAGATGTTTGATGTGACATCTGCTATTGTTTTGTTGGAAATATTCTTTTTTTCCTCCGAACAAATTCTCGGGGGGTGGGTGGGTGGGTGGAGGAGGTGGGGTGGGGGTGGAGGTAGGGATGTCCGACCGTCCGCCTCTCCGTTTGTAGGCGGAATTGATTTTCCGATCTCTAACTAAAGTTACGATTGGCCGATCGAAACCAAATTTAACATGTGAGATGGGTGGGATGAAAGTGAGAACCCTATTTATTTGGGGTAATTGTACCAAAGTTACAGTGATCTTCAACTTAAATCCTTTCCTGATTTCCTCCTTCTAACCAAATTTTCGCCGAGCCGATCGAAAGTAGTCTTCATATATGGATTGGGTATGGTGAGATGAAGAACCCTATGTTCATGTTGGGATTATTTTCTCAAAGATCAAGGTCATAGTGACATTAACTCACATTTTATCCTGGTTTCCACCCCCTAATAGAAGTTCTTCTGGGTTGTTCGAAACCCAGCATGACTTGAGGGTTTGGTACAATGCGCGACAACACTCTTTTTATTATGTACCAATGATCAAGGTCACAGAGTCCCGGGATTTGAATGTTTTTCGGGAGTTCGTTTTCGCTCTCTAATTAAAATTCGAATTGACCAACCGATAACGAAACCAAACTTGAAATGTCATTGGCTATGGATGACAGGAAGAACTCTATTTATGTTGCGGTCATTGTACAAAAGGTCAAGATTACAATGATCTTTAACTTTTCCTGTTTTCCGATCTCTAATTATATTTCCGCTGTGCCGTTCGAAACCAGTCTTGACATGTGGATGTGGCATGATGAAAGGAAGAACCTTACATTGATTTTGGGCTCATTGACCCAACGGTCAAGGTCATAGTAGTAACATTTAAATTAAAAACATTCCAAGTTTGCACTCTCTAATTGAAGTTCGTTCGGCCATTCGAAACGAAACCTGACTTGTGGGTTGGGTATGATGAGAGGAAGTAGACTTTTTTATTTTGGGTGATTGTGCTAAAGGTCAAGGTCACAATGATCTTTAACTTAAAACAGTTCCTAGTTTCCAGCCTCTAATTATATTTCCTCTATGCCGTTCGAAACCAGTCTTGGCATATGGCTGTGGTATGATGACGGGAAGAACCTTACATTGATTTTGGGGTCCTTGAACCAATGGTCAAGGTTATAGTAACATTTAAATTAAAAATATTCCTAGCTTCCTCTCTCTCTAATTGAAGTTCCGTTCTGCCATTCGAAATCAAACCTGACTTGTGGATTGAGTGAGATGAGAGGAAGTAGCCTTTTTATTTTGGGCGATCTTGCCAAAGGTCAAGGGCACAGTGACTTTGGACTTATAAATTTCCCGGGAGATGGTTTCCGCCTTCTCACTAAATATATAATGTGTAATTTAACCTCTTACCTAACGTAAAACTAAACTGCCGCTTGGCTGAACAAAGCCATACTTGACAAGTAGATTGGGCGTGATGAGAGGAAGAACCTTATTTATTGTGGGATCATTGTGTCAAAGGTCCAGATTACAGTGACCTTAATTTAAAAATGTTTTCTGCTCCACAATGTTAGTTATTGGCAAGTGGGCTGTATCAGGATGTTTTTACTGGAGGTTAGCTCCTCGTGTCGATCAGTTTATATTTCTCGGGAGGTAGAATGTTCCAAACCTATCTTATTTTTTGGCGTAGCTGCTTAGTTGGTTTGATCTTCACTCCATGACTGCGTTGTTTATATTTTCCAAGCAATGGCGTTAACGAGTGGGAGGTCAAGTGAACATATTTTCGTCTGAAATAAAATGGTTTCTCCTGACTTAATTTGCACTCGTGGGGGTCGTTCATCATATGAATGCTTAGAAGTGTTTTTCCTTCACTTCCTTTCGACACTTACGATGACTCTGCGGCACGCTGCGATAACCCCGAATAAAATATTTGAAGAGAAAAATAATAAGAAAAAAGACGCTATGAAGGCATACAATACTGTGATTACAAAAGTGGACAGAGAATTTCGGCCAGATCGCCTCTGGATCGCGATCAGTTTGGAATTCTTTATCCACCCCCCCCCCTCCCAAAAGCTCTGCAGAATCTCCCTCTGTTGAAAATTAAATGTGAGAACATGGAATCTCAGTATGGTATTTTTGTTTATTTTTTATTGATATTTAAAAATATTTTAGTTAAGAAATCTTGACCAACTGGAGTAAGTTTATCATGACTAAATCGTGTTGTGATCGAGACGGAGGCCGCTTTCGCGATCACAATACTGTACAGTACAGTCGCCGTAGACTGGTCGTAATTCACGCGTGGACAGTAATGTCCAAGCATGCGTTTACTAGGTAATAAAAATCATCAGCAGCAAAATTTTAATTAATGAAAAATTAATTAAATTTTGGATGTTTACTCCTATAATTAGAGTTTGGAATTTAATATCATTGCGTCCGTGGAAATATTGCCCATTCGTGGAAAGCGACCAGACCACGGCGGCCATTCTGTATATGGTCTTATTTAGCGATAAATCCATGTGTTCTAAACCAATTATTGATTAGCGCAGATGCTGTTGATATGTGCAATGAAGATTTCGCAAGGAGATATGATAGAGGAGTATTTAAGTTCTGGTCTTTAAAATGAGAATGTCCTCCTCGGGGTACAAGTGACCTATACAAGTCTGGAGTATTATTAGACGGGGAAGATATTCATAGAAATATGTGGCTCAAACATCTATTAATCAAGAAAAGATTTCGGTTTGATGGACATTTATCTATTTGCGAGACCTTCTCAGTGCTATATAATGTTACGCGTCCGCACTTGATGGGAATCGCATAAGGTTAAAATCGAGAAAACATCGCCGTTGATAACAACTCCAGTACTATGTCAGGGTCGTTTGGGGGGTATTTGGGGAACCTCAGTGGGGAACCTCGAATGTAACGCCATAGTCACGAAACCCTGTTACGTTATGTTGGGTTGTCATGGTAGCTCTTGCGAGCGATCATGTTGTGACGCCATTATAATGGTTTTACGTTGCGTCAGTGCACAAGCGTGTATTGTTATAGTGACACGTGCTTTCGGCGTCCATTTTATGTACTGGGAGCCGACACCTTGGTTTCTGTGGTAGCGTGTATGCTATGAGCCTAAATGGTCTCTAATATAGTGGGGTGTGTTTGGATGGGGAGTTTGATTGAATGGGAATATATTTAATTGCCACACAAAAGTACGATCTAAAATCACCCAAAAATTTCAAAAATCCCCGAAAAGTGTCTGGATCACGTGACTATGACGTCACTTCCTCAGTGTCCCACCGAGGCACCTCTGATACTTCATGAAACGTACCTGACATACTGCGAGAGTCGTATTGGACCTCTGGGCGTAACAGGGCAAATAATAGACGGATTGGCGGATATGAAGATTTCCAGATGAGTTAGCAGGCTTGTGGGACACGAAGCCATCACCGAACGTTACAGAAGAGATCGATAACATGACGAACAACAACTAGTTGAGGAGGATCATTAATTATAATTTAGTCCTACATGCCCTCAGGGCTATACACTGTACTGGCAACAAGTTACTGTTACTTCTACTGAAAATATTACGGCAATGACTGTTACGTATTCAAGTTTCATCACATAGAATCTTACCTGGAAGTATTCATGTACAATGCAACACCGTGTTTTCTGAACAGACACATTTAACTCTTTGTTTTTTTTGCTGTTGCAAAATTGCATCGTCCATTTCGAAAGGTACCTTCTTTTAGGAGAGTCGAATCATTGGGACGAATTCAGGGCTGAGGGGAGTTAAAATTTCCCTTAACACGTTAACGTGCTAAATAATTCTGCGTTAACGAGTTAAATGACGTTAAATGTTAAAATGAACAAAAGTTTAATAACTTCGGCCAGTTTTATTGATTTGAATTTGAATATGATTGAACTTACGTACAGTTCGTCTCTTGAGTTCCAATGTGTTCTATGTGCCTACTGGCACATAGAACACATTGGAACCCAGGGAACGCGTAGTTACTATAGTTCTCACAGGTTATCGTAAATCCTAACATTTAGCGATGTTTTCATTTAAGAATACAATCGCTCCGGCCGTATCCTAAGAAAGAGACATCCGCCTTTTTTCGAACACCAGTCCGTACATGGAAAACAGGCGTTCGGATGAAGCTGATATTGCTGTATCGCCAAATATCGGCGAGCCAACTTCGCCAGCGTTGGTAGGAGGACTTCATGGTCTCTCCACCAAATCAACGGGTCGTCTAAAATTGACGGACATCTAAATTATTCGCGTTCTTCAATTTCGTCAAATGGCGCAAAATTCGACTCCATCGGCACGTGCAATCAGGATTGGGTAAACACAAGATAACGACGCAATGCTACATATTATACAATTATAATCTTCAAAGTTAAACATTATTAACTTGGTTAAATGTTTTAACGTTGTTATAAAAATTTAACACGTTAACGTTTGAACGTTAACTGCTCCCAGCCCTGCACTGAATATAGTGGACGGATTCTTATTCTAATATGCATCTTTTCCATTGTATGTAATTACTTGTTTGAAGCAAATACCATCACGTAAATTACACCCCCAATACTGAATTTAATAATTTCTTCTAGGCAACTTAATTTTAGTCAAAGAATCACTGCAATATTGTTTTGAATGCGTTTGTCATGAATTCGAATCGGGTCGCATTGCCCTAGCATATGTGTTCTGTGATCAGTGACGAATTATACAAAACCTTTACAATTGTGTTTTTCAGAACCAGTGTTTTATACCTGTGGATATAACTGATTCAAATAAATGCCCAGCTGTAGATAATTTCCCACATCTTTGGAAATGCTAACGATTCATTCAACCACCTGCCGACACTTCTACAGTCAATTTCACTGTAATGACTGTTTGTACTTAAAGTTAAATGATACGGAAAATAATGATGGAGTACTCATATTTTGTTGAGCAAACCTTTTCAAAACGAAAACAATCGCATTAATTCTTGTTTTCGTAAAATGACGTCGTCCATGTCGAAATATGCATTGAGATGCTTTGTTTTAGAAAAGTCAACTGTTATGGAAGACTGGACCCATACGGCTGCAGGTTAAATATATCTCTTCATCTGCTTTTAATGACAGCTGAACAGCCTTTTTGGTGTGTTGACCGGAAACTTAATATCGGGATCTCACGACTACAGGTTATCCATTGATCTTCTCTGTGTGACAAATCAATAGCCCTTTCGTGTAATGAAGAAAAACCAAACATCAGTTCCTCGATGTTGGTCCAAGATCGAAAAAAAGATAGGTCGGTAGGGAGAAAGTAGTTTAACCCTTTACCTAACGTAACGGCCAACACCGGCCAGCGCTATTCTCAAAAATCGCCAATTAATTTTAATTATTTTTTAATTTTTTGTCTCAAAAACACAGGTTATGACCCCTCGTTGGAACGAGCTCGATGAGCTCGTTCCAACGAGGGGTCATAACCTATGTTTTTGAGACAAAAAATGAAAAAAAATAGTTATTCAAGAATTTTTTTGCAAGTGTCGTCTGCTTTTCAGGTTAGGTAAAGGGTTAATATGATATTTTCACCGTAATATATATAATATTTTAAGATAGAAGTGCCAACAGATGGTTTTCTACAGTGTGCTTCAAAATACTTTCCATATCAATTGCACTCTAAATCAGTTGGGCTAAAAATCAACCCAAATCACCTTGGTTGGGTGAATATGAACCCAATTGCGTTCATATTCACGCATCCCAGTTGATTTGGGTTGATTTATAACCCAACTGGTTTTAGAGTGCGTATCTGCACTATTGACGCTGAATACAGTGGACGCGGATTCTTATTCTAATGTGCATCTTTTGCATTTTTTTGTAATTTCTTGTTTGCAAATACCATTACGCAAATTACAACACCAATACTGAATTTAATCATTGCTTCTAGGCAACTTAGTTTTAGTCAAAGAATCACTGCAATATTGTTTTGAATGCGTTTGTAACTTTGTCCTGATCTGGAATTGTTCGGGATGTCACAGTGATTATTATATAAGGCGAGATATAATGTTAATAGTTGACGCTAAATAGCAATTACATGATGGCGACGGTGCACAATTTTCACCTCATTAATGAGATCCTTCATTGATCACCTCTGTTATTGTACTTTATACTTTCAAGATAGAGCCTTTCAAAGTTGACAGTTCACTCATCAAATATTATTATTATTATTTTCAAAGTGGTTATAAAAATGTACCTGTTTCACAAAGCGTGCCTTAACTGCATTGTGTATATGACGACTGAAGAGTCGTTACTATATCTTTACGAATACGGAAGAAAGGGAAGCGGATGAATACAAATAGCATTGAACCTGTTCTTTAAATGAGGAGTGTGTTATTCAATGATTCTGTCCAGCTAGAAGTTCAAGCTTTGATTATCTCCCTGGATATGCAATGCAATCAGAAATTTTCCGTTGAGCGGGCGGGACTACTAGTGATTTACCAAAAGAAGAACCCATCCACCCTATCCCTCATAAAATACGAAAAAAGGCAAAAAATTCTTTCAAAGAGAGGACCGTTATTTGTGGCAAACTGAACTTATTTCGCTCAATTAGTGGATGGTGACGGTTCCAGTGTAAGCTATCATTGGTGAAATGCACCCCTCTCTGTACAGCTGAATCTTTTGTGTTTCTGTTTTATCCCAATAGGGGTGGCATGTTGGTTAGAACACAGGACTTGGATGGTGATGGAGTGCGCTAAGGCTTACTGTACGTCGATGGTACATGCGCCTTCAACTGATGCTAATCCTGTTTGTACGGGATTAGCATCAGTTGAAGACGCATGTACCGTTTACGCTCAGTTGTTCTCCCTGAGTACATCGGCTTGGACCATCTTTAACCCTTTGAACTCTGATGGTATCTTCCATGTCAGTTCATTAGCAGCAATTAGAAGAAGCCATACTAATTATTTGGGGGTAGAGAAACTAATATACCCAACGTGTAGCCTTGAGGCTGCACGTTGAAAATATTGATTGATCCACTCCCACATTAACGTAGCAGCCACCCTACTTGATGAAATTATGAAGTATCATGTTCCTGGTCCAGAAAAGCGGACTCGTAGGTCCAAAGGGTTAAAAGTGTCTGACAAGTTATGACACTGGCGATTGAAAGTGTCGTTACATTCCAAATAAATAAACACCCCAAATACGGTTCACCGTAAAAACCTTAGTAATACAGCATATAAAAATTTGCTTGACAAAGCTCTGTCAGTTCAGACAGAAGGCATGACGTTCAAATACTCGTAAACGAGCTTAAAAACAAAAGAACCGACGGTTTTATTTATTTATTTATTTATTTATTTATTTATTTATTTATTTATTGGTGTTTAATGTAACATTCTTCTGCACAATGGCTAATCGTGACTACCGCATGGAGATAAGGTCAAATTTAGTCAATCGATTACACCAATGTTGCCATTTTAGAGGACATCTATCCCAAGCATTGGTAAATGGTTCATATTGTACCAGTAAAATAAGGCTTGTTTACGACACTAAACAAACACTGCTTCAGTTCAGGGATTCCCACAGCGTGGGGAGGATGTGGGGTGAAGGTTTAGACACCTGGCCTTCAAAGTGAATTGAGTGGAAATAATTGACCATTTCAGCGAATGAATGGATGAATGAATGAATGAATTAATTTTAACTAATTTTAATAAATTAATTACTTATTTATTTGTTTTTAACTGCACGTTCGTGTCGGGCATTGCTGTTGGTGAAGGAGACGGGACAACTCGGACTCAACCGCCGATCAGCAGCGAGTAACTGTTGGACTTTGCAATTTACTAGCCGTGACAGTCAGGATTAGCATTAGTTGAAGGCATGTGTTCTTACGCCTTGGCACACTTCGCAACCATCTTACCCACTTCAAATAGACAAACCCACGTTTTTTGGTTGTTTTTTTTTTGGGGGGGGGGGGGGGTCGGAGTGGGGGTGGGGGTAAGTAGTGATTTAATCCTTCAGCCTATAGGGTTGTTGGATTAAATTATTATCGCGTCTCCCTCCAATTTGTTGTTATTTATTTATTTATTTAATGAGGTTTAACGACATTTTCGACAGCCAGGGTCACCTCGTGTCGGACAGTTTTACGGGTGGAGGAATCCGGAGTACTAGGAGAGAACCACCGAGCAACGGCGAACAACTGTCAGACTCCCCAACATACTAACTCCACAGAAGTAGGGTTAGCATTGGTTCAAGACAAGTGTACCATCGACTTGCAGTATGCCTTAGTACCCAACACCACCGTGCCTCCACGTGGGCAATGGGGGCGAAGTGTCTTGCTCAAGGACACAACGCGGTTGCCGCAGGTGGGATTCGAACAGAGGACCTCTCGGCTTGCAGTCTGCATCTCTACCTATTGGGCCACCGCGCCCCCTGCCAATTTGTTGTTATACCTCAACTTCAAATTTTGATTAAGCTTCTCAGGCATAACAACTAACAAGTGGACATTTTCGATCTACGACAGGCTTAACCAGGTTTTTTCCCCTTCAATTTAGAAGATTGAATATAGATTTTCTTTGTGAGATTCCTGTTTGTGCAACTCGTCATAAATTGATGAACCGATGTTGATGAAACTTCTCAAACATTACGACGAACAACTGGAGATGCACATATTACAAAATTTCAAATCTGCGACTACTTTAACCAGGTTATCTGCCCTTCAACTTCGAAGCTTTATTATAGATTTCTTTTTGAGATTCCTCTGTGCGCAACTCTTCCTACATTTAATCCTTTACCCAACGTAGATGATATCAAGATTTATTTTTTTAAATATTATTTTTTCAAATTTTTAAAAAAAAATTAACAAAACCATATCATGTTACCCCCTCATTGGAACGAGCTCGACGAGCTCGTTCTTATAAGGAATCACATGATACAGTTTTGTTGAAATTTGTTGAAATATGATGTTTTTTAAACTCCTAAATTTGTATATTAGGCGGTTGGATGAGCCCCGTTTGTTAGGTAAAGGGTTAAGAATCAAATTAACCGAAACTTCTTAACCCTTTACCTAATATAGCGGCCCAAAACGGCCAGAAAATTAACCTGAATAAGCCTACCACAGCCTAAAATATGTCGGAAATTTCTCAGTAAAACCATATAAATAGAGATATCATCAGAAGCAGGTCATCGAGCTGGTTCTAATGATATTCATATTTATATGGTTTTATTGAAAAATTGTGAAGCGTTTTTTTCGAAAAATGTGAAATTTAATTTATTTTTAAAAAATACTGTGTTAGATAAAGGGTTAAACGTGACCACTAGCAAGTGAATATGTCCAGATTCCTAAATTTAAACCTGTCATGATTTTAACCAAGAATTATATACCATTGAGCTTAGATTTATTATGAATTTCCAAATGAGATTCTTGTGCCTGTATCTCTCTTCTTTTAATGAACTGATTTCGTTGAAACTTCTTAAACGTGACCACTAACAGGTGACCATAAGCATATTAGGTTGCAATACACTGTTTTATCTCATTTACGACAGTGCTAATCTTTCCTCCTCTCCCCATCTCACCAAGCTGATTTGGGCAATAACAACCATATATCTATTGAGTTGATCATCTCATGAAAAAAATATACTGAAAAAAATATATGTTGCCATGTGACTTTTGCCTTTAAATTTGGTGATTCCTATACTCCCGTCCAGTTTCGCACTGAATGAAATAGACATATTTTTACCTACCCACACCCAAATTTTATCTTCTCTCACACTTTTCAGAAAACAAATGTCACCAATATTTTATAATTTTTTCGAAACATGAACTTTAAAATTTTATTCACACTTACAAGCTCAGTTCATTTTCCATCAATTGGCTAAATCAGGGAACTTTTATCCTCCATTAAAGGTTGGTGTGCAAACCGCTCGAGGCTTTCTATGTGAGATTATTGTGTGTGTAACTACTCCTACATTCATTTATCGAATCGGACGAAACTTCTCAAACGTGTCCAGTAGCAAGTGAAAATGCGCATAGTCCACAATTTTCAATCTGAGACAATTTTAACAAGGTTATATCACCTTGAACTTAGAACTGATTTTGAAGATCCACATTAACCCTTTGGACTCTAGTGGTATCTTCCATGCCAGTTCAATAGCAGCAATTAGAAGAGTCCATATTCATTATTTGGAGTAGACCAATCAATATTTTCATCGTGCAGCCTTGAGGCTGCACGTTGAAAATATCGATTAGTCTACCCCACACACTTACTGAACAGCCATCCTATTTAATGACGTTATGATGTATCATGTTCCTGGCCGGAAGAAGGTCCACTAGGGTTCAAAGGGTTAAGAGGCGCTTTCTGGAAACTCGAAGGGATGGTATTAATGATCTCCTGTTTTAGTTCTAATTCATTATGTAGTCGTCTTCTCGTCGAGTGCCAAATACTGCTTTACGCGAAAAGATATAATTACGATGTTGAGAAAGTTAACATTTATTACACCCCTAACGTCTAATTATAATAGGAATCGGTAAAAAATAAATTGCGTTCTCCCCTCACTGGTGAGATCAAACACCTCGGTGATTAACATTTCGTGTGAAATTTACAAATGAATTTTCACAAGCGCAAAACAAAAGTTGTTCTCGCTGCACCAGTGAGTATGACAAGACGCGGCAGGTCACGATGGAATGCCAATCAGCTGATTGTATAAACAGATTTCTTGCGTGGTATGGGCGTCGGTTTGGATCGTTTCAGTTGAAGCTTCAAATGAAAGGGGTATAGTAAAAATAAAATCAAATGTTTTTTTGTGAATACCGGGATTGATCTCATTCGTGAGATAAATCCCGGTATTCACAAGAAAACATTAGATAGCCTCTATTTATACAGTTATAGGCTTTTAATGAGGATGATCCGTCATAATGCCAACCTGATCAAAGTTATGTTCTCCACGTTTCAACCAAATTCAAAATTAATAACCATTTTGCCACATGCCAAGACTCTTCGTCTAAGTGGAATCATTATAACAACCATCTAAATCCAACATTCTATATATTTAACCCTCTGCACACTGATGTCAAAATAACCGAAATTTCAAGCAGCAAATGTTTCCCACAATGCAACTGGGAATGTGACCGATTCAATTTTATTTGACAACACTCAAACAAGAATGAATTGGTTAATTCCTAGTTGCATTATGAGAAAAATATTTCAGGTTGAAATTAAGGAAATTAAATATTTCGATATCAGTTTGCGGAGGGTTAAACAACATGTAAAGAAATTCACCCGCTTTGAAGTGTCATGTTTGCCTGTATAGTCAGCAGCAAATGAAAACCTGTTTCCAACTATCTGTTGGTTAGAAGCTTCGAATAAACTTTACACGACTGGCTGAAGCGTTTTGTGGTAAGTTCACTAATTACACCCTTTTTAAAACAAAGTTGTGTACTTGGTATATTATAAGTTACAGGACGTTTAGTTGGCAGATACAGAGTCACATGCGGCGAAAAAGAACAATATCAGGTGAGGCTTTTGCCCAGCCTAATATTGTTCTCGCTGAGCCTCATGTGACACCGTATACGTCCCGTAGTGTATTTATTATGCAAGCCTTTTTCTGTCCGAAATTACAACCTCAGTTGTGTTTGCAAAAGGTTTCGTGCCTTCGTAAAATTTTCATATCAACATTCATTTGTCTACAAAAGCAGACGAATAATGATGCAATGCAAGGTGAGTAAGCCAACATATCATTGATCGTCAAGAAAATTAGATTTATTACCTCCGGCATGTTTGGGCGCAAATACAATTCGGCCTGTTTTCCGACGCTTTGAACTGAAAACAAACTGTGCAAAGTGCCAGTTAACCGAATTCAGACTGCAATTTTTACGATAAAACAAAATGGCGGACAGCGACAATTAAAAGTATGACTTTAACAAGAGATGTCCCCAGACCGTGTAAAGGGAGAGTTTTTTATGTTATTGAGACAAAAGTCACGAGAAAACCCCATTGGAAGAGTTTGATGTAAAGAAATGTGATGTGTATGGATAGCAAAGAGACAACCTGTCCGGCCATGCATTTTCCATGCAGTGAACACATACTTAGTTATTTGTTTTGTTACGGGGATAGTTTAACTAACTTACCAGAAACACTCCAATGTAGGAAACCTAAGTGATAAATATTTTCACAACCCCAGAACTTCATACGTAATTTTTTTCGTTATCACAATTAGAAGGTAATGGTAACATTTAAAATGTATATGTTTTGATGAATGCACAGCTGTGTGCATGTTTGTGCATGCAACTGCATTTCCTGTATTACATACTAATAAAACAGGGGTCTATCCTTTCACCAATTCTTTTGCATTATACATCACAGGTTTAGGAGATCAACTCCTGCGTAGCGACGAGGGGGTAGTAGTTGGGGACTTGAAGATCCCAGGGCTACTTTTTGCAGACGATAAGGTGCAAGTGTCAGAAAGCGAATAGGGGCTAGCGAAAATGCTGGGAATTGTTAGGAAATATGGGAACAAATGTAGACTCGAACTAAATGAAAGCAAGAACAAAGTTATACCTGTGGGCCGCAAAGTGGACCCAACTCGAAGGTGGAGAGTGGGGGAGTTCTGTATTCCGGAAGGTAGCAGCAAACTTCTTAGTGTAGGAGAGACTGGTGACTGCGAGTATCTGGGGGTAAATATAAACATCACAGGAAGAGGCATCTACCGAAACCACACAAATAAATTGATTCTGAAGGGGAGGCGAATCCTTAACCAAATGAAACTTATAGGGAGAAACAGTTTCAATAAGGTTTTCGTGGGGCAAACCATTTGGGAAATAGTGGGTCAGCCAGGTATAACATATGGTACGGAAGTGGTAACCCTAAACCAAACGGCTGTAAAGAGCTTGCAAACACCGCAGAACGATTCAGGCCGATTGATAACGGGGTCGAGTAATAACGCAGCACCAGAGGCAACCAGGGGGGGGGGGGGGGAGGGTTGGGTGGATGAGGATCAAGGACAGGATAGACTTATTGAAACTCGGTTATCTTAACTATTTGGTAAATCTCCCCGCCAGCCGATGGTGTAAAGTGATGTTCCAGAGTATTTTCAACTCAAATATCAAGACAGGGTGGATGGTCCAAGTGAGAGAGCGAACAGAGAACTACTCGCCGGAGATCTCGGACCTAGACGTAGAGGCAAACCAGGGTAAAAAATCGCCAGAGAAAGGGTCATCGAGGATGGTAACCTTAATTGGCGAGGGGGGGGGGGGGGGTCAAATCAAAGGCCTGAGTGATAAAGAGAAGCCTGGTTTTGAAGAGTACTTTGATGGCACCTTTGGAGGGCACTGGTGTTCAAGCTGAGGTCGCGGTCCTTGGAGCTGAGGAGAAAAATCAGGAAAAACTGAAAATTTAGGCGTGGTGGAGACCCTGGATCACTTTCTTCTAGAGTGTCCAAAATACCAATCTAAAAGAATAAGATTCACTGGGAGTATAATGGGGAAGTGGGGTGGGAGAATGAATATTATTATTTATTTATTTATTGATGCTTAAGGTCACATATTTATGCACAATGGCTAATCATGACCGTGACAGTTTTACGGGTGGAGGAAGCCGGAGTACCCGGAGAGAACCACCGAGCAACGACGAGCAGCTGCCAGCTCCCCAACATCGTAACTCGCGTTAGATTGGTTGGAGACATGCGCACCATCGACGTGCAGTACGCCATAGTACACGGCGTCATCGTGCCCCCACGCGGGCAATGGAGATGAAGTGTCTTGCCCAAGGACACAACGCGGTTGCCGCAGGTGGGATTCGAACCGAGGACCTCTCGGTTTGCAACCTGCACCTCTACCTACTGAGCCACCGCGCTCCCCAGGAGAATGAAGGACATGTGGTTAGTGAGAGACTCAAAGCAGACGGTTAATATGCTAATCGGAGAGATTGGGAAGAATGGGGCAAGGGTGCCATCAAGCAGTTCGTCTTCGCGTGTTGGGAGGAGAGAAAAAGCGTGGGAATAGGGATGCAGTTGAGAGAACAGCGGTGACCAAGGCCTTCTCACCCGAGAACCGCGACAAATCAGCGGCCGGCCAAAGTGTTATTATTATTACTAAATACCAGTTTTGACTTATGTTTGTAAAAGATTGTCAGGAACAACCTAAACAACATCATAGGACTGGAGAAAATTCCTACACTAACTTAGTTTGAAGAAAAATGATAATGATGTTTTGTTTACAAATGATGTTTACAAAATGACCGTTCACATTGCAAAAACCTCCCATGAAAGGTCAATGAGTTCAAAGGTCAGGGACTTGAATTTAGTAAAGTATGGCTGGCCAAATTAACCATAGTCAAGAGCAGTTTGATAAGTTCGATAGTCTTTCATTTTTAAAAGGAGGAATGTTTATGTAGTCAAGTGGTGCATATGTATAGGTACCTCAAGTCAATATTGAACATGCTCAGTGATAAAACACCTGCAGAGTAGAACTTCTACCCGGATAATAGCCGGATAATAACTTCAATGTGTAGAAAAAAATATGGATGATGAAATCAGTACATGTGTGTTTGAAAGATTTAAAAGAAAAAATTGGATGGAAATGCCACTCTACAGGTGCTTTTACTGAGGCCAACTTCCAGCATCTTAATCTCTCTTGTGGAAGTTCCGCTATCAGAAAAGAAAACTTTGAAGCAAAAAAAATTGCATATTTGCTCCATGAAACTGGTTTTATTACAATTTATTGGATTGGGCTGAAAATTACACCCTACAACAAAACTGCTTCTGCAATCTGCATACCACATTTCTCAAAAGTGGGAAAAGGAAGCATATTTGTTAGAGATATAACATATTAAAGTACAATACATACAAATTATTACAACAGTATTCCATCGAGTTGACGAGATGACATCGGACAGATCAAACGAGAAGACGCAGGCGTCTCGTCTGATCTGGCCGATCCCATCTCGTCAACGAGACGGAATACAACAACACAGATTGGCTGTTGTAGTAATTTGTTTGTTGTTAATTGTTATTTTACAATTGTTCACCACGACATTTTCAAATAGACCTCGACTGGAATGTTTGTCAACGGAGTTTAATGGGGAGACACTATGTTCTGTATTTATTTATTGGTCACTGGTAGAAATAATCGGTTCACTCGCGCCTCTGTTGAGACAGGCATGATAACGATCTGGAAAACTTCACACTCTTGTTTTCTGGGGAGCTGGATTTGATGGCAAACTACAGTGGTATTGAGTGGCTATTTGTGGTAGTCATATAATAATCTCAAATACCATATTATCATGATTAGAGAATAGTTAACTTTCCCTGTTTCATTTGAAGTTTAGCATCAGTAAATTTCAATGTACCATCTTTGAAGTCAATGTGTAGATTATCAATATCTTTTGTGTCATCGTTGTGAAAATAAACTTGGTTTATTATATGCTAGCCTGTGAATTATCGCAAATTATCTAAACTATATTTCTCGATATCCATCGACTCGATGGATATTAAGGAACATCCCTCAGTAGTTTCCGAAATGATGTCACCCTACGTCGCCTTGAAGGAACGATCAGCTGATCTTTGTTATTCTTTTGAAACGTACGAATCTGGCGTCGAATTGGGCTGACTATTGTGCAATAAAATGTCTCGTAGTATATGATAAAAAAGAAAATCTTCTCTATTTTAGTCAGTATCTGGAATTATCTCGTGAGGTTCCGGACCTGAAAGTTTTATTTTTCACGAGCGCTTGCGCGAGTGAAAAGGAATATTTTCAGGTCGACACGATGAATTTGTTCAGTAGCGTCCTAAATGACGTTACGCTTCCTTTTCCCGGGCTGCTACCACACACTTGTTCAGATGACACTGATGAAGAGGGAAAGGTACTGCATGAATGTTCCACTGATTGTTGCTTTTTATTTGCATCAGCAGCCTGAAACTGAACAAAATAAAACAATCTGATTACCAACTTGCTCAATATGCATTGATCAAATGTGTACTGATCAAAAGTGAACTTCTAGTTGAATAATTTTGGAAGATAATAGGAATAAACCAGTTCTGATGCTACTAAAACGGTGGAGCCCACATAAGTGATATCTCTCATGAAATAACCCTGTTGAATGAATAGCCAATATGTCTGTGAAAAATATAAAAATCAGTGTTTAACCCATTAAATCCTATTTGACAGAGCAGGTAGAGCATAAACGATTAAACTGGATGTACTGGGGCCAAATGTGTTTATGAACACAGGGAATTGAGTGGTTCTCTGACTAATTCTTTGATACAAAACAAGATATTTCATTCAATCAACAACTCTAACCCATTCGTTATTACCAGGTCAAATGTCCACTGAACGTGTGGTAAAACATTGGGTGTTTGTAAATTATATTCAAAGGTGTTATTTAATTAACTTCCTGCATGCTGCTGCCAGATATACCTGACCAGAACATGAAACGTGCGCCCTTGAAATAAGTATAAAATGGGCGTATTTAACAAAATCATCCCCTGACATTTTAACCAATGATTTCGTGATTTAAATTTAGATTGATTTCGCATCAAAGGTAGTCTTGGCTGTTTCACAGCTACTATGATTAGATATGATGAAAATTATTTTTAGCTCAACTTGACAAAGTCAAGCTGAGCTATTGCCATCACTTCTCGTCCGCCATCAAGCATACGTACGTACGTACGTACGTACGTACGTACGTACGTACACAATCTCATTTGGCACATCGCACAGGTCACATTTATGATCAGATCGCTTTGAAACTTGGTACGCTTGTTTGGGGTGACCTCCAGATGGGAGCTAACGATTTTGTCCATTTCCGTCAAAAAATGTTCTCGCTGGCAACGTTCTTTGAACATAGTTTAGTCAGACCTCAATATTTCTCTTTGGCACACCCTACAGGCCACATTTATCATCAGATTGCTTTGAAGCCCGGTATGCTTGTTTGGGGTTACCTCTAGATAGGAGCTATCGATTTTCTTCCATTTCCATCAAAAAATGTTGCCGCTGGCAACGACCTTCGATGAACTTAGTGCAGTTATGCATCAATATTTCCCTTTGGCACACCCTGCAGTGCACATATTTGACTGGATCGCCTTGAAACTTGGTATGCTTGTTCGGAGTGACCTCTAGATGGGAGCTATCGATTTTCGTCTATTTCCGTCAAAAAATGTTGCCGCTGGCAAAATTCTTAGAACTTAGTTTAGTCAGACCTCAATATTTCCCTTTGGCACACCCTACAGCACATTTATGATCGGATTGCTGTGAAACCTAGCATGCTTGTTTGGGGTGCCCTCGAGATGGGTGCTGTCGATTTTCTTCCATTTCCGTCTAAAAATGTTGCCGCTGGCAACGTTCTTTGAACTTAGTTTAGTCAGACATCAATATTTCCCTTTGACACACCCTTCAGGGCACATTTATGATCGGATCACTTTGAAACTTGGTATGTGCGTTCGAGGTGACCTCTAGATGTGAGTAATTGATTTTCTTCCATTTCTGTCAAAAATGTTGCCGCTGGCAACAACCATTGAACTCGGTTTAGTCAGGCATCAATATATTCCTTTGGCACGCCCTACAGATCACATTTATGATCAGATCGGTTTGAAACTTGGTATGCTTGTTTGGAGTTACCTCTAGATGGGAGCTATCAATTTTCCTCGATTTCTGTCAAAAACAAAATGTTGCCGCTGGCAACATTCTTAGAACTTAGTTAAGTCAAACCTCAACATTTCCACTTGGCACACCCTGCAGGGCACATTTATGATCGGACTGCTTTAAAACCTGGCATGCTTATTTGGGGTTACCTCTAGATGGGAGCTATCGATTTTCTTCCATTTCCACCAAAACATGTTGCCGCTGGCACCTTTCTTAGAACTTAATTAAGTCAGACCTCAATATTTCACTTTGGCAAACCCTACAGGGCACATTTTTTATCGGATTGCTTTGAAACCTGGCATGCTTATTTAGGGCGACCTCTCGATGGGAGCTATCGATTTTCTTCCATTTCCGTCAAAAAGTCTTTGCCGCTGTCAACGACCCTTGAACTTAGTTTAGTCAGGCATCAATATATTCCTTTGGCTCCCCCTACAGGACACATTTATGATCAGATCGGTTTGAAACTTGGTATGCTTGTTTGGGGTGACTCTAGATAGGAACTATTGATTTTCTTCGTTGTTCGTCAAAACATGTTGCCGTTGGCAACGACCTTTGATGAACTTAGTGCAGTTATGCATCTTCATTTCCCTTTAGCGCACCCTGCAGGGCACATTTATGATTGAATCGCTTGGAAACTTGGTGTGCTTGTTTGGGGTGACCTCTAGATGGGAGCTATCAATTTTCCTCCATTTCCGTCAAAAATAGTTGCCTTTGGCAACGACCATTAATGAACTTAGTAAAAACTTAGTGCAGTTATGCATCAATATTTCCCGTTGACACACCCTGCAGGGCACATTTATGCTCGGATCGCTTAGAAACTTGGAGTGTTTGTGTGGGGTGATATCTATATGGGAGCTATTGATTTCCTTCCATGTCTGTCGAAAAATGTTGCCGCTGACCTTTGAAGTTAGTTTAGTCAGACCTCAATATTTCCCTTTGACACACCCTTCAGGGCACATTTATAATCGGATCACTTTGAAACTTGGTATGTGTGTTCGGGGTGACCTCTAGATGTGAGTTATTGATTTTTTTTCATTTCCCCCAAAAAATTATTTCGTTATCACCAGCCTTTGAACTTACTGTATTTGTGCAGCAACTTATATCCCTTTTGCACTCTCTGCAGGGTATATTTATGAATTTCCATAAAAAAGAAAAAACATCCATTGGCACAAGCAATGACCTTCAAACTTAGTGCATTGGTGCATTAACATCTTCCTTTGGCATGCCCCACATGGCGCATTCATTATCGGGTTGTTTTGAAACTGTGTATGTTTCTTCAGGGTGACAAAGATAGGAGTTATTGATTTTCTTTTCATTTCCATCAAAAACTGTTGCTGTTAGCAACAATCTTTGAATTTATTGCATTTGTGTATCAACATTCTTCTTTGACGTGACCTGAAGGGCACATTTAACGTAGGATTGTTTTTGAAGTTGGTGTGCTCATTAGGATTAGGTGGGGCCTCTAGATAAGAGCTATTGATTAGCATTCATTTCTGTGAAAAAAGTTGTCATTTATAATAGCCTCTGAACTTACTGCATTTGTGTATCAACATTCTTCCTTTAGCCAGCCTTACAGTTTACATGTAAAAATGCATAGATTACTCTGACGTTGTGCACACACAATGCTGTTATGTTGAAAGTTCATCAAATAACATTGGTACCAATGATCTTCAATTTTGCCATTTCACTTATAACTTACCATGTTCAAGTTTGTCAAGTTGAGCTACAGTGTCATTGACACTTTCATTATTTATTTATTTATTTATTTATTGATGATTAGGTTCACATATTTATGCACAATGGCTAAACATGACCTTGACAGTTTTACGGGTGGAGGAAGCCGGAGTACCCGGAGAGAACCACCGAGCAACGGCGAGCAACTGTCAGCTCCCCCAACATACTAACTCCACACAAGCTGGGTTAGCATTGGTTGAAGACAAGCGCACCATCGACATGCAGTACGCCTTAGTACACAACGCCACCGTGCCCCCGACACTTTCATTTAAATGCTCGGCGGGTTAAGACTTAGACTTAACAGGTATATTTTTGAAATGGAAAATCCTTTTCTTTGCTTTCGAAACACAATATAGAGCGGAGTTAACTTAATCAAGATAATTGTATGCGTCAGGAAATATGCCATTACACACAAGCCTCATATACATTTTTCATTCAGTATATACATGTAATGATTCAATACACATTTCTGGTTGATAGAATGAGCTTGATTTCCATCCACAGATTTTTTGTCTTTGGAAGCAGGTGTCAAAATATTAAAGCAAACAGAGACAATTAGCATTTGGAGCATCATCTCCAGTAATACAGCAGACATAACTACCTGCATGTTGTATTTGATCAAACGTACTGGACATATTGAATAAATGATTTGTGATAAGCACAAAGGGAATGTTGTTAATGGTTTCTCACAAAACTTTCCAGTAAATGTGATGACACTGTACCATGAGTGATGAAATCAGGGACGTGGCGACAGGCGGGGCTGTGGGGGATGGGGGGGGGGGGGGTCCCCCTCCCCGAATCCTGGCCAAAATTTCTTATACCTGGAAATTCGGAGAGCAAGTCATGAGTAGTTGGAAATTAAATCTATTAGGATTTTGGAGCTTCTTTGGCGATGCTGATGTCTCCTTTACTTCCCAAAATTCCAACTCGGTTTCAAATCGGCAAAAATTCTAACTGTTACTACTATTTACAACTGCAGTGTACGCAATATCGAGCTTCATAAGTATGTATGTCAGTCGATACGAGATTTCCATAGTACGTTTACTTATGGTAATAAAAAAAAATCCTCGGAATGCACTTCAAGAAAATCACATCATGTAAAATCGTTATCCTGAGTTAATTCCATCATTCACAGTTACAAAATGATGAAACATCGAAAATTGATCATTCCTGCATAAGATTTGATTTAATGTTAGGACAGTGTGAATTGTTCAAAGTTCTAAGATTGAGCATTTGTTTACCACATATTCAGTTCCCAGAAGAATAACAAATAATAATGAGCTAATAATTCTATCATAAATGTGTTGGTATTTCAGTTACTAGAATCAATTTTATGCCCCCTTTCATGACTTCATTTTCAAAATCTTTCTCGTTGTGAATTTCCAACCTCGGGAAGGGACCGGGGAGGGGGGGAGATTTCCCCCTCCCGCCCCCTCCTAGTTGGGAATTCACTACCCTACCCCCCCAGTCGGAAACCTCTAGCCACGTCCCTGGATGAAATGAAAAAATGATTCTACCTTGTATAATATAGTTTCAGTAAATTGATACCCAGTTGATCCTGCATTTCAATTATCTTGCCTTCTTGTACCTTTATATCCAATGTTATCCATTGCGACTCCTTACGATATCCCTACTTTACAAAACATTTAATTCCCATATCTGTTAAATGCCGCATGTATACTTACTAAAACTACTGGTGTCACTGTTTGTTCTCATCTCACGCTGCGACATGGCTGCTGCCGATCAGCCACGTTGCGGTTTAGGCACAAATTGAAAACCCATCAGCGCTCAACATAAATGGTATAAACCCACTTAAACCAATTTTACAATGCTAACAATTATGCACAGTAATATTATTTTGTTGTGTAACCTGCTCTCGTGCATTTAATGATTTCTACATTCACACCCACACGATAGTATATCCCTCGTTGTGTAAATTTACTTCCTCGTTCACCTACTAGACACATCTACGTTTCAATAAACTACTTGTGTTACCGTTTGTTTTCGGGCTGCGACATGGCTGCTGCAGTGCAGCCATGATGTAGCTTGAACACAGACCGATAACGCTGTGAGAGTTTGAAGATTCCATTCAACTTGAACTCTTGGTGTTTTTCTTTTATATATATATATATATTTTTTTTTTTTCTCTCTCACTCTTTTTTATCCCTCTACTTTCCCGTCCAGTTTGATGATAAATGCAAGTTACGTTAACATTATTATTTAGCTTTACAAACTCAGTATTTTGCAGCTCGTCCACTTAACTCCCGGAAAAAATAGACATATCTCCACAGCCAATAAATCAGCATATGTGCCCTTGCCCTAAGCTGTCCAACTATACCCTAAGTCAGAAACCACTGGACAGCAGACCAGATCACCTGTGTTATTGAAAGCTCCCTGTTTCCTTCATTGTGTGTCGGACTCCATAATGACTAATGTTGTCTCACTGATGAAGTTCAGAATGATGCTGCCTTTGACTTTGTTGCACAATTCAACCATGAAATCGACCGTATTTCTGAAGATGATCCTCTCACCCCACTTAATGCCGACGCGAACAGCTGCCAATACTACACATCAGAAGAGTTTTCCTCAAGGGTTGGAACGTGTAAGAAATCCTTCGCCTTACTAAACATCAATTGCAGGAGCCTGAATTCCAATTTCGAACACCTACAGAGTCTGCTTTGTGACCTCCAAATAACTGTGAATATTTTTGACATCATAGGTATCACTGAAACATTCAGCGTAAAAGAAAATATATCCTACACCTTAGACGGCTATCAGCCATTTGTTTTGCATTCTCGTCCTGCTGGTGACGACGGCAGGGGAGGTGTTGGTGTCTTTGTTAAAGATTCTATTCCATTCAAAATAAGAAACGACTTAAGTATTTTCATTCCTCATGTTTTCGAATCACTGTTCATCGAACTTACTGGAAAATCCAAAGTAATTGTAGGAATTATTTACCGACCTAACACTGCCCCAAAAGCTGATTTGGACCTGTTCCTATCTCAATATTCAGATCTACTTGAACTAATCAATTCCGAAAAGAAGACAACTTACTTGATGGGAGACTTCAACATAGATTTATTAAATTTTAACCAACACCAAAAAACTAATCATTATCTAGAATCGCTGTTCGGCACCGGATTCACACCTATGGTAACTAAACCAACAAGAGTAACAAGTCACTCGGCCACAATAATTGACCACATATTTTGTAACAAACTAAACCCAAACACCTCTGGTATAATTATTACTGATGTGAGCGATCATTTCGCCACATTCTATATCGAAAATCTCAAAACAACCCATCCTATTGACACAAACCAACCTAAGAGAATCTTCAACACAAGGAACATCAACCTATTTAAACAACTGCTATCCGAGATTGACTTCAGCCATGTGTGCCAAGAGACCAGAGCAAAGGAAGCGTATGAGAAATTTATAACAATTCTCAACACAACGTTTGACCAAGCCTTCCCGTTGAGAATAATAAAGACCTCGAAAAAATACATCAAACGAGAACCATGGATGACTTCCGGCCTCTTATAGTCCTCCCTGAACAAACATAAACTTCTGGAAAGAAAGTACAGATCCCCGACTAACTACAATATTACGCGATACAAAACCTATTGCCAAATTTTTAATCAGCTTAAACGTAAACAAAAAAAGAATTATTATAGTCAATTACTATTAGAAAATCAGGGTAACATTAAGAAAACATGGGAAATTCTCCGTAAAGCAATAAATAAGTCAAACCTTCCTCCTTCCCTACCATCATCATTTATTGAAGATAACGTGGAGTTTAGTGACCCCATCCACATTGCTGAGAAATTCAACAGTTACTTCACCAATATTGGAAATCGAGTAATCAACAATATGGCAAGCTCCACTCATCCATTCTCGGATTACCTAAAAAACAGTGTCTCCGATTCATTTTTCATATCACCTACAAGCATCGATGAAGTCGTATCCTCCGTAAAAAGCCTTTCCACAAAAACTTCGGCTGGCCAGGACAATATTTCTCCTAAACTACTTAAAGAAATTATGCACGAAATAGTCGTTCCTTTAACCCATATTATAAATACGTCATTTTCGACTGGAATTGTCCCATCCAAAATGAAAATCGTAAAAGTAATATCAATTTTTAAATCTGGCGACAAACAGTCATTCGACAACTACCGTCCAATAAGTATTCTTCCCTCGTTTTAAAAAATCCTAGAGAAATTAATGCATAAAAGGCTAACAAATTTCTTAGATGACAACAACGTTATTTATAACTACCAGTTCGGATTCAGAAAGGGACATTCAACATTTCACCCAATAATGCATCTTATCAACCACGTTGCCATAATGAATAACAAAGCATCTAAAGACTGCCCGCTATCCATGTTTTTAGATTTTTCCAAAGCCTTTGATACCATTGACCACAATATACTCGTTAGGAAACTCGAACATTACAGCATTAGAGGTATAGCTAATTCTTGGTTTCGGAACTACCTCTCTGGGAGGTTCCAATATGTGCGATTCACGAGTGAATCCTCTGACCTACTAAATATTACTACAGGGGTGCCACAAGGTTCTGTACTCGGCCCTCTTTTATTTGTACTATTTATTAATGACATTTGTGAGTCCACTGACATGAGCATCCTATCATTCGCGGATGACACAACAGCTTATAAGTCTGGGAACGACCTCAATCTCATGATGGAGATGGCCAACAATGAATTATTGAAAATCAACAATTAGTGTTTAGCAAATAAGTTATCGTTAAATGCTAAAAAAACAAAAGTTATACTTCTTCACCCTCAAAACGACAACTATAAGTACAACAACACACAGACCAAAATTTCCTTGAACAACTTAGACATACTATTTGCAGGTAATAATAGTCATGACAAATTCATAAAATTTCTGGGAATTAACCTGGACGAGAATCTTAAATTTAATCAGCATGTGTCTGCCCTCTGTACAAAGCTATCCAGGGCAATTTATATTCTGAGAAGAGCCCAAAATTTTCTGCCGCTCGAGACGTTACGTTCACTTTATTTCACCCTAATTCAAAGCCATTTAATTTACGGGATCCAAATATGGGGTAACACACCAGCAAGCAAACAAATTCTGAAGTTGCAGAAAAAGGCTGTTCGTATCATAGCGAACAAAAAGTACAACTCACATACGGACCCCCTTTTCAAACGTTTGAAAATTCTCAAATTTAACGATTTGTACAAGCTATACTCACTTCTATTCATGCACGACTGGTCAGAACACAACCTCCCTGTCAGTTTTGAAACTACATTCCAAGTGTACTCAAACCCCTCAGGCATGAATACAAGGCAATGTGGAAACCTGAACACACATAAACCCCTTCACCCAGTTCTCAGCATCTCTTCCATATTTTTCTATTCCAAAAATGTGGAACGACCTTGATACAACGTTAAGGACCTCCAACCGCAGGTTATTAAAAAAAAACATTAATTGATCAATTTCTACACACATATAACGCTGATGTCAGCTGTTCCTATCCGAGATGTCCCGACTGCCTGCTGCGTAATAGTTAGTCTCCTGGGTTGCTATCGCCTTTTTTTCTCCCAGAAAGCTCAGGAACATATTACCTTGCCATTTCCGATTTTCCGATTATATATCACCCATGACCTTACTGGTCTACTCAGCATAAATATATTATTTCATTTATTCGGAAATACAGTCAATTAATTACTTGATTAATTGATTAATTATTTGATTACTTAATTGCCAACTACCGCCTAATAAGTAGACTCTCGGGTCGTTATCGACTTCTTTTTCTCCTCGCCAGCTCAGGAACATGTTCCCCCCCAATTTACGATTTGCGGTTTTCCGATTATACATTACCCCATTACCTTACCTTACTGGTCTACGGGTCTACTTGCAAAAATATATTTTAATTATTTCATTTATTCAGAAACACTGTCAGTTTATTAATTGATTAACTGATTAATTAGTTGAGTGCCGAATTGTTCAATTGACTGATCAGCTTATTAACCAGTTACTCGATTATTACTCATTCAATGCGCCAAATCAAAATAACAAATGATAGAACATTCTGGAGTTTGATTCATGACGAAGAAAATTTTAACTAGTTCCAATCAACTCGATCTCAAAATAAAAGTAACAACTACTTGCTGTCCAGATAGAGCTTATTTAACGCTACCATTTGCCATTTGCCATTATGTTCCTTTAACTTACACTATTAGATTGTCCAGGGGATGACAGGAAGACAGTCGTAAGACTATGTCATTCCCCACAGTATACATCTGTCTATGATTTTGTAACCTTGTTTTTTCGCCTCATGCTTGTATTTGTATGCTGTGAAATAAATTGAATTGAATTGAATTGAAGTTGATACTGTACATGTACATTCTAACTCACCCATACTTCGGATCCTCTAATGTCTAGACTTTTCCCATAACTGGGACAAGCTAATTCTAGCAAAAGAACAGTATGGTAAAATGCTTCCAATTTCGGCAACATACAACTTTCCCGAAAATCAACATCTCTGAATATTCTTTCAACGTGATTTTGGTATGGGTTGAGAGTCCAAATGACAAAGTCAAGCCATGGCATATTCATGATATTCAATTGACCTTGACACTGATAGAAGTAACGATGGTTTCTTTTAAGATGAAGTGTGCCATTCTTTAACTGTAATGCAAAATTATTTTGAATTTTGGTGGCATCAGAAGAGAACAGATGCCAATCCCCTACAATGTAATTCTTTTGCAATAGTTATTGGTGGCTTTCCACTTTTATCAATTGCCATGGCATCCTCGCGCAAAGTTGCATGTACAGTAACCGTCTGTATTGTTTCGATCAACTAAGTTATATTCAGAAATCTATATAAGGAGGATAATTAGTTTTCCTAATAATTAATTTTGGTAATAGTTCAATTGTATTATCACAAGAATTGACTGTATTTACTTGTCTGGAGTTTATTTTTTCAAACGTTTTACATTTGTCAGTATTACTGAGATATATTCTAGAATATTTTCCTCCAGCACAACCAAATCAACGTTTGTCTCTCCTATATTTATCAGGTCTGAATATTCCCATTTTATTAATATTGTTATCATCTGAAATATGAAATGTAATGTTTATGAATAATTAATTTAAGAAGACAATTGTTAAGAATGATCCACAAGAACCCACACAATACACATGTATCAGACACTAGACCGCTAGATATCTGCACGAATGACGTTCCATACCCCTTACCTTCCTTGTTGAACCGAAATTAGGACACATCACTCTCTTTCACATCATCGCCAGTTTAAATGATTTGGGAATACCCTGATCAAGCATGGAACAACATTTTACATCATTGTTAGCTATTCTGAAAGATTTGAAGAACTGTTTCTGCATGAGTATTTGCTCTTGTGGTCTTTTTAATTGTGTTGTGGAGGAAACATTTCCACGTGGAGCCGTTTGTAAATATGAAGCTCCATCAATCACAACTGGATGTGTTTGCGTGTAGTTGGGTCAAGTTTAAATTCCTGATCACTTACAGCATGAGACGTACTTCGCTAACTTCATGCGGGGAATAATATTCTGTTGAAATCTGTCGCTTTCATTACGAAATTAAAATAAATGAGGAGAAACGGGGAAGCAGTATCGTCAGGGACGAAGACATGCTCGATCCAAGAGAGATGTGCACCAAAAGAAGATTAAATGCAACAACGGTGTCAACAAACAATAAAGGGGACAAAAACGGACACAGTTGGAGTAATTCATTTACAATATTCCGCGAATACACATTCATCTGCGGTTATGTTCGTGTTTACTACGGTATCAAGCGATTTGAGTGTTTGCGGTTTCCGCATGAAGCAATGCCCTTTCATTCCAATAACATCGAGTTCATTCAGCTAAACAATATAGTGCTCAATCGAAAATTACACAAACCATTTTTTCTGTTCTCTGTGATAAGTATAATTGTCATGTTTGATTTTACAATGTATTTTGATAAAAAATATTTGATGTTACGCATGTAAACTATACGACATACTGAAATGAAGAAACGCCTGTTTATATGCGAAAAGAGATTGATTAGCGTCTGCGCCAATGTTTTGTAAACATTCACGATGGTCAAATGTTTTGTCATCAGAACAAGCGCTCATACAGTTATTGATAAGGATATGCATATGCATATAATAGTTACGTATTTCTGAAACGAAGAACGTTATTTTAATATGACAGAAAAATACCGATTTACGGAGATACATTCAGTATTGAAGAATACCTTCTTTCTCGACACTTGTCAAGTTTTTTATGAGGAATTGTGGGAAGGACGACGGCATGGCCTCTCCAGATTGTAGTTCCCTGCATTTGTATTTGTAATGATTACATGCGAAACGTAGAGTTCCGAAATGAGAATCAACTTGGATGATGGAGTTTTTATGACAAACTGTTCAATCTGAGATGATGAAAAATGATCCCCAGGTTGTTAATAAGATATTTTGGAAATAGATACCGCGAAAATATGTTATTAGTACATTTTTCATAATGACGTTTTCGATGAAATACGCTTTCCGTTCGATTGCCGACGTCACGGCGATCATTTTGACACCTCACACGACTGTTACAAATAAGTATTTTAATTTTAATACATATTCAGGACATGCACCTCATTCTCTACACATTACCTTAATTGATATTGTATTCAATCATTCGTTCGTTTGTTCGTTCATTCGTCGTTCGTTCATTCGTTTGTTCATTCGTTCGTTCGTTCGTCAAATCGTTCGTTCGTTCTTTCGTTCGTTCATTCGTCCGCCCGTCCGTCTCACATTAATATACCGTATCTGTCAGAGTCTGAAAAAATTCCCATCATAATTGACACAGAGCCGATGACTGAACTCTCAGTCGAATTGTGCTTGAAATCCGGAAATGATCGAAAAGTTTAGACTTTTCTCGACAGTGGAAAACTTTCGGGAGAAACCAACTTAATGAATCTAAGACGCCGAGACAGTAACCATAACAAATTTAGAGCAGTTACGGCAAGAACGGGAAAGGCGATGTCTTTCTTTGTGACACTCGAAGGAATACCGACGGTTCACAAAGGAGAACCGACGAACCGTCGCCGTTTCTGCAGCTATCAATATAAGAAGGTCTCGTGGAAACATAACAAAAACAACCACACTGACAACTGCCGTAGTTGAGTTAAAACTGAAAAATACACCTCTGCAGTGTAGGGTTAATTACAAACTCTCAAGACACCGGTCCAATTCTGTAAGGAATTCGACGTTGCTACATGTGTATGGCCTGAAACCAGTCTAGCCCTGAAATAGTTCATCGCCTGTGTTAAGATTCAATCAGCTGGAAGAATTCAGTCGGTCGAAAAAGCAAACCTACCGTTCGCTTTTCCGACCTACTGAAATATTTTATCCGACGGGATGTTAACAAATTCGATACACATTAATCAACGCAAGACAGGTTTCTCAATCCAGACATAATTTGACGACATTTAACATTATGAATAAAAACTCACCACAGCTGTAGTGTTATGATTACTCTGTGAAGTTCCACTAATTGTGTTAATATATTGGAGTTTTCGAGGTGATT
Source organism: Pictodentalium vernedei (assembly GCA_031216915.1). Taxonomy (NCBI): domain Eukaryota; kingdom Metazoa; phylum Mollusca; class Scaphopoda; order Dentaliida; family Dentaliidae; genus Pictodentalium; species Pictodentalium vernedei. Next base: position 464,837,015 of record CM062297.1, read on the forward strand.
TAAGTACTTATTGTTTCGAAAATTTATAACTACATCACACCAGAATATCTGAATATGCTTGTGACTAGAGTGACACTGCATTGTATCAACGGTCATCTGCGCGCAAACTTCACGAAAAGTGGTTACACAAGCCGCCGACGACAGCGTCGAATTGCGATCAGAATTAGATTGTTGGCCTGAGAGGTTGGGTTAATAACCATTTTTGACTGGTAATCGATAAGACTGGCCCAGCAAACAGAGTAATGCCTTCTAAAATAACGATATTGATGAATCCCTGAAATTAGATATGTCCAAATACACGTACAGTGATTGATCGATTCATTCGCACGAAATCTGATAAGAATGCCCTCGTTTGTTCTTAATATAGGTTCACTGACGAGAACCTGCCTTTCCTGTTAAATAATATAAACTGATAGAACACTGGGGATAATGTCATTCGTACATTACAGCCGCCGTGGACTGGTCGTAATCCACACGTGGGTAGTGATGTCCACGCATGCGTTTATCAGGTGATAAAAAAAAACATCAGCAGCAAAATTTCAATTAATGAAGCACCGGGTTGTACCCGGTGCTTCATTAATTAAATTTGTGATGATTAGTCATATAATTAGCCTTTGGAATCTTATATTATTGCGGCCGTGGAAATATTGCCCAACCGTGGAAAGTGAGCAGTCAGCGAAGGCCGTACTGGACATGAAGGTATGGCACACACCATATTTTATTAAACAAATTTGAATTTCTTCAAGTTATTCCTTTTTTTGGAGAGTGCATCCTACCAAATAAATGTGATGGCTTTTTTTATGGCCACCGACCTCATTCAATATGTGCTATGGGGTCACAACTTCTTTACAAAAGCCATTAATAGCATACTGGGCCATCTGTATCTGCAATCTATGGATCTTTGGTCTGAAGTTTTGTTCTACTTCTGCGATTTGACGCCACACAGTTCTTGGTGAATATGCTGAGACGAATCGCGTCGAAGAACATGTTTTTCAACAGGTTTTCCAAGTTGACAAAGCAAAACAAAATCTCAGTAAATCAAAGAAACCTCGCTGCCGATATAAATCATCCCCGTATTTTCTTACCCGTTATCGAAGAAGAAGAGCAGGCAGCGCTTGCAAAAATAGCTCTTGAATAACTAAACATTTTCATCTGTGCCACAAAAACGAGGGGTCAGTAGCTATATCTTAGAGGCAAAATGTGAAAAATAATAACATGTGAATGGAGATTTTTGTGAATAGCTCTGCCCGGAAACAACCACTACCTGGTTACGAAATGTAAAGAGATAAATTCGTTCAGTAACAACACAATACTAAAACTAGTGTGCACCTTTGTTGTCATCGGAATACCGGAAACACCCTCTAAGGTAACAGACAGGCGCAATGACATATCTCTTTGTGCTTCTTTCAAAATAATATATGGTTTTCACGCAACGTCTGTGACGTTCAGTTTTTGATGCCTCCGCCCATCCCGGGTCGGACATTCACCACAAATCAGTAATTGACAACTGCACAGCATCCTAGTTTTCTTCTTGCTCTTTCCATTCTACCACCAGCTGTACCCCAAACTCCTGATCCACAGAAAAAATCGCTATACGTGGCTGAGAAAATGAACTTTGGCCAATGAGTTATGCTTCGCTGGCAATGTTCCCGAAATCGAGCTTGAGGTTCTACGGGGAGCTGTACGGGTGTCAACAATCACACGGCTTCAGCCTACTCACGTCTAGGAGGAATTTGCAGATATGCCACGATACTGAACGCTTCCAGGCGTTCGAATGGCTATAGCTATTATGCGAAAGCTAACAGTAAGAACAGTCGCCGTGGACTGGTCGTAATCCAGTGGGCAGTGATGTCCACGCATCCGCTTACCAGGTAATATAAATCATCATCATCGAAATTTTAATTAATTAATCACCGGGTTGTACCCGGTGCTTCATTAATTAAATTTTTGATAATTATTATTTTAATCACAGTGTTTGGAATCTAATATTATTGCGTCAGTGGAAATATTGTCCACTCGTGGAATGTGACGAGTCCACGGCAGCCGTACTGTAGGGTCCTGAAAAGCTCAAATTTCGTGCTAAATAGAATCCCCAATTGAATCAGTCAGAAAATGTCGAACAGAATCGAATCTATAATCAAATCAAGTATTTTATTCAATGGAGATCCGTATGTGTAGCCGTGTCAATAAAAAAGCGGAATATTCTAGAAACGAAATCAAAATAGTTTCGGCTGCGGAACCTAATTGAACTCTTTTTCTAATTATTTTTCTAAGAATTCAAGAGGCGACACTTCGTAGGACTTTGAGAATTTCTCAACAATTCAAACATTTCCGAATCAGCGAGACTCGAATTGAAACGAATCATCGCCTCGGTTTGGAATCTAGTCGAATTTCGAAGCTTTTCAGGGCCACAAACTAACAGTTGAGGTCATAGACCTTAACCGGTCGTTCATGAATAACATCACACCAGTATAACCCCATCCACTCGATGCACCCAAGACACCAACTCCAGGTTGCGCCTTTCAAAGTTAGGCCAGCTTAGGCGCCCTGGACTTTGGACAATCAGTGACAGAATTGTAAGGGCTTCTTATTCTAGCTCGTTTTAAGTTCGCCAGGCCTGCACTAACGCACTGTTTTATGCCAGCTCCGTCGTGTGACTCGACTACCTTTATGCCCGTGAAATAACTGAGCCAAATGATTGTTTCCGTTTTTGGCAGTAATCATTACCATTTCGATTGAATGATGTATATATTTGGAAAGAATACTATGTAGCACTTAACTCAGAGGTGTCACTAAGAGAGGTGTCGCGCTTGTGACCCCCACCCCAATAAATTCCCTGTTGGGACATTTTCATATTTAACTAGAGCCTTAGATCTATATCGATTCGTTCTTGCTGGTAATCATATACTTTCTGACCAGACTGTATTTGATAGTTGGATTAATGTCACATCATTTGGCATATCAGAGGACTATCGAACTCGATTCATGTTCCCGGGGGCTTAACCCTTTACCTAACATGAAAAGCAGGCGACAGTTGCAAACAAAATTCTTGAATAACTAATTTTTTTCATTTTTTGTGTCGAAAACATAGGTTATGACCCACTATTGGAACGAGCGCGATGAGCTCGTTCCAAAGAGGGGTCATAACCTATGTTTTGGAGACAAAAAATGAAAAAAATAATGAAAATTAATTGGCGATTTTTGTGAATAGCACTGGCCTTTTTTTGGTCGTTACGTTGGGTAAAGGGTTAAAGTAACCAGTTTGGAGTACGGTACGTGTTGATTAAACAAGAAGCTGCGTCACGACTACTACATGTCTGTTTTATTATTATTTATTTATTGGTGTTTAAGGTCAAATACTTATACACAATGGCTAATCGTGACCGTGACAGTTTTACGGGTGGAGAAATCCGGAGTACCCGGAGAGAACCACCGAGCATCGACGAGCAACTGTCAGCTCCTCAACATTCTAACTCTGTTCAAGCTCCGCTCAAGCAGGGTACAGCGGTTGAAGACATGTGCACCATCGACGTGCAGTACGCCTTAGTACACGGCGTCATCGTACCCCCATGCAACCGGATAAAGTGCCTAACCCAAGGACACAACGCGGATCGTCCCGACGGGGATCGAACTCGGAACCTCTAACATAGAAGTCCAACAGTCTACCACTGAGCCACCGCGCTCCCGTCTATTTTATTTATTCATCAATAAATTTCCGAGAAGTTTTTTAAACCACAATCCCGCCATACTTATATTCCCACTACATGATCAACGCATGCCTTCTACGAAGGCATGCCTTGATGATGTAGTTGGAATATTTTATCATTTGACGCTTGTGTCATCACAGTCGGCATAAATCATGTTTACACCTCATTCGGTCATCTTCGCGACGCCCCTGGCTTAACCTAACTCGAGTTACAGGAGACCCATACAATATTGTTTCCGAAATAAAAGTGAAATTAAACTTTTTCTTCCAAAACATAGCCTGTGATCTCTAAAAGGAACGAACATGACAACGAGGGGTTATTAGCTATGCTTTGGAAACGCACACTGTGTCAGAGGCGGACTGACTGGGAAATTCCCGGTGGGCCCCCTACTGGGTTCCCCCTTGGGCCCCCTTGATTGAATCAGCCCAGCACCTGTTGGTACGTGAAATGTCGTGAAAATGACCAACAGGCGAATTGAATCTGATTGCATACAATGCCAGGATATTGAAATGTTCACAATGTGGACTGCCATTAGTAGACTACATAGAGGGCATTTCGATATACCAGCAATCCAGTCTGCCATTGATCGCTCAGATGAAAGGAAACAGCGTTCCTTAAGTTTCAAGAGTCAACAGTTTCTCCAATTGGGCCGAACTGGTCTTCCCGATGGGTCCTTCGACTTCTCCCCCTCCAATAGAATCATTGTTGTCGAATGATCGATGAAGATGATACAAAAATGCCATCGAATTGTCCTCTATGTGAACTTCTATTGATCGTTCAAATTCAAGGAAGCCGCGTCCGTTCAGTTCGCAAAATCAAACTTTTCACTGGGTCGGGGGGGGGGGCCCTTGGTGTATGCCCCGGTAACCTTTCCTAGCCCAGTCCACCCCTGCACTGTGTATATGACTGCTGTATACACTGCATGGCAATTTGGGCCGTTAAGCTCGGCAAGAGATTTAACACTCTTTAGAAATGGTAAACGCTTTTTCATGATATATCTGTACATAACTGTGCCACAAAATCGAATCGTCGATAAATTGGACTTTTCAGGATTAAACTCATTCAAAAATTTATGCAAAAGTGGCGAGATTATCCATGTTAATATTTAATACACGCATTGTTGTACTGAAAATCAGTTAATCGCGAGAGCACTAAATGGCATTCCTTCCAGGTCACAATGTCTTTCAAAATTAGTTGAGGGTAACACAATTATGTGCCAATCTCTTTGCCGGTTCCTAACTGACAGTTGTTGAATGAAAAAGTATGTTTCATGCAAATGAGTTTCACTACACGCATGTCCCTGTGCAATTAGTCTAATGAAATAAACAAATTTGCATAATTGCAAAAGAAATTATTTCATTCCATGACTACGCATTTCGAGGCAGGGGAATAACATTTGATGGAAGGAGACATTGGAAGAAAGCGATGACAAATGAACTGTTGGGTGCCACTGCACTTCAGACAAACATGCATAACAGGTCCCAAATACTTGAAAACAAATATCAAAATGGCTTGTCATATTTTTGTTCATCTACAGGAAAGCCTAACATGAACTACCCCTCGATTCCTTCCCTTCTCAAAATGTTTGTATTATAACCCTTTACCCAACGTAAGGGCCAAAACCGGGCAGCGTTATTCACAAAAATTGCCATTCAATTTTCATTATTTTTTTCATTTTTGCCTCGAAAACATAGCTTATGTCCCCTAATTGGAACGAGCTAGTTGAGCTCGTTCCAGTGAGGGGTCATATGTTGTGTTTTTATCGTAATTGACGCAAAACATGACAAAAATAGTTATTCAATAATTTTGTTTGCAAGTGTCGTCTTCTTTTCATGTTGGGTAAAGGGATAACTTAGGTACATTACAAATCAAAATATTTCACCTCATCATATTGTTCAACGAAATTAAACAAGCCGCATTTCCATTGATGTACATTAAAAAGAACTGTTTGTTTGTTTGCGTATTTGAGAGGATTCGGCGACACTTTCTAAGTGGTGATTGTGTCTGGAAGTTTAACATGTTGAGGAAGCCGGAGTACTCCGAGAGAAGCACCGAATAGTGGTGAGTAACTTTCGGACTCTCCAACTCACTTACCCGGAACAAGTAGGGTCAACTTTGGCTTATTCTACACTTTGTCACACTGCTCCTCCGTTCTAACACTAAGGTAATGGAACTGAAGTATTTTTTTCAAGGATACGAGGAATCTAAGGCCATTCGATCTGAGGTCCAAGGCAGAACCCATGAACTACCATACTACAAACTCACGAGGTTTAACAATACCTCTGTTGATGTAAAAATACTATTACAACAGTTTGCGAGTACGAGATGTCAGATGCGTAACTATGAGAGGGAGTGTAGGGGTGTGTAACACCCCATAAATTTTTCAGTCGGGACATTTGCGTCTGGACTCCACTCTTATCTATCAATTCGTTCTTTGTAGTTAGCAGGTACTTTCGCATTAGAGCTGAAACGGTTAAGGGGTTTTCTTGGTCGATTAATCACGTGAATTAACCTTGATTAACCGATTAATCACTTGTCCAAATAGATATCTGAATAATCGCCACACCAGCATGAACCCTTTACCCAAAATAACAAACAGAATCGACTTGACAAAATCTCCATTCAAATTTATTATATTTTCAATTTTTGTCTCACAAACGTAGCTTATGACCCCTTATTGGAACGAGCTCGTTGAGCTCGTTAATGAGGGGTCATAAGCTATGTTTTGGGGACAAAAATTGAAAATATTCAGTAATTCACGAATTTATGTAGCAAGTACCGTCTGCTTTCCGCAATAGGTAAAGGGTTATGCAAGTAAACAAATATGTCAGCAAGTTACTTGCATGCTTTACTCTGTGTCATATAATTGATGTGAGTCAATGTGACAATGTTTGCCTGTTTTGGAGCAAGTTTGTTCCTTTGTTAACCCATATAATCCAGTAGATCGAAAGTAACGGTTAATCGGTCAATTACTTTTTGGATCGACGAAGATGTTGATCATTGATTAATCGATTAATCGGTTAACCGTATCAGCTCTATTTCGCATAATACTAGATTTTCTACTCGGTCTTATGTAACACACGTAGTTGTTCTCAAGCAACTGGTGATTTGTTAAGGATTTGATTCCAGCATGAATAATTTTGAGTCCAGTTTTTTAACTTTAAATTTGACTGACTAATATTCCAATTACATCATCAAGGCATGTCTTCGACCGTAGTAATGTAGTTAGAACATTTGATCAGGGTTTGAGTCATGACATTCGAGACACTCATTGGTCACAAAATTATTTTATCATTGGTGGGGGAAGTATTGCTATATATAAACAATTTTTCTCGGAGGTTTTCTATTTTCCGATGCCTCGTGATCGACGATCATCTTCTGAGGAATATATTTCGGTGTCAGTAAAAACGAATATGTTGATGATGTACACATTTTTTCGTGGCGATACAAAAAATGACAAATTATTTTAATTGTCATTGACATGGATCACGGTGGCTCAATGGTTAGGGCATTGGACGTCAAACCGAGAAGTCCACGGTTCGGCCCCCCGCCAGTGGTAACAGCGTTGTGTCCTTGGGCAATGCACTTAATCTCGACGTACAATAAAAAATATCCGCTGACCTGAAAACGGCAACCAGAACGATTGTTTCTTCGGTAATGGAATTAATCCGCCACGAGGAGTATATGGAATCAATATCATTCAATTATGCTAGCATTCATGTTTTTTCATGATTTTAGGATTTTTTAAGATTTCTAAGTACGTACTTTACGTTCCAGCTATTGTATAGAGATCAGCGTATCTGATGCGAAAGTTGTTGCGCTGTGACAACACTCACAGCGTAGCAGCTTTAACGTCATCAAACGTCATCGAAAGGGAGGAGTTACTGTGTTTATTGGCGTGACGCCATCTTAAGGGGGAGAGACGGAGTTGCGATGTTTTTCGCTGACGGCGGATAGGCTAAAAATACAGGTTAAGTGAAAACGTTGTGAACTTTTCGTAGTTCGTACATTTCAGTTTTGCATTTAACCGAATATGAAATATACAAACCTTTTGGTCGTTAACACTATTCGTAGCCTTTTAAAGCCTAAGAAAATGAAATACTGCACCCCGCCTCTGAAAATAAATCTTAAAAAAGAACAGATATTTGTTCATCAGATATGTAAGGCGACCTGAAAAAAGGGTTAACAGAACTTCTGTGGGCACCCCGCGAAGTGAAGCAGTATTTGTTTACTCGTGGTAAACAAGCTCTGCTTTATTGGTGAAATAGGACGCAGTCGCCAATTTTGGGGATGGAAGTCCTCTAAAATGGGCAACCTGAGTATAAACGATTGGCTGTACATTACTATATCCATTCTGTGGTCACGTTTAGCCATTGTGCAGAACGATGTGGCCCCCAACACCAATAAATAAATAAATAACTTTTGAAGGCAAGTCTATATCCAGTGGTCATTTTTCCTGACAATTCGAGAGAGAGAGAGAGAGAGAGAGAGAGAGAGAGAGAGAGAGAGAGAGAGAGAGAGAGAGAGAGAGAGTCTAAATTAATACTGCTGTTTTCTGCTGTTTTTACAACAGATACTCGGTCCAAGCAGAGAACTCGGAAAATGATATTTGATTAGTTATTTTTTCCACGATCCTCTACGACCTCTTAACCCTTAGAAACTGAAAAGTCGCTTTTTCGATCCTGGATCGAGTTGCAGTGGACGCCATGCACTGGTCAATTTCCACGGGTAGGTGATATTTTCACGGACGCAATAATATTAAATTCCAAACACCAACTATAGAAATAATCGTCAAATGTTTTATTAATGAAGCACCGGGTACAACCCGGTGCTTCATTAATTAAAATTTTGCTGATGATGATTTTTATTACTTGGTAAACGCTTGCGTGTACATCATCACTGTCCACGTGTAGATTACGACAAATCTACGGCTACTGTACTGTACGATCTGAATTCATAAACTAGATAATGGCTCAGTGAATCTGTGTGGTAAACCAATCACGATTTTCAACGTGAAGCCGCAAGGCTGCAGGTTGAAACTATTGACTTGTCTCCCCGCAGAACGATTATAGACTCTATCAGATGATGGCTCTGAACTGGCATGGCATATACCATCAGGGTTCAAAGGGTTAATAAATATATAAATATAACAAGGTATGCAATTCACCTTTTCAAAACAAACAAACCAACCAACCTTCTTGCTCTTCGTCTCGAATGCGAACCACTTAATGCATTCATTCCCGTATACCTGATGTAAAGAGAGAGACGAAGTAATAAATGTTACATTGATGTATCACTTGACAGCTGAGCGTTCTTGAGTTATTGATAATTATTAGGAATGTCGAGGTAAAACGCGAAAAATATTTAGTAAGACAAACAGGCGTTCAGGAAGCTGGGTGACCGCCTAAATTTCTATCAGAGCGGTCTTACCACTGACTACTATTCGCGTCGAGACAGTTGCTAGCCATATGGAGAGAGTGTTTTTTTGCGAAGTGAAATTTTCATCATGGTGTGATACTACAAAAATCTTCCACTATAAAATATAAAGACTAGGCCTGTGGTCACCAGGAATGAGTTAAATTTGATTCGCGTTTGACAATCAGTACTATGAGATAGCCAATTTAGGAATCTGCTTTAGTCAGAACACGGCATCTCCTGGGGCCAATACTTGAAAATTTTTACAGTTATATTTTCAAGATTTATATTGTCCAGTTACGACTTCAAATGTGTTGAAATAAACCATTGGTATTTTCAAAGATATGTCAATTTGCCACTTGGAAAATTGTCTTATCTTTAAACATTCTAATGATTTATTTTAGTCAGTTATATTAATAGACAGAAAATACATTTCTAGAAAACACAATTGTAAAAGTTTTATAGAATTGGTTCCAGGTCTGATCGTAAAAACGAGAAAATCGGGCGGTGACCTAATTATTACTGAACGTCTCCTTGTCCGATCTCTTATTTCTTCGTGTTTTCCTCCAAAATTCTTATTAATTATAATTAACCCAAAGCGCCCAACTGTCAAATGATACACCATTGTAAGGCTTATTGTCGCATCATTCACTTGTCACCAGGTATTGGGGAATAGCCCAAGTTGTGTACTTTTGTGACGAATAGAAAGAGGGTCGGTTATTTGCTTTGAAAAAGGCGAGTTATATACTTTGGTATATTTATATGTCCATTCAGGGAGTGAAGAGGATCGATAAAAAATAGCTACCAAATATCATTTTCCGAGTTCTCAGTTTGTGCCGAGTATCTGTGAATTTTACCAAATTTAGTACGAAAGCTGATCTGAGCAACCACGAATACATAGACAATAGTTCACCGTCCGGACTCGAGTACGGTTTTTATCCTCGGGTAGGACGCGCGGAGGATTATTTCACGAGGCTTTAGAGCGGCCCACGAGAGGATAGAACCGTACTCGAGAAGAGAACTTTTGTATTTATTTTATTTTCTCCTTATTTGTTTTCCCAACACAACCCTTTATAATTGATTCCGTGATTACTTTCAAAACATGTCATAAAAAAGTCCGCCCTCGCTGAGAGTAGAATATGATGCTAGGAGTGAAATACCATTTTTGGCGAGTGGGAATGGGAATACGATTTGTTTTGGGTTAAGAAAAACGAATGAAAATAAAATAATACATGCGATTTCACAAGTTTCTTATCGATGAGCAAAAATTATGCTGTGATGTAATATACTGTTAGAGAGGCAGAACCGAAACGAGGATGAAAAAATTTTCAGATTTAGTGGGGCGAGAGTTAAAATTTTCAGACGGTGTTCCCGAGTCATTGGCCGTCGGTACGAACTTGAAACCCAACTCAACATACTTCTTTAAAACAATAATAAATGAAACAGGCCTGAAACTTTCATTTATTATTATTATTTTAAAGAAACACTTTCGTAAGTAATTCTCTAAAATAATAATAAATACATATTATCGCTACAGTGAAGTGATCTGGGTCGTAGGCAGCGAGTTTGATCCGGCGATCTCACCTCCTCAACGAGACGTGATGCGACGACATAAATCAATTCACTACAGCGATAAAAGGTTTATTATATGACTTATAGTTCAACATCGCATGCCAACGCTAGCATTAACAATTCCCCCCAACCTTTCCTGGGTAAATTGGATTGAAGTAATAGGAACTATTTTTGTTTTCACTTATTTTTGTAACAGGTGCACACTGCCGGAGAATCTCCCGATGCGTATGAATACGATAAAAAATATCACGAATACGACCGCGCACCCCTTCCAGTTCGGAATAAAGTACTCTCTGCGACCGGAAGGGCTAATTATGCGAATTCGAACGCAACCGTAAATAGTCCGTCATACGATAGAGATACGGAATCGGATTCCACACTGTGGATTTTCCGGGGACTAGAAAAAAGATCGTCAAACAGTAGTGATATTTAGCGGCTAAATTACATATTTATTATTTATTTATTGGTGTTTAAGGTCACATATTTCTGCATAATGGCTAATCATGACCACGACAGTTTTACGGGTGGAGGAAGCCGGAGTACCCGAAGAGAACCAGCGAACAACGGCGAACAACTGTCAGCTCCCCAACATACCAATTCAACACAAGCAAGGTTAGCATTGGTCGAAGACAGGTGCACCATAGACGTGGTGTACGTCTTAGTACACAACGCCACCGCCCCCCACATGGACAATGGGGGTGATGTGTCTTGCCCAAGGACACAACGCGGTCGCCGCAGGTGAGAGTCGAAGTTAAATTAACATAGTCTTATAATAATAAACAAATGCTTTGTGTGAACATGCGTATTCGATTGTCATATACTTATAATGGGTGCTTTCACACAAACGAGTTTTGAAACATTAGGGTATTTGTGCGTATGGAAATTGTGATGACGCCAAATGGTAAACATTTTTTTCACCTGCGGGCTTTCGGAAAAAAAATATTGGCGTTCATGCAGTCATCAAGTGGGAGGGAGGGAGAACTGCTCAACGTCTATGGCCCTATAAATCACACATTTTCGAATTGAATCAGGTCTATTATCTGAACTCGAATCGAATCTCGAATCCAATGCTAGGCGTCTTGAATGTGACCGATAAGGGGACAGGGACTGTACACTGCAAAAAATATAGGTTCTCTTTAGAACCAAAACTGGTTCTAATTTTGTCCCCGAGATGGAACCAGTTTTGTTTAAACGGTATTTATTTCAAATCAAATACATTTATAAAGATTAACATTAAAATATTTAGTTTGGGTTCTAAAGAGAACCTATATTTTTGCAGTGGAAACCTAATTGTTCCGATTGTGACGGCTCAAGTCCCAGCTGATAAAATATTCCAGCTACATCATCAATGCATGCCTTCTTGGGAGGCATGCCTTGATGACGTAGTTGGAATATTAACCAGGAACGCGTGCGAGACTTACCAGCACTAAACACTGCACAGGACTAGCCGCAAGCAACAGCTCATCGTCAATCTCTAACTTTGTTTTCAGCAGCGACAGAGACTAGTGAGAGTGGAATTAGCATGGGAGGTGGCATGGGTCAGATGCTATTTATGTTAATATAGATGAAATTACACCCTGTGTTTATTTTCAGCATTATTTACATACAAATTCGATCTGAACTTTTCGCTTTGAGAGACCAATACCAAGCTATATTCCCGTGTAAAGATTCGAACGGAAACGAATAGGGCAGCTGATTTCGAATCGAATAAAATATCAACTTAAGATTCGAAATCAAATCGAATCTCGACGCTTCGCAGGGATCTATCAACGCCACCCACTGGCTTCAGGTCTGTGGAAAGAGGCCCAGAGACTGACAGAGAGATCTTTCCAACAGTATATTTCAACACAGAATATCATCGCCAAAGTATTTTATCCCTTTTTTATGAAGTGGATTATGGTTCCGCAAGTGTTAAAACGAATATTATGTGTAATTAAGGTGAACTTTATTACTATTTGTCTAAGTACTCGTAAAATTGGCGTACGGAAAAACGGTCGCTTATTTCTTTTGAAGCGAACGATAGGTGAACTGAGCGATCTGTCGACCAGTTTGCATAAACATAATTATAGCAACAAGTGAACATAAAAACGTTTACTCAGATGTTTGCTGGATGCTTATAAGAACTTCCAATGCATCGACTTTTAGCTATCAGCTTGAAATACATTTAACGTATCATCTAAGACGTAATGACACCCCAACAAAAATCTATAAATAGACTGCCGCGCTCATCTCATTGTAAATATTAGATATTGGAATTTCCATACGTCAATTATTTCCAATACAAAACCTAATGCGCAGACCAGATATCAACAATAGAATCCCGTATTGGTATAATCACGCACGTGTTGTTAGTCGTTGGGGAATAACACACCTGAAAGAAAAAGGAACACATACGTCTTGATATAAACACCGAGAGTGAACTGCCGAATGTTCCAGGAAGAGGAATTCAGTTTTCGCTTTAACTTTTATCTCAGCAATCAATTGAGAGATTTTATTTTCTGCTGACTGTTACAGCGCGCTTTTCTCTATAACACAGAGATTGATTTTGTGATCGCACTGTTTGCCCACAGCGTACACACAGTGCATTTCCCAAGAGGTGGACGTTCTGATTAGGTGAGTACTGGATTGGTGTATCTGCAGTTTCTTGTATGGCGCGTGTGTGATAGCCTGGAAGTGTATTTATTACCATGATGAAGTTTCTTATATATGTTCATTGGCATGCTATTAGGCTTAAGTTATTACGCAGACACACTGAGAAAGAAAAGTATCTGTACGAGTTGATTTACGTTATGTATTGGTGTAATCATGGAATCAAGTTATTTATGTATTTATTTATTGGTCTTTTAACGACACGTTCGGCAGGCAGGGTCACCTTGTGTGGGACAGTTTTACCGGTGGAGGAAGCCGGAGAGAACCACAGAGCAGCACCGAACAACTGTCAGACTCTTCAACGTACTATATCCACACAAGCATAGTTAGCACTGGCTGAAGACAAGTTCACCATTGGCGTGCGCCTTAGTGCACAGCACCACCGTGCCCGCACATGGGTAAACGGGATTAAGTACCTTGCCCAAGGACCCAACGCAGTTACCTCTGCCGGGGATCTAACCCTTGACCTTTCAGTTTGAAATCCAATGCCGTTACCACTGAATCACCGCTCTCCCATGGAATCAAGTTAAAATCGTTGACAGATAAGTTTTGATCAGGCTCCTTTCCACACTTCCGTGAACATATGGGTAGAAAGTTTGACCCTCTTAAAGCCTTTCCCTAAGTCCCAGCGGATCGCAAATTTCGGGTCAAATCGAATCAATGGAACCTCGAATCGAATCTTATGGCATTTCAAATTATAAATATTGCACCTGCGTACGTTACAATATTGTCATTCTGTACTCAAGTATAGTATTCAACTACTACACGTCTGTTTGGGCAAGTCAATCGAAAATGCGGAATATTCCAGAACGGAACCAAAGTATTTCCGGATTGGGAACCTCTCTAAACTCTTCTTCTATCACCAGGTCTCCTTTACAGGAGACCTGATGATAGAAGAAGAGTTCAAGAGAGAATTATTTATTTATTCATTTATTATTTATTTATTTATTGATGTTTAAGGTCACATATTTATGCACAATGGCTAATCATGACCGTGACAGTTTTATGGGTGGAGGAAGCCGGAGTACCCGGAGAGAACCACCGAGCAACGACGAGCAGCTGCCAGCTCCCCAACATCATAACTCCGCAAATGCAACACAGGCAGGGTTAGATTGGTTGAAGACATGCGTACCATCGACGCGCAGTATGCCTTAGTACACGGCGTCATCGTGCCCCCACGCGGGCAATGGAGATGGAGTGTCTTGCCCAAGGACACAGCGCGGTTGCCGCAGGTGGGATTCGAACCGAGGACCTCTCGGCTTGCAGCCTGCACCTCTACCTACTGAGCCACCGCGCTCCCTCAAGAGAGAATCGAATAGAATCTTCGGCACGATTTCGAATCTAATCGAATTTCAAAGCTTCGCAGAGCCGTGCCTTTACCCAACGTAGCGACCATCCGATCAACGCTATTCGCAAAAATTGTCATTTAAATTTCATTATTATTTACAATCTTTGTCTCCAAAGAATAGGTCGTTCCATTATGGGGAGGGGGGAGGGGGTCATAAGCTGGAATAAAAATTAAAAACTCATAGTGATTCAAGAATTTGTTTTGTATGTGTCGACTTCTAGTCTAGTTAGATATCGGGATTGAAGTGAGAAGTGGCTGAATTCAACTTTAGAAAACTGACTGATGATGCTATGCATCAGATGCAGAGGGATAGGTATCATGAGATGATAACCGTCGATGCTGATACTACACCAGATCTTCTGTAATGTGGGGATCTTGAAACTTTGCCATGTTTTTGCTTCTCCATTCTTCTCACCTGTCTCCACAGTAATGGTTCCCCCGAGTGCATGTTACAGAATGTATCGAAGAACCAAACGATATGCAAAGCTGTTACGCAACTTTCTGAGCCCTCTCTAAAATTGTATAACAGCATTATAACATCAGGTGGGGGTCTTCAAAAAAGACAAAAATATAAAAAATAAAAACAAAACAAAAAAAAAAAAAAAAAAAGATAAAATGTCTTAAGAAAAGAAACTTTTGATGACAATATGATATTATTTACTAAGATATACTCTAAAATGTATGTAGTTCATTTCTTACCACCCGAAAATCTGTACCCAAACAAAACGGCAAACATAACTTCTCCCCGATATAAATGCAAACCAAAAAAACCCCGCCCGATACCTGTCCTTATTTTGTCTGTGAATATACTTCGTAAACCGTTCTTGCAACGTTCTAACTGGGTTCATTACTATCAAGGCTCATTATCTATGTCGGCCAAAAACTGAAATTATTCCATCATTTATGAATGAATATGGTGCTTGTTTCCGAAGATTACAGCTATCTGCATCTCAAACAACGGGTCATTTATTCCCTATGCACTTTGAAAAAACACCCGTAAAATATGGTTCCGTTCCAGACGGTAACTCGATAAAATTATTTCGCAAAACACAAGCGATTTATCTGAAGGATGCTTCCAAGTTCTCAGGTCACCGACTGATTCTGTTAGCAATTCTACGCTATTATGGACTATCTATTTGCACACTTTTCGTTGAAATTTGCGCGCAGATTACCTTTGATGTAATGTGAGGCCTTTTTACTCACAAAGATATCTTCTTTGAGGCTTCAGCTATGGATATTCCAATCAATAAGTTTTTAGTATTTAATTTACCTTGAAATCGCCATGATATAAACACAATTAGTAGACCTCTGCAGGCAACAGGTCGTAATTATAAAACTACGGATGTAGTGAATCTTCATTTCTAATAAGGTAATATCATCAAAATTT
Organism: Pictodentalium vernedei; assembly: GCA_031216915.1. Taxonomy (NCBI): domain Eukaryota; kingdom Metazoa; phylum Mollusca; class Scaphopoda; order Dentaliida; family Dentaliidae; genus Pictodentalium; species Pictodentalium vernedei. The sequence goes on from CM062297.1 coordinate 464,853,093, forward strand.
CGGCAAAATCAAGTCAGGATTGAGCAACAATTCTTCTGTTGACTAAAAGGAAATGAATATTTATGGTATTTTTAGATTCCATAGTCTGGAATATGTAAGTTGGTCGGAAAAGCGAACCTACGGTTCGCTTTTCGGACCAACTGAAATATTCCAGATGAATGAATCTAAACATAGACCGTGGACTATTTAAGAGTTAGACAAGTACCAGGCCACACCAGCGTCCAATTCCTTGCAGAATGAGACTGGTGGCCCGACATCTTCAGACTCTCCAACAGATTACTGACTACTTGCCAAACATAACGCATTTATCACTGTGCTGTCCATCAGCACACCAAAATAATGATTAAAGGTCAACTAGAAAATGAAAATTCTGCAAGTATTGGCCCGGCAACTGCCCTGAAACGTTACCAAGAAATATTTGCACTGTTTTGGTCAGTCTGACTCTATTTTCCTAAAGAAGTGTTCGCATATGAAATTTGTACACAGTGATAAACCGTTAGACTCAGTATGAGTAACATGGTCTGACATTTCTGGCGTACATCCACATTCAGCAGTGAACAATAACTTCTGCAATACAGACTCAATGTGCACAATAAATCTTGCATTACGCAATAACATCACATTGAGCAATGAAAACGTCTCATTTAATATAATTGCTGAGCGAAAAATACAATCAAAAGCAATGGAACATGTAAAATCTAGCCTTTTGTCAATTTCTCCCATTTTTGGAGCTGGGATGGCTTTTTGTATTATTAACATACTAAAGGGAATTTATTTTGCTTAACAGTTCTGCCGGCATAGTTTGCTTGCAGCGAGACTGAATGAGACTAAACTGAGAATTAGGCTAAAGAAAATTATTGTTTTGATTCTCAGGCAGAGGCGCATTCGTTTATTCGGCCCGCGTTTGTCATATTTATTTCGGAGGCAAAATTCAAAATGTATAAAACTATCATAGGTTGTGATTTTAGCGGTATCACATCGCGATTTGCGACGCAATGTGTCGTATGCACTGATACAGTAATTGTTATTCTCTTTGCGAAATGCGACACGATTCTCATATGCATGTACAAAATAAATATTCATTTACCTGGTTGAGGACTAGATTAGTTTGCGTGGTCTGAATTCGTTCATCTAAAATTGATTTATTACAAATTATTGGAGAGTGCCAAGAGGCACTCTCCGATAATTTGTAATAGAACAAATTTGTTCAAACAAACTATTTTTTTTATGTTTGACTGAATATGATACATGGGTAAGGAAAATAATGGCTTTTGCACAGGGTTCGCCTTGAGTAAAATGGTCGAGGCCTAAAAAAAGTGCCCCACATATTGAGGTCGGGGCCTTTTCGGGGCTGATTTTCCATTTTGTCCATTATTGTTAGTGCTTTTTTATGGAAAATGTCGGGGCTTGAAAAAAAGCCCCCAGCAAGTGCTCCTCGGGGCTGATCTCGGGGCCTGGGCTGATCAACCCCGACTCAAGGCAAGACCTGTTTGCATTGGTACCCTCATTTTTTGGAAGGCATGAATGTGGCTTCAAGCACTCAACCACTTAACCCTTTACCCAACGCAGACGATATCAAAATTTATTATTTTAATTATTATTTTTACAAAATTTAAAAGAAATTTAAACAAAACCATATCACGTGACCCCCTATTGGAACGAGCTCAATGAGCTCGTTCCAATGAGGGGGTCATATGATATGGTTTTGTTGAACTATTTTGAAAAATTTCTTTCTTTCAACTGCTGAATTTGTAAATTACGCGAGCGAATGCGGGCGGTTCGTTAGGTAAAAGGTTAACAAAAACCAAATTATTTGTTATCTCCATTTCAGTTGTTCTATGTTGAAGATTTTGTGTTGTATGATCTCTGTTACAAAACAACTATCAGTGAAATCAACATTGAATCTCTAGTATTTAATTTTAGGCTCTCATAACTGGATTTTAGGAATCGGCGACCATTACATCAGGAATAAAAAATAAAAATAAAAACCACCCTTCCTCATTCGTTTAAAAAAATGCCTGAGAATCAATTATTTAATTTCGTTTGGCCTAATGTGACTTAATTTTTGCCTAGTTATTCATTCCGCCTCAACAGCTATAACCCATTTTTCATGGTATGATTTACAAAGTGTATCCCCATTTTTTTGTACACTGCACATCTAAGTGCTATGAGCCGAAACAAGCACGATTTCGGTCTTTGGGTCATAAAACGTCCCTGTTGTATAGAAGTGAATGACCGCTCTGCGGTTCGACGAATTAAAATGTTAGAAGTGCAACCATATTCATTGGTCGAACAACGTAGAATATTTTATTAATTGTTTGATCCCCCCCTCCATCCCCCCCCCCCCCCACCCCCATCAATGAATATGGACTCTTCAATATAATGCCATTGAACTGGCGTGGAATATACCATCGGAGTTAAAAGGTTGAGACGTTCTTCAGCTATCGTCGTTATTACTTTTGATGAACACCCTCATCCAAGCAATCTCTGTGAACGAAAAGGTTTTTTTTCCAACTTATTCGACACTACTCTAGATGTTTTCATGCAACACATGCCTCTGAAATTAAGAATAGATCTAAACAATCAGATTTTTACATAATGTCTTGTTTTGTATTAACCCTTTACCTAACGTAGAAAGCAGACGACACTTGCAAAAATAATTCCTGAGTAACTAATTTTTTTCATTTTTTGTCTCAAAAACATAGGTTATGACCCCTCGTTGGAACGAGCTCGACGAGCTCGTTCCAACGAGGGGTCATAACCTATGTTTTTGAGACAAAAAATGAAAATATTTTGAAAATTAATTGGCGATTTTTGAGAATAGCGCTGGCCGGTTTTGACCGTTACGTTGGGTTAAGGGTTAAATAATGCGTTCATGAATTATATTGAATAGCATATTGTTTGTATTGCTCACATCGGCATTGTTTCTTAAAGTGCAATGTGCATTTTTTTTCATAAAGCAGCACTTTTGAACATTGCTCGCACATTCCTTGCTGACACAGTACTTTATCTATTCCCATTAAAATGCTGAACAGAATCAGTAATCAGCGAATAGGGCCTGTTTTTATATTTTCTGAAAGCTTGAGATTTCAGAAAACAAGAAACTGAAGAAAACCTTTTAATAATTTGGTTACATCAAATGTCTACTTCTTCAAGTCATTTCATACTAGTTCGTAAATACACGAAGAGGAGGGGGGGGGGCATAGGAAGCGAGACCCTCCAATAATTTTTTCAATCGGTACATTTTTGATTAGATTAAGGTCTTGTTATCAATTCTCTCTTGCTAGTAATCCCGTATTTTCTGACGAGACTAGATTTGATACTTCTTGGACTTGTATCACAAATACTGCCGGCCATACAAATGGAGGTCTGTAGGATCAGAATCGTGCTGTCAATGGCCCAGCACGACTAATTTGGAGTGCCGGTACGGTATGTGTTAATTAAATAAAAACCGCGCTACGACAACTACAATCATATTTTATTTATCCATAAATGGTTTTGCAAGAGGTCTTGAGTTTCTTTACTTATAACCCAGACTGATTAATATTTCAACAACATCATCATGGCATGTCGTCGATGAAGGCATGCCTTGATGATGCTGTTGGAATATTTTATTTCTGGGAACCGACAGGTCCACGATTGGATCCCTGCCAAGGGTAACTGCGTTGTGTACTTGGGCAAGGCACTTCATCCCATTTGCCCACGTGGGGGTACGGTGACGCTGTGTACTAAGGCATACTGTACGTCGATGGTGCACTTGTCTTCAGCGATGCAAACCCTGCTTGTGCGAAGGTAGTACGTTAGGAAGTTGCTCGCCCTTGCTAGGTGGTTCTCTTCGGGTACTCCGGCTTCCTCCAACCATAAAATTGTCCGAAACGAGGTGACTATGGCTGTCGAACGTGTCGTTAAACCCCAATAAATAAATAAAAATAAATAAATAAATAAATAAATAAATAAGTAAATGGAATATTTTGTCCGTCTTGACCCATCACAGTCGTGACAAATCAGGTTTACAGCCCCCCCCCCCCCCCCAAAAAAAAAAAAAATAAATAAAAATAAATAAATAAATAAATAAAATAAAATAAAACGGTTAAATTAGTGATGCCTTTGAATGCAGGACACACGAAGAAAACTGCTCAGAAAATTTGTTGAAATCGTTTGGTGTCAGTGCAATGTTTGATACGTGAGGAAGCCATTTGCCCGAATAATACAGATTTGTATCCATAATTACAAAATGCATAAGAAAACAACACACTTAATTATCTCAACCTCTCCATTATTCCATTATTCAATACAAAATTGTACTTGTTCACATTAGCAGTGTGAAAAATTAGAAACGCAACCAGCATGACAATAAAGTTTTGAACCCACTCAATTATCTCAACGATTCAGTTGTTCCATTCAAACGCAGATGCGATATGAAAAATTATAGACGCGACTGGCATATAAATCAAATCTCGAACTCACTCCCAAAGCCCCAGATATTAAGATTAAAATTGTAAGGGTACAAACGTACAGCAGTTTGGATAAAAATGCGGATAGAGAATGTCGAGGGAGCAAGGTAGCTCAGTGGTTAGAGCATCCGACTTCAAACCGAAAGGTCGACGGTTCGATCCTGACCATTGCCACCTGCACTATGTCCTTGGGCAAGACACTTAATCCCGATTGCTCGCATGTGTATGTACTAAGGCGTAGTGCACGTCGATGGTGCAGTTGCATTCAACCAGTGCTAAGTCTACTTGTGGAGAGTTTGTGACTTAGAGAGTCTAACAGTTGCCGTCAGCTGCTCGGTGTCTCGTCTCTCTCTGGGTACTCTGGCTTCCACTCGTAAAGTTGTCCGACACGATGTGACACTGGCTGTTGAAAGTGTTGTTAACTCTTTACCCAACGAATCGCCCGCACCCGCCCGCGTAATCTGCAAATTCAGCAACTGAAAAAATATTATTTTTCGAAAAATTTCAACAAAACCATATCATGAGATCCCTCTTTGGAACGAGCTCGACGAGCCCGTTCCAAAGAGGGGTCACATGATATGGTTTTGTTGAAATTTTTTGAAAAAAATTAAAAAATGATATTTAAAATAATAAATTTTGAAATCGTCTGTGTTGGGTAAAGGGTTAAACCTTAATAAGCCAACAGACAAGAGAATGTCGACTGGAACAAGACTCGGTCGCTACCCGGTCGACATTCTCATTTCGTTTTCTATCCATAATACCACAAAATCTAAATTGAGACAAAGCAACGCTAAATGATTGCACGTTAGTACAATATCCGTTGCTCGATGTTACCGAACCTACCAACAAACCAGGGTGGCTTCTCCCATTTCGCTGTTGATAGTATTGACGGAAATGATACCTTCCATGGTACCAGTGTTGAAAGGGCTTAGACATGTAATTTACTGAACAGTGAATATGGTGAATATGTCATGACAAGACTTCAACCCTTTACTTCTTTACTGGACTCGAAGGCGAAGCTTTCAAAGAAAATTCTTGAATACCTACAATATTTCCATTTTTCACCATTTTTCACCTCAAAAACATTACTTCACATTGGAACGAGTTCGACAAGCCCCGTTTTGTGGGCAAAAATTAAAACCACGATAATAAACTTTTAATGGCACTTTTGGGGAAGGGCGCCGCCCTGATCTAGCTATTACGTTAGGCATGACGTTAAAGTTGGGCAAGCATTGGAGTGATGTGAAAGTTGACAGGAATTGGTCACTGCGCTGGACAAAACGCCAGTTGTCATGACATTCCGATTCCAAATATTTGAATGTGTGTTGATATACTGTGCAGATACACTAATCGTTTACTTCACAAATCCCTCACGTTCTTTTAAAGGTACAATTTTATCAGCCATAAGGATGCTAAGAAATTGGTGTTTTGTCAATTGTCAATGCTGTTTTATTAGGATCTGCATCAACCTATAGTGTTGGTGTTAAATTTGTATACACACACAGGATACCTTAACCCTCTGCACCCTGGTGTCAAAATTAAGAAATTAAAAACAGAGAATTCTTCCCATAATGGAGCTACTGATTTAACTACTTCAGTCTTGTGTGACAGACCTGACTGAGCCCTTTCAAACAAGACTCAAGTCAGAGCTTAAAATTAATGCGAGAATCAGAATCGATTCTCGCAAATGATTCTCGCACGGAAAACAATGAGTATCAATTTTAATTCTAGCAGAATATTCGTTTGATTCTTAACCAGTACAGCCGCCGTGGACTGGCCACTTTCTGTGGGTGGGCGATATTTCCACGGACGCATTAATATTATATTCCAAACACTAATTATAGGAATAATCATCAAAAATTTAATTAATGAAGCACCGGGTACAACCCGGTGCTTCATTAATTAAAATTTTGCTTATGATGATTTTTATTTCCCGGTAGACCCATGCGTGAACATTACTGCCCACGCGTGGATAACGACGACAAGTCCACTGCGACTGTACTTTAGATTCAGAAAGTATCCTTGAAGGCCTGAAGGATTGTCCATTTATTTGTTGTTCCCTCATAATGAGATACCATTTTGACTTAGCAGTGTTGTATATAGACAGCCAAGACTTCAGTGGAGACCTCTGCCAAGGTATTGTAACTCCCATCAATACCACCAAAAGCCTTATGTTTAAATATGTGTTCTACATGTAGAAAAAGAAACTCACCAAAAGTGGAACTAAATCTTAAAGGGTTAAACTGTAATAATTATATAAATATAGTACAGCAGTCGTGGACTGGTCACTTTCCACGAGTGGGCAATATTTCCACGGACGCAATAATATTAAATTCCAAACACTAATTATAGGAATAATCATAAAAAAAATAATTAATGAAACACCGGGTACAACCCGGTGCTTCATTAATTAAAATTTTGCTGACAATAATTTTTTATTACCTGTTAAACGCATGCGTGGTCATCACTACACACGCGTGGATTTCCACCAGTCTACGGCGACTGTACTGTTAGAGTTTGTTTTTCTCACTATGGAATATGGACTAGTTCCACCCACAAGGGTATAACAGTACTCTAAAATTCCAAAATTGTATACGAACTGAAAACCGATTCTCGCAGCTGGAGTTCACGAGAATCAAACAGATTGTTGCGAATCGAGAACAATTTTAAGTCGTGGTTAAATTCCATGTCGTATTATGAGGAAAGCTGCTGCTTGAAATTTTGGTTTTTGACATCGGTGTACAGAGGGTTAGCGCAACCCCCGCCCCGGTTATTATCACATCTTATCACACGTTCTGACTCCTCATCCTGAACAGTAAACTCTTACTTTAAAAGTACCAACCACGATCATTCAATAATATTCCGGAAGGAACACCGACCGTACGTAGTTGTATTCTAGGGCGAAATTGTGGCGCAACGAAGATTCGATTCGAGTCGCAATGATTCGGAAATATTCGATATGTTCTCAAAATCCCACAAAGTGTCCCCTCTTGAACTCTCCTTCTATCACCGGGCCTTCTATATAGGAGACCTGGTGAAAGAAGAAGAGTTCAAGGAGTTCCGCTTCCGAAGCTATGTTGATTCCATTCTGGAATATTCCACATTTTTCATTTAATTACCCCAACAGACGATTCGCCGTTGAAAACAATACTGGTGTAGCGACTGGCAATATTTTCAGTTGCAAGAAGGTGGAACATTTACAAGTAGGGGAGCTGTGGAATTCGAAACAATTCGCCTGATTAGGCTGGGGAAGGGGTGTGTGTGGGGGGGGGGGGGGGGGTGGGGGGAGGGGGCTGGTGATTCGGCATTAAATATAAGATTCACAGGGCCCTGGGAAAACCCTAACCCTTTATATGCGTTACTCATACATTTTTTCGTGAAAAATTTCAGCAGTCGAGGATAAGATGACACAAAACACAATAAATCGTTGACAAGGATTATCAATTGAGAAATCTTTTAAATCATCCAGCAATATTTAGAGGTTATTACTTGCTCAGAATCACATCAGCTGAGATATCGCCCCCTGGTCTCAGCCTGAGACCAAAGGCCCTGTTTTCCCTAGCACACCAAGCTTATTCCAGTAAGGATGCCACAAATAATATTCTTGAATGTAAGAAAATAAACTATAGATTCGAAATGCACACCTCTGTTTATGACGAAACCTAAGGTTAAAAGTACAGAAAAATGCACTTTACGAACTACGGAATGTTCCACCTGGGGCACTTTCTGTAGAACCGTAAATGTTCTATGCCGAAATGCATACCACAAAATGATGAAATAATTCCTCAAGCAGTGTTTTAATAAGATCACTGTTCATATTCACTTTCGTAAATATCTTTGTGGCAGTCCTTGAGTACCAAACATAAATGTTTGACTTTTTGTGGGGAAACATATTTAGACGATATTGTCAGACCACTTATATGCAGGTCTCTTCAAGAGAGCTCTCTTCAACGCATACTCTCAGCGGGCTATTTTAAAGTTGGGTGAGAATACCAGACGACGAATGGCATACACGAATGTAGATGTGCGTCGATATAATTAATTATGTTAGGCTTATTAAAACTAGAAAAATATATAGGACCCCAACCCCGACACTTCAACAACAGATGTAGAGATATCATGTTATTATCGGGGCGTGGGACAGACACCTAACGGGAAGATGAGTTGAGTAGCCACGTGAGACAAAAAAATATGGGTAAGTCCGTTACTCTGCCTGGGCGATGCAGAGAAGCTTGCAGACATTTTCCGTTGGCGTCAATCCAACTACATGCAAAGCGCGGAACACGTGCTACATGTATAAGACAGCCGTCCTAACTTCTCTCAGGTGAGTCACACATCGGTTAAGGCTTCAAATATCATTGCGATGAAGTGTGTACAAAACCTACATAATGCAGAAGAGTATGTCCCCTCATGCGAAAGAGGTTCATTGTGTTTCCCGTAAAGCTACGGTAATACGGTATGGTACGCTAATGGAATTGCACGATTTCGAGGTACTACGCTATTGCCATTAAAATTACTTCCATTATTCCGTGGATGATAATGCTCGTCCCCGTCGGATACTTGTCATTGGGTACTACATGAGAAAATTGTCTATACACCCTTGTCCGAGCGTTCTCCGGACTTGAATCCACTTAAATTCGAGCCTTTTTCTAGTTGCAAAATCGTTGCATTTGGTCTGTCAATCAGAACGTTCCGATATTTGTGAATGATAATGACCAGAAACACAGTCAATGTTACACTGTTGTTAAAATATTAAAATGTCAAGCTGCGATTTTTTTCTATAATGCAAGTAGGAATTCAGACAGTTTAACCCTTTACCCAACAAAACGACCAAAACCGGCCAGCGCTATTCTCAAAAATCGCCAATTAATTTTCATTATTTTTTTCATTTTTGTCCCCAAAAATAGGTTATGACCCCTCGTTGGAACGATCTCGTCGAGCTCGTTCCAACGAGGGTTATAACCTATGTTTGTGAGACAAAAAAAATAAAAAAGTAGTTATTCAAGATTTTTTTTTGCAAGCGGCGTCTGCTTTTTATGTTAAGTAAAGGGTTAATCTTGTTTGACGGAGTGAGCTCTATCAAACACGATTGAATTGATTAAGTTCCTAATAGCATTATGGGAAAATTTTCGATTTGAAAGTTCGGTGTGTTGACATCGGCTTGCAGAAGATTAATACTTCTATCCACGTATTTCAAAATGGTGGCTTGTCGTTCTGTGTACTATTTACAGTAAGATGGGCTAAGAAAAACATGCGTGTAACATTATCAGGCAAGGAAGTTTTTATAGGAAGCCACCCGAAAGGTGAGGTTGACTCTGGAGTCATTGAGCATGGTCAGACTAGTACAATTCGAATGGTGTACTGCGTTTATTAGTGGCTTTGTACCTACTTTGGACTTCTGAGCTTTGTTTTCGTTCGTGGTTTGACTGTTTTATGCTTAAGTGTGTTTTCCGAATAAGTTTGAGTATTGAGCCTTATAGAGTTATCAGGATTGGCGAACAAGTTCTACAATGTATAATTAACGAGATACTCAGCCCATTGGGGATGGCGTCCGCAGCGGCAACTTGATGGCCGTGCTCTTCTCGAATATAGATCTTCAGCTGGCACGAACTATGTGTCTCTCCAAAAGCGAGCAACCATTTTACGTTCTCACGCGAAGAGCGGTACTCTGTGAGAGCCTAAATCCAACAACTGATGCTGCCAAGTGTTCGTGTACGACGAGAAACTTCCCCGAGCTCGACGAGCTCGTTCCAAAGAGGGGTCATAACCTATGTGTTTGAAACAAAAAATTAAAATATGAAAATTAATTGGCGATTTTGGAAAATAACGCTGGCCGGTTTTGGTCGTTACGTTAGGTAAAGGGTTAAATAATACGAAAATATTAAATTACACTACTTGGATACCGTAAATTATAAAAGAGGAAGAAAGGACAATTCTGGCAACTGACGATTCGGAGCTCACATACAATACACAGTAAACGGATTATCAGTGGGAGACCTGCGGACGGTTGTTCAAATTACAATTCTCGACCTTTGAGAGTACGTACCAAGCACGCTTTCATCCAGTGACCCCCGATTAAACTGTGAGCTCCATTTGCTGAACATTGCTTGTGTTTCTTGTGTTTTTTGAGAATGATCGCTTGGGTAAAATTCCTTTTCCCGAGTGTTTCAAAGATAAACTACGCTCTACGTACTGTAATGGCGTTCTGCAGTTATACCATTCACCTAACAATAATAGCAGACAACACAAACAAATTATTCAATCATCCCCCCTTGTCCCCCCTCCCGTGCCCCATTCCCCCAAAATGGTTTAACAGTGCCCCAACCTTATTAACCCATTTACCCAACATTCACTATATCAGCATTTGTTACTTTACTTTCTTTATTGAACATTTTCATTAAAAACAAAACCATGTCATTTGCCCCCCCCCCCCCCCCACTGCAACGAGCTCACTGAGCTCGTTCCAATGAGGGGGATCAAAGGAAATTTAAAAAAAAAAACACTTTATTCAACTGCTTAGTTTATTAGTAAATTACGCCAGCGGTTGTTGTCGATTCGTTGGGTAGGTGGTTAATAAACACGTTAAAATGGGAAGGATGGTCCGGAAATGGAGAGGAGGCTCCCAACGTATTAAGAAACCAATCGAAACGCTCGGTGCGTCGAATACTCTCTCATTAGTTTCCACATCTCTTTATTGCTAAATCTATACGGGCTGTTGACAAATAGGTGCTGACGTTTGACGAGCATGCCGATTTCTTAAATGAGAACGCAAAGCTTTTTATCAGATATGCCCAGCATTGACAATCCCATATAGATACTTGTACCTTTAAAAGAACGTGAAGAATTTCTGCGGAACATTCAAGTCCACTTTTAAATGTACTTTACAAAAACAGAATCGTAGCCTCGAAGAAAATGGCGACAGAAATAGAAGAGTTGTTGAACCAAATGAGACTGCAATGTTTATCAAAGGGCTGTGGCGGAATAAAGGAACTTTCTGTCGTGTTTCGACGAATGGACATTGATTTTTCGAAGCGCATCAACCTCCAGGAATTTAAAAACGGACTCCGGCTTTATGGCATGAATGTATCAGACAATAACGTCAAGCAGTTGTTCGGAACATTTGATAAAGACTCAAGTGATGCCATAGACTTTAGTGAATTCATCACCAGTCTTCGACCACACATGAATTTTTGCAGGAGACGGGTAGTAAATGAAGCGTTCGATAAACTTGATGTAAATAAGGACGGAGTGTTGAAGGTAGATGATCTACAAGGTAAGGCACAGCAATACTTTTACAACTCTTTACCCAACGCAGACGACATCAAAATTTATTATTTTAAATATAATTTTTTTAAAATATTTCAACAAATTTCAACAAAACCATATCATGTGACCCCTCATTGGAACGAGCTCAATGAGCTCGTTCCAATGAGGGGTCACATGATATGGTTTTGTTCAAATAGTTTGAAAAATTTAATTTTTTCAACTACTCAGTTTGCATATTACGCGGGCGGATGCGGGCGATTCGTTAGGTAAAGGGATAAGGAAATTCAAAAGCTTTACAATCATTATTATTTATTTATTTATTGGTGTTTTAAGGTCACATACATATGCATAATGGCTAATCGTGACCGTGACAGTTTTACGGGTGGAGGAAGCCGGAGTACCCGGAGAGAACCACCGAGCATTGACGAGCAACTGTCAGCTCCTCAACATTCTAATATGTCCAAGATCCACTCAAGCAGGGTTACAACGGTTGAAGACATGCGCACCATCGACGTGCAGTACACCTTAGTAGACGGCGCCATCGTGCCCCCATGTAGGCAACCGGGATAAAGTGCCTTGCCCAAGGACACAACGCGGGTCGTCCGGGACGGGGATCGAACTCGGGACCTCTAGCATAGAAGTCCAACAGTCTATCACTGAGCCATCGCGTTCCCAGCTTTACAATCTGTGTTCGCGCTGTCACACTTTAGCCACTTGTACCAAAAAAGTAATTTGGCACTCCAAAATCTTCACTGACTAATATACAATTCCTTTCACTTGTGATGGAAAGTCATTGCAGCAGTGAAGAGCGCGATCGATGAAAGAACAAAGCAAAACAAATTATTTTTTTTATTTCTGGTACAAGGAAATCGTCAGTTGGCGGAAACAATAATCGATTTTCACGAAACCAGAGGCGGCGGAGCCAGGGGGCAGAGACTGCGCGTGCCTTTCCACTTTTTTACACAGATATATTTCGCAGTTATACGACGAGTTACAGTGGGCGCATGCAAACGTATCAATATACAGGCATTACTGTAACATTATTTGCAAATCCATACAACATTTAGCCAAAGAATCTCACTTTCGGTCGCTCCGGTCCGTTTCTTGTACTTCAACTAATCTTCCGACCCGAAGTCTGGCCTTCGAGTTGGAAGATGGTTGAAGTGGAAGAAACGGCCAGGACAGTGACTATATACAGCGGCATATTTATCTAAACGAGAGACTATAGCGAGTCATGGTACATTTACCGATATACGATTGAACCTTTTTCACACTGGGTCGAACCATGGTAGCATTTTGAATTTGTGCCCCTCCACTTTTATCGACCTTCCGCCGCCCCTGCACGAAACACACCCAAACCTATTGCGTTTGGCAATGAAGTGTTGGAAATTGTATTTTGACAAACTTTCAACGTTAATTGCCGGTAGTGGTAAGGAGGCATTGTCTTTTCATCAGTAAAACATTGTAAGTTATCAGCATTTCAAAAGGAGCGTTTAATTAGATACACACTTCATGCCGTCGCGAGTGACTCACAACTCGTAACAGTATGAAGTATTTACCTACTTAAATGCCGCCTTTTGTGAGGCCTCGCGACCCGATAAGCCCAGTGGATTAATGCTGTGTAGTCGATTAATCTATTATTATCGACGCCCAACAACAGATGTTCGTATCGGCAGCAATCTGCCTTACCCTCAGTTGAATCAGTGACATCGATATAAGTAATTTGACCGGCCTTTCGCCTGACGACGATTTCGTCCCAAACTTTCGAGTTCTGTCTGGTTTTTGCGTGACCAATTGTCCGTTCATGCACTCTTGTCTGAAATCCTTAAAACTGGTTCATGTTCACTCACCCTCATATTTCTTGGGCCATTTGGGTTTGGTTATTCCTCTAGTAATTATGCCTTCAAAAAGTACCCAGGGTACACCAGTTGGCGGGAGAATTTAATTTTCTTTCCCTTGGAGAGACTCTGAACCTTTACCCATGAGGGATACACAATCTTAACCCAGCCTGATGTGAAATGAGGTGCGGGATAAGATATTTTGAAACGTTCATTTTGATATGAAATGTTTTTCACCACAAGTTCACGCACAAGTTTACACGCCTCCATTTTCCGCCAAGCGATTGCACTCTAAAATAACAACACTTCGACCAGGTGCTGATTATTAAGGTTTAATACCGGGAACGAGAATGTCAGAGCTCCGTGGCTCCAGGTTCTGAAAGTCAATCATGATACCCTGGAAATTCACAGACCACGGTATCAATGATTGCGTATAATAGTTTATGAGATTATGGCAAATATCAATTTCTTCCATGGCCAGCATTTTTATTGGAGCTATGGTTTAATCTCGCGAACGGGAATTTCCCGGTTACCAGTTCTGAAAATGTGTGCTAATGGCCGAGAAATTCATAGAATAGAATCGGGAATCAAAGGTTGCGTTCCGGTTCTATCCTATAAATTTTTGGAGTATCGGGACTGATATTCAGAAACAACAGCCGGAAAATTCCTGGTATCGTGACTGTCTTTCAAAAACGAGAACCAGAAAATTTCCGTTTGATGAAAAGGCTTTGATTACCCCTGTGCTCCCAATCTTTATTCCCTCCCCCGTCCCATCTGTCTTTCCAACACCAAGAAATAAACTGTTTGCCATCTCGTGTTTCTTTCTTTCCAATTTCACTGATCAGCATACTAACCCTCTCTATTGTATCAACCAATGACAGCGTATCTTTCATTCTACCACACCCACTTCCTCATTATTGTCCAAGTGAATCGTATGTCAGACTAATATTTTGTCATTCGAAGAGAAAGTACCCCAGGGTACCCATTACTCCAGAATTAGACATTTGTCACTCCTTGTCACTATTTTTTTGCAGTTTCCTCTTATACTTCAGCTACCTCGACCCCAGTTTGAGATACAGCGTCCCGCTGTGATACCACCCAAGTACTCCCCAAATACAGGCTTCTCTTTACATCGGAGGCCGCCCAAGGACTTCGTTGCTCTGGCCCATTCTTGCCAATTTTAGTTACAACACTCCATTACTCTCTCTCTCTTTCTGATAATTTGTTCATCCCACACTCTTAACCCTTTACCCAACGAATCGCCCACATCCGCCCACGTAATATGCAAATTCAGCAGTTGAAAAAATATTATTTTTCACAAAATTTCAATAAAACCATATCATGTGACCCCTCGTTGGAACGGGCTCGTTGAGCTCGTTCCAAGGAGGGGTCACATGATATGGTTTTGTTGAAATTTTTGAAATTTTTTTAAAAATGATATTTAAAATAATAAATTTAGATATCGTCTGCGTTGGGTAAAGGGTTAAATCATTTTGGTTAAACATTAACCCAAATAAACTGGATTGAGTGAATATGAGCTCAGTTGGATTCATATTCACACAACCCAGTGGATTGTAGTTAATTTTTAACCTAACTGACTTTAGAGTGTACGTTGTACCTCTTCAATGTCCGAGATCTCGATTGATAAATTACATATTAATACTCTAACCTATGCTATCCAACCTGTCTGGATATTATAATTCCAAATAGCGCGGAACATTTGTTTATACCATCGGTTGTTAGGAAGATTTGTCCAATAGTTAACCCTTTACCCAACGTAACGGTCAAAATCGGCCAGCGCTGTTCACAAAAATCGCCATTTAATTTTCATTATTTTTTCATTTTTTGTCTCAAAAACATAGCTTATGACCCCTCATTGGAACGAGCTCGACGAGCCCGTTCCAACGAGGGATCATAACCTATGTTTGTAAGACAAAAAATGAAAAATATTAGTTATTCAAGAATTTTGTTTTCAGGTGTCGTTTGCCTTTCGTGTTAGGTAAAGGGTTAAGTAAGTACAGTTTCATCAAGTGTACCCTGTCCTTGATCGTCATCCGCCCAAGCTCACCCATGAATGCTTCCAGTGCTGTTGCATTACTCAATCCTGTGCCTAGGAATAAACCAAGTATAAAAGGTAATTCTTAATCAGCTGGAACATGTAGGGTTGGGTGTGGTGAATCCTGTTGTATGAGGATTGATCGCATAAGGCCCAATGCATTTAGTATGTTCAATAGTTGTATTTGAAACTATTTCCTTAGTTCAGTTACATAATTAAATACAATGCAATCATTTAAGATATCAATGGTCTCATTATGATTCCTACGTCT
Organism: Pictodentalium vernedei; assembly: GCA_031216915.1. Taxonomy (NCBI): domain Eukaryota; kingdom Metazoa; phylum Mollusca; class Scaphopoda; order Dentaliida; family Dentaliidae; genus Pictodentalium; species Pictodentalium vernedei. The sequence goes on from CM062297.1 coordinate 464,868,978, forward strand.
TGTCCCAGTGTCGGTAAGACTCAATGGCCTTCGTGCTGAACCTTCTGGGCAAAAATCAGGAACAAGCCTAGTGTGCCTGATATATACTAAGTTTTCACTATTTGAGTATGTAAAAAATAAGTGATAATTTTTAGGGTTTAAAAGACAGGTAACGCGGTTTGAAATGGAGTACAAAATAATATTTTTACATTAAACATTATTTATTCAAGATAATGTTATATATATATACATTACATAACAGTATAATAGATTAATTAAAAAGTTTTGCTAGTAGTACACGAAAAAGCAGCAACAGTGATAATCAAGTCGGTAGGTAGATGAGGATTCGACAGAAAGCCTTACGTTTAATAGCACTTTTCGTAAAGATGAAATTGATCAGAAGTAATGAACGAAACTTATATTTTTGTAGGACCTATTTACAGATAACGCAAATTTATAATTTTGACAGCCCTTGTAATATCTTTATTTTGTCACATGATACTCACATCGTCGATAAAATTCGGAGAATTAATTATACAGGCTGTCGAAAAAGGTGTGAAAATGCTTTTTTGTTTGTTTAACCCCCAACACTGATGGCAAAATACGGAAATGTCAACCAGTAAATTTTTCCCAAAATGCAACTAGGAATTTAACAATTCAATCATGCTTGACAGAGCTCAAACCGATTGAATTGGTTACATTCGTAATTGCATTATGGGAAAAGTTTGCAGCTTGAAATTTTAATATTCGATATCAGTGTACAATGGGGTAACCCTTTCAACTCGGTGTGCATAAATTTTTGCGTGAAGAAAAAATTGGTAGTGGACTAGCAGACGGTATAAAGAGCAAAAATTCTGAGGCTCGGTTTGGTAATAATGTAATCCAACAGCTCAACAGTGCTGTTGGATTATATTATTACCGAAACTCCCAACAAACCAGGATGGTTTCGTCATTTCGCCTTTGACACTATTGACTGAAATGATACCCTCCAGGGCGCCAGTGGTGAAAGAGTTAAGAATAGAAATGTACGGGCGACAAAAATCTCCATGAAAAATATTTAAAGAACTACTTGATATGTTCTTCTATCACCCAAATGACAATGTGCGTCAAATCATGCTCCTGATCCATATTTTGTAACATTCCGGAAATTTAGTTAACATTCAAAATGTCCATACCCCCAGTGTTAAATTCATTGACAAATTAAGGGCGAGATAACATTTTGGAAACTCAGGCTTGTGAACGACTTTAATTGACCATACATTTACTGCTTTTCGCAACCGGGCCATGGTCACCAAAATACTGATCATCTGGTTGAAGTGGGAAGGAGAGTGGCAAAATATTTGGTGGACTGCAATGTTTTTTTTCATCTCACATATCACTTTGGCTATGCGATGAAAGCGCGTTAAACAAATCTGTTGTTTCTGTATTTAGTAACAACAAATCTTTATTTAGAACAAATTCATTCAATTAATATACACAAACTTTCGGCCCGATGGCCTTTACCAAGTGTAAAAAAATTGTAACGCCTAAAAAAGTGGAAAATCTGTTTCTCAAGACCTCCCGCATGATCCATTTGGCTGCAGCACGCTCCCTTTATAACCAATGCCAACTTAAAAAAATAAAAATTAAATGGTTTATGTTTGATATTAATAAAATGGATAAATTTGTCCCTTCAGTCAACATGGCTTTGCAATGCTTTAGTCTTCTTGCATTCAAGGGACGAACTACTCTACCACTCATGCTATTCTGTAGATTATGAGGCCTAAAACATAAAACAAACAAAGAATATGAACTTTTGATGGCAATGAAATAATTACAAAAATACAAAAGAAAATAAAAACCGCCCGCCCACAGGTAATTTACAAAAAATGGCCTGAGAAACACAAGATCTATTTTGTTGGGCCTTAGTGTCTATATAAAGTCCATCTTGTCACATCTTAAAAACTCCATGAGACCGAAAATGTTTGGATATTAAATTAAAAAAGAAAAAGAAGGCTTTTTAAGTGTGAAGTATATTGTAACAAGATGGATTTTATATAGACATCGACCTTTACATGTTTTTGTCAACTTGATAAAGAATGTGGTGCAGAAAATTTGTGGATATTAATTAAGTAACTTTGTCCTGAATAATTTAACCCTTTACCTAACCTGAAAAGCAGACGACACTTGCAAAAATAATTCTTGAATAACTAATTTTTTTCATTTTTTGTCTCAAAAACATAGGTTATGACCCCTCGTTGGAACGAGCTCGACGAGCTCGTTCCAACGAGGGGTCATAACCTATGTTTTTGAGACAAAAAATGAAAAAAATAATGAAAATTAATTGGCGATTTTTGAGAATAGCGCTGGCCGGTTTTGGCCGTTACGTTAGGTAAAGGGTTAACAATATCCCTTTGGAGGACATTCAATGTGACGACCAACCTTTAGCTTCGCGTTCCAAAAATTACCTTATATTTAAGGTTGCGATTTCTGTTCACAAACCTTCCCATGGGGCAGTGACGAATAAAGGCTCCTGAACATGAAATATGAACTATTAGTACCTGGTATTATTATTATCCCTGGTGGGTGAGGGTGGGAGGTGGGGAAATCTCACTCGAGGGCAAAATATTTGGGCCCGACACGAGGCTTGCCAAGTGTCTGAACCAAATATCTTGTCCCAAGGGTGAAGTTTCCCCATCTCACACCCGCCCACATCAGGGATAATTTTTCTCCCCACCAAACCAGTCTGACGTCATCAAAAGTAATTCAGGGGCACGTGCAGCTATATCGAACAATTTTGTTACCAGTTTCTGAAAAAAACAGATTTGCTTATCGGAAAGAGCACACAAAAGTTCTGTATATACCGCAGGTATATACCGCAAAATTAACTCCAAACGCCGGCAAGACAGGGGTTAAAGATTTGTAGCGAAATGAACATTGACACATTCCGATGACGTCATATTATGAATTCTGCAATGTGTTCGTATAACCTTTCGACGGAAATTTCGTGCAACTCGCTCCACTCATGATGGCGTTTATCCAAAAATTCATATAAAAGACTCAATTGTCCTTTGGTTTTGCGGTCTGTGTTTTTATTTCTCTTTTCTTCGACAAACGTTCGTCTGCTCATATTACCGAAACGTAACACCATGTTATTTGTTTACAGAAGAACGTGCGATAATTGAATAGTCCTGCGCTCATTAAATATGCTAATTAGCCAATATAGGTTGGTCACTTGGGTGGGGTGACATAGCTGTCACGTGGGTGGAGTGAGACAGACTTATCTCTTCCAGCTGTCTCACGCGACCATGTATATGTCTCAGTACCTTTGTGGTAGGAGGATATATTGATACCGACCTCTTTGATTTTGCCTAAATGCCTTTGTTTCTTTGTAAAAACAATGGACTGAATGAAGATTTTGCCATACAAGTTGGAACAGGATTTCCCAACTTTGAACGCATTGTCAAGAATGTTCAAAGCAAGAAATATTCCTACCACCCACTACGCAAAATATGCTTATCAACAAAGGTAATTACTCGTCAACAACGTTCATCTAACTTGCAAAAGATTTCTCTGTTCATTTCCCTCGATCGATAATTAAACTTTATGAATATTTTATAATGTCTTCATTGTCTTGTCAAGTGGTGTTTGAAGATAGTAAATTAGTCCGTCATGGCTGGGAGTAGGATATCGCCGCGGGGGTTGA